>JAXIVH010000001.1:2871289-2873789 GCA_036785325.1 Urophycis tenuis | reverse complement strand
GGGCTTGGAAAGCCAAAAAGAATAAACAGGTGGACACATTAGTGAAGTAATTAGGACAAGTAGAATAATGAGCAACAATCAAATGATTTCTGGAAGGGGAGTATAGATGGTTCTATCTACATAGTCCCCTGTTTAGTGATTTCCAAATCCTATATTGATAAAACCAGACAAGAAATATACACAAGACACAATAACGGAAACACACTACAACATTCCACCAAGAATAACAGAGAAACACAAACATAAAGGACATTTAAGGTATAGCGATAGTATATTCAATTAAACACATTTCGGTTAGTCTCGTCATTAAAGGGTTCAAAGCACATACAACTTCAATCTGTCTGGACCAGACTTTGTGTTGTTTTGTGATGAGACGTTGTGTGTGATGTTGTGTTCATCCATGTGTGGGCACATGGTGGGCTTTTTTACATGACAACAGGTGCAACAAACAGAAGGCTTTGGCAGACCAACTGTTGTAAGTGTTGCCAAGCTTTAGAAATGCCCTGCTTATGAAAGAATACACACACACACACACACACGCCACACACACACACACACAACACACACAACACACACACACACACACACACACACACACACACACACACACACACACAGCACACACGCGCACACTCACACACACACACACACACACACACACACACACACCACACACAACACACACACACCAGCACACACGCGCGCACACACACATACACACACTCACACACACACACCACACACAGCACACACACACACACACACACACACACACACACACACATGCACACACAGCCACGCACATGTGCATACAGGCACTCACACAGACGCACACACATGCACACACACACACACCACACACACAACACACACAACACACACACCACAAACACACACACAAGCACACACGCACACACACACACACACACAGACACACTTACACACAAACACGCGCACATGCGCAGCGCACACACACACACACACACACACACACACACACACACACATGCATGATTTATGTGTGTGTGTGACTTTAGTTTCCAGCTCCCCTGCCAGCAGCAACGGTGCTCAGTGCGAGGGTGGTGGATTGTGGGCCGTGGGGCGCCTGCCGCTCAGGCAGGAAGGACGGCGGCACGCACGCCATTCACAAACACCCCACGCCTACCAGGCGCTCGGAGATTCAATCATCTTCCAAGCATGTCCACAGCCACTCTGTTTTAAGACGTGGACAGAGCACATGCAGCACTGTTTCCTCACAGCCCCCCCCCAGGGACAGGCTGCGCTTTTTTCTGGACTGCTGTCTGTCATGCAGGTGACACTCTGCTGGTGTGTGGTGTGTGTGTGGAGGTGGGCTGCGGGAACGGACCCGTGGCTGCGTGTCACTGCGTAGTCTCACTCTCAGTCATTCTGGTTCTTTCTCCCCTTCTGTTCTTTTCATTGCTTCTCATCTGAAAAGTGAACAGTACACGGCGAGGGGCTGAAACACCTGGTCACCTTCTACATGACAATGCCTGTCGCTTGGTCAGTGTTCTGACCCGTAATAAATGTAGCGAATGAGTTCATTTGTTGTATGTATGATGTGAATGAATTAATGTATGAATGTATTAATTTGACATCTATTATACTACACTAGACTGTAAATGTACAGTGCAGGTATGATATAATATAATATGATAATATAATATGATTATAATATAATATAATATAATTATATATAATATAATATAATATTATTTATTTTCTCTCGGTTTGTTGCTTTCCTTGAAAACAGGTTAGGGAAATAAATGCTTTGGCCTTCCCCTCATGTAACATTCAGTGGCAATGTTTGATGGAGTGGATCTTCCTCAGTGCTTCTCATGCTGTACGTTTATGTTGTGATTCAGTCCATTCAGCTATTAAGTCATTCAGAGACGGAGACTCTTTTGAACTACTTTCAGATGACGGCTATGTGAAGCAACCCATGTACTATTTGTACTCAGTGCACGCTGTGAAGCAAACGTCTGCAATGCACCTGCTGTGTCACTCTGTCACTGTTGTCCATGCTTGGTGTCCATGGGACTGCAGCCTTGTTTGGAGTACTGCACTACCATGGACATAACGGATGATGCAAAACAAGAAGAGGAACTATGACAGTGTTTCCACATGTTTTCAGCTTGAGACCAAAAAGAGCAATTTGGTGTTGTCCCAAACATACAAAACTAAATGAATTACGCCTATGTTTATATTTATGTTCCTTTTGAATGCCTGATAGATGGAAGAGAGGATATTATCATTAAAATGGCGTCTACCACATTAGTGACACACACACCACACAGACACACACACAGACACACACACACACACACACACACACACACACACACACACTAACACACAGAATTTCAGACATTTGCCCGGCATAGAAGCTGACACGCATACACACTTTACTGATACAAATGTAACTCACCTACTACTGACTCTGTAACCTTCAAAACAATAAATGCACTTTGCTGCCCGTGAG
>JAXIVH010000001.1:2863150-2865650 GCA_036785325.1 Urophycis tenuis | reverse complement strand
TAACTGTGTTTCATGTGTTTATATTTCACAGAAGGGTGTTTTTTTCCCAGCAGGGGCTGCGGGTGATGTTGTGACTTGTCTGTGGTTGTTAAATGAACAGAATGAGCCTGTAGCGATGCTGTGGCTATGTGTGCCTCTCTAAGTATTTCCAATATGCCACCGCAGATGTGAGTGGGACAATTAAAAAGATGAGCTTGCAATCCTTGAGAATGCATATGAATCCAACACACAATATAGATATACCAGCATGAGTACAATACACAGAGTACCAACATAAGTACAACAACTATGTGATGTCCAACATCTCCAACTCCAGCTTTGTGTGCAGAAAAATGCTTATGTGTTGCTTAGTGATGAATTATCTGTGTTGACCTGAGTCAAACAAATGATCAAATACATGAACAAATCGTGATCCCTTGTGGATTATTTGCTACACTTGTCTGTTCAAGGCTGAGGAAATACTGAGTGAGGCTTCTGGGATCCCCTAACTCCCAGTCGCGATGTTGAAACGAATGCATAAGGAAGGGTTTATAAACGTTGGCTTCCCCAAAGCCATTCTCACAGCGGAAGAGAAGGGCCACTATGTGTTTTATGTGGGGAGGTGCTCAGTAATGAGAGTAAAATAAAAACAAATTGTCCAGACATCTCGAAGAACAAAGCAATCACAGAATCAGGGCAAGTCAAAAAAACTGTTTAAATGAAAAACGTACTTTTCACTGTTAGCTGTGACTGCTGATATTATCATGCTAGCCGCATTGACATGCAGACGTCTTGTCTCCATCTCACGGGCAGCAAAGTGCATTTATTGTTTTGAAGGTTGCAGAGTCAGTAGTGGTGGTTGAGTTACATTTGTATTAGTAAAGTGTGTATGCGTGTCAGCTTCTATGCCGGGCAAATGTCTGAAATTCTGTGTGTTAGTGTGTGTGTGTGTGTGTGTGTGTGTCTGTGTGGTGTGTGTGTCACTAATGTGGTAGACGCCATTTTAATGATAATATCCTCTCTTCCATCTATCAGGCATTCAAAAGGAACATAAATATAAACATAGGCGTAATTCATTTAGTTTTGTATGTTTGGGAACAACACCAAATTTCTCTTTTTGGTCTCAAGCTGAAAACATGTGGAAACCACTGTCATAGTTCCTCTTCTTGTTTTGCATCATCCGTTATGTCCATGGTAGTGCAGTACTCCAAACAAGGCTGCAGTCCCATGGACACAAGCATGGACAACAGTGACAGAGTGACACAGAAGGTGCATGCAGACGCTTCACAGCGTGCACTGAGTACAAATGCTTGAGTAGTACATGGGTTGCTTCACATAGCCGTCATCTAAAAGTAGTTCAAAAGAGTCTCCGTCTCTGAATGACTTAATAGCTGAATGACTGAATCACAACATAAACGTACAGCATGAGAAGCACTGAGGAAGATCCACTCCATCAAACATTGCCACTGAATGTTACATGAGGGAAGGCCAAAGCATTTATTTCCTACTTGGAGGTAATCTGTTCCTGTTTCCTCCAACTGACAACCTGTTTTCAAGGAAAGCAACAAACCGAGAGAAAATAAATAATATAATATTATATTATATTATAATTATATTATATTATATTATAATCATATTATATTATCATATTATATTATATCATACCTGCACTGTACATTTACAGTCTAGTGTAGTATAATAGATGTCAAATGAATACATTCATACATTAATTCATTCACATCATACATACAACAAATGAACTCATTCGCTACATTTATTACGGGTCAGAACACTGACCAAGCGACAGCATTGTCATGTAGAAGGTGACCAGGTGTTTCAGCCCCTCGCCGTGTACTGTTCACTCTCAGATGAGAAGCAATGAAAAGAACAGAAGGGAAGAAAGAACCAGAATGACTGAGAGTGAGACTACGCAGTGACACGTAGCCACGGGTCCGTTCCCGCAGCCCACCTCCACACCACACACCACACACCAGCAGAGTGTCACCTGCATGACAGACAGCAGTCCAGAAAAAAGCGCAGCCTGTCCCTGGGGGGGCTGTGAGGAAACAGTGTCCACGTCTTAAAACAGAGTGGCTGTGGACATGCTTGGAAGATGATTGAATCTCCGAGCGCCTGGTAGGCGTGGGTGTTTGTGAATGGCGTGCGTGCCGCCGTCCCTCCTGCCTGAGCGACAGGCGCCCCACGGCCCACAATCCACCACCTCGCACTGAGCACAGTGCTGCTGGCAGGGGAGCTGGAAACTAAAGTCACACACACACATAAATCATGCATGTGTGTGTGTGTGTGTGTGTGTGTGTGTGCGCGCATGTGCGCGTGTTTGTGTGTAAGTGTGTCTGTGTGTGTGTGTGTGCGTGTGTGCTTGTGTGTGTGTTTGTGGTGTGTGTGTGTGTGTGTGTGTGTGTGTGTGTGTGTGTGTGTGTGTGTGTGTGCATGTGTGTGCGTCTGTGTGAGTGCCTGTATGCACATGTGCGTGGCTGTGTGTGCATGTGTGTGTGTGTGT
>JAXIVH010000001.1:2823150-2845650 GCA_036785325.1 Urophycis tenuis | reverse complement strand
TTCTGCTGCTTCTTCCTGGTCTTCATTGTGACTCTGCTGTAGCTTGGATCTTGGGCAAAAAACCCCAGGCCAAATCAATAGAATGAGTCATACATGACGATAATATATACAGTATATATGTATATATATATATATATAATATATATATATATATATGTATATGTATATATATATATATATATATATATATATATATATATATATATATATATATATATATATATATATATATGGAGTAGCCAGGTGTGTGAGGCGGGCTGGGCCAGCTGTGTGTGTATCTAAAGCCCTGGGGGGAGGGGGATTTTGGGGGGGGGCTCCAACCCCCTAAAGCACTCGGACCAATTACCGCAGCCCATTATTTCGTGCCCCCACTAGTGTAGAACAGACAAGTGTTTAATTCAGGCTGTGGACCCCCTGTGGCACTTTTCATCACTACACGTCCTGTCTTCTTGTGCTCCGCCTCCTGGGAGCCCTGCACCAGGCTCCACAGGTGTTAACCGCTACACTTGATGATAACAGTCAATTAAAACTATACCTTCTTCCTTTTTTACCTTTTTGTGTCTAATGTGTCTGTTCAAGTCATTTTACAAGTCTAATCTCATTAACTTGTAGAAGTGTTTTTGTCTGAGGGGGCGGTCATGCTATCCTGCTGGGGCCGAAGGAGAGAGCCCACGGCAGGCAGTCCCACTATCACTAATCACTTACCAAACCTTGTCCCATCAAACCCCTTCCCTCTTATCCCTGCTTCTGCCCCGACTTGGGACTGTGTATACTAACTAAATATCCACCGAACAATTGATATGTGAATGTAGTATTGTAAAAGCAATCATTGATTGTCATCAAGGCAGCGAGCAATTACCAGCAAAGGTGGTCAAAAAGGTGAACAAAAGTCTTGCTATAATTACTTTGCGTTTATCTATAACAAACTTAACAAACAAAAAACAAATCACATTGGTATGCCCAGCTAACTACACCATATTTCTCAAGGTTAAGCAAGAATTGGTATGCAGACATACACACATACCTCTGATGAACACACCCAACACCCAACATAACTAAGCACACTTATAGTAGTCTCCAGGCAACCATAACTCTATAGGAACAAACACACGCACACACACCCACACGCACACACACACGCACACACACACACACGCACACATACGCACACGCACATGAACATGCACACTCACACACACGGACACGCCACACGCACATGCAAACACACACACACGCACACACACACACACATACACACACACACACGCACACACACACACACACACACACACACACACACACACACACACACACACACAAACACACATACAGGCACACTCTCAGGTGACAAGGGAAAATGTGTGTGTAATAAATTCTTCAGTACGTGTTTACCCCGCATGGGTTCGCCTTGAACTGTACGGTACAGGGTCCAGGGTTTGGTATATTTACAGGCCTGCCACAGCCACATATGCCAGGTTTTGTCAGAGCATTTGATTCATTGATTGCTGTTTGGATGTAAAAAAAGGAATTTCAACCAAATGCGACAAAAACATGCTCCTCAAGTGAAGTGCCTAGCTGAGCTTTTGAATGGCGCTGGCTGACACGGCGGTGCAGGCACTGGCATCCTGCTCACAGGAGACGGCGGTGCAGATGCGCTCTGCTAAAAAGATTCTGGCTTGTTAAAAATCATGTTGACATCAAAAGTGAGGCCCCTCTGTGGCAAACCAGAGATAGGTGGGCCGCATGGCTGAATGTCGGGAATTTTTCCATATGCTGCTGATCGATGCATTCCTCGTTGAAGTTGTGTTTGTGTGGCTATTCTACATTTCATGCTACAAAGCAGGCACTACCGTTTCGCTTAGGTTTCCATTTTCTGCAGGCAGCCGAGATATCCATGTCGTTTACTGTTTTCCGGTAACACGTGACAAATCTAAAATCCCTCCAAAAAACGTGAGGGCATTTATTTTGTCGAGGTATCAAATCCATCCCAAACAGTTCCTGCCCCCCCCGCGGTCTCATACTCCCTCTGCCACTCATGCTTCTCCCACCTCCTCTATCTCCTCCCACCTCCTCCTATCGACTTTGAACTCTGCTGGGACTTCACTGCCGCGCCCACTCTGCCCCAGCCCGCTGCCCCTGAGCAGCACCTCTGACCAGGTGAGCAGACTGCTGAGGCGAGGCGTTCCGTGCAGGCGACCCTGGTCGGGCCCTGGTGGCACCACACCAGGTGTCCTGAGGGCATAGTGCAGACCAGCTGGATGTACCACTTCAGCACATCTTCCACCTGAGCCTGAGTCATAATCTGAGTCTTAAAAGGGTCTCAGTGTTGCGGAGGACTTCCTGACTGGTGCCTGACGTGCTGTTGGACTACATGACGACAGGGCGGTGTGACTGACAAACCACATCATACAGACCATGGAACGACTGCTGCTGGCTGACCTCCGGAGATCCTGTTGACGGACGTACTTGACCCTGTTTGCCTACAAGGCTCACATCCAGGTTGAAGACGCAATCATGTACCTGCTAAAGTGGGATATCACTCTCACACTACGTGTCACATCGGGTGGTCAGTAACACAGGCCCCCCCGCCCGGGGAATGGGCTGGCTCTCTTCCTGTTCACCCTCTACATACCTGACTGGAGGTACAACACATCACCATACAGCTCTGAACGTGTGTGTGTGTGTGTGTGTGTGTGTGTGTGTGTGTGTGTGTGTGTGTGTGTGTGAAAGAGAATATGCGTGTGTTGGTTGTACTAGGGATTTTATGCAACATTTAGCTTGTCGTATGTTATTTTGTGTATGTGAGTGTATGCGTGCATGTATGTCTGTGTGTGTACGTTTGTTATTGGGCTTGTGTTGCGGGGACGGTGGCTCAGTAGACAGAGCGGGTCGTCCACCAACCGTAGGGTCGGCGGTCCGATCCCCTCGATTCCCCTCCTACAACTGTCCGCATGTTGAAGTGCCCTTGAGCAAGACACTGCACCCCAACTTGCTCCCCGGGCGCTGAAAACAGCTGCCCACTGCTCCTATGTACCATAGGATGGGTCAAATGAACACAGCAGCCCCACTGCTCCTATGTACCATAGGATGGGTCAAATGAACACAGCAGCCCCACTGCTCCTATGTACCATAGGATGGGTCAAATGAACACAGCAGCCCACTGCTCCTTTGTACCATAGGACGGGTCAAATGAACACAGCAGCCCCACTGCTCCTATGTACCATAGGATGGGTCAAATGAACACAGCAGCCCCACTTCTCCTATGTACCATAGGATGGGTCAAATGCAAGAGTCACATGTTGTTCCCATATCTAGAAAATACTAGGACTAAAATCTAATCTATAAACAGTGTTTTGTGTATGTTCCCATCTCTGTGGGTTTATTCTCACACCAGATGTGTTCTCTCTCTCCCATCAGGCCTGCCTCGCCCCCACAGCACTCTGGGAGACCAGCCCCGCAGTGCTGTGTTCAGACTTAATCAGGGAGACCAGGAAGGAGGTGAACGACGGCCGTGCGTCTCCAGCTTAGTGTGTCTGAGCTCTGCTGATCTGCAGCCTTCAAGGTCCTCCACATGCCTCCGGTGCTAGAAGAACACCCCGGGACCCTGGAGAACCAGTCTGAACGTGGGGGGGAACAGCTTGTACTCAGTTGTCCCAGTTTCCCCAATCTTCTGCCCTCTACCCACACCTCCCCGGATTGATGCTGAAAATGTATCCTATCTAGAATACAAGTCTCCTCTTTACTAAATATATATATATAGTGGATCACTCAATTGCCATGCAATCATAAGGACTGCAGACTGCATCACTTACTGCTGCACGAGAGTCAAAGTCTCTTAGTCTTTCACACACTCTAGCTCTGGTTCTGATTAATTTGAGGTCAGAGTGTACCAATGGAAGGCCACGCGTGCTACATGACATAATAGCTCATTGATTGAATCAGTTGATGAGTGATGTACTGAGGGGATTTGGACTACAAAAGGTTCCGACCACGAAAGTCCACATCAACACTTTTTTTTTTCTACTACATTTGTACATTCCGGTGACATTTTCCTATGGAGTTGTAGGAATAGAAAATATCTATCCGGGACCTTTTTGTTGTCTTGATCTGTGATGTAGTAAGGGATGTGGGGGTTTGTTTCCTGCAGGCATTGCAGAGGAATGAATGACTGGTTTTTACGACGTCACATCCTGACCCACTCTCAACCTTTTGGGGAAAAGGGGTGAAGGGGGAAGTATGGATGCATGACTGTTGGTTTACGATGTCATTCACTGATCTCCCCCCAACCCTCTAAGGGTCAGGGGATCACACCAATGTAAGTAAGGGGAAAGTATGTGGAAATGATTGTGTTACTTTACAATGTAACTTTCATATCATGTTTGGTATCATTTTCATTGTCACTGTACGTGTAGTAAAATGGTCTTGGTCTCATTAGGCAATTAGATGGGTATCATACAGAACTTAGAGTTTAAGGTTCCCAATGCATAATAAATTAGGTAACGCCCAGATCTCCACAGGGGATCAAGCAACAGTTGAGACCCTGGGAAACAACAGCAAATGGTTTTAGGTAATTACCATATGGTCCCGTAAACAAAGCCATTGTATAACTTAGAAAAACACTATATAAGGCATAGGGAGACACTGCTCTAGGAGGATTTCTGTAGTCAGAACTTCCCACGCATCATGCGTGTAGCCCGCTCTAGGAAGCCTTCTGTAGCCAGAACTTCCCATGCGTCATGCGTGTAGCCATATTCCTACAACCCAGGTAACTTCATTCTCTGATCACTGTCTTGTATTCTTTGTATGTTTTCCTATAGTCTTCTTATAGTGTGTTAATTAATCATTCCTCACTGTGTTTATTTTTTGTTTGGTTAGTAACTTGTTTCTGTCCAATAAAGTACTATTCTAAGGTGAATATTCTAGTCCAACCGGCTTTGATTGCAGTGAACCGTGAGATGTAACGCTATTTGCTAATTATGCGGTGAGTTATATTTCTGATGGCCACAGGTATAGCTCAGATGGTGAGGGTCCTGGTAAGTCAGATGGACATGCAGGCTTGATAATCATGTCCACTCAGGTTTATTCAACCTCATACATAACCAGTGATTAATTGTGTAGTAGTCCGCCTAGAACCGGATAGGGGACGAAGTGATAATAGTATTCATCTATGAGGGGCGCAAGTCAAGTGTGAAGGAAGGACATTCTTCTTTACAATAAGGTTAGAATCCAGGGGTTAGCCTGCCCCGGTATTGATAATGTTCAGTAATTAACGGCACAACCGTGGTTGTGTGGCAATATATGGAGTCAGATCAAGGTATGTTTAATTGTTTTAATGTAATTTCAGTCGCTACTAGAATCCTCACGCCAAACCTTCCGTCAACTCCTTTTCCGTCCTTGGTTGGGAAATTGACGAATCCTACAATGGTGACCCTGACGTGATCACGTGATGACAACAACCTCACGTGTTAGTGATTCCAGCGACCCTCAGACTCACTCCCAGGTGAAAAGGTTTGCAATCGCATACGTGCTTGTTTACCTCCAACGGTGGTGAGTAAATATATCTATCAATACCAAATTTGAGGGCAAGTTACGCACGCCACGCATATAGACACGTTTTGATAGAACGGGTCGACATACCCAAGTAGACCGGCAATCGTATAACGCTGGTGGGAAAAGTTATCGGGGAAAACATGGATAGTTGTCAGGGAAATGAAAGTATGGGCCAGGATGGAGTTCATGAATTCTATCGCAGAAAGTCGTGAAGACATCTTGCGCAGCCTGAATTCAGTAGGAATTAACCCACATTCCAATAATCAGGGCATTGTTGTGGTTCATAGACGAGGGCTGTAAACTAAAGTCCAAAGTTAAATTCTGAGACCTGCCTACCGCAATATTCTATCTGCTTCGTCCCGCACGGACGGACCTAAGCTACTACGAGCCCATGTCTCAACTTTCGCTTACGACAAGCAATGTTTGGTGCTAAATAGGCGCAGGCCTATATGGGAAGAAAATCCCGCAAAAGGCAGTTGTGGACAGAAGTATACAGCCGCCCTAGATAATGTTGTACCAAATGGTGTTTACCTCAAATGCGGTAGATGGGTGTAGAAATATGCTAAGGGGCCAGACACACCTCATATAACTGTTTTTCTCAAACAAGTAGATACCTGGCCTCCCGGAGTAATGCCGGAACCAAATTGTCCCACACACAAATTTGTGATAGCTCAGGATACACCCATCCTACCACACCAAACCTCACCAGATGCACACATTATACTAGAATTTTAAAAACATCACAGTCTTGTACCAACTTCAGAGCTTCCAGTATTCTGACGTAGGCGTCATGAATATTTGGTCCAAAAAGACAACCGACTGGATCCAAGAAGGTGCTACAGCACAAAGGATCTGGAACCAGCGGCTTACCGCTGTACACACATTGTTTCACATAATGCTAGACATATAGCATATCATGATGTAACCCATAACCTTTCCATCCCAACAGGTGATCGAATTAGGCTAAAGCTTTTTGTATGTTAATGTTGTTGTGGCTCATGTAATGTCTTGTCGGCATATGTTCAACACTATAGTCGACATAGTGGAATGTACGAATGACTCCAGGCACATATTGATGATTTAAATCCTGATTAAGGACCGACTTACGGTCCGGATGTATTAACAAATGTAACTGCTCTCTTCGGATCAGATAATTCATTTGCTAACACATAGGATAACAGGTCAGTCTCAGTACTTAGCATGGTTGGCAAACCAGATCGCGAATGGTTTCTAACACTTTACTAACAGTAATGAGAATATTATCAAGGCGGTTAGGTCCGAAGCGCAGGCGCTTCTCACCGCTAGCCACGCCTGTTTTTAATCAGACTCTAACCATCGAACATGCCGTAGTCTGCCGTTTTTATGCTCAAGATGTATTTACTGCTGCCAAACAAGAGATATTGGACTTGCATTTCTGCAAGTCCCATAGACATACTTTAAGTGACCTCACATTCTCACACAGCTCCTAGTTTTTTGTAGTGTATGTTATCAGGACAACTTAAGAATATTTATTATTCTGAGTTATTGATTACAATGATGATGTACACAGAGAATGAATGTACCTGTTGTATCAACTTTTTGCTTCTCTTCCATTAATGAACCCTGAGCAGGTGTCTCCAAATTCTACCACCATGCGTTCACTCGGAACGGTGGTGAAGGATCAGGTTTTAAAATGGGACCACATAACTGAGTATATGACTGTAAAAGAGACTGAGACTTTGTTACCTACACAAACCTGGTATCATGCAATGTGTTGTTATATTGTCTGTACTTGTAACCCCTTACAACGCTGCTTTTACAACAACACCAAGCTACCTGTTTGGTTAACCACAGCTTCTGTCTGGAAGTGACAGAGGGACCTGGATGTGTCTCCCTGGTGGGAGGACACCTTTTACGAGCAGGACACACAGGCACTGACGGACACCGTGACCCTGGTGGAGCTGGTCATTCGGCAAACAGACTACCATCTGAACCAGATCCAGGTACAAGCTAACCTGGCCCGAATGGCTGCCAAGATTCTGAGCAGTTCCACCATGCACTCCGCTCAGTCTACACCTGATGTGACTGAGTGTCCAGAGGGTGTGTCATCGCCAGTGCCCTCATCCTCGCCATCACATCACAACGTTCCAGTAATGCTATGTCCGACCCACCACTCGCCTGCTGCAAAAGGACACTCACATCATGCGTGTTCTCAGCAGACTGCAGCCATCAACCCGGCCCCGGATTGGACTCAGACTCTGTCAGGAGTGCCTGAAAGGCAACACATTGGTGACCTTCGAGGCCTGAACCCATGTGACCTTCTCTGGTCAAAGCGGAGGACTGTAGGAATAGAAAATATCTATCCGGGACCTTTTTGTTGTCTTGATCTGTGATGTAGTAAGGGATGTGGGGGTTTGTTTCCTGCAGGCATTGCAGAGGAATGAATGACTGGTTTTTACGACGTCACATCCTGACCCACTCTCAACCTTTTGGGGAAAAGGGGTGAAGGGGGAAGTATGGATGCATGACTGTTGGTTTACGATGTCATTCACTGATCTCCCCCCAACCCTCTAAGGGTCAGGGGATCACACCAATGTAAGTAAGGGGAAAGTATGTGGAAATGATTGTGTTACTTTACAATGTAACTTTCATATCATGTTTGGTATCATTTTCATTGTCACTGTACGTGTAGTAAAATGGTCTTGGTCTCATTAGGCAATTAGATGGGTATCATACAGAACTTAGAGTTTAAGGTTCCCAATGCATAATAAATTAGGTAACGCCCAGATCTCCACAGGGGATCAAGCAACAGTTGAGACCCTGGGAAACAACAGCAAATGGTTTTAGGTAATTACCATATGGTCCCGTAAACAAAGCCATTGTATAACTTAGAAAAACACTATATAAGGCATAGGGAGACACTGCTCTAGGAGGATTTCTGTAGTCAGAACTTCCCACGCATCATGCGTGTAGCCCGCTCTAGGAAGCCTTCTGTAGCCAGAACTTCCCATGCGTCATGCGTGTAGCCATATTCCTACAACCCAGGTAACTTCATTCTCTGATCACTGTCTTGTATTCTTTGTATGTTTTCCTATAGTCTTCTTATAGTGTGTTAATTAATCATTCCTCACTGTGTTTATTTTTTGTTTGGTTAGTAACTTGTTTCTGTCCAATAAAGTACTATTCTAAGGTGAATATTCTAGTCCAACCGGCTTTGATTGCAGTGAACCGTGAGATGTAACGCTATTTGCTAATTATGCGGTGAGTTATATTTCTGATGGCCACAGGTATAGCTCAGATGGTGAGGGTCCTGGTAAGTCAGATGGACATGCAGGCTTGATAATCATGTCCACTCAGGTTTATTCAACCTCATACATAACCAGTGATTAATTGTGTAGTAGTCCGCCTAGAACCGGATAGGGGACGAAGTGATAATAGTATTCATCTATGAGGGGCGCAAGTCAAGTGTGAAGGAAGGACATTCTTCTTTACAATAAGGTTAGAATCCAGGGGTTAGCCTGCCCCGGTATTGATAATGTTCAGTAATTAACGGCACAACCGTGGTTGTGTGGCAATATATGGAGTCAGATCAAGGTATGTTTAATTGTTTTAATGTAATTTCAGTCGCTACTAGAATCCTCACGCCAAACCTTCCGTCAACTCCTTTTCCGTCCTTGGTTGGGAAATTGACGAATCCTACAGAGTTGAAGGATCGTCATAAACGTGAGAAATATATGTTATTGTCTGGTCTGCATGTCGAAGTGTCCTTGAGCAAGACGCTGAACCCCAACTTGCGCCCCGGGCTGCTGAACATAGCAGCCCACTGCTGTAGGCTGGCAATGTAAATAAGAATCTGTTCTTAACTGCCTAGCATGGTGAAATAAAGGTCAAAAAATTTCCAAAGTAAAGAACACAATGATGGAGAAAAAAAAAAAAAAAACTAACTGGAATATATATTTGAGTACCGCAGACTCTGTTTTATATGTGATTTTTTTTTCCTTACAAATATGCCAATCAGTAATCTTAGTTTTCTTTCTTTGTGAATTTAATGTGCATTCCAATACTGACAATGTGCAGAAAAAAATAAAAGTCTCATCATGATGAAGAAAAATGTTTTCACGGCCTTGGCGTGAATACATGCTAAATAGACCTTAGTTTGAGTACCAGTGCCTTCCACGTTTCCAATCCATTCAAAATTATGCAAAGTGTAACACAAAGAAAATATTTCAGAGTATAAGTGCATTTCATGAGGACTGAGATAGCGCAGTTATGTATGTGTGCATGTCCTCACCGAACACAAAGCTGGGTAGCAGCGGTCTGCTAATATTGTGTATTGAATGTTTGTGAAGTTGTTGTCATTCACCAATGACACACACACACACATACACACAGACACACACTCATGTATACAACTAAATAAACCACACACACACACACACACACACACACACACACACACACACACACAGGCTCACTGATAAAAGCAGCCCCCTCCAACACACCAGGCTTCAGAGATGGAGAGAGTGCAACAGGGGTGAATGTCAAGTGAGACACAGCTCCGCGCTGTACCGGTGCCTGTATACATGTGCTTTTGCGTATTTTTCAATGATTAGAACTGCCTCACCCCATATCTTTTTTTACTATGGGTGTAGTTAAATGTGTGTGTGTGTGTGTGTGTGTGTGTGTGTGTGTGTGTGTGTGTGTGTGTCTAGTATATAGATATACAGGCTTCCTCTGTGGCTGCTGTTTAGTGCTGCAAAAAGCAGATCCACTGAGGTCACTCGGATGACGGCTGCAGCCTTGTAAATAATGCCTTGATGACACCAGCACTTGGCCAGAGATGCTCAGGATTTTATCACATACACACATGAGCCCATGCACACATATGCACACACACACACACATTGTCTCTCTCGCACACACACACACCAACACACATGGAGCATGCCATCTGTGTGAGGCCTCTAAATGGCTGGTGAGTTTCTGTTTCTCTCTAGCAAAACAATTCATTAGCTCCCTGAAGGACACATTTTGGGATCTGGGAGCGAGGGAGGAAGGGAGAGCATATGTGTTTGTGTGGGAGCCAGGGAAGGAACACACCAGAGAGCAGGAGAACATTGTGTTACAGTGCTCGCAGCATGGCGAGGCATGGCGGTGGGGGCGGCGGTGTCTTGGTTGCCTAGGTATCCATCCAGCACGACAGCCCCCCTGGAAGCTGTGTTTGTGTTGAGGACGGCGGGGAGCCGGGGGCACAGGGCCGTTCACCAGCCCCCGAGTCCCCACACCGTCAAGTGCGGAGCAAAGCCGCCAAGCCAGAATACCAAATAAATATTATCGGAGGCACAATTTAGTGACCTTGTTTCACGGCTGTCACACTTGATAGCAACAGGGTTGAGCAAACACTGTGAGCTGAGCAAACGGCAACACAAACCACACAGAAGAGAGGGAGGGGGGGGGGGGGGGGGGGGGGGGAGAGAGGGGGAAATTAAAAGTTGAATAAAATGTCAAGAAGGCAAGAAGACGACGCAGCACGGAGGGGCGGGAGGCTCACTCTGTGAGCTGTAATCGAAGACGAGCATTAGGCCTTTCAGAGGAAGGCTGTGTCAGCAGCTTCCAACAAACAGGCGCCCTAATAGCTTTGTAATTGCGTTAGCATAGAGGGTGGGTAATGGAAACCGTTAGCATCGTTTGTTTCAAACTTTGTATCCATCGAAGGCGGCCATGAATAAAGCAATAATAATGGCATTAACCTCAACCACACATCTGCACTTTCCACACGTATTCAAATCTCCACGCTCTATTTTGACTGTATGAAAGTTACTTGATTGCAAAAAGCATAACTGTTCATCAGTTTACCGCTATCATAATTAAATGTGGCAAATAGTTGGAGCTAGTACCTTTGAACTTCTGGAAATAGCTTCTCCGCCTGTCACATCACATTTTGCGGATGCAATTGCAGGTCCCCCTGAACAAATTTGTTAGGCGAGAGAATTTGCAGAATTCTGCTCGCTAGTCCAGGTACAAACTGTCACTTTGAAAAATATTCTCAGCTTTTAGGAGCATGAAATGATTAGTATGCACACTGAGAGTGAGAGTTTCAACATTTGTCAGCATTACGGCTTAGATTTTGTCCCGCGCCGCCGTAATGTTGATACTGAGTGGTAACGCGTGGATTCATAATGTTATCTGGAGGCAGGGCATGGGGAGCAGTCACACCGTGGGCTGTCTGTCATCTCCTCAGACAGGCAAGAGAGAGAGACAGACAGAGACACATAGAGGGGATGGAGAGACAGATAGAGACACATAGACAGGATGGAGAGACAGACAGAGACACATAGACAGGATGGAGAGACAGACAGAGAGACATAGACAGGATGGAGAGAAAGACAGAGACACATAGACAGGATGGTGAGACAGATAGAGAGACATAGACAGGATGGAGAGACAGACAGAGACACATAGACAGGATGGTGAGACAGATAGAGAGACATAGACAGGATGGAGAGACAGACAGAGACACATAGACAGGATGGTGAGACAGATAGAGAGACATAGACAGGATGGAGAGACAGACAGAGACACATAGACAGGATGGAGAGACAGACAGAGAGACATAGACAGGATGGAGAGACAGACAGAGACACATAGACAGGATGGAGAGACAGACAGAGAGACATAGACAGGATGGAGAGACAGACAGAGACATATAGACAAGATGGAGAGACAGACAGAGACATATAGACAAGATGGAGAGACAGACAGCGACACATAGACAGGATGGAGAGACAGACAGAGAGACAGAGAAAGAGAGAGAGAAAATGAGCAAATAATGAAAAAAATGTTGTTTGATGAGGAGCAAACAAAGGTCACTCGACACACAAAATGTGTATGTGTGCACACACGTGTGGTGTGAATGGGTTTGCTTTGTATGTGTGAGTGTGTTTGGTGCATGCGTGTACGTGTGTATTTGGTGTGTTTATGTGTACATGTGTTTGGTGTGTTTATGTGTACATGTGTTTGGTGTGTTTATGTGTACATGTGTTTGGTGTGTTTATGTGTACATGTGTACATGTGTTTGTCATATGTGTCTGTGCATATGAATGTATATTTGCCTCATTTGTGCGTGCTTGTGTATGTGTCTGTGTACTGACTGTGCGTGTGTGTGCCTGTGTCTGTGTATGTTTTTGCAGCGTGTTGTTTTCTACAGGAAACATAAAGGTGATTAGGTTCAGTGTAATAATAGCTTTTCAATGTGGCTTAATTTCCAGGTCAACAGCCTTCACACATTGACTCCCATTAATAATTCACTCAGGGCGATGGGGAGCGATGGCAGGCCGGGGGGATGGGACAAGGGGAAAGGAAAGGGGTGGACATTGTTAAAGACAGAGGCAAGTGAATGGAAATAGAGTTAGAGAATCTTCAAACTTAGAGAATGTCTGAGGGATCATGAGCCAAGACAGAGGAATGAACAAAGTGAAATGACTTCATTGGTCAATCACTTGTATAGCCAACAACTACAACGGGGCAAGTTGTATGAGTAAACACAAGAACCCAGGCACAGAATTATTACAGCACATGATTTATGTAGCACCTTAACAGTCTAACTAATTATTTCATTTCATTAAAATAAAATAGGTTATATTGCAAATATGTATCGGCTCCAAAGATTCTGTGGAGGAATTTTTACACCGTGAAGCAAAGCATGATGGGTAACTCAACTACAAACACACACACAGACACACTCACTCATTCACGTGAAAATTAGGAAACAATCCTGAGAAACAGTTTGTCAAGAAATGTTCATCTGGACATCGCCACTCAGGGCTGAATGTCCTGGCATCGGGGCTGCGTTCCTGACTGCCTGACTCCTCTCTGCTCCTGTCTCTCCTCACTCCAGCCTGACTCCACTCTGCTCCTGTCTCTCCTCACTCCGGCCTGACTCCTCTCTGCTCCTGTCTCTCCTCACTCCAGCCTGACTCCTCTCTGCTCCTGTCTCTCCTCACTCCAGCCTGACTCCTCTCTGCTCCTGTCTCTCCTCGCTCCGGCCTGACTCCACTCTGCTCCTGTCTCTCCTCGCTCCGGCCTGACTCCTCTCTGCTCCTGTCTCTCCTCGCTCCGGCCTGACTCCACTCTGCTCCTGTCTCTCCTCGCTCCAGCCTGACTCCACTCTACTCCTGTTTCTCCTCGCTCCGGCCTGACTCCACTCTGCTCCTGTCTCTCCTCGCTCCAGCCTGACTCCTCTCTGCTCCTGTCTCTCCTCGCTCCAGCCTGACTCCTCTCTGCTCCTGTCTCTCCTCGCTCCGGCCTGACTCCACTCTGCTCCTGTCTCTCCTCACTCCAGCCTGACTCCTCTCTGCTCCTGTCTCTCCTCGCTCCAGCCTGACTCCTCTCTGCTCCTGTCTCTCCTCACTCCGGCCTGACTCCACTCTGCTCCTCTGCTGCTAGTGCTGCTCTCTCCAGTGTGTTAGTTAGATTGACACGCTGTGCTTTGCAGTGACAGCCTAACACTTCCCAGGAGGACCCCCTGTGTGTGTGTGTGTGTGTGTGTGTGTGTGTGTGTGTGTGTGTGTGTGTGTGTGTGTGTGTGTGTGTGTGTGTGTGTGTGTGTGTGTGTGTGTGTGTGTGTGCGTCTGTGCTTGGAGGGGTCTGTGTGTGTGTGTGTGTGAATGTGTTTGTGTGCATCTATGTATGTGTGTGTGTGTGTGTGTGTGTGTGTGTGTGTGTGTGTGTGTGTGTGTGTGTGTGTGTGTGTGTGTGTGTGTGTGTGTGCATGTGTGCGTGTGTGTGTGTGTGAGTGTATGCGTTACAAACTCCTTGTCGATACAGGAAAAAAGAAACCTGATTTGTATCATGACATCAGCCAACAACACCAATATGCCCTCTGTGTAAATATTGGCATGAAGGCCCTAGTGCAGGTGGGCCCTGAGGGGACATCATCGCCCCCTACAGGGCGAGGCGTGAAACAGCAGGGGGGGGCACCACACCATCTGAACATGAAGCAGCCATCGGGCCTCCACTGCAAATTGAAACATAGTCATTAGAGAAGAGATAACACAATATATGACATTGATTACTACAGTAGATGAATAACTGACCCCCCCAGAGAGGGGTGGGTTGAGTGTCAGAGGTGAGTAATGGTGTGAGAGGAAGGAGGCTGCTGTTAGTCATGGAGGACCTTCTCTCAGAGTGGGTGTGTGTGTGTGTGCTCACTGTCCTCAGTGTGAAGAGAGGGAGAAATAAACAGATGTGAAAAACATATCAAAAAACAAAATGTTGACAGTGGGAAACACGGTGTGTGCTTCATCGCTCAAACAGGCGGCGAACAGCACACACCAAACCACTTCAAACCTTATTCTCCTTATTGTGGGTGCAGTTTGGGTGTCAGCCTGAGCAGCTGAACCGTTTCTTATTTCAACAGGGTTCCTACAGGTTCTGTAGGACCCCTAGTAAACTGACTGGTGTGAACACGTTAGTATAACAATAACCTCACCAGAGGATGGTGAC
The DNA here is from genome assembly GCA_036785325.1 of Urophycis tenuis. Classification (NCBI taxonomy): domain Eukaryota; kingdom Metazoa; phylum Chordata; class Actinopteri; order Gadiformes; family Phycidae; genus Urophycis; species Urophycis tenuis. The sequence goes on along the minus strand of JAXIVH010000001.1, from coordinate 2,830,617 downwards.
AAAACAATCACTGAAGACTCCATGGACTTCATCACTATAGTGTCCCCCACAGTGTCTACACCAGCTCTTTTCATCAACAGTGCAGTTAACAGTGCACCCAGCACTCAACTTCTCCACGCCTGACCTGAGTGAGCAGACTTCAGTGGTGGTGAAGGGACACTTTGCAGGCAATATGTATGGATTAATATGTCTCTGATTTGTTCCATTTAGTTTGCTTCAGGGTTGGCTTCGCCTCATCGTTCTAATCTAATCTCTGAATGTACGAGTTATCACTCATTTGTGGTTTTAAGGACGTTGACTGCTTCATTTGTTTTGTTAGATTGAACATCCAAAATATAATCCCAAGGGACTGCATCTTACCATCTGACTAACAGAATGTTTTTTTGCTCTGGATGGAGGAACAACTATGCATTTCAAGTCTGTTCCACGTGTAGCAACACAATGGCATGTGTCTTGATGTATCATGTTCTGAGCTGACATGAATTCCAAGGTGCATGAAGATGACAGCTGGACAGATAGGTCAGCCTAACCCACATAGGAGTTCCTAGTGCCAACACACTGAGGACTACCACCACCTCAAGCCACCTAAAAGCCTTTCATCAATCTACTGTTGAGGTAAAGAAAATGCCAACTGTTTCATCCCTGCCAGCACAACACTAATTCTGCAAGCTGAAGCACATGCTAACTCTTTATAGCTTAATAAATGCTTGGGGGACGGTAAGTGCTAGGCTTAAGCTTCATCAAAGTACGCACACAGCACACAGCACACGATCACTTTGATAAATGCTTTCCCCGTCCCAATGGCAGAAGACCCTCAGCAAAGACCCTCCACCTCACTCTTCATTTGAAAGGAACCCAAAATACTTTGGATTCAGGATTCAGCTTTAAACGTGCTGAGATTGTAGTCTGTGTTGGTACGCCCTCGGTGTACGCCCTTGGAAAACACATGCCAAGAAGAACGCACAAATCACGCACGCAAAGGATCATCGACCATAACCCCGCTCAACCATATTCGACAAGGTTCCTTGGTTTACTCATTTCCAAATGAGTGTATATATAGACCACCTCCTCACAGAAAACAGCCACCGTTGATCAATAGAGTGCAATCAGAAAGAGTCATCAGTGTCCAACTAAAGACTTTGTAATGGATATGTTCACTTGCTCAGGATGCCGTTCAGCGAGATAGAAGGGCCTTGGGGAGCTGCAAGCTGCTCAATAAACCTCATCGACCAAAGTCATTACCTGACCCCATAAATACCGCAGCACCCTGACTTTACACTGCCTTGCTCAATGGTCAACAGGCGCAAAAGAAAACAGAAGAAGGGGGATCACGGAAAGAGGCTTGGAATGATGGCCCAATTTGAATCGGCAATTGGTATGGGAAACCCATGCTAGCCATGCTAACACAGTCTTTGAAACAACCATCGTCACAACCAATGATGCCCCTTTTCTTGCTAATGGTAACTGGTGCGCGCCGATCTTAGAAGTAGGCAATTCTTAAGGCACGCAGACGGCTAGCTGCATTCGGTCGTGAATATTTTTCACCTGATTCATGCTGCAGTTGCTTTAAGCGCCCTAGATTGCTCTGTAAGCTCCATTGATCCATCCTTATTGGCTATTGATTCCAGACACATCCCAAACCTTAAGCCACAACCCTGGTGAGGGTGATGGAGTTCCAGTAGTTTATGTGTTGTCTATACTTGAGGGAACCATTCCCAATAGGGCACATAATGACTGTACGATGACTCCACACAATTAAGACACTGAGCTAAACGCTGTAGCCTTTGTTTCATCCAAATACAACTGTAACCAAATGGTCACAGCCAAGCAACATTTGTTTTAAATATCTCTCTTTAAATGCATTTTTGGAGTTGTTCTTATTTGTGTCTAATGAGTATGCGCTAAAAACAAATCCCTTTCAAACTTGTTTGTATTTAATCTGTCCTGCATTAGTAGGGCTTGTAAACATGTGTGATGTTACATCGCGATGACCCCCTCCATTTTGGAAGTAAAGGAGCATGAGAATGTCAATGGCAGTAATAGTGTTTCGGTCATTGTCTATTCATTTATCGTGAAATTATTTGTAATTATGTGGTGACATGTTGTGTTTGAAACTGCCACAGTGTTTCTCATCATGGGGATGTGGCAAAAAACTGTTTTGATGGCGGAATATCTTCAATAAAAAATCCCATGATGGATTCTGATGTGAAAGCCCTCTCTGGATATCGCTATGTGAACATTCTCAGCTCCCGTCTGGCCACCAAATGCCATATATGGGCATGTATCACCAGCCTAACAACAACAACAACAGAGTTTCTCGAGAGGTCTTATACCAAAGGTCTGTAGGGGGACAGAGTGGGGCCCAAGTTGTCAATTACTGTACGAAATAAAGATGACACCCAACTACACTGCTGTCACCACTTCTGTCTCAAACGACACCTCAAATACGTGTCACTGTGGTGCTCTAACGGGAGCCAAGGCCCCCTTTGGGGGAACATGAGGGAGTACAGACAACCTACAGAGCGAGAGGTTTGAGACAAGACGGGTGATTACAGGCCAACTACATCCGCTGTCACACATGGTCATATATTTTGATTGGGTGTCACTTGATGGCATCGCTTCCAACGCACGTGCATACATCTGAATCCACACATGGATTGAGGATTGCGTCTGCTTGTCATATAGACACGGAAAAAGACTGGTCAGTGTTGACTGATAAAACACGGGCAGATGGTTAGTCATGACAATCACGCAGCAACTGTCCTTGACAGTTGCTGCGTGGTTGTCATGACAGAGGCCTGGGATTAATGTTAATGTTCTTAAAGATTGCAACTGCACCACTCCGGAATAGATCCAGGACAAGATGTTCTGCTGGCTCTGTGGTGGAAGAAATTAATCAATGCTTTCTGAGTTGTAAGATAAATGTTTACAGGGGACAAAGAAAGCAGTATACACAATCTTTTATAGACTTAGTTTATATTATTTTAACACACACACACACACACACACACACACACACACACACACACACACACACACACACATACTCGTACACACACACACACACACACACACACACACACACACACACACCTGAGACTACCTTGTTTCGAACTAGCATCTGGCATATTTCTTAGAAAACATGAATTGAAGATATCCATCATCGATCAATGAAGCCTGCTCCATGTAACTTTTTAACTGTGGCCATCACTTTTGTTAACTTCCTTCACACACCGATTGATCACAGAGAACACTTTTGAGATGAAATTGTTTATTGAGCCATGCATGGATAGATGAATGGATTTCTTCTTCAGACAGCTTAAAACATTTGGATTGAAGGCGACGGCTGCAGTGAAAAAGTGATGAGTGCTACACAGCAAAGATTTCAATGTATCTATTCTATTCTGTAAAAGAAAATAAAGCTTACAATGTCCAAATAGATTTCACGGTATTACTAATAACCTATTTATGTTAAGAAAGAAAGCAACCGAAAGACCATTTTCAGTGAGTTTTGTCAACTGAGGCAAAACATCTTACAAAGACATACATAGACAACTTTTGACCAGGACTGCAAGATTTCAGATAACATTTCAATCATTTCTGCTGCTTGAAGCATTTTCACTGCAGGCATATGTGCTGAGCTCACAGAAGGCTGGACCCCAGCTTGTCCTGTTAGTCAGTAGCGGCACGGTGGAAGAGGGGGGGAGCAGGAATGAGAAGAAGAGAGGGATGAAGACAGGATTTGAAGAGACGAAAATAGCATTTCACGTCACTGGGAAGAGAAGACGGGTAGATCGAAAGAAGACGAGAACAAAAGATGGCGACCGGTTCCACAGGATGTGGAGCTGAGGAGCTGCCGCTCCAAAACAAAGACTGGGTCGGTACTTTGGCACCAAACAGTTTTCTCTTACCCAGGAAGAAGGAACTAATACTTCCCAGGGAAAAGGAAGATTTGAGTGAGGAGTGGAGGTGAAGTGTTCAGACTGTGAGTCAGCAGAGAGACAGGATCAGAAGTGTAGAAAGGAGAGCAGGGAAGAAGGGATAGAAACAAGGGATGAAAGAAGAGGAAAAGGACAAGAAATGAAGAAGTAGAGAAGACTGAAATGGAGGCTACATTAGGAATTTAAAAAGATGATGCCGCCATATTGAATCCCGTCAGTAACTGTGTGTGTGTGTGTGTGTCTGTTCATGTGTGAGTTGCAAGTCGTTGTTTTATTTATATGTATTGCTTATAACCAAGCGAAGATGCCTGAAGCGAGAGAGGCCTTTATGGAGCAAGAAAATAAGAAATAAGGTATTATCAAGTTTATACTATGCTAATCAGACTCTGAGATGCCTCTCTACGTGCATACACACACACACATATAAACATGAACACACACACACACACGCACACACATATAAACATGAACACACACACACACACGCAGGTTCATTAAATTCATGGAGATGTGCACACATTTTGTTTCACTGTTGTTTTAGCGATAACCACCCTCTGCAGAGACTTGGCGACGCCTCTGTCAAATTTAGCGTTCACTTACATTCATACAAAGCGACGGTATCGTCTCCTTCAGGTAAATACATAGCCCTGTGTGGTTAAACAGAAGCACAGTCGCGCACTGTCATAGGCACATTTTTCCCTTTGAGTCGCAAACAAATGGCAGAGATGCAGATACAAACTCACAGTAAAAGGGCTGTGTCTAACAGCAGCGTGTAAAGGGTGTGTAACACCAAAATACTGCATCCTGAAGTGCTCCTGCTACCTAAAATATACACCACGCGATTTGTTTCAGATATGAATCAAAACCGGGATAGAGCCAGGTGATTAAGATATCAATACACATTTACATGTACAGTAACTTTGTCTCAATGAAAGAGATACTATGAACCTTTTTCACTCATTGCCTTAACATGCAAGCATAGCATACCAATAAACTGATAGCTGTGGAGCTAGCCGCCAGGCTAACTATTGAAGACCTCAGAGGAGAAGCAGCCACAGCTATGGGAGCCCAGAACCCGTCTGGGTTTCTGACTGCTTCCCCGGAGTGCATGCAAGTCAATCAATGAGCTATCATCCCACCAATAACTCACTTCATAAGTAAAGCACTATGAACAACCCTTCTTACACACAAGTTGACAGGCATAATAACAGCAAAGCGCTCTACGATAACACTTGAAACATGGGGGTCTGCCATTGAGAAGCTTTTGTTCACTACGTTGTTTTTTGGTGGAGACCCAGTGCTTTTAAGCCTCTTAAACTACATTTCTACTACTTTTTACTTGCTGCCATTTTTATTCTAATTTGAAAAGGTGTTTTCTTCTGCTCAACTGGCATCTCCAAACACATGTAATCACATGCACACACACACACACACACACACACACACACACACACACACACAGACGTGGTCTCCAGTGACAAGGGCTAGCAGATAATTGGTTTCCTCAACCATCACACTGTTGTTGTGCTCTCTCTCTCTCTCTCTCTCTCTCTCTCTCTCTCTCTCTCTCTCTCTCTCTCTCTCTCTCTCTCTGTGTCTCTCTCTCTCTCTCTCTCTCATTGTCTGTCTTCATCTCGCACACTCTCCCTCATTCTCTCACTGTGTAGCTCTCTCATGCAGTCTCTCGTCTTACAGTCAGCTTTTCTCTCGCTCTCCTTTTCTTGCTTTCTCGCTCACTTTCTCTCATGCACACCCTTACTGTGTGGGTGTTGGGTCTTGATGGGCGAGGGACCATGAATGAGATGACGGGAGAGAGCAAGAGAGAGAGAAAGAGAGAGAGAAAGAGAGAAGGCAAAGAAGGCAGACAAGAAGTGAGTTGATAATCAAGTCCCACAAGGGAGAGAGCTAAGGAGTGTGTCATGAGGAGTACAGCTAGGGTGAAGTGTGAGCTAGAAGGAGTTTTGATGGAGAGAGAGCTGTTGGAGAGGGAGAAGCTAAGCAGTGCACTCGGTAACGCCATCCTAGATGCCACATAAAACGATAGGTAAACTTCATCCATTATCACGGTGGCCCTCCTGGCGGTCACCGAGTCCCTTTGTGCCGCCAAGGCCTCTTCCCTCTCATCGGTGCTTGTGCTCCTCGACCTGTCTGTTGTGTTTGACACAATGAACCACCAGACCCTCCTCGCCACCCTCGCTGATCTCTGCATTACTGACACTGTGTTAGCCTGGTTCACATCTTACCTTATGGATTGCACTCATCAGGGCACAAGAAAAGGCTCTCTGTCCAAACGCCACTCGCTAAAGACTGGTGTCCCTCAAGGCTCAGTACTAGGACCGCTTCTGTTCTCCCTATACACCATATCTTTAGGCTCTGTAATCACATCACACGGTTTTTCCTATCACTGTTATGCGAACGGCACTCAACTGTTCCTCTCCTTTCCCCTCTCAGACACTCTGATTGCAACACGCATCTCAGAATGTTTGGCAGACATAAGCAATTGGACAACTGTGCATCTCCTCAAGCTCAATCTCGCAAAGACTGAGCTTCTCTTCATACTGGCTTAAGACTGCCCTCACAGGGACCTGCTGGTCTCGGTCGAGGGCATTACAGTATGTGTCTCACCGAGCGCAAGGAACCTGGCCGTAATACTCGACGACCAACTGTCCTGCGCTGCAAACATCACTGCAGTAGCCCGATCCTGTAGATTTCCTCACAAGAGAAGCGACACAGCTCCTGACCCAAGCACTTGTCATCTACTGCCTCGACTACTGCAACTCGCTGTTAGCCAAACTTTGCAGTGGATCCAGAGCACTGCAGCATGCCTCATGTTAAACTGACACAAGTTCTGCCACATCATCCCTCTCTTCCATGGCCTCTACTGGCTCCCTGTAGTGGCTCGCATCAAATTCTAGACGATAGTACTGGCCTACAAAGCTGTTAATGGAACTGACCCTACCTACCTTCAAGCGTTAGTGAAACCCCACGCCCCTGCTCGAGCACTCTGCTCAACTACCTCAGCTGGTCGACTGGTAGCTCCATCACTAATTGGAGGAAAAGGTCGGACGGCAAAATCTCAACTCTTCTCCGTTTTGGCACCGCAGTGGTGGAACGAGCTCCCTGCCAATGTCAGGACTGCAGATTCACTCCCCATCTTCCGAAAGAGACTCAAGACTCAATTGTTCAGAGTTCACCTGAACCCTGTATAACATCTATCCTCTACCAAAAAAAAAAATCCCTACCCTCATGCTCTTGTTTGTTGTACATCTTGGCACTTTATAATTGCTCTTTGTAACTTAGTCAGAGATGTTGTATACTATCAATGGTTAACCTAGCAATTGGAATGCTTGAATCTTGTTCTGGTGACTCTCTTACTGTATTAACAGCAATTAAATATTTCACCTTCTTCTGACAAATGTACTTACTGTAAGTCGCTTTGGATAAAAGCGTCTGCTAAATGCCTGAAATGTAAATGTAAATCACCATTATCCATAATTGGAACTCCAACCAAGGCCACACTCCTAGA
>JAXIVH010000001.1:2813150-2820650 GCA_036785325.1 Urophycis tenuis | reverse complement strand
TGTATGAAATTATTAAAGCTCTAACATTCAAATTATAAAAGCTCTCTGTGTTACTAACATGATTGCATAACATATATTAAAGCTCTGTGCTACTACTATCATAAATTGAAAGTTATTAAGGCTATACATGTAACTAAAATTATGAAATGTAAGTTATTAATTCATTAATTCACATATTGCTGCACATGTTGCTCACATGTTAACATGTCTGCAATTAAAGTTATATGTGTTACTAAGCTGATAGAGTGTTAGTTATTAAAACTCTACGAGTTCCAAGCAGGCTAACTTTGAAGTTATTACAATGTGGTACGAACATGATACCATCTAAGTTAAAGCGTTCTTTGTTACCAACAAATTAAATGATCAGACTTTAGATAAAGCTGAAGTCTGATAGCAGAGAAGCTCAAATCTCGGTGAGCGGGGCATTTCACTTTCTTTCACTTCATATTTGTTTGAACTAATCATGTTGCTGGAGGCTTGGCCCTGACAACACAAACTTGGTCACCACTTACTCAGAAATCTTAAAAGAAAAGTGCTGTTTCAAAGTTATTTGAAGCCTTTCAAACAAACACTTAAGACTGTAGACTGGCCACTCAATAAAAACCCCTTCTGAAAGCATCATTCATTATATCTCAAATGAGTTCCTATTTGGCACAATAGCTCTAACAGAACAGGGAAAAACGTGTCATTCCTTCCAGTTGTTGGTTCCTTTACCATGCTCTGTGCCATAGACCTCAAGCAGTTTACAGAGAAGAACGTCTGGATCTGAGATAACTAACATCTACCAGGTAAGTTGTTAAAGCTCTGTGTGTTACTAACATGATACAATGTAAGGTTGTACACCTCTACGTGTTGCCAACATGGAAGCATGCACAATATTAAACCTCTAGGTGTTGCTAACATGATAGCATCTACAATATTAAACCTCTAGGTGTTGCTAACATGATAGCATCTACATTATAAAAGCTCTACGTGTTGCTAACATGACAGCATCTACAATATTAAACCTCTAGGTGTTCCTCACATGATAGCGTCTACGTTATAAAAGCTCTACGTGTTGCTATCATGATAGCATCTACAATATTAAACCTCTAGGTGTTGCTAACATGATAGCGTCTACGTTATAAAAGCTCTACTTGTTGCTAACATGATAGCATCTACAATATTAAATCTCGATGTGTTGCTAACATGATGAAACAGAGGAGTTGGTGTTTTATATGATTCAGAGAAAAGAGGTTTGTATTAATAGAGCCAGTGTGGGAGTGAGGCAAGGTAAGAACATGACGACCACCTCACGCATGCACGCAGGCAATCAAACACAAGCACATGCACACCTACGCAAGAATGGCCGCATTTTTTATTTTCAAAAGCACAGAATTCACAACAACAGCTGAACTAATGAATGACTTTCCCCCCCAGAACCACAATCATTGCTATCCTATTTTATTTGATTGGTATGAATTCCTTGCAGGCTTGTCTTGTGTGGTTATGTAAAATATGCCCCTCTTAACACACACACACACACACACACACACACACACACACACACACACACACACATCCACACACAGGCAGGCTATAACTGCACCTGCTGTGAGGTAGATAAGCATCAATTAGCAGGTGAAAGAGACAGAGGGACAGAGAGAGCAGTGCATAGGGCTGGTAGGGGAAGTATTGGGCGTGTAAGAGTAATGTTAAGATTGTCCATGAGAAATGGTAGCAGCAAGTCAAGGTCGAACAGTCTCTGTGTCAGAGAGAGAGTGTGTGTGTGTGTGTGTGTGTGTGTGTGTGTGTGTGTGTGTGTTTGTGTGTGTGTGTGTCTGTGTGTGAAAGAGCATCTATTTGTAAGTGTGTGTACGTGTGTGAGCGTGTGTGAGCATGTGTGTGTGTGTGTGTGTGTGTGTGTGTGTGTGAGAGAGTGCGTGTGTGTGATTTACCATCCCATCACTTCAGCCTTATCTGAGTCTTTATCCAAACCTTGGCACAGTTTTCCTCAGGGGTCTGCACAATGTAAACTGATCACACACACAGAGACACGTACACACACACACACACACACACACACACACACACACACACACACACACACACACACATGCGGCAGAGACAGCCTGTAGTAGATCACCAGGTAGTGAATACAAGATGATGCAGAGCGAGAAAGCTGGCATGAATCACAGGCTCATCTCCACAGCCCCCTATCTCCCTGGCCTCTCTATCTCCCTTCTGCTCTCTTGTTCCCCCAGACTCCCTGCTTTCCTAAATCACCCCCCTCACTCCCCTCCCGGTTCACCTTCAAACGTCCACAGTTTATTTGCTCCTTCAGGCCCTCACCGCCTCTATCTCATTTTGGGTGCTTGGGTTTAATGGATGAATTGAACTCCAAATCATCATTTAAATAACCAACAGTTTGATTTCATTTAAATCATTTCATTTAATGAAATCTAAGTGGTTGGTTTTAGGCAAAGTGTGCCGGTGTTTGTCCTGTGAGGTTGGATGTGAAGGAGGAGTGGGTGGAGGAAATGAAACCAGTTTGTCTCCCTGCTGCACTGTCCTACCTCAAGATGACCAAGCCTCTCATCCCCAAGGACTCCTGGGAAATGAAGTCTCAACACACTAAATCACACACACACACACATACACACACACACACACACACACACACGACACACACACACACACACACACACACACACACACACACACACATACACACACACACCACACACACACACACACACCACACACACATACACACACACACACACACACACACACACACACACACATATACACACACACACACCACACACACACACACACACACACACACACACACACAGACACACACACACACACACACACACACACACACACACACACACACACAGAAACACACAGACACACACAGACGCACACACACACAACACACACAGACACACACATACACACACACAGAAACACACACACACACAGACGCACACACACACACACGCACACAGACACACACACACACAACTACACACACACACGCACACACACACAAGTCTACACACTTTAAGGAACATACCAAGTGGAGTGAAACATAATCTTCTCGCTGAGATCCAATCATCCATATGCCTCTTCAACTGCTGCCACACACACACACACACACACACACACACACACACACACACACACACACACACACACACACAGAGGATCTTATTGACCCTCCTTTACTGAAACCTATTGATCTTGCTACTGAAATGTTTTGGTGTGTGTGTGTGTGTGTGTGTGTGTGTGTGTGTGTGTGTGTGTGTGTGTGTGTGTGTGTGGTGTGTGTCTACCTGTATGGGAGCAAGGAGGATATAAAGACACAGCAGCAATCTCTCCCAGCTATGTGTGCATCATTGATTCAACGGAAGGCACTAAAGGTCCCATACACTAATCACAGCCTGTGTGATTAGTGTGTGTAATCACCAGACGATATGTATTATATCCCAGTAAATGCTCTCTCTCTCTCTCTCTCTCTCTCTCTCTCTCTCCTCTCTCTCTCTCTCTCTCTCTCTCTCTCTCTCTCTCTCTCCTCTCTCTCTCTCTCTCTCTCTCTCTGAAGATATGATCAATCATTATGTAGGTGCAGCAACTACAAAGTGTGGTTCATCTATCAGTATGAAACCCCTCCTTAATCACCATCCACCTAAGAATTTAGATGAGGAATGTGTGTGTGTGTGTGTGTGTGTGTGTGTGTGTGTGTGTGTGTGTGTGTGTAGGCCATGCCCTCCACACCCCACTGCTCTTGATTTAAGTGCAAAGATTGAAATCTCTTAATGAATCAAGCTTGATACGATGATGTCATCTTCCATTAACCCATTAACGTGCTCTCATGCACGTTATATAGTGGGCATATTTGTGGGCAGCTCGGGCTGGCTGCCTGTTGCTACGTGTTGCTTGCAGAGTAAATACTGAATTCCCCTTCAATGAGCTTCCTTTCTTCTTCCCTACCTCCTTCATCACTCCCCCCCACCAGATCCTGACGATAGCGTTAAACATGTTTAGCGGCAGTTCCGCTCATTGACTACGGTGACTTTAGCAAACATTCCCCATCGGTTTTGAACTTGGGGCTTTTTCAGGCGTGTGGATGTGGCTGTTTCCCCCCAGTGGCCCGCAGGAATGCAGAGTAACGTTAGGTACCCACACCCAAACGGTCTCCATAAATAGCTTATTTTCCATGTAAGTGCTCAGAGCCTGTAAAGACGTTGGAGTAGATAAGAGGATTTACTGCCTACTCTCCCCAGCCGCCTCGCCGTTAGCATGGCGGTTAGCCTAGCCGGTAAATTCAGTTACAAGGACACAGAGCCCGGAGTCACTTTGAGAAAACTTAGCACAACATGAGAGACAGAATGTAATCAAACGTCACCTTCAAAAACCCTTTATAGTAAAATGCGCTCGTGCGAAGCGAGATAGAGAGACCAAGAGAGAGAGAGGCTTAAGTGTGTTGTGTGTGTGTGTGTGTGTGTGTGTGTGTGCGTGTGTGTGTGTGTGTGTGTGCGTGTGTGTGTGTGTGTTGTGTGCGTGTATGTGCGTGTGTGTGTGTGTCTTTGTGTGTGTGTATGTGTGTGTGTGTGTGTCTGTACAGTATGTGTCTTTGTGTGTGTGGGTGTGTGTGTGTGTGTGTGTGTGTGTGTGTCTGTACAGTATGTGTCTTTATGTGTGTGTGTGTGTGTGTGTGTGTTGTGTGTGTGTGTGTGTGTGTATGTGTGTGTGTGTTGTGTGTTGTGACGCTCCTTACAATGAGACGCACCCGCGCAGCTCTAAAGCGTTAGGAAAACGCCCGCCTCCCTAATCACGGCACCTGTTTCTAGCCGAAGGTGGGCTCAATCACGATTGCCAATGAGTTTAAAAAGGGGGTTTTGTTGCGCGCGCGAGATGAGAGAGAGAGAGAACGAGACGAATGAGCTGCAGGTCGTTGTTTCGGGAACACCGCTTCCAATCCACTGATCAGTAGGCCACAGGTTTTCTTTCTCCCCGTGCTGTTTTGGGTCTCCGCTGTGAGCCAAAAGTCACTATCCTGAACAATGATTTTCGCCCCGGTATAGTGTGCAGCATAGCCTTGCCGAGCGGCCAAGTTCCCATTTGTTTCGTCCTCAAATGAAATATATACGTTTTTGAGCATTGTACGAAGTTTTTGGGATGTTAGGAGTGCATTATGTTATGCGTTGTTTTGGGAACATACTGACTTGTAAAATCAGTTTATTATTTGAGTGTTTTGTGAACAAGTGGTATAAGGAGTAGTATATATAATTGCTGGGAGCTATATTTTCATTTTGTCTTGGACAGCTATTGTACCTGCTTGTGAACCACTTTATTGATTTTGTAGGACTGCCGATTTCTTGGACTTTTGTGGTAAAGGACCACCAAAACGGACATTTCCAACTTTCGCTACACGGGCACACGCATACAAACACTCACTTCGCATACCTCCACTCACACACATACAAACCCTCACACACGCATACAACCACTCACACGCCTACAGCCACTCACGCACACACACACACACACACACACACACACACACACACACACACACACACACACACACACACACACACACACACACCACACACACACACCCACACACACACGCCTCCTCTGCCTCGGAATTCGGACACTTTAAAAGAAAAAGACTGTTGCTATTCTGATTATTGTTTATACTGATTGTGTTGTGATTGTTGTGAACCTAATTACTTAATGAAAATGACCCAATTGTATACTTTCTGTTATATGGTTTAAAAATATATGGGTTCATACGCAAAAACCGTGGAAATGTTGATTTCATGAAATGTGTATTGAACCTTTTGTGATGAGTATGCCACTTGATGAAAAATTAGGCAGACCGTTACAGTGTGTGTGTGTCTGTACAGTATGTTTCTTTATGTGTGTGTGGGTGTGAGTGTGTGTGTTGTGTGTGTGTGTGTGGGTGGGTGGGTGTGCATGTGTTTTAATATCTTGACATCTCCTTGCTGTGTCATGGCCCTCTTGCTCTGATCCCTGGCTCCTCTTCCTCCTCCTCCTCCTCCTCCTCCTAGGGAGTTTAGGGAAAGATCAGTCCTTCTTCAAAGTCTTACTTTATTCTCTACAGGCGTTCCAGGAGGGGGCTGGTGGTGGTGTTGGTGGTGGTGGTAGCAGCCACAAGCCTGTCATTTTCTACTCCTCTCTCTCTCATCCCTCGCTTCCATAACTATCTCCCTCTCTATCCCTCCCGCTTCTTATGGTTGGTGAATAAGTTGTTAGGTCCCCTTTGACCATCTCTCTCTCTCTCTCTCTCTCTCCTCTCTCTCATCTCTCTCTCCTCTCTCTCTCTCTCTCTCTCTCTCTCTCTCTCTCTCTCTCTCTCTCCTCTCTCTCTCTCTCTCTCTCTCCTCTCTCTCTCTCTCTCTCTCTCTCTCTCTCTCTCTCTCTCTCCTCCTCTCTCTCTCTCTGGGGAGAACTACTGAATACTTCCTGCTAGTTTTCGGCCCAATCAAGACTCCAGCTGGGCATAAGTAATAATCGATAATAATGTATTAACCATACCATTACGGGCATTATTGATGTGTTCCTCTTTATAGTCGTTTGCATGGTAACCCCGCATTACTGCGGAAATATTCTCGCTCTTCACTTGCTCACATATATACTGTATCAAGAATAAAAGGAAGAAGGCCCATGGAGACAGAGCAGAGAGGGAGATGCTGTGCTGTGATTGGATGAGAGATGTCAGTATTGCAAAAAGCAAGTGCACCCGAGGACATAGAAATAGTAGGCCTACGTATGCAAGTGTGAAGACCCAAGTTGTTATGTTCCACGTTTTTCCACTTCCATGAGCTTTTCTTTAATAAAACAGCAATACCTTTGTGGTCCATGTGACTAAGGCTGCAGTCAAAATAGAGTTTATTTTGCTTAGGAAAGTTCTTACCTGAGTGGAATAATCTGGTAGTATCTAAGTGGCAGTCATGATAGGAGCTGTTGAATTCTCCAAGTACTAAGGAAAGGTGCCTCAACGCGTCCTTTTGTATCTCCTTTAACACTGGTTAAGGAGGGTAAAAGAAAGTAGATAATGCTGTCTCACAATTCTTTACACAGGGAATACTTAAAGTGACCCACCATTCCTTCACTCACTCTACCTCAGAAACCGTAACCTTCACGTTCTTCTGCCAGCAATATGACTGCTCTCCTTCACAACACAGCCGTACAGCCAGTGATCTGAAATGGTAACAGGTCTTGAGCAGGAAAATTGCCGGTGCAGATACCGGAATATTGATCCCTGTTCCCATTCATACGTGACCCCATACAGGAAATGTCCCACAACTTTGCAGGGTGAGACTGCATACGTGAAATGGGCTTTAGATGTGCTTTTAGTAGTGCACCTGCACGGACCTCTGCTGTTTCTCCGCGACATAACATAATAACATAACATCTGCCGTCCCATGATCACATGTCGCAGTGGAAGTGCAGAAGCACTCTCTCAGCAGAGCCGTT
>JAXIVH010000001.1:2765848-2812950 GCA_036785325.1 Urophycis tenuis | reverse complement strand
TTGTCTTGTTTAGTCCTTTTTAGAAATGGTCTTTTGATGGTTCCCATGCACTAGGCCATGTCAGGCCTGAATGACTCAAAATGCTTTCTCTCCATTGCGTTTTATACTTTTTTCTTTCCTTATTCGGCTAAAATACTGCTTTTTTTTTGCTCATGGTCACTCCATTGCTCATGTAAAAGGTGCTGTAGGCAAGATTTAAGAGCTAATTTAAGTGAAATCTGTTAGAAATGTCAGAGCCATCCATCAGCTGTTTGTGATGTGTAATGCTCTGTGAGAATGTTTCTGGTTGACTGCGTGTGTCTCTATAGGAACCTGCTCAGTGCTGACCAATCACAGCATCTCTGTCCTGCTTGATTTGGGGGATCCCTCTTCCCTGTCCCTCTCCTTGGTAGACTCATCTCAGTGCTGGGGGGGGGGGGGGGGGGGGGGGGGGGGGGGGGATGGCGGGGTGGGGTGGGTGCAGGGGGGGGGGGGGGGGACGCTTGCACCCTTTTGGGCTTGTTTTTGTATTTTACAAGTCTTTTAATTTGCTCTTTTCCACTCTCTGTTTTGACCACTCTGAAATCTTACCAACAGCACCTTTAATCTCTGTCTTCGTTTTTCCATTCCGTCAACCATTTCCCATTGGGAAGTGTATCGTTTTGATCAGGAGAAACATCGTTTTCATCTACGAGGATGCAGTTGACCTCGGATGTGGACAAACACTCACCTTCTCAAGCATTTATTTCTCTCTATCTCTCTCTTTGAGCCCCTCCTCCCCCCATACACACACACACACACACACACACACACACAGACACACACACACACACATTTACCACTATTTCTCTTCCAAACACACACATGTGCAGTTACATTTAGAGCAGACATTTTAGCGCTTTTATCCAAAGCGACTTACAAAGAGTACATTTGTCATCAGAAGGTGAAACATTTCATTGCTGTTTATACAGTAAGAAAGTCACCAGAACACGTTTCAAGCATTCCAATTGCTAGGGTTAACCATTGCAAGTATACAACACACACACACACACGCACGCACGCACACCACACACACACACACACACACACACACACACACACACACACACACACACACACACACAGACACACACAATGTATTTCTCTCTTCCATACACACACATCCATAAATGCTACTCATGAAAAATAAAAGCATCCCATATTTCTGTCTCTCCATCATATCCATGCATGGAAAAATGGCAAAACATGTATTTGTGTAGGATGAGAAAAGTGGTCCTTTTCAAACAACGTGGTAGAGCAACAGGCTTATATGTGACTTGGGTGATTTGTTTTGGTTTATTACATTAATTATACAATAAAGTAACATAATGCCTACTAACCATTATAACATGATGCACACTTGTATTATTGTATAATGCCAAATGTTACTTGTAGTTTAAAATGTTAGCTGCAATGCTCAAATGTATTAATTTATATTTGATGAATAACTTAGAAATAACTATTACATTATTGTTTATTTTAAAACATATAATGTGGTTTTTCCATGAATAAATCATTTTATTTTTTAAACATGGTGTTGTATGTAGCCGACGGTTGTTGTTTAATTGTACAAGATTAAACAGTTTTTTTAAGCCTCCTGGCTTAAAAAACTACAACACCCATAACAACTGTGAATTGAATTCCTCTCCTGTGATTGGTGAACCCTTTAACCAATCCCTGGTTAGAGACGTGTCCCCAGCATCCGGACTATCGTTCATCATGGCGACTGTTTTCCCTGTAACAGCCACTAACCTGCCGGTTATGTCTGTTTTCCTTCTTCTGCTGCTATGCGTGTTCCCCGGGGGAGGACAGAAGAAGAAGGAGGTAACGTTAAGCTATTTTCAATGTTTTTGAAGATGGATACTATGCACTAGAGGCAGGTTTTGGCGGTCTACATTGTAGGAACTGCCCCAGTGGAGATGACGCTTCCGGATTAGAATAGCATCCTGTTTATCGTCGTCGTTGATTCCGATGGCATTAACATTGTGTCATAGTACTCGAAAATGTTCTGAAAACATCGTACAAGACAGGTCAAATGCATGGGAAACTTCCAATGCGTCCTCTTTTTAAGGAGGTGGTGCGATGTATTGCTGGGATGTCATTGTAGTTACACCTGTACAACAAGGTGTTTGCTTGTGATGCTCACATGCTTAGTTGTCTTGTACGTGTCTCTGCTATGCACCGATATACTGAGACTGAAACATTCCCGTTTGGGGAAACAGTTAAGCCAATTAGGAATAGATACAAAATGTTTTAACTCATCATCATCATCATCAGCAATGAATATGTCGAGGAGATAATATATGTATATATGACATCCATTTGAGCAATCCAACAGACAAGGGACTGAAAGACAATACAACAATGCTGATTTTAACAAACGTTTAATTGTGTGATATATTCAGCATTCTTATATTAGCAATCAAGTCCCCAAGTCCCTTCTAATCACATCCTCCACCACTCGCACCTCCACAACTTTATTGATGTTTTAATGAATAACCTATTTCCATAAATCCATGAAGGTAACATTGGGGCATTGTATTGTATGGCCTGAATATTATGCAAACATGCAGAGTGTGGCTCTGGGTGTTTTGCTGCTGTTTGCTGCTTAAAAGGCAAATTGTCCTTTCATAGCTGCCCCTGAATTGATCACAATGTGATTGGAAGATTACACCACTGACATCAACTTGCCAGCCTTCCATCTGACCAATAATACACTTGTAACAACACTTTCCAACACTATTGTGAACCTTCTGGGGCCTGCTGTGGGGGTAGATTTTGTATTCAAACTGTCTTGGTTGAATACAATTTATGCACTCTTCAGTGTCATGAATTAGCCTAAACTTTGCTTAAAGACTATGCTGTTTTTTCTAAACTTCCTTCCGTAGTTTTGTAATGTGACACTAGGCACGAAGCAATGTGACGAAGTGGTCAAAATATGGGGCAAAATAATCACAAGCATACATTTTTCAGTAATCATGCAGACTTATACGAACGATCCTGGTAAAGCAGGGCATCACGGCAGGGCTAAACCCAACTACTGGAGCAAGGCTACGTGTTGTTTGCTTTAAGATGGGTAATACAATATCATGTCATCTTCAAACGGGGCTTCTGTATGTCTGATATTCCAAAAATCAGATGTTGGCATGAAATACTGAGGCTCAGTACCAACTCAAGTCACTTTGGTCGCCACATGCCAGCACATTCTGACCTGTCTATCTTGTATTTAATGGCTGATTTAAAATCTATATTGCTGTGGAGATGATTCAGCAGCTCACAGAATGACTTCATCGTGCTCTCTATTATCACTTACGCAGCACACTGTTATCAGGACACTCTATCAGTACAAAACCCTTTCAGGATTTTAGTCTTCACGAATATTCCACTTTTTCCTCAATCAATTTAATTGATCTCTGCAGCCATAAGGACTCCGCAGTAAAAGCTATCGAGCATCTGGTGTGACACACCTACTTAGTGGATGACTGACACCAAAAATCTCTGTGAACAGAAACTCTGGGAGACCATGGAGGTCTATGGCCCTTTTTAAGCAACAAAATATCTGGATTTTACAACTGTTTATGAATCGCTATTGTATCTAGATTCAGAAACGTATCTATTTACAGGAAGGGCACAACATGCCCACATCACCTCAGTCTCAGGTTTCAGGTTTCCACAATCGTGGCAATGTATCATTGTGTATCAATGTACAAATTGACATTACTGTGATGATGTCACAAATCTTGTTTAATAATAGGATTGTGAAGGCTAGCAATCATTGAACTGTGTCGAGTTTCTTTACTTTTGCTTTGGTTCTAATGCTTTGTTCAGGCCAAACTCACACAGAAAACATCCACAAATGCGTTATGCGTGTGTCTGACAGTGTATCCACACATTATGGGTCAGTTTGAGAATTTTAACTGTCAGTTTGAGAAGAATAACAGTTTGAGAAGAATAACTGGGAATTAGTCCCCCCCAATGCTTCCCACCACGCTGTAGCATCAACCAAGAGTAGTGCAGGTGCTGTGTGGGGTTTTATTCTTGAAATGGACAAATGAACAATAATAGAAAAAAATATCTGAAAATAATTAGAAATATTGTTCAGTAAATATTGTATTATTGCAAGTTATTATTTTAGTAAATAGTGTTGTTTGTGCATTGTATCATATGTTTTTCATTGTAATGTTTTCCACTGATGTTTTGTGCGTTTGCTAAATAGACACACTGGAAGCATTTCCAGCGTGGCTGACTTTTTCTTTCCAGTGTTTCCCACGAACCGTGACCTTTTGGCAGTCCTACTTGTGGATAAAGGCTGTGCTGGCCCTCTTTGCTCAGCCGCTGTATAAATGAATCTATTCTTTACTGTTTGTGTACATGGTGGTCTGTGAAGGTTTTTGATGACAATTTAGTGGTCAAAGATTGGGAACCACTCTTGGTGAGCTAGGTTATGTGTTGTTCATCCAAATGTCTGCACAGTTTCAGTGCAAAGACTTTGTGTGGCCATGACTGGATGCCTGGACACCCCTGACACCTACCAGCCTGCTCACTGGCCAGCACCCCATCACCCCATCACCATAGACGATACTTTTCCCTGAATTATTAAAACGTCTGCTTGTATTGCTATGTATGGCACCGTTTCTTGGTAATTAAGATTCTTTTCTTGCCCTTTGGGGGACTGGGGTTTGTGGTATCATAAATATATGGCCAGTAAAGCCATTTGAGATGAACTGTTATTAAGGGCTATACAACTATAATTGGCTGTAATATAATATATAATATAATTGAACCCAGAGTGTGTGGGTTGGGTCACAACTGGCCCTTGTGAGATTCTTCCACCATGATGTATCATGATGGATAGCTCTGGGTTGTAATGCCTGAGCCTGCATATTGGCTAGCAAGCAGCACCTGAGAGAGGGGGAACACACACACACATACACACACACACACACACACACACAGTGTCACGGAGAGGCCATGGCAGAGATATTGGGTGGTTATAATGTGAGGAATGGGCACCCCCTGTCTCATGCCTCAGGCTATGGCTGAGCAGATGAGGATGGAGTTCTTATTCAGCTTGAAATGGTCAAAATGGTGAAGCAGCATTTTGGATTCTTGTCTGTCTTTCTGTCAGTCGGTCTCACTAAGGGCTACAGAGCAGTACTTTACAGTGCCACTGGAAAATGAATATGGCTACCATGACCAATCATGAAGTTGATGGAAAATAAATATTTGAAAGAGAAGTTGCTAAATTGGCATTGCCAGGATGGTCTTCTGTTGCTGCTGGATATGTCTCATGTAGACACTCTGAAGACATCCAAGGACATGAATGAAGGCGGGGCCAACCTAAAACACTAGTTGACAATCAAAATAACCTTTTTGCCAGTGGTTGATGAGGAGGAATCATAATGGTGGAGAGGCCTTTTAGTGCAGTGAGTCAGGTTCACCAGCATGGCAGAGTTGGAAGAATGAAACGTGACTTATTTGATATGTGACATTCTAGCATGGGTTTACTTTGTACTAGTATGAGGACAAAAACAATGAAGATGACAAGGTAGAATCACCAGTGGGATTTCTGGGTATGTCAGGCTTTCTGTCTATCATAGACATGTCTGGTAAGTATTGGAGAAGACTAGAGGAGCATGCACGGGCGGCACGGTGGTGCAGGGGTTAGCACTGTCGCCTCACAGCAAGAGGGTTCTGGGTTCGAATCCACCTGGGACCCGGGACCTTTCTGTGTGGAGTTTGCATGTTCTCCCCGTGCTTGCGTGGGTTCTCTCCGGGTACTCCGGCTTCCTCCCACAGACCAAAAACATGCAGGTTGGGGATTAGGTTAATTGGTGTCTCTAAATTGACCATAGGTGTGTATGTGAGTGTGAATGGTTGTATGTCTATATATGTTAGCCCTGTGATAGGCTGGCGACCTGTCCAGGGTGTACCCCGCCTCTCGCCCGTTGTAGCTGGGATTGGCTCCAGCCCCCCCACGACCCTTGTTGAGGATAAGCGGTCACGATAATGGATGGATAGAGGAGCATGCGCAGCATTGAGTGGCACATGCATAAGGAGAGATGAGTGTTTGAGTTCAGTTAATGAATTTGAGCTACAATGCAGAAGCAGTTGAGAGCAATGTTGTTCACAATTATTTTTACAGGCACTTGGGGACCTGTGACAGCTTTGACGTGATAGTTGGGTTATTGCATATGGTCTGGTATGGTATACATAACAGTTGATGATTGAAATGGGAGTAGCCATGCCTATGTGGGTGACATTCCCTATGGCATGCAGCATTCTCCCCTTGTTGTTATGCTGATGATGGGAGACTGGGTCTCAAGTGTGATGTGGATGGGCACCACAGGAGACAGGGAGCCTTTGGAGGAAAGAATCTTGGATCAGCCCGATACTACACATACAATATAATACTCTATGAGGAAGAGGGAACACTTGACAGGATCTTGAATAGGATGGGTATCGAAACCCAGCCCTGGTCTAAATTATTATAGACTGTTGTGTCAATAAGCTTAGTGCTGCTATCGGTGTTGCAGAAGTTGAGGAAATATATATTTCCGTTAATTTAGGCTAGATAAATGTTGCGTCTGTCACGTAACTCGCATTGATGCATTGTCCCTATATGATGTCACTCCAGACATGAAAACAACATTCAAAGTAGAAAAGTCTTCCCCTCTCTGAGCCTGTGTTTTAGGTGGGTGGCGTGGCCGGCTCCCCCTGCTGTCCCTCACCAATGAAGAACGTATATTGGGATGGAGATACCAGGTGTCTCTCTAAACAGTACTAATGGTGGCGCTGCTCCACCATGCTACTTTCCAGCACCACCATGTAATGTTTCAAAACAGGGCTGTTGCAGCGTGCCCCCCCCATTTCAGTTCTGGAATGGCTCAGTTGGTTGCTACACATGTTATTTTGAATAACTCCTCAAAGTGAAACTACAGTATGAAGAGTAAGTGCTGTTGGGAGGATGTCTGTGGCTTTGGGAGCCACTCTTGGTCTGAGTTCAGAATCCCAGAGATATAAAGTGTGTCTCCCGGCAGACGAGCTGCGGAGCACTGAGCAGGGCGGGGCCGTGTAGAAGAAAGCAAACGTCGCAAGATTCACTTCTCTGTCTTTTTCTGTGTCGAAGGTATTGGCTGAGAGTGGGTGAAGGTTTTGAACAGTGCTAGGAGTTATGACGCGGCTGTATCGCCCTGCCGGTGTGAGTGCTCTCATTGGAAACATGAGCCCCGAGGTCCAATTTTAACACACGACTTTGAACGGGATAGCCTACTTCAATGATGTGAAACAACAGGTGGTTTGTACGTTGTGCAAACTTTTACTTAAATCGCACCTCACTATTGGGGTTTATAGGTTACTAGTGCTATTCTAGGGCCTGCAAAACACACACATTACTGTAGATGACAGATTCCCTGGAAAGGAAAACACTGATGGTCATTCAGGATGGTTAGAATAACGAGTCCCTGAGTTCAGCTGCATACCCTGTCCATGTTGCTCTACGACACATTCTTTTCTTTTGTGTTTCATGGTTCATAATACGTGTTCATTTTGTTTCTAGATAGAGTACAAACATTTCTAGAATGTATTTTTTCAAAGAATTCCAAATAAAGCAATATCTTGTTTTTGTTAATATAATTGTTATATTCTAAAATAATCAACAGCGCTGTTACAGAACCGTATCAATAAGAGTGTAGCTCTTCAATAAGAGTGTAACTCGGGCAGCTGTAAGTGTCCCAGAGAGGAGTATGGACATAATATACAATCAACGCATGAGTTGAGTAACACCTGGTTAACTAGGGATGGGTTGTGGACTGGGAGAGCTGAAGGAAAGAGCTGAGGGTCATAGTGTGGATGGCAGCATCGTTTCCCAGTGAAAATGAGCCCAGATAATCCTGAGTTGAAGGTCAGGCGGTAGTGTTGGGTACTGTTCACATTTGAACCAATATGGTATTGATACCTTTTATTGGTACTTTACTCTTTGTAATAACAAAAAGATCAGTTGTAAAAAAAAAAAAAAAGTAAAAACTGAAAAAAAGCTGAATTTCAACATTGTTATTTATGTAAAACATTACACACCACACAAAATAAAAGCCCCCCCCCCTACCTCCCTCTCCCCTCCAAACCCATCCCTACAACCCCCAGCCCATCACCATTGCGTGAGAACTCTGGCACGTGTGTCTCAGAGGATGCTCATGTGATGTCCTCCTACTAGGAGTGGTAGCAGCGTGACTCCACAGGGTACCAACGTCTTCTGTGGCAGGGTGAAGGCTGTGACCTCGGGAGCCTATCCATTTCACATGAGGGCGGGGAGAGAGCAAGGCTGGCAGACCTGTCAATGAAAGCAAGAGTGTAAACAACATGACTGACAAGCCGAAAACTGTCAGTGATATCAACCGCAACAACAATAATAATATATATGTGTAATAAAAATAAAACATAACGCCTAGCAAAGTGAAACCTTATGTTACTATAATTTAAGTTTGTGTCTCTAGGTCATACTGTATTATGTCCCCATAAATGGTATGCAATTGTTGCAACAGGTACTATTGGTTGCATTCTAAAATGGAAAATAGCCAAAAATGCTAAGCTAACATCAAAACCATCACAGTGAAAAAAGCACAGTTATCTCTGACATCAACTTATCCAACTCACCCAACTGACTCATTAATTACCTGAAGATATTGATAGTCAGTTGTCAATACCTCAGTTTCGTCCTCAACAGATGGCGCCGGCTCTCGGCGTGCTTTGTGATATGTGCTGTGTTTGATGAGGTGTTTTCCTGGTCAGCTTTACATTGAGACAAAAACTGAAAAAATACAGGGCTTCACTATGGACCCAAACGGTCGGCATGACGTTCTTAAATGTAACTTAAATAAAAAACACTTTCAACCCCGAATCAGCTACCACCATGAGCATAATCTAATCTAGTATAATTCTGTCGGCATCACTGTAATGTATACGTATGTATATCAATCAAGACGAGCAGCAAAAATGTGTTGTACTATTCATGTTTGAATGCCAATCTAGGCTCGCAAAGCCAGGAGCAACATTTGTGAACAGATGTTGTTGCATTGCTATCATTGTGCTTGAAGTTGGCACTTTCTGGGAAAGTTGAGACGTATACAAACGTATACAGTGACATCATGAGGGGAAAACCGCTTCTCAGAAGGTTTGCAAGGTTAAGCCAACCAGTGCCAGCCAAGAACTAGAACTAGGTTCATGTTGGTGGAAAATGGCTATATGTTAAAAAGTACAACTTGAATGAGTTTGCAGGCTCTCTCTTTATCTCTCTAATGCAGGGTTCCCCAATTAGTTACTCACTTACTCACTCTGGGCCAAATTATGTCAAGGTTGCCAAGTTGAGGGAAAACAGAGGTTGCCAAATTGTCTGGGTTTTTTTTTTTTCATTGGACCAGTAAAAATTGTTTTATGTGCAGATATTATTGTTGCTGCTGCTATTATAAGTAGTATTATTGTTTTGATTAGTAGTACAAGTGGTAGTGGGTTGTAGCAGAAGATATTTCACTTCATGGCAGTATGATGTAGTGTCACTTGGTCGGCACAGGACAGACACTTTGCTCTTGCGGGCCGCTAATTGGGGGTGGCTGCTCTAACGTATATTGAAGTACTTTCTCACTTAACAGCTACACTCTCAGCCTTTCAGGTACCAGCATTTGGTATTGATTGATTTAACCTGAATAGGTACTCTGTAGTGCCGACATAATTCAGTCAGTAGCATTAAAAGTACCCAATGCTAGCTACCAACAAGAAGAGCCTCAGACTGAAAACCAAGGTGTAAACTGGAGGATCCTGATACACACTGACTTTGGTGAATCTCAGGAAGCTGTCCAGAGTTCTTCCACCAACCAATAACTATAATAGTGTTAGGGAGGTTGGCAGGGTGGAACACATGGGAGATTCCAAGTCAAGTGGAAAATGTTACAGGGGCTGTATTCCATCAGGACATTTCCTGAGTGGTGGACAGAGACTGACACAAGTGCTCAGTATTTGGGGTTTATCCATATTAAATACTTTGTCGACTGGAGTGACCAAGGTTGTTGTTCACTAGGGTTGACACCTTAGAAATAAAATTGATCATGAATATAATAACATTCAAATACTTTGACTCGCCAATTGTGTTTGTTTTAATAATCGTATGGTTTGGTAAAGTCTCGTAAGACAGGAAGTCAAATTTTGAATTTAAGTACAACAAGTTTTTTCTCAGGTTTTAGAATTCTTATTTTGTGTTTAACACTTGATCATCTTTGAATGTGAACATATCAGAATCGGCATATTACTTATGTTTGGTTCATGTTCTGCCAGTTACACACCCAGATCAAGCTGGATCTAAGGCCTCCTCTCTCAAGGAAACAGAAATTATGTCAGGAATGGAACTGTCGAAATTCTTTGAGGACCGTTGACATTGTGGATGGTGAAGGCTTTAAGAAAATTATAAACTTTTGGAACCCGGATATGCAGTGCCAGCGTGCAAGACAATCATGCACAAAGAGACAGACTAAAAAAGAAGGTTCTGGAGTTCATACAACACAACACAACAGCAAGGCACTAAGCTTTACCACAGATATGTGGACATCTATTTGAATGGAGTCAAACATTACTATGACTGCCCATTTTATTGTCAACGCATGGAAACTACAGAGTCTTGAGACAAATGGAAGTGGTGCACACTTGCAGAAACATTGCGATGTGACTCACTGAAGTTGCAGATGCCTTTTGGAAATCCAGGAGTAAAGATTGTTTCCTTTTTTAAGTGACAATGGCCCTCATTTATCAAACGAACGTAGAAATGAGCGCAAATCTGAACGCATGATTCATCTTACGATAGGACCCACGTGAGATTTACGAAACGTATCGTATCACACCAATCCCAGTGTACGAAGGAGCTTGGTGTTGATAAATACGGCGGCTGAGATCGATCGTAATTAACGTAACACGCCCCTATAAAAGAAGTCTCGCCCCTAACTTTTACGACATGGAGAAACATCCAACGGCAAAGAAGAAGCGGATTTTTTCAGAAACAGAAATGGAGACACTCGTGTCACTCCTTGATGCCCCCCCCCCCAAGGGCACCCACCCAGCACCCCCACCCCTCACCCCCCTGGACATACTTCATATTATTTATAGTAATGTTATTTATTGTATTATTTATTCTCAACTGCCGTTGAACCCCCACCCCCATATCCATACAATCCACATTCATCTGTTGTACCCGTTCCGTTGTATTGCACTAGCGCACTATTGCACCACCTGTACACTTCTTGTATTATATTAATATTTCTCGCACTACCTGTACATTGTTAACATTTTTTTTAACATTTTTATACTGTTTACAGCCTGTTTCTGCTAGTGTTAGTAACCGTTTACTACCTCAACGGTCACTACCTCCACCTGCACTGTTTACTGTCACTTTAATAACTACCGTTAATTACCGTCACTTTAATAACTACTGCCACTTTTCATGTTTTTCAATTTTGCACTCTGCACCTTATTCTGCATTTCTGCATTTCAACCCTCACCTTTATCGCTCATTTGCACTTCTGGTTAGAACGGCAACTGCATTTCGTTGTCCCTGTACTTGTACTCTGCACAATGACAATAACGTTGAATCTAATCTAATCCAATTAAGGGCAAGCAAAAAAACGCTATATGGAAACAAATCACTGTTGCAGTCAACAGTGTGTCCCATGTTCAGCGGGCTACGGAAGAGGTAAATAATTAATTGAATAATTAATTAAATGTAAAATTGATGTTAAATTGATCCATCTTAAAACATTTCACATTTGACCTATAGGCTATTGTTTACATTGCGTTAAAGTTATTTTATTCCGAATAAGGTGAAGAAAAAGTTGTCCGACTCTTGCGAATATACCAGTCTTGCCACTGTTCGCACTCGAAAAAGTTGCGTACACGAGCTCAGACCTGACGAGAGATTTCATCGCAGCCTGCGCTCACGTTCAAATTGATAAATGCCAAGCTCAACGTGGAAATGAGGGTATGTCCATTTTACGCCAGTTTTCGGTTGTACGCTTGTTTGATAAATGAGGGCCAATGTGTCTAATATGTCACTATTGAGGCACCAAAGGATTTGGCTGATTGGAACAAAGATGTGTCGCGCGTCAGGTGTAACATGTCCCTGAACGTGAACTGTTTGAGGATGTCTCTACACATTGAAACTCAATGTTGGAGTGACTGCTGAGGCAACGCTGGCCCATTACCAGTGCTATTTGACCCAAACTTTACCAAGAAGATCGATGGCAGTACACTGAATCGCCATGCAGCACAGTGGAATACAGCTCAGGACATTACAAATGTGCCGAAACCCATGCTAACTCTGACTGAGGTATTATCCGAAGAGGACAACATTTCCCTGTCTGCTACAATACCTATGCCGGCAAACTTGAAAAGATACCACCTGGCCATTACGAATGATGACAGCCCTGTTACCAAAAAAATTAAAAGCAAGCTGATTAAAGACTTTAACACTTGGTGGAAACTTAAAGACTGATTGATGATGACCAGCAGGCTCCAGCTGCAGTTAGACCCTGGTTTCAAACTATTCTCTTGTCCGGATGATGATAAACGAGATGCAGCCTGTACAGTAGCTGCACAGCTGGCAGACCGAGTATGCACAGCACAACCAGAGGCACCGGTAAACCCCCAGCTGAGGAGAACGTGTATGAAAAATAAAAAAGAACAACAACTAACAAGGAGACTGCTATGCTACTGAGCGGAGAAAAGGAAGTTCTGGTTTCCACAGACAAATCAGTTGGGAGATCCTGTAGCACAGAAGACGAGATGAAAGAGTATCTTCAGGACAGAACCAAAGTTAACTCTGGACCATTGGGTTCGGGGAAAACAAACCAAGGCAGATACCCTGGTTTGTTTTACTCGGACTGGTCCGAGTAGCAACACTCTGTACCGCTGTTACCTCCACAACCTCTGACCACAGGTTTTTGTTAAGAAATCAAGAAGCTGTCTCCTTCCAAAAATTGTGGACTTGCTAATGTTTCTAGCACACAACTCTAAAAAATGTGTAGACTGACACTGTCTATCTGTCTCTGATTAGCATATATGCAAAAGCCAGCTATTATACAGACATTGCAAACTTAGTCCAAAATCTAGATTTGTGTAGATCCGATGAGGAAAAAGGTATTTCTTGTCTGTAAACAAAATACTTGGAAAACAAATCAGTATACACAATAAAGAATAACCTTTATTTAGTGTAAGATAAACACTAATCAACATGACCTGCTTTGATTGATTGAATGGTGTGTGTGTTGATAATGATTCTATTACTGCTGGCTGTGCAACAAATTGCCCCTTGGAGGTAATAAGGTAACCTACCTTATAAATTAACATGAATAAGGGTATCAAAAGCTAGTGCTAGCTAGCTTGTGAATAGCACCAGATGATTCTTAAAAATAATCACAAATTAGCATTTACAATCATGTTATTTAAAAAGAGGCCTTCCTGGGGGGCATGGCCCGCACTTCCCCAGAAGGTCTGCATTCTTCGTACCTTTTGCACCCCTGACCTGTTTGCATGCCTGATGATCAGTTAAGTAGCCTCTCTGCGTTTGTTTTTTGCCATCTATTTTAGTTTTTTCTATCAGGTCTAGCACACCACTGGGCTTCCTCGTAAAACTTATGTTGGCTTAAGTTTTCTTTTATATGTAGGCCTATTTGTAATTTATAGAGATATAGGCCGGCATGCAGCCGATTTTGTCCCTTCTGTTGCGTATTATTCTGTTTTTGGAGACTAATGCCCTATTTTTTTCATTTGTGCACATTTCTAATGTTTGACCTGGACCTTCCTGTCTGTTATTTATGGTGTATGGTCTGAGCATCACACCACACCAGCTTTTAGCTTATTTTGATTTACAATCTGGCTGAACCTGTTTCTGTTCTAGAATCTTTTTTCTACCCTAAATTGTTCTCACCTTGAGCTGGTTAAATTGGTCTTGGTGTTTTGTATTTAAAGAGTAAAAAGTTAATAGCCGTTTTTTTTTTTTTACTTTTTAGATCACACCCATAGACCTACCTTCATATGCTCACAAGGTGCATGCTGGAACATTTCTCAACAGTTGTATAATCATGAAAATGTGCCGATGCACGCTGGTTGGCTTTGATCTCTTGTCTATTGTTATCATTTCAGTGTAAAATGATTACGCAAAAAGACTTTAATATGTTGTAAATAGCTATTTTATGTTTATTATTTATTTAGGCTACCAGGCACTGAGTGCACTGTGGCTAATTTGACCAGTCGATTTTCCCGCAGCAGTAATGCTCTTGAAGAACAGGTTTATGATATCCTAGCAAACAACGTGGCCTTGACCAAGTTCCAGAGGCCGAGTTACCCGGGGAGGGGGCTCTCAATGCCTCAGCCAAGGGTCTTGGGTCGGAGGACATCCCGCAGCAGGTGCGTGCTGAAATAAAGATGTTTAAAGCACCGAGTCCACCCCAGGGAAGGGGGAACACCATGGGGACGTGTGACATAAAGGAGACACCTAAAAAGGTTCTACACTCAGTTCCTCTTATGACATAACCATCCAAATTATCAAGCAAATTATTTTTAGTTTGGTCATGGACCGTCTTTTCCAGAGGGAGAATTTGTTCATAGCTGTTGGACATACAGTATGAATCCCATGGAATACTTTTACCTCATGTATGAAAAAGAAGGGGGAAGTGCTTGATGAGTGGACAATAGCATCACACATTTATTGGCAGATGACATGGCTGTGTGCAGCCAAGGATCTGAGGAAGAGCACTGGTTTTTGCCTGGGTGTTTTAGAGGGTGACCACAAATCATTGGCTGGGGAACTTTGCCGCATGTTCTGTGCCCACTTGACTCTAATTCAGAGACCAAGGAACACTTTTACAGACTAAGCATTGTGTTGGAGAAGAAGGGGACTGTGAACGATACGGTACGAACAATGGCCCATGTGGCGTGTGGGCCAAGAGGTGTGGGAGACCATCATCAACTTGGAAATCAACGACTATGTCAGTGGGATGGCAAGATTATAGCAGGAGAACCAGAGGTGATGGCTAAGATGGAACACAGCATAGAATATTGGACAAAATCTGGCTATGTCAGAAATAATGTGTTCACGAGAAAGAGAGCAGTCACTTTTCTAACAGACTTTACAGAGTTAGACTTCTGCTCCCACACCAATGTGGGCTTTACAACTTGGAGAGGTCTTTTTTGATAAATATTTACCCAATAGAAGTACGGAGGAGATATTTGCCTTGCTGATTTATTCAGTTGGCGGTTTTTATGACAATGGCATGCCTTGGTGTCATTGTCATAAAAAGCTCAGACTGAATAAATCAGCTTGGCAAATATCTTGGGGAGGGCACATGCCCCCTCGTTGAGAAATTTCCTCTTACAGTTTTGCTTCAGGAAGTGCATGAGGTCCCTAGTGGTCATCCTGAATGAAGAACTGCCTGTAAACATGGAGCCTAAAGGGAAGATGATGAGACTGTGGCAATAAAGTACTCCATAGCCCACATTGATGAGTGCACAGTAAATATTTTCTTCAGAGGCCTCACTATACCCTATTCCGGGTTTTTCTGGCAGGCCTTTATTATTTGTTACAAAGAGAGGATTTTAACAAAGGAAGTGGTATACATGCTCCTGGAAGACTGAATCGGAAGTGTAGCTTTCCCTGTGCAGGGAAAAGAAATTGGGAGAAGTTAGTCCATGGTATGTGTGAGTAAAAAGGGGAAGTAGGGGAAGAGTCCAGCGAGAGTACCAGAAGGCATTGCAGTTTACAGATTACATGAGATACAGGCTGGTACCCCACCCAGCAGGATGCTCTCTAACAAATGGACCATGGGAAACCCGAATCTCTCCCAGCTATTTGACGCTCCTCTGGGAATGCTGTGTTGTGGATGTCACTGTGGATGCCAGCTGCAGGAGACGTGTGTGGGCTGGTAGCATGTGAGGGCTGGGTTTCCAGCCCTCACAGTTGTGATGAGATACGTGATACGTGATGAGTGTGAAATGGACTGATTGGAAGAGTCTATTCCAATCAGTCCAGTTAAGCAGACCTGTGTCTCATCACATCTATGCACTGGAAACCCAGCCCTCAGGGTGGCTGTCAGTCAGTCACGTTTTTCTCTTTCCTCCTTCCTTCCTTCTTTCTTTCTCTCCTCTGTGCCCCCAGTTATTTCATATATCTGTTTTAATGCAGGGATGATTAAGCTGTTGACCTTTGTTATTGTTTTATTTCCTGTACCTGGAGGGGGAATGTTTGGCTGATGGATAGAAAAGGAGGGAATGCTGCTGACGGGGCGAGCTGTGGATAACAGAATGGAAGATAATGGTAGAGAGGGGGAGGAAGGAATGAAACAAAAAAAGTAATTTAGAGCACCCTACCCTCCCACCACCGCCACCTTCCTCATCCTCCTGTCTGCCCACAGGGAGCTGGAGGAATCATCAGGGACAGGGAAGAGGAATATTTATATCTCTATTGGTGCTCCGTTGTTCTGTCACCTGATCTCTGCTTGATATTCTCCCCAGACCGCATGTCTGGCTGACTGCAGCCCCCACAAATACTCGCTGTAAGCACTTCCTCACACCTCTGGGATCAGGGGGGAGGGAAACCCAGAGAGTTAAGGGAAGAACAAACAAGAGAAAGCAAGGGAGAAGCACTGATGAAGATGAGCAGGATAAGAAAGGGGATCAAATTATTGAGAGACATCGAGGAAGAGGTAGAGAGAAATCATCAGAAGGGGTGGAAAAATGCGCAATGAGAGAAAAAGGGGGAAGAGAGAATTAGAGCGAGAGCTCATGAGAGAGGGATGAGAGAGAATGAGTTAACTTTAGTGAGGGTGGGAAGAACTCAAATGGCGAAGCAGTGTGATAAGTGGAAAGGGTTGCAACTACTGTCCAGGGAGCGGCCCAAGGAGTGGATCAAAGTAAAGCCCGGCTCGCGTTTCCGCCTGCCTGCCTCTGCAACCCTTACTGTGTAGCACCGTAAACAACCAGACAGGCCTCCAGGGCATGGACTGAGCCCCCCCCCGCTGGCTGTTACACCCAGGCTCGGTGTGGTTAACACTGTGTAAGCACTATTGTTTGACGCCTGCTCCCTCCCGTGTCCGGTTTAGTCCCTACACTGGAGGGGAGGTCTTTCACCGGCCTGGCATGTTGTAGACTATGTTGCCTGAGTAGGGGAGGCCTAGGATGGTGCATGGTGTGGAGGGGAGGCCACTGGCCCCCAACACTTGCTGAACACACACTCTTTTCTGTTAGAATGTAATTCATATTGGGAAAGACCAATCCTGTCTGCCTTTTGTAAAAATCTTACAACTACAAATGGGTCATTTTTGGATTTACAGGATATGTGGATGGGTTTTGTTTGTCCTTAGCATAGGCGAAATGCATGCTGTCTGCATCAGACCTGTTGAGGTTGCTGTTCTGTGCGCCATGTGGTGGCCATGCGGCGCTCCGTGTTGGGACTACTTTAGCGGAGCTCCACTTGGTTAGAGCCCAGCCTGCTGGAGCCCTGCCAGTGTCACCGCCGCTCGGCTGATGTCAACACATTACATCACTCGGCCAGGCACTACGGTGAGACTGTTTTGCCAAGCAAAATTAACAGACGACGGCAATAAATACGTGCATTTGAATGGCGATGGCATGTCATTATGCATGCAAAGTCCCTCGGCGCATGGATGGGAAACCTACTTCCAGGCACGGCCACAAACTGAGGTTTTGGAGGAACTGGTGGTTTTAAAGCTGCTGGTTGCTAAGCGACCACTGGACAGACTTTTAAAAAGCATTGCGTGTTTTTAATTAAACTTAAAATATATCAACCTTTTGCCCTGGTTGCTCTGTGCCAATGGCATGTTTAGTTTCTGTTTGGGTCACGCCATTGCTATTTTTGTGTTGTCAAAGTAAATCAATTTGAAAAATAGGAATATTGTTGCATTCGGCATGCAACAAAGAGGCTTGTGTGTGTGTGTGTGTGTGTGTGTGTGTGTGTGTGTGATGATATCTATGTACATGTTTATGCTGATGCTGTGGTCAATAACATGATAATACAATATATTCATCAGGTACATTTCTCAGGAAATGCAATGGTATTGAATATAGCGACAGCAGTCTGACTTTTGAGCTGGAAATATGTTCATGGAGTATATAGAGTACTGCTTGATTATTCAAAAGCAGTAAAATACGGTCGTAGCATCGGTATACCTGAAGAATAAAAAACACATTATCTGGGTTGTGATCAAATTGCCTAGAATAGTTTGAGTGAATTAGATATGAATGTCTGCTGTGTATATTGGATGGATGGCGGTGGGGTTGCTATAGGTAACATGCGATCAATGTTATCAAATGGCACCACCATGCAGGCCTTGTACAATGAGGTACGAATGATGGCGCTCTTTCAGTAGAAGGGTTTGGTGTCAGGACATCATTCCAACCCAAGTCCTCACCAATTACAGGCTGTGAGGATACGAGGAGTCCATGAGGTGGGCTAAATGTTTACCAGACAGTGTTTTGTTGAGCACAAGTTGGAACATGATTATAGTTAGTTATTGTTTTTCTTTTTTAGCTGACAATGCTGCTGCGCCAGCTTCTCTTCCTGGGGTTCACCTATAAATGGTAAGACAATAAGTAACGCAGAACGTACAATTGCAAATGCAAAACTTATCAATGAAAAGTGATACAGGACAAAATGTAATATATAATACAATATAATAGAAGGATATAAACATGACTTATTTTATACATCAGTTGTGTCATATGATGTATGTAGAAAATAAGCCATGTCCTTCTATTATATTGCAATGTATATTATATTTTGTTTTGGCAGATATCAACAAAGTCAGCAACACTACCACTATGCTGAACTAGAAAATGTAATTCCATGCGAGGAATTACTTGTGGATAGGATTTCCCGTAATCATTGAGGTTAATTTAGTTGAGGTGGGGATCGAACCGCCATCCCTCTGGTTGTGGAACACACTACCTCTACCCACTGAGCTATGCCGTCCAGCTGACAGCTACCAAATAAAAACGTATTTAGGCCAATATATGAACAGCTACTGCCACCTGTTGTAGCTCCAGTGCTGGTTGGTGCTGAACTAGCTGCTAACAGTATTTCACTGGTTTGGCTGGCTAGTCTGCACTCAAGACATGCACAAACGTTGATGACAAAAAGACTAAAACACCCAAAACGGGAGCAGTTACCTTGGCTGTAATTTGAGAAATGTGCCTCAATTTTTACAAAAGAATCGAAGGCAAAAGGAGCAAGGCAGTAGGCGAGGTCAGAAGACTCAATGTTATCTCTATGGGAGTTCTTTGGATGTTAAAAGTATAAAAAGTATAAAGTTGACAAAAATGAAAATAAACATAGCACAGGTAGGGATGTCCGATAATATCGGCCAACCGATAATATCGGCCGATATTAGCCTATTTTTGTAATATCGGTTCATATCGTTATCGGTTTTACCACCGATAATGTGCTTGTGCATAAATATGGCACTTTTCCATAAGTTGAAATAGTGTCCTTATTTTGTATAGACAGTGTTAATTTGTGAAATGCAATCTAGTGAGGCATCACAATAAAAGTAGATGATGTGTTAATTCCACAACAGGAGATATGGGACCTAAAATTAGTCTGGGGGTGAAAATAAAAACGCCTGTATATATCGGTATACCATATCGGTTGATATCGGAATCGGAAATTAAGAATTTGGACAATATCGGCTATCGGATATCGGCAAAAAGTCAATATCGGACATCCCTAAGCACAGGTACACAGAAGTAGACCTTTGTAATACAGTGTGAATGAAATTTCGAGGTTCAGTTGTTTAGCCTCCATTAATTGCAGACATTTGGTGTGAAGAAGAATAATATGAAGAAAAGCAATATCTAGATTATTTGTGCATAGTTCCTATGCACGAAAACTGTCTGAATTAATTGAAAAGTTTATTTCAGATACTTTATTCACAGAAACTCTTTCAAATAGTTTCATGGATGTGGACATGGACACAAGGACCTCATTTGCTCTCATCCCGGGTTTTAATCTAGTCATGAGCATTCTTCCTAACTGTGTCTCATGATACTTTTATTTGTCCCAGTCTGTCCTCATGGTGGAGGGAGTCATTGTTGAGATGAGCTAGACTGAGTGATAGTGTTGTTAGATGGTGAGCTGCACCCACAGAGCTCACTACAAGCCTCTAACACATGAAACGTTAACAGATGTTAAAAGACAGGCATATTATTCATGGGATTGTTCAGGAGAACATTTGTTCTCCCCAAACAGAACCGGGCAACATGGCTTTGGTTTTCCGAAGCTGCGTTTGAATGACCAGTAACACGTTGGCTCTGGGCTGTGTGGTTCAAATGCACAAGGCCCTGTCTGGTAGCACAAACTCAACACCAGCTAATACATGAGACTTGGTTTAGTCATGTTCCATGCTTTATGAAGCAACAGGATCTTCAAGATATTCTCCACGCCTTCTCCAGTGCTGGAATGGGAGACCTTCTGTCTAAAATGTATTACTTGGCCAAAAGGCTGAACGAGGAAATCCTTTTCAGAATGGTCATATCAAGACCTCCACTACAACGTGTTGTAGGACCAATCCAGTGTCATTTAGATGTACGATGATTGCCAGAAATCTTCAAACAGTTCAGTTTTAGTGCTTTTTTTTTTAGCAGCTGTCAACCCTAAGAAGCTTTTAGTTCCCTGCCTGTCTTGGTTGAAAATGCCTGGATAAATCCTCCAACAGACTCATTTGCACAGAAATACCTCCAACTTGAATCTAAGCATGTAGAATTGGATCTTCTTGCTGACTCCATGTGTTGTTTATCTACATACCATAGGCCAGCACAGTTGTCTGGCCCCAGGGGAATATTGCAGATCGTACGCTAGTACAATATCTAATCAGGTACAAGGTAGCGCTGTGAGACACAGCCAGTTTCAATTTAAAGCAATTTAAACCTTGATTTTAAAACGGTCTGGGTTAAAAAAAATAGTGTTGTTTTCTGTGGGCTGGGAGAAGCAGGCGTCCCAGCCTAAAGTGCAGCTCTCAAACTGAAGCTCTGTGGAGCTGATTGTTTTGTTTAAGTCTTTCCTATTAGCCCTAGTCATCTGAATTATTGATGCACCGTTGTCAGGGCTGTTGTTTTTTTCCCTTTTCCCCAGTGACAGATGGCTTGTGTTGTTAAGTAATTTCTCTGTTCTCTTTCTCCCCCCTCCTCACCCCTTTCTTTCTCCCCCCCTCCTGCTCTCCTCTGTCCTTCTTTGACATCGTGGTAACAAATTTATTGCAGCAGGCGAGAAGGAATGATTCACTCTTCTTCCATCTCCACCTCTACTCCTCCCCCGTCCCTCCCACAGATTTCTCACCTCCATGCTTTTCTTCTTGTGTGATCCTGTGAGTGACAATTGTCACTCATTTTGTAGTGTTATTGAATTGAATGCATCTCCCACTGGATGCTCTGGCTTCAGGACTTCTGGTTCTGTGTTCCTCTTGTGAATTATATGAATCGGCCTTTCAAAGAAGAAGCGTGGGGATTAAATAGTAAATAATGTATTATTTACCTTGTATCCCCAATACTAGGCAAAAAGGTAATGTGTATAAATTGGAAGCCTCTATTGGGGTTTTCGAATGACGTTTTGAATATCTGCTGTCATATTTTCTAAAAGAACAAAATCCTCACATGTTGTGATTCATCAGATTAGAGTTTCTTCTTTTATTAGATACACTTTACTTAATTGATATAACTTGTCAGTTTTGTCAACATAAATGCATGTAGGCTAATCCAATAAATGCATAAAATAATGATGAAATGATAATCACACCCTTAGGCTGATAGCAATTATGCATGACAGAAACAGCAATAAATAATGAAAATTACTTTTGCAAGTTGACTTAAACCAACTATGTAAAAATGATATATATAAGAATGTATGTATGGCAGTAGTCAGGTACCCATGTGTTGATTTATGGCATTTGCATCCAACAAAACAAAGAATATGTGGAAACATCAGGTAAAGGGGAATTTCATATAAGATAATAAGATAAATGATAAGATTAAATAATTGTGTTTTGGGGGTTGGAGGGCCATATGCAGCCCATTATATTCTATGTTTGAGTGATATGCTATATTGCGTTAGCAATATTTACTTTCCCAACCTAATGCTTCTAAAACTCAACACAAGCGAATGGACACCATGAAGTCATGGGTGTGCTGGCATTTTGTTTAAAAAGACAACAAAAAAGTATGCAGCATCCCATCTTAAAACATGAGGCATACGTTTTGGTATTTTCAGGTTGTTTACTTCAGGACGTGCTTCAGCTTTAGCATTTTGCGTTCGATATCATCAGTGTGGGCACAATGGGGTGCAGCACACTGCCGTCCACTGTGACCCATTGTTCTCAACACAGAACCAGACCCAAAAATCTAATCATCCAATGTGCGCTGTCTTTCTACAGGATCACCTGACTCTACCTGGAACCTACACGATGTGTAGGCTCTAGAGTACGCTGACAGCACTGGTGACAAGGTGTTGCTCACTTTGAGAGCACAGCATCTTTCCCTAATCGATTAGTCAGAGAGTAAGTTGAATTTCAGGCCTCGTTTACATGAAGGGAAGGTTTCCCTGTGGTTTGGCCTCTCATTTACATGAAAACCCTGTTTTTATCACGGAAAACCATTATTTCTAAAAACTCCGGCCAAAGTGGAGATTTCTGATAACGGCGGTTATGTGTTGCCATGTCAACTGGGAAAAACAGGGTTTTAGGTTCTCAAACATTACATTATGTGCCAGAAAATGCTTAATGTCATGTGAGCGCCCTGTGTTTACAGTTTGTTTGGCTATTTATGCGGGTTGATGTAAATGACAAGTTTTTTAAAACAATGTTGTGTGCCCGATGTTATTATTGAAAACGGCGGGGGGGGAAATATTAGTTTCTCTAAATCCCCGGCTATGTGTAAACGTGGCCTCAGTCAGCCAAGATTCTCTCTGGTTCACTACAGCCCTGCTGGTTTTGTCGTTCAGGTAATCCTGAATTTCAGTCATTGTGTTCCCCTCCACGCCTTCTTCCTCATCAATACTCTGCATGTCGATATCTCTCTTGTTAGGCCTGTGGTTTTGCACTGGCGCTGCGGCTGGTTCCCTCTAGCCTCAGGAGTCTCAGCAGTGTGCACGCCATTCAAATGTTGATTTCAAATGTGACTGTCAACCTTACCAGTGAAGCTCAGAAGCTTTGAACCACAGCCCTACTCTTTCTGTCGCAAAGGTCTCTGACTTTCAGACGTTACAGAAGTTGCGTTATGACTCCTTCATAAAACTGTCTGTTTCTTTTTGATGACAGAAGGCAACAATGCTTTCATCTTCACCTCAGCCCCTACCCAGGGCTTGAAAACGAAATTATTATAATATATATATATATATATATATATTTATTTAATATATTTAGTATATTTAACGTTTTCGTTCTTGCGTTCCGCCACCAATATATCGATCCTGAACCGGTTCGGAACGTAAAATAACGTTCGTTCTTAACGTTCCGGCAGTGTTATTGGGCCTAGTCTATTTTTGTGGTCGATATCTTACAATAGACCTACTTATTGGTATTTGCCCTTAATTTACACAGTAGGTAGTCTAAATGCGCAAAAATCATAAATCACAGGCAGCATCCAAAAATATTTGCGATATCCATCTCACATACCAGGCAGACTGCTGCTGACTGTAGCCTATATTCTATGATAGATATAATTTCGTATCAAAATCATTTCTGGAAGTGGGCTAGAAACTCCTTAACTGGTTGTAAGTTTTATCCATATTCCATAGAGGCTCGCTCAATAATTTCTAACCCCGCCATAAGCGAATATGTTGTATTGTCTATGTTGCTGACAAATACCCAAATCTCTCCAACAACTTCCAATTTAACTCTACATTGCAATCGCCTCTTGCCAGGGTGGTGGTGGGAATTTGTGACAGCTGAGCTTAGTGGGCGGCGAAGTGAACGCGGCAACTGGAAATAGTTTTTTGTTTTTTTTCATGAAATAGGCTATGCTTTTGTGAAATTTTATAGACTATATAGAGAACAAATAAAAAACGTTATTAACTGGTTTTGGGGATTTCAGAATAACGTTTCTGTTCCGGAACAGTTGAAGACCATTTGGTTTTTGTTTCCGTTTCCGTTCCTCATAAAATTCCGTTCGTTTTCGGTTTTCGTCTTTGTTCCTTGAACCGGTTCGTAGCCCTGCCCCTACCCCTTTTTTAAATTCAAATTGTCCATTAGGAACTTATTTTATGAAAGTATCAGGGCATTTACAACACAGGGCAAGGGAGAGTATAAAAATATACAACTAGGGCGGAGAAATAATTCAGTATTATCGCTTATCGTCTTGACATGGGATTGTAATGAAATTAAGATAGAGACGTATTGTGATTTTATGGTCACCATTCATTTCGTTGAGATTTCACTTGAGATTTGGCTGTGACATTCAAAACCCTCAGACTAGGTTTAGAATTCTACTGAATTCATAAGCACAGCTGATGCTTATAAAAATGGCAAACTTCCCCATGATAATCGTGATAATGCATGCCTATAACCCAGTAGGGCCGCACCAGATGCCTTTCAGCATTGTCCTCCCAATGTGTGGCTGCTGCAGTGGCATCCCAGGACGCTGGGACTTCACCTGAGACTGTTGCAGGACACTTTCTGGGCTTCTTAGTCTGAACGATCTCTCGCTCCGTAGACTACAAGTCAGTCAAAGTGTTTATTGTTTATTAATAACGTGCTATTATTACATTATGTGCTCCATGTAAATCATGTCCATTGATTGCACCCAGAACTCCTATAGATGTATAACATATCGATGCAAGGTGCAGCAGCCCTGGAGCTTGCCGTTCCGGTCAACACAAAGGGACAGAAAGCTAATAGTTAGTTAGTTAGTTTGTTTATTTGTCCCCTTGGGGAAATTCTTTTCCACAGTTCACAGTTAATAGGCTGCCTACTAAAGATTCCTGACCGCTGCTGAAGTTCAGTTAAACTAGGTCTTCGGTAATACACAAGGCAGAGTAAGATGAACTACGCTTGACATTAAGTCTGTCGTGTTTTTCCATAATAACCAAACATCTTGGAATGTTATACCTTCTGCTGTATAGCCTTGTGTTTTTACTGGAGAAAAAAAAACTCCCACCTCTTTGTTGACAATACAAGTTAGTTGTCAGCAACTGTTGCCTGAAAAGTAATCACCTCTTATGGGATTTCTTTCATATTGCAATATATATATTTTTTTTTTTACAAATGTCCTGCAGCTCAGATTTTGCTTACAACCTCTTAAAATGTCCAACAAGTGTTTATGCCCCTGCTGACCTCGTTATGGTTATAGACTCGCAGACCACCCTTATTTTACACCCATGGCCTCCTCTCAGTGAAAGTTGTTAGTCGGGGATTGGAGTGGAGTGTGGGCTGGCAGTGTCATGCCATAAGAACAGAGGAGTGGCAGCAATAACACTCATCCCTTCTCTTCCTCTCCTGTCTCTCCGTATCCTCCCCACCCTTGTTTTACCTCCACCATCCATTCCACACCCCCGGATGCCCCTCCTTTTGCTGACAGATAATATCAGGCCAGTATCAGACATTGTGTGTGTGTGTGTGTGTGTGTGCGTGCGTGTGAGGACGATGACAGTTATGCTGCTTTTTTTAGGGAATGGATAACAGTGTCTGACTTCTTATCAGGCAGAAGACAGGAACACCTACACAAACACAGAGACGTGCGTGTGCACACACTCAAAGGCATTCCCAATAAGTTATTTCAGAGAGAGTGTGTGTGTGTGTGTGTGCCTGCACGGCACGCTGTTTCTTATTTTTGATGATGCTCTCTTATTAAACTTGGTTTTTCTGCTCCACTGAGAGCATGTTAACACCTCAGAGGGCTTACCACACACACACACACACACACACACACACACACACACACACACACACACACACACACACACACAGGGTACGTACACACATTTCTAACAAGTCAAAGTATCAGGCGCTCAAGACCGAAAACATCTTCACGGCCACCCCCCCCCCCCCCAAAAAAAAAAGCCCTAGGGGGGTTCAATTGGTTTAAACTGGTTCAGCACCTTCTGCTAGCAAGCTCAATTGGACCTGACAACTTCCTGGTAGACAACCCAGTGTTCCCCTATGAGCTCCCCGCGGTGCCCCCACTGGATTACTGGCGCCGCTGCAGTTACAGATTATGTTTGTCGCCCAGAACGTGTTTTTAAAACATATATATCATAGGTGACCCTTACTGCGCCCCCCTCAATTGTTCCATTGTCATTTTTGTCATTTGAGAAATATTGTAGAACAATTCTGATTGTGTTCTGCTGTTGAAGAAAAATTAAACATGTAGCATTTGTTGTAGCATTAGCTACAACAAATGTCTTGTGACTAAATGCTGTGCATTTCAAGCTGTGCCATTTCAAAGACACGGTTTCAAAAGTTTGAATGTACATCGACGCCACAGCGAGGTGTGGACAGCTCAGCGGAGCCCTGTTGTTGTCCCTGTTGGCCTGCGTTGGTTTAATCCTCCAGCTGTCTCTGATCACTTGACCGGCAAACAGCACCCGCATAGGCCAGCAGGCTGCTTGATTGCATTCAGTATCGATTGCTTAGGCCTGTCCTTCAAAACAAATGGATTCAGATGACCTTGTTTTCAAAGTATAATATTCCAGTGGTACACATTTCCATAGGTTTCCAATGTTTACATTTCCATGTACAAAATCCAATGTTTTTTTCAAATTCAAAACTCAATCATTTGAAGAAAGACTTGGACTGCTGGCAGTTGAACGGTACTCAGCGCCCACACAGTGCCGGCCCCAGTGACTGCCCTTCCCAGGTGATGCGTGAGGGCACTTCATTACTCCTAGACCCAGTCATACCTCCGACAGGGGCGTGGTTTTGTTATTCAGCACCGGGGCTCTTTGTACTCCAACTCGCACACACACACAATGACACACGTACACAGACACACACAAAGACACAAGAGTCAATGCCGTTTCTGTGTGATTTTGGGCCCCCTGCAGGCAAAGAGAGTTGCTTAACCGAGCAAAGACTTTAGTTGACACCGTGACGTCATCAAATGAGCTATCAACACAAAACTTTATAAACATGTTGAGGGAGGTGTCATGTATGTGCCCGGCAAGTTTCCAGTTCCCCCCACCTTCTGGAGCGGACTTGGACTCTTGACAGAGCAATGTTAGAGCAACCCGCTCACCTACTGCAAACTATAACCGGTTTGCTGTCTTCCGCCTGCCTGAATCCTTACCACACACACACACACACACACACACACACACACACACATCTCAGCATCACCGCTAGAAAGTAATCACAGTGGAAACACTACCTACCTGTGAACCTCAAACCAAAGATTAGCTTGGCTGTTGTGACCTTGAGCTGCTGCTGTAAGCTATAATTTACCTGTGTCACTGACTCTTGTTTGATTCAAACACAGCAATGGGACTTGAATGCAGCTGTCATATGTTTCTTTTTGATCAGTTCACCGAGCCCGGGTGAATTGAACCAACATAAGGTTAGCTTTTGCTCAATATTAAGCCTGTTTGTCTTGCAAATATGTCCACCCCTTGTGTGATGCCCCTGGTACCTGCATGCCTGTGCTCCGTGTCCAGACCCAGCTTCTGCCCCCAGCCGGTTTAAGAAATTGGTGACAGATTCAAACAATTGCTTGGTAGGCACATTTGTCCACTCTGGCAGGTAGAAAGACTCGATCCTAAAAGTTTTTTTTTTTGCTGTTATAAAGGTTGCATTGAAATCTGGCACACCTGGGCACTTCTGCCCAGAGATGTTGCTGTCTTTGCCACAGCGGCTCATTCTCTCTCTTCGACTGTGCAGTTATGGCTACGTTTGATTTGGCTCGCTTGTTCCCTCATTTCTTATTCCGTATACAGTATGTAGTGCATTATTTAGGGTATACATATAGTGGGAATTTAAAGACTGATTATGTGCTGGGAATCCATCTAGATTGACGTGTGTTGGTCGCACAAACAAGCCGAAGCAGGTTGGACGCCACACAGCTCATTTGCATTAATACAATGTATTTGCCAGACCATTTCTATTGGATGACTGCATGACAATGAAAACAGCTATGCCTCATAGGGTATACTACGAAAATAAGTGTGCATCGGTTTTACACTTATATTATGGTGTATCATGGGTATGAAGTTGTACACTATATTGGAGCCATTTTATACACTCACATTTCAAACAAAACTGCAAAATGATGACAGCCATATTAGTATGTTATACAGGGCACAACTGGACCGATTCCAACACATACACACAAAAACACTCTTCCTGTCTGGCTCTCTTGTGATTAACTTTCCATTTCTCATTGTATGACTTTATGTGTCTGGCCAAGCTACTTCACTCTTTTATATTTGTTTGTTTCTTCTCAAGTTGTGTTTTTCTGTATCTCTGCCTCAGTCTCTCTCCAACTGTAACTCTCTTGTTGTTCCTCTCCTCTGTGCCTTTCTTTTTAAAATCTCGCTGTTCTCGTGTCTCTTCCAGACGCTGCATTTTTTCACAATTTAACCTTTTGGAAAATGGCGTGTAATTTCTTGAGTTGACAATGATGGAAGGCAGTACTGCTCTTCCAACTGTGAAGGACATTAACAAGATTCCTCATTACAAAAGTTCTGCTTTAACTTTGTCCAGTCTGACTAGTACATCAGAAAGATACAATGTATAGTATATGGTATAATATATAATTTATAGTATATAATTTACAGTTTATATATAATATGTAAAGTTTGCCT
Organism: Urophycis tenuis; assembly: GCA_036785325.1. Taxonomy (NCBI): domain Eukaryota; kingdom Metazoa; phylum Chordata; class Actinopteri; order Gadiformes; family Phycidae; genus Urophycis; species Urophycis tenuis. The sequence continues at coordinate 2,784,107 of JAXIVH010000001.1, read as the reverse complement.
TTTTTTGTTGATAAAGCGATACATGGTTATTGAAAAAAAAAGTTTTATGAATTTTCAACAGAAGCAAAAAGAATGACAAGATATGACAACAGAAATACATTTTCTGTTGTCATATTTTTGGTGTATATTTACCTTATCTACTATCAGAGTGATGGTTAGACAGTACAACTAATCACTTTTTGAAATTACATTACATTATATGATTAATCAGTAGTCTATTTTATTCCTATTTTGATCACATAGTTCAAGAATAACCAAACCACGAAATCCAAACCTCCTACAACTTACTTGTCAATATTTATATTTGCAAGTGACCTCACCAGTCCAATCAGAACAAGTATTTGAATGTATGTCATCAGAGATTAAGGGTACATTATGTAGCAAATGTATTCTACTAAATCATAAAATGACCTTCGTGTGTCTTGTGATGAGGGGAGACATGCTTACTGTAAATAGTTGTGGTCCCTTGGTTTGTCTTTGCTTTGGTGGATGTGAATCATTATTGAATAAGTACCCCTGGTTGCTGGCTATAAAACAAAAAGGCACACAAACGCAGCATGCTGCAGCCATGATGGCAAGCAAATGATCTGGATCAACTAACATTGTACATGATGCTACCTGAGGCTGTATGACCAGAGCCATACTAAAACAGGGTAATGTTTAAGTTGCATTTGAAAGATGGAGAAAGCATGGAGCCTACAAGGATGTCAGGACAGATAATTTGCACAACAACAAAAAAACATATACATTAGCTTGGCAATTTACTGTGTACGACTCATTTTTGGATGTTTGGTCAAATAAAAACCAATGTACGTTTGTCTCAGAATGTCATGCTCTTCTCAGCTCATCTTGCACTTGGTTCAGTGTCCTCAACATGGCAACCCACTCATCTTGCACTTGGTTCAGTGTCCTCAACATGGCAACCCGCTCATCTTGCACTTGGTTCAGTGTCCTCAACATGGCAACCCGCTCATCTTGCACTTGGTTCAGTGTCCTCAACATGGCAACCCGCTCATCTTGCACTTGGTTCAGTGTCCTCAACATGGCAACCCGCTCATCTTGCACTTGGTTCAGTGTCCTCAACATGGCAACCCACATGAGTGTCGACCTTTGGGAGGAGGGGGGCGGTCAGAGACGACTCTCCATCATGAATTTGGACTTCAGTACCTTTTTAAGACGTTCTGTGTCGATGTTGAATATTGTACCTTTTTCTCTTCTTGCCAGGTGGCGCTGTTACTAATGTTGGATTCCTAATGCTTCTTAAATGCAGCAAGGCGTTGCCCATTCAGCTGCACTGCTAATTAAGCTCAATTTGCATCTGGCACTCATGGCAGCTCTCAGTGATTTAAAAGGAAGGCCGTTAACGGTGTGACTCACATACAAAATGTCTTTTAATGAGGAGATACATTTGTGTTGATGGTTGTCAAGCACATCAGCACATGGATCGAACTCCATGTGCTGGTTCGATCCATTCAGGTTCTTCCCCAGGCTGCCTGCAGTCAATAGAATGTTTACCAGCTCATCAGAACGCTGACCACTTTATCATGCCTTGTACTGTTAGTGGTGGATAACTTCAGAACCCTAAGGGCTGGAATTCACTTGCTGCAGACAATGCATACGTGTACTCATCATGGCTGCCATGCGTATTCTATGACAATTTGGTCCGTCGGTCGCACACGTCGTTGTAAGCGAACACAACGTGTCCGCAAGATGCAACACTGATAAGAAACTTGGGGGCGACCGTGTGAATAAACACAGACCTCGAGGTCCGAGTCAGGGAAGTTATTATTAGCATGGCGGAAAGTGCCGGACCTAGTCCGCAATTTCCCACACCTGTATGATCACAGTCTTTATATGCATATGATAAGCATGCATGTCAGATCAGCTGGCGACAGTTGGTTACGTTATTTACATGAGCATGCAATACACCTGCTTTTGTATGATTTCCGGATCTGATATTACTGTGGTCTGCCCCAGGTGGAGACCTCCACTATCATGCGTAATGATGCAGCAAGTCTGCACACAGGACACAGCAGGTCGCATACGCTTACACTTGGTCTAAAGCAAGTGTATCAGCACCCTAAGCCTGCACTACCTTTTCCACCCCTTTCAACTGAACCCATAGTTTTACACCCAGAGAGAGAGGTATAGTGCACCCAGAGAGAAAGTTATAGTACAGAGAGAGATGCTTTAGCCCAATTCCATTTCTTATTTTTACTCCAACCACTCTCTTTTGAGTGTCCCTCGCTTTTCAACTTGCCCCTGGGAACAGAGTTACAAGGGGTAGAGATTAAAATGTCCCCCTATGAAGAGGGACAACCCTTTAAGAGCATCAATGATGGCGATCAATGATCAGCAGATTGCCTCCCCACTACGGCAATAGTGGTATTGTCACAATGGCATTTCCCATTTATCTAATGGAGATAAGAAGGCATGAACACTTGTGACTCGTTCACAACTGATACATTTCACAATCAGCCAAGTGATGAAATAAAAAAGACCTCTGGAGGCGAGCAGCCTGTGCTCCCACCCTCCCAGTCTGCACTCGTATTAGAGGAGCACTAACAAGAGCAGCATTAGCAGCCTGACTTTGGCTGTCACATGCCATCAAAGGGGGCAAATGTGAAATGCAATCAGCATATTAGTGATTTGTTGTTATTATAAAGAAATTGTCTATAATACATTGAAATTGACATTAAACTAAGATAATACGATGGTTATCATAATTGTTTAATCTTTCTTTACAAAGAAAAGACATTTGTGCTTTTCTTTGTGTGTGTCCACCACCATCTCGCCGATGATTAACACTTATTTTTGAGTGCCTCGGAAAAACTTCCAGTTTGGAGGTTCTACCCTTCTATCCAAACAACAATCGGGACATCCTACCCCTACACGTGAACAGAAGGGCTGGGCTAAGGGGTAGGGGCAAAGGGTGAATTGGGATTGGGCCATAGTATACCCAGAGAGAGAGAGGTATAGTATGCCCCGAGGGAGAGAGAGAGGCATGGTACACCCAGAGAGAGGCATAGTACAGCTATAGAGAGGGTTAGTACACCTAGAGAGAGAGGTATAGTACACCTATAGAGAGAGGTGTAGTACACCCAGAGAGAGATAGGCATGGTACACCTAGAAAAACTTGTAGTTGACTGTTGCACCTGCTGAATTTGGTACTCGCTTGTCTCACTGTTATTATTGTCATGTACTTATTTACTAATTGTTGTTCTATATGTATGTATAACCTTGCTTTGCCTTTAGCCCCCCCTTTCCCCCTCAAAGAGCATTTGCTCTTTGTTCAGGCTGCATTTGTAAATAAGAATTTGTTCTTAATTGCTTGCCTGGGTAAATAAAGGTTAAATAAAATAAAAAAAAATAAAAAAAGAGAGTTCCTGCCACACACCAGCCAGGTGGCTTTTCCTGGGCTCCTGCAGAGTCAGGACACAGGATGATGAAAGCCGGTTTATTGCAGTGTTTGACGGACACATGAACCATGCAGCCATGTGGGAGAGCTCTTGAGTGTTTACGACGATGGCTGGTTTAACCTGTGCACATTGATTACTCAATGCACAAAAGGTGTGCAGCCTCACCCATCCCCAGAGTCTGACTCTGGTGAGGCTGCTTAAACCAGCCATCAACCACACACTCCACGTTACAGAACGACTGACAGTTTGGAGCAGGAAAAAGCTGATAGCTGATTAATCAGCCGATATCCAATCAGCCGATTGGAACCCCCCCCCCCCCCCGTTGAAATGAACAAGCTTTCACTTGAACATCTAAGTCAAAGTAATGAATACTTTAATAGATGTATAAATCTGGACATCAAAACTCAAAGTAATGAATACTTTAATTCATATATAAATCTGGACATCAAAACTCAAAGTAATACATAATAAATCAATCTGGAACTGAACATCAAACTAACCATACAAAATGTAGCATGTAAAATAACTCTGTGGGTGGGAGCTATTTTGATTTTTTGGGGGAATTTCTTTTCCCCTCAAAGTCAGTTATTCCAGTTTAGAAGTATTATAGTCAAGGAAACGGAGCTTGTCTCTCCAGAGGGACAGCGCCTCTGCTTGTCGTATAGGATCCCGACCTTGAGGAACACAAGGACGGGGACATTTTCTGGCCAGTTTAGCAAGTCTTTGAAGTCTCTCTTCATTTCTGCCCCTAACCTCAGGGCTCCAAAGGCCGGGTACCCCTCTCAACCACCGCTCTTTCAGGTTACACTCCGGCCCATTTTCAAAGACAAGGCTTCAACTGTGTGGTGAGCTGCTCCAAGATGTTTTACTTACAGGCTGTCCACAAGAGTCAGAGGGAGATCGGTCTGGACCTTTTACTGGATCTTCCGCTTCTCCAGTCTCTTCCACTTGTCCAGCTTCTTCTTTCAGCCATTCTTTTTGCTTTCTCTATTGTCTCTGCTAAAATGAAGGCCTTGTCCTTGTAATGGGGATCAAGGTCAGTTGCCAACACCGGACACTTTGCATGCTCTGCCTTGAAGAATTGCTTGGTTAGACTGTCAAGCATCGTTTTCCACAAGGTTTGGATGCCTGCTGAAAATTGACCCTGCTATTGCAGCATCGGTTTCAGAACAGATACACTCTGGATTATGCATGAAGCAGAAGACGCTGAGTGGCTCATTTCCAGTGTCACTTCCTCAAGTGGTTCCAGTCTCAATCAAGATTGACACGGTATCCCACCGTGCAGCAGATTGACAGCTGATATGGCCATGGTCATTGCCATATACACATTCAGTGCACTTCGCTGCTCATACAGCCTCTGCAGCATGGTCTAGTGTTGAGTTCCAGCGAGTCTGAACAGCTTCTATGTCTCCAGAGACCAAGCTCCTCTTGAATTGCTCTCAGCCTTTATTTGACCAGAACGGAGTGGCCAAAGTGCCCTGCAAAGCTGTTCAATGTGGCAATAATGTCCAGTACAGCTGTCTGACAGGAACGGCCATTGTTGATTTCAATCTGTAGAGTGTGAGTAGTACGGCTTAAGTCTGGAAGCTTAGTTAGCCTCATGCCTTTCACCATGTTGGTTCCACCATCCCTTAGAACAAGAACCACAGCCTGTGTTGATAGTCCAGGTCTCCAGCTTTGCCAAAATTGACTCTTAAATGTACTTTGCTGTATGTGATCCAGTCATAGTCTTGACATGTAACACAACCTGTTCTCTGTCCCAATCCTTTTGGATAAATTGTCCTTTGTGGCTCATCAGTAATTCAGTAGTGCCTGACCAGCAGCCAGTTGTGAAGGCCATGTATGGTGCTTCTTCAGGTGTGATCAGTCTTAACCTTTATCACAACCTCAGCATATGTTTCATCAAGCACCTGCGTATTGCAGAATTTCTCAGTGTCATTGCAGAAGTTTTTGCAGAAGTTCTCAGCTGAGTCCCATTGTAATGGGACTCAGCAAGTCTCATAGGCTGAAGAATGTTGTTATAAGACCACTGTGAATGGCTGGTTATCTGTAGCTACCATCTCTGTAATGGCCTCTGGATGGCAGTACTTACGGTGAGTCCACAAGAGGTAGTTTTAGTTTCTGCTGTTGATGATCCCATACTTAACTATATAAATATAGAACTATATCACACTCTCCACATTTAGCTTTCCCAGCACTATTTCAACAGCAGTGTCCCATACAGGTGCTCTGGTTCCTCCAGCTGCCATCTGTACTTTAAGAAACAAGAAAAAATGGCAATTCATTTATTCGATATAGCTCATAGCTAAAATATTCTGTAGATAGATAATATATTGTACACATTAGCTGTATTTTTGTTTTGTTTTAACTTTTATGTATTCAATATCTATTAAAATTTACATGAATGATTTAAGTTGTCTTTTCATGTGGGGGAAAATTATACCTCAATTGTTCTAAGATTGCTGTTAGTTTGAAACAAATGGTTATTAGCATTACAGAAGCTTTCTAGCTAATTATGTCTATGTTTGGGGAAAATGCAGAAACACTGTATGTCTTTAATTAAACAGTTTTTAGGTCGCTCCAAATGTAATCATTATGTAGAGAATGTCCTGAAGTGTGATTTCATGGATTACGTTGTTGGTAGCAGAACATCATGAAGTGTGATTTGGTGGATTTCATCATTGATCTAACAATGGACAACACTCTTCTGTGGTTTATCACCGGCCAGGATGGATTACTTCTGTTGCGTGCCCCTTTACATCGTTAAACACCACTTAAAACTGTTCAGGTTTGTGCACATACCCAGGGTAAGGAGAATTCTGAATATGTTAGATGGCTGGAATATTTGGCAGAGAGAATGCCAAATTGGTGAGTAAAGTAAAAGTGTCATTTTCCTCCCTGCCTGCCTGTCCTGTATTGTGAGCAGATAGGAGCTGACAGTGTTGCTTTATATTCCAGTACCCCGAGTCCACAGGGTTTACATTGAAACATTTCATTTATAGTCTGTCGCACATTTATTGCTGCCTCTCTCCTGGACTCATAAAATCAAGGAAGAAAGAGTGGCAATTCATGGGGTCTTTAACAGTTGTTTGGATTATCAGGAGGTAATTACATGCACACATATAGTTTAAGCAAAAGTGGCCATCAAATGGTTGGGACATGGCCAGTGGCCTATAGTTGTGCTGCACTCACATCTAGCCAAATTCTAATGACCATGCTTACTAGCAAAACAAAGATGGCGTTCTTTCAGCAGAGCAACAATAATATGTAATGCATTAATAATGCCATACTATAACAACTGCTCATAGTTTTCAAGTAAAGCTGTCTTAAAGTTAACTTTCATGTAAATATGAATGATCTTGGGTATACAATGACATTACCTTGACTCTGTATATGGAACCTCCAAGCAAAACAGTGATGCACTTTACCGCACAGTGATGCCGCCAGCCACTATCAGAGCTCAGCTCCACTGATGACAATAGTTTGTAAAACATCCTATCTGCACTGGCAGCTTAATCGGTTGACCTCTACTCAGCTTACACCATGAGAGAGGCATCCAGAGAGAGAGACATAGAACATCCAGAAAGGGGTAAACTTTACTGTAGTGTGTACTATACATTTTGCAAATAGAACCAGCAAAGTACCTACTGCTAACAGTCTCCATGCAGCTTTTTGGACAGCTGGACAATGAATCACATTACATTTCAGTTTTGATGTCCTGCTCATGTTTTTTTAAACAAAATCATTCAATGGGTAAAGCTTGTGATAATTTCTGGGTCAAATATGTATGTGCCCTTTACTTGATTTACTGGTGTATTGCTTTATTTATTGACAATTCAGGTTTTTGTTGAATAGAGAAAAAAAAAACATGAATCACAATAAATGTAAGAGCCCACATTACCACAGGCTTGTGTTTACAAATGTATTCATATATTATAAATATCAATCATAACATACACACACAAACACTCCTCCTGGCATATAGGTTGTATGGAGTAGATATGTATGGTAAAGTTATTGGATCGTTGCAGAACTATTCTATATCGAGTTGATGTCTGTTCATAGGGTGTGAAGTGTAGTTGTGGTGTTTATGTTGGACTGATCCATGATTACTAATGAGACACAGCTGTTCATTCCCCCCAGCTTATCTAGAGGTCTCAACAGCATTAGCTTTTTGTTTTGACTTTCATATTAAATCCACAACATTGACATTTTCTTCTGGTCACACATGATGGTACAAGTACATTATAGTTAGTATGTTCCAAAATGCATAGTTCAAAGTTGTCATGAATTGAATGTTCCTTCCTTGTGCAAACAAAACTGGGCATCTTTTCTTTACTTCTTTAAGACTACAAGGGAAATAAAGAGATGTAAAGTAGCAATATTCTTTGAAGAATGGTGGCAATCAAATATATTCATAAATACAATTGAATTAAATCCACTGTAGACTGACTATATTTGGTTGATTTAGTTTTCCATGTGAATTTGGTTTTAGATATTAAACATAAAATAAGCATTTATTTAACAACAGAGACGATATAACAGTTTAGAAAGAACAGAAAATGGTTGCATGATATCACCCAAAGGAATCCTTTTGGTTACTGCCTGAGACATATTTACTGTAACATGATCTAACTTTGCATGAGCAACATGCGTTGTTGGAAATGGGATGTTAGAATTTTGTGAGCAAACATTGTTGAATGGTTTGCTTGAGCATGTGTTTGATAAATATTTTTTGCATTTGAAGATTTTAACATCAATCAATTTTTGATTTTTAAATTCTAATTTCAAGTTTTAAACATTTCAAATTAAAATGTACAAAGCAAAATGTATGAACAATTTAGAATTTTAGAATCATAAAAAGTATATCTTTTCATTATTTCCTTATTCCTATATATATTCTGTATAGCATGTTGTGCTTCAGTATGTACATTTCACCAATTCATTTGAGACTCCAACCACTGCATTATCAATATATTAACATCAAGGCTCACATATTGCAGCCATCACTGCAAAGTTGGTATGCACACCTTTAGCGTGTAACCCATGACTACCATGTGGGTCTCTTCAGACTCAGACCCCATGATGTGTTCCTACCACCGTCCCTGCTCAGGTTCCTCGTCTTTCCTTTGTTTAGATGACAGATTTCTGTGGGTTCGAATTCCTCTAAAATGTCACTACTCATTTAATTTCCCCCTCCTAATTTTACTACGCTATTACCCCCCTCAAAAGAAAAAAAAGAGAATCTCTCTCTTGGTGTTGGGTGTGCTTTTGGGGAGGTCACATGCTAATGCTAGCCTTTAATCAGCACAAAAACCTTTTCTGAAGCACTCACATGGTGCCGGGGCTAGCGTCCTCTGGCTAGGGCACCGCTGTATTTATTTATGCATTTATTTATTTTATTCTTTTTAAACTGCAAGATGCGCCCATGGCTACGCCAGGAGTAGGGTTAATGGGGACATTCAGGCATACTTGTTCTTTTAAATTGGTATTCTAATGACACATGCGCACTTTGAATTATTTTGACCCTGAAAAAATGTGTGATTATCCTGAATTTTTTTTTTGGGGGGGGGGGTAATTTTGCTCGAAGCAGTTCGCTGATGAAAGTATTTAACTGTACTCTTAACTACAAAGCAAGGAAGACAAAGCGTGAACTAAAAAAAATAGAGAGAGGGAAGGATGAGATCATTTAAGAAACAAAAAAGACCTTCTTGGAAAGACTGAAAGCGAGCGCTTCTCTGCATCTTGATGAATTATCCGTACCATGAGTAATGAGTTGGAATACACAGCAGTCCCATTCTGGACTGACGCATCTCTAGGATTCAGCAAGACACCAAATGCACCCTGCTGGGTTGGCTCCAATCCAACAAACCAATTAGACTTAAAAAAAAAAAAAAAGAAGAAGAAAAATAAATATCCCAATAGTTTTTCTTCATCGTTTCATTTTCCTCCAAAGCATCTTTTTGAAGGTGGGTCATTATTAAAAATGTCTATATTTCAGCTTTGATAAAGAGGCACTCAAGGCTAAAAGCAAATCTTGTGCAGGGAAGTTAGCCGTTTCTAGTCATCCTGTGTTGAAAGGTAAGACAAAGATAACGGTAACAAATGGTTTAGATGAACCCTTTACAGGGCGTTTGACATGGTGGCTGCTGGTTCTGTGTGGTTCCCTTACATTCCCCAGGTTCCTAGATGAAGAGGGAAACAAGGAGTATGTGGGGCAGCATTCAGAGTGCATCCTCTGTGACATAAAGTATTTTTAGGTTTTACTGTATTTTGTTGGAATAATATTGGACAGACCCTACTTTCTTTTATCAGTGTATTTGTTGGATGCAATGTTAAGCCTGTTAGTTCAGTCTTCATGGAAGAAACCTCGACTTCTCTGTTTAAGCGGACAGCAGTGGTGCAATTTAAAAATGTCTATACTGGAATGTACCTTACTGTCCCCTATTTTTTATGTATTTTTAATTCGGTGTGCTTTGTTGAATAGATGTTTAGTATTATTGTGTAAATGAAAGGTCAAGAAAATATCTATTTCATTTTTTTGTTATCTATTGAACTGGAAGGTTATTACGTTTTCCAGAATTACTATGCTATAGGTCCGGGACATAAAGGTAATTTCTACTGAAAGACTATTTTTGACATATTTATTGGGCATAATCTCTGAGGTTTACAGAAGTGGTAGGCATGTCAAATATGTCATATGCAATGAGGAATTGAACCTGGTTGTCAAAAAATAATCCAGTATATTGCAAAACGGTAATTAAAGGACAATTTTGGGACTGAGAAATGTCCCCAGATGTGTCACTCTCCTGTAGGGATAAGGGGACGAGGCAGAGCGTCTGTTACTCTGTCCACACACAGCTCCAACCACTGCGGACAAAACCACCACAACGCATTGATTTTCTCTCCATGGGCAGCAGCTAGTGACCAAGGGCAGAGTCGAGCAATGATGAGGACCAACGACCAGCCAATCCAAAAGTAATGCTTATCTGATCAGAAAGATAGAGGAAAAGCATATTTTTGCTGTTTTTGGCTGCATATAATGTGCCCTTGTCAGTTCCCATGCACAGGCTATAATCTTTGATAATGTATGCAGGCAGATCTTGAAGGTTGTTTTGATCCCTGTTTTAATACAAAGTTGTTGTTATGCTTTAACACAAACATTGGCGATTCACCACATGACACCGACATTTAATTATTATTTTCCTGATACACATAGGCCTGTTTTGCAGTAAATTATTATGATTATTTCACTTTGTTAAACTATAAAATTATTATAAGAGGACATTGAAAATCAACATATCCCAATGAATTAGAAGTTGACATTTTTGCTTCTTCTTGTACTTTGTACTTCCTGAAATGTTTTGACAGATATCATGGCCACGAGCTAAAAGCAGAATATTTGGGTTTCAGAGACAGTCAGGGAGTGCAAGTTGGCGAACCCAAGCGGCCATGTCGCTGGCAGTGTGAACCTAGCTTTAGGGAGCAGGAGATCTTCCAGACCGTGGCACTGGCTGACATTAGCTCTTATGGTTGCCAGGCTGGGGCTTTAATGAGTTTCTATCTAACTGTTTTACTGTGTGTGTATGTGTGTGTGTGTGTGTGTGTGTGTGTGTGTGTGTGTGTGTGTGTGTGTGTGTGTGTGTGTGTGCATGCATACAGATTTGGTGCACGTGTTTCTTGCTGTTTGCTTGATATAAACCCATGTTTGAATACAGAAATTCTGATGGCTGCACAACTTGCACGTCCAATGAAAATTGCTAGCAATTCAAAGTGGTGCAATTCAACATAGGAAACGTCCTTGCTTGGTGGGCTCTAACCTTCACTCTCCCTTCACAGTTTGATGTTGGTTGGGGAGGAGGGTGGAAAGAACTAAGTACAATGCTACTATTGAGTGACCAGGGCAGGTATGGGCAAGTAGCAGCTGGTTCCCCCGATTAGAATTGTCTGGTGGTTCTCCTGAGATTCTTTAGCATTCTCAATGGGATTCTCTTGCGATTTGATAATAATAGTAATGGCCTCCTAGCCCCCTCCCCACCACCACCACCCTTAAATGGAGCCCTCTTACTGGGTCCACTCAAGGTTTTTCCCACTGGGTTCTTTGGAAATCTTTTTCTGAGGGTTAGTGGGTCCATGCAATCTGCAGTCCATGCAGCCAAGAGACTTAGGTTGTGATGAAGCGTCATATAGCTACATGGCTGTTGCTATACTATATGCACTCACAGGGCACATTGTTTCCCATGGCCTGGTTATATGAAAAGACTATTACTATGGTAATGCGAGAGAGATTGACACAGGGTATTTCAATGGATGTTTAGTAGATTGGATTTGCTGGCGGTGATCCTGCCACACTCTGATGAAGGCTGTTTTCAGCCACATTGTGTAGGCCAAAGTACATATTTGACCAAGGCTTAATATAGGCTTTGAAACTTTATCCCATTAGAGTGCCTTGGATGTTTTTTGTCAATTGAATAAACAAATTCCTTCCTAAAGGACACCAGTGGGGCGACGCCCGGGAAGCACCTCTTCTTTGTAACCTAATACTGATATTGATTTGGTTTAATTAGAGCCGAAGATGGCAATATTGCAACCGCGAAAGGATACGGTCATCCAAATATAGGGTTGGCAGAATTAACACGCACATATACAACCCTGTTGGCACACTACTCCACACCTCCACCGGCTCCTTCAGCTCCTGGCACCGCTTAAAAGGCAATCGAAATGACCTTCCTTTGACAATAGCAGAACACATTGTCTAGACCGTCCACCCCTTGACTGCGACGGCCTTTACTGTGTGTTTGTGAGATGACCCCTTTTTCCTGCCACTGTTGGTATAGAAGGTCTTTGTTGACCCCCTCACTTCTCTTCCTTCCACTTATCTCTCCATCTTCATGGCTCACCCTGCCGCAGTTCTTGTCTCCCCCCTGCTCCTCTTCCCTCCTCTTTTCCCTCCTCTGTTCTTTAAACATGGCCGACACACATCCCTGCTTCACAAGTACCATCTGCACTGCCGTAACTGCAACCGTTTCCAGGAACACATTTTCTTTTTGTTTGTTGTGTTATTACATCCTGTGTTTCTTGTCGTACATATGTTTGTGTGTGTGTGTGTGTGTGTGTGTGTGTGTGTGTGTGTGTTTCTGTGTTTAACACAGCTCATCTGCTGTCCATGGGGGTCTATTTCCAGTAATCCCTCCCCAGTGATATAGCGAGGGGTCTTACAGAGCTGTGACATATTGACTCGGAGTGCCCCTCCTTGTGGAGGGAAAAGAGAAGGAGAGGACATAAAGGATGGAGTGATCACATATTTGAAAAGGATGGGCAGAGGGATGGATCAGAAGAGACGGACGAGCAGAGAGAGGATTCAGATGTAATGAGAGAGAGAGAGAGAGAGAGAGATGTCAACTATAATGCTGGGGAGAAGGACGTGAGATTAGAAGGATTACATCCGTTGAGCAGGAGGGGGAGAGAAGCAGAAAAAGACTACGGTTCAAGGACTGCATTGACGACACCAGAAATAAAGACACAGCCACTCCATGTCCTGTCCCCGAAGCTCAAAAGAGGCCTTCTTTTATTCACCGAACACCCCAAAATTACTCTCTCTCTCTCTCTCTCTCTCTCTCTCTCTCTCTCTCTCTCTCTCTCTCTCTCTCTCTCTCTCTCTCTCTCTCTCTCTCTCTCTCTCTCTCTCTCTCTCTCTCTCTCTCTCTCTCTCTCTCTCTCACACACACACATTATTGTAATCTCTCTCTATCCTTACTCTTACACTTGAAAGGATTGAAATCTTTCATTCAGTAAAACATTTTCTTTTCATCGTGTCTTTTTTGCTGTGATGGTCTTTTAAACAACATCACCATGCCCCCCCCCCCACACACACACACACACACTTTGATGGAGCGGCCGCAAATCCCGACGACAACCACAATGGAGGCGGGGGGGGGGATTGTCTCACCAGAACAGACGTCTGTAAGAAGACTTCTTGCAGCCGGTTTGACGCTCAGTCTTCAGAGGAGCGGATGTGTTGGAGCTGAATGGTGGCCCTGGCCGCCCGGAGCCTGAGCCCCACCGCAGGGCTGTTCACGTCACCATGTGCACAACTGTCCCTGTCTCTGGGACGGCTGCACAGCACCGTCTGGGGGTGTGCTCACTGCAAATCCCTGGCAATGTTGTAATGCCGCGAAGAGAATGACTCAAACGGTGGCTGTAAGCCACATGTTGACGCACATGTTAACTCTTTTCATCACCTGGGAGAAAGGGTCACAGCGTAACAGGTGTGTCTTTAGACCTCTCCTAGGACATTTCCCACGGGCTCTCCTGGACTAAACCACACAAGCATTTCCCTTGAATTATTCTTGCTTATTTGACCGGAGTGCGTGAGAGCACAAAAGCAAGTTAGTGTTGAAGAAAAGCTTGTTCCTCCAGGAGTGCAGCGGTTGGCCTGCTACCCTGTCCAGACAGCCCCTCCTCAGGGCTGTCTGGTGGGAACTCTGCACTCTCACACACACACACACACACACACACACACACACACACACATAGACACACACACACACACACACACATAGACACACACACACACACACAACCACACACACACACACACACACATAGACACACACACACACACACACACTCACACACCACGCACACACACAGACACACACACACACAACCACACCCACACACACACACACACAGACACACACACACACACACTCACACACATAGACACACACACACACACACACACACACACACATAGACACACACACACACACACACACACACAAACACCCACACACACACACACACACACACACTCACCCACACACACACACACACACACACACACACACACACTCACACACACAGACAGACAGACAGACAGACAGACACACACATAGACACACACACACACACACACACACACACACACACACACACACACACTCACACACCCACACACCCACACACTCACACACACACACTCACTCACTCACACACACACACACACACACCCACACACACACACACCACAATTAGCCAAAAACCTGTGTGCAAATGAGACTAATCGGAGTGCAATTAGCAATCCCAATAAATAAGGCCCGCTTACTGTGTTTTAATAGACACACTGCCCAACGCAAAATAATATAGTCTCCATTATTCACTTGGAGCCTGTCCCAGAATAAGCCAGGAAGAGCCACTCAGTGTGGAAGCCCCTGGAAACCTGAGCAGGGAGGTGCTGCTGCTGCTGCTGCTGCTGCTGCTGCTGCTGCTTCTGCTGCTGGTACCGCACCGCTGGTACCGCTCTGCTGGTACTGCGCCGCTGGTACCGTGCCGCTGTTACCCCGCTGCTGGTACCACGCTGCTGGTACCACGCTGCTGGTACCACGCTGCTGGTACCACACTGCTGGTACCACACTGCTGGTATCACTCTGCTGGTATCACTCTGCTGGTACCATGCTGCTGGTATCACTCTGCTGGTACCACGCTGCTGGTACCACGCTGCTGGTACCATGCTGCTGGTATCACTCTGCTGGTACCACGCTGCTGGTACCACGCTGCTGGTATCACACTGCTGGTACCATGCTGCTGGTACCACACTGCTGGGCTGCAGGCCAAGGCCAGCCTCCGCTCCACCCTGCTCTCACTCTGTCATGTACTTGATTGTTTCTTTATTTCAAGTTGTATTGATTTTGGTATTACAGCTGGCTGCACTCTTATGTTTGTAATTTATTTAGCTTCACTTTGTGACAGTCGATCTTATTTCAAGGTTGAAAAACACAACAACAATATGACAACATAATACCCAAAATATGAATTCCTGATTTGACTTTTCTTTGTCAATGAAACAATCAGAATAGTCGAACGAGCTCATGAAGACTCATCACTGCCGCTCTGCTCTTTTGGAAAACAAGTTGTCGTTCAAATCATAATCTTTAAAGTTGTGTCCTACGAAAACACATCCCAGAGCAAACAGGCGTGTGTTGTTCCCCTGCTGCGTGGCGCCTGCCTCTCTGGGTGCAATCAGCTCCACCTCCTTCCCCCTCAGACACAGGACCCTGTTCACACCAGGGAATGCACGCTGAAGAAAGGACCGGAGCGGACGTCCTTCAAGTGAAGGAGTGCCTTTTGCTGCCTTTATTGTTAGGCTCCTGCAGCTCTGATGGTGGGGGTGGGGGGTGCCTGATGAACGAAATAATGCATCTGATCTGCCTGGCTGGGTGTCTGGATGGCTCAGTGGCACACACTGTGGTTGTAAGACAGGAGCCTCCCCCCGTCTCACCCTCCCATCGCTGCCTTTTCTCCCTCCTCGTTCTCTCGCTCTTAGGTTTAATCATTTTTATGATGCTGCTTGTTGCACTTTAGCATTGTTTTTGTTAGCAGAAAGTACTTTTACTGAGCTGTTCTTGTTTTGCCATGTTTCATTTCTCAATTGTGTGTGTGTGTGTGTGTGTGTGTGTGTGTGTGTGTGTGTGTGTGTGTGTGTGTGTGTGTGTGTGTGTGTGTGTGTGTGTGTTAGAAGCCAGCTAGTGGGAGTAACAGGATTATTATATAGATGGAAAAGCAGAGAGGTGGGTGAGCAAAACATATTGATAGACCACTAGTTTTTGTGCTCTTTCCCTCCACAGCTCCCTCCATCTGTGCTTACTGGAGTAGAAAATAAATAGTTTTAATGGTCAGAGGCTTGTCTGTGTTTACTTGTTGTAACTGTGTGTGTGTGTGTGTGTGTGTCTTTATTGGGCAGCAAAATCTCATGAGGTAGAGCAAGTCATCTCTGGGCTAGACTTTGGATGCTGCCCTCCATTCCCATTTCCTTGAGCAAGGCACCAGTCATTGGTGTGTGAAGGTGGAATTCGATAGGTCAATTCTAGGAGGAATTATAGAGCACTTTTTCTCAACATGAATCTATCAGGGTTGTTTTATATGCCTGAGCCCTTCCTATGAACACGTCCATCTGGTTGAACAAAATGTGTTTAATTGTACCTTGTGTGGTCAGTCACCTGATGCGCGTAGTGTGTGTGTGTGTGTGTGTGTGTGTGTGTGTTGTGTGTGTGTGTGTGTGTGTTTGTGTGTGTGTGTGTGTGTGTGCATGGTGCATTCTTTATGTGTGATGTGTTACTAGTTAATATACTAAATAATTAAGGTTCGATTTTATCCTCTGTAGCAGGAGAAATGCAGATGGAGAGAGAGAGAGATGAGGGTAGCCTGGAGTGCAGGGGACGAGTGGGGGGAGGAAGGAGGGGGGGGGAGGAGAGGGGGGGGGGGGGGGGGGGGGGGGGGGGCGGGAGAATGAGAGGTTGAGATCAGAGCAAAGGAATTGAAGCAAGATGTGGAAGAGGGCTGGAGAAAGCAATGGAGCGAGAGATGGAGAGAGAGTGACAAAGCAAGGCCTTGAATCTGCCCGCTGGGCCAAGAGGGAGGGAACATTAGACAGGCTGGAGAGGGAAGTTCTTCTGGATGCCAGTTCATCTGTCTGGTGGAGAATGGCACTATTATCAATACAATATTAACATTGTGCTGTAAAGCCATTCAGAAGCCCACCCTGCCACATATTCAATACATGAACCAAAGAACGTCAGCGTAATCCTGTAATCAGGGCTTGTATTGGAACAGCCTGACGCCGCTGAGGGGCACATTAGAAGTGGGGATGGCGTCTCTGGTGGTAGGAGCCTTCTGTGTGGGCGTGGCGGGGCGGTGCACTGCTGTGACAGGAGAGTGCTCTGTGTGGCCAGAGGGTGCCGGGGCGTCCTGGGGAAACAAACAACAAAATGATGTGATATGAAACGACAACGTGAAGCTGGAAAATATACTGAACTCACATTCGTCAGGGAGCCCCTAAATCAAACACCAGTCCAAACCAGTAACAATTTAGCAACAAGAGTAATGCATGTGATAACTCTGAGCGCCTGCATGAACAGCAAGAGTCCACTTTTACACACACACACACACGCCATTACTATTATTGTCGAATCCCATTGAGAATGCTAAAGAATCTCAGGAGAACCACCAGACAATTCTAATCGGGGAACCAGCTGCTACTTGCCCATACCTGCCCTGGTCACTCAATAGTAGCATTGTACTTAGTTCTTTCCACCCTCCTCCCCAACCAACATCAAACTGTGAAGGGAGAGTGAAGGTTAGAGCCCACCAAGCAAGGACGTTTCCTATGTTGAATTGCACCACTTTGAATTGCTAACAATTTTCATTGGACGTGCAAGTTGTGCAGCCATCAGAATTTCTGAATTCAAACATGGGTTATATCAAGCAAACAGCAACAAACACGTGCACCAAATCTGTATGCATGCACACACACACATACACACACACACACACACACACACACACACACACACACACACACACACACACAATCAAATCAATACATACATAATCAAACGTTCGAAGCCATTTGTGACCATTTTATTATCAAATTGCGACGTGAACAAAATGGCTTCCATAACTTAAGAAAAACACTTTGTTTAGTGTTTGTCATCTTTGTTGCTGATCTTAAAAGCAGTCTGTGGTTGTTGACAACAGGAGTAACCCGGCGTAGTAAACATTTTATTTTTTCATGACCGCAATGGGGAGGAGCAAAAGGGGCAATCAATATTTTTGAAGTGCTTTAGAGATTGGCAAAAGAAACATGTCCTGGTGGATGAAAAAGGCCGGTCGCTGATGGGAGACTGCAGTGGAGTCCTGCATTCCCAATGAACACATGACGGCAGGGGCGGGGTTTGATGTGTGGGAGACGAGCAGAGATGTTGGGAATCGATTGGGGTTCATACTGGGAGAATTCCCCGGTGTAACAGTGTTTTCTTTGGACAGAATGATATGGCCAC
>JAXIVH010000001.1:2760848-2763348 GCA_036785325.1 Urophycis tenuis | reverse complement strand
CACCGCAGACGTTTTGCAGCAGAAGCCCCAGCCAGTAATGAGCAGTGGTTAATTAGAGGCTGCTGCACTCTAAAGCCACTTATCTGCTGTGACTGGGAAATGCTAGGCAGGCGTTGTGGTTCTCCACATCCTCTCCCCCTCACCAGAGTCCAGGGCTGGCCCGGCATCCATGATGCTGCCACGCTGGTTCACAGGGAGGTCGTCTCAGACCTCGGGAGACGCGTGTGGATGGAAACTCTGTTTTATTTTTATAGAAGATCAGTCTTCTTGCAGTCTCATTATTTTGTTGATTGACAACGATATATTTAATATTTTTCTTTCTACATTCGAGTAAGTAGAAGAGCAAACATTCACTCGGCTCCATCAGCTGTCAAATCTGTTTGTTTTCCCTCACATTCACTCGGATTGCCAGCCAAGCGTTGGGTCCAAATCTCCCAGGTGCACTGTTGATAAAAGCCTGCAAGACGTGTAAAAACATGCAAGCTAATCTGCATAAATTCATCATCCTGTGAACCCTCCGGAAATTATGGAAATACTTTTAACAGTAGCGACAACAACAACAACGCTGTGTTATAACACTGCATTGAAACTACAGAGAAATTGCTTGGGGCGAAGATTTCCCAACAATTCAGAACCATGGACAGTTCCCCAACCAGTCACGTAGCACTTGCTGTGTCTCAGCACCACAGCCAGTCCCAGAGTGAGCTACCAGCATTCCAGGACCATGACAGGTCTCCAGTAGTAATGCCTACAGAGCTACCAGCATTCCAGGACCATGGACAGGTCTCCAGTAGTAATGCCTACAGAGCTACCAGCATTCCAGGACCATGGACAGGTCTCCAGTAGTAAAGCCTACAGAGCTACCAGCATTCCAGGACCATGGACAGGTCTCCAGTAGTAATGCCTACAGAGCTACCAGCATTCCAGGACCATGGACAGGTCTCCAGTACTAATGCCTATAGAGCTACAGCATTCCAGGACCATGGACAGGTCTCCAGTACTAATGCCTACACAGCTACCAGCATTCCAGGACCATGGACAGGTCTCCAGTAGTAACTTTTGTATGGTTAGTAGTATCTATGGACCATCGACAGTTCTGGGCACAGAGCAGTGTTATAATTATCATTAAGAACTTAAAACATACTTTTTCCAGTGGATATAGCTGCTGTACTAATGATTCTGTTTTTGTCATCACAAAGTGAGGATACATGCAACCTTCCACATGCAGAGGATACACCCTAGACGAATGATACAAGAGAGTCATGTGCGCTCAAAGCTTGCCTTGTTGACTTCTGGAACTCCAGAAAGTTTTAATGAGAGTGTTTATTTTTCCTGGCTGGTGATAGTAGAAACCTTCAGGCACATGCACACAGCATGTCCATGCATGCACACACTCGCTTCCACGCAATACTGTTGAATGAAATACTCTCATGAGAACATGCACATAAAACAGTTTTATGCCCCCTGCATGCGTTAATTCGGTCATAACTGTAGCTCCTGCTCACCATTTAAAGACACACACACACACACTCCCCCTTGCCTCCGTTGACACATTCATCTTACTATCTATTTATCTTAAGAGCATTTCCACACTCCCCCCCCCTGAAAATGGACTGCTTGTTTGAATCAGATTACAGCTCACACATTACTTAATAATGTCAACACTCACAGCCATGGAGAGAGGGGGGGGGGGGGGTGGAGATGGAGAGGTGGGCAGAGAGGCAGGTAGACAGATGGAAGAGAGAGACAGACCAGAGGGAGAGCGAGAGGAGGACAGCAAACGAGGTTGTTAAATGCTGAGTTGGGTGCTGTGTTAAGAGATCAGGCAATGAGCAAGGCATCTAATCACCTTGCCCCTACCCTCTGCATCACTTCATCTCTTCTCTCTCTACTTCTCTCTCACCGTCTTTACCTCTCGTTCCCTCACCCTTTCTCTCTCTCACTGCCTCTTCCTCTCTCTCATTCCCTCACCCTTTCTCTCACATCTCCTCTCTCTCTCTCTCTCTCTCTCTCTCTCTCTCTCTCTCTCTCACCATTTCTCTCTCTCACCGTCTCTTCCTCTCTCATTCTCTCACCCTTTCTCTCACTGTCTCTTCCTCTCTCTCTCATTCCCTCACCCTTTCTCTCACCTCTCCTTTCTCTCTCATTCCTTCACCCTTTCTCTCACTGCCTCTTCCTCTCTCTCATTCCCTCACCCTTCCTCTCTCTCTCTCTCTGTCTCATTCCCTCACCCTTTCTCTCTCTCACTGCCTCTTCCTCTCTCTCATTCCCTCACCCTTCTCTCACCGGCTCTTCCTCTTGTTCCTGAACTCTCTCTCACCGTCGGTACTTATCTGTCATTCCGGAACTCTCTCTCTCTCTCTCTCTCTCTCGTCTCTATGACAATGGCGACTTTATATGCACTTTTCACAATTTCAAAAGCAAAACCATCCCCACCTCAGTCCTCTGTCTGTGTGTGTGTGTGTTTTGTACATCCATATACATATCGTGTGTGTGTGTG
>JAXIVH010000001.1:2758442-2760648 GCA_036785325.1 Urophycis tenuis | reverse complement strand
CTTCTGGAATCAGCCAAAAGCCAACATTCAATGGTAAATGTCAATTAATGTATCAACCTTCCCCCTCCCTTTGCTGGCTTAACACCACGGAATGATCTCTGTAATTTCATGTAAACCCATTTCCTTCTCTGGAATAAAGAATGATGGGTTGCTTTTGATCTGTCCAGTTTGGTTCCTACATCGTGGGTTTTATCACAAGATTCCTTTTTGGATTGTTGTGTGTGTTTTAAACCCAGCCAGGCCAGGTAACACATGAACAGACCAGGCCTGGTAACACATGACCAGACCAGGCCTGGTAACACGTGACCAGACCAGACCTGGTAACACGTGACCAGACCAGGTCTGTTAACACGTGACCAGACCAGGCCTGGTAACACGTGATACCAGACCAGGCCTGGTAACACGTGACCAGACCAGGCCCGGTAACACGTGACCAGACCAGGCCTGTTGACACGTGACCAGACCAGACCAGGCGAGGCGGACGCTGTCCCACCATGGCTCAAGTGAATGCTCCTTTAGGGTTCATTCATCTGCATCACACAGTGGTGTGATGCAGATGAATAGGAAGAGCAGGTCTGTTAAGGCTTCAGCCTTCCTATGGTAATGGAGCGGCTGCTTCCCTGCAGGACGCGGACACGTGCTGAGTCTGGAGATTGGCTGATTACAGACCAGTCACTCTGCTTCCAGCTCTTCCTTTGGACTGCACCAGTGCATTGTATTGGCACACTACACACACGCACGCTAGCTTGAAAGCTAACTCGACAGTTGTAGTTGTTTTCAGCCGAGCAGGGGGTCGGCAAAGAGATGCCCAGAAGTCATATATCTCCCCACACTTGTGCTGCAGAGATGGTTCTTGACAGGCACCATTGCATTGTGATGATGCTCTGCAGTGTCCATAAAGGAAATATGAGTGGTCAACAAATGTCTCAGCTGATGTGATTATATTGGGACAACACAGTGGCCACTGCAGCTGTGGCACATTTTAATATACCTTTTTTGCAGACTTAAACGCAACGATTACACGCTCTGTCTGGTCCTCACCATCATTACCATCTTCACCGGTGACCTGTGTTAGCACAAGTGTCATTACCCCCCATTGAAACGTGCGCATGGACGAGCGGCTCGCCTCACTCTCCAGCACATTGTAGGCAATGACCTCGCAGGCTTCTGAACACAGTCGTCCTCCCAGGAGGGCTCACTGCAGACCTGGGGGGGGGGGGGCTGCTACTCACATGTCCACAAGTCGGCTCACTGCAGACCTGGGGGGGGGGGGGGGGGCTACACACATGTCCACAAGTCGGCTCACTGCAGACCTGGGGGGGGGCTGCTACACACATGTCCACAAGTAGGCTCACTGGAGACCTGGGGGGGGGGGGGGGGGGGGGGGCTGCTACATACATGTCCACAAGTAGGCTCACTGGAGACCTGGGGGGGGGGCTGCTACACACATGTCCACAAGTCGGCTCACTGCAGACCTGGCAGGGGGGGGGGCTGCTACACACATCCCCACAAGTAGGCTCACTGGAGACCTGCAGGGGGGGGGCTGCGACACACATGTCCACAAGCCAGCGAGCTTCTGAGGGACGCGGCTAAGAGCAAGAGCATGGCCTCGTGTGCTCAATCTGGTGGACTAAAGGGTCTCAGCATGCACAATGTCATCATCATTGTCATCGTCATTGTCATTCCCATGGCGTAACACCGGAGCGCCGTGCGTTTGCTATTGACGTGGCAGTGAGACGATTCCAACGCAGTGTTGCAGTCGACGCTCCTGCGTTATTCATGTTTTGTCTTTCCGGCGTAGATATAAGGGCTCATTCATCAGTTCCCGTGACTGAGGTGTTGATTAAAAAAAAATTACACACTTTGTCCTCGATTACAAAAGCACGGCGTTTATATGCCATCCTTCTTCACGGCTGTGATAAACAAGCCCCTCAGAACGCACACACACACACAAACACGGACGCATGCACACACACACACATGCACACACACACACACACACACACACACACACACACATGCACACACACACACACACACACACACACACACACACATGCACACACACACACACACACACACACACACATGCACACACACGCATGCACACACACACAAATGCACACACACACACACACACACACACACACACACACACACACGCACACACCCGTACTTACACACGCACACACACACACCCAGTGCA
>JAXIVH010000001.1:2730942-2753442 GCA_036785325.1 Urophycis tenuis | reverse complement strand
GTATCCCCATGGTTACGGCTCATCGCAGCTCCGTGAAACTTTTTTTAAGCTAGTACGGATGACGTGTGTATAAGGGCTATAGCGACTGGTGATGTGGTGTATGAAATGACACCGTAGGCGTTGTCGTCAGTATGAGAAGCTTCACCCTTCCCCTGGACCCAGCTGACGTCCAGCTGCTGCTCAGGGTCCTCACATCCCCCGCGTCCATGTGAGGACCCTCACATCCCCCGCGTCCATGTGAGGACCCTCACATCCCCGCGTCCATGTGAGGACCCTCACATCCCCGCGTCCATGTTAGGACCCTCACATCCCCCGCGTCCATGTGAGGACCCTCACATCCCCGTGTCCATGTTAGGACCCTCACATCCCCCGCATCCATGTGAGGACCCTCACATCCCCCTCGTCCATGTGAGGACCCTCACATCCCCGCGTCCATGTGAGGACCCTCACATCCCCCGCGTCCATGTGAGGACCCTCACATCCCCGTGTCCATGTTAGGACCCTCACATCCCCCGCGTCCATGTTAGGACCCTCACATACCCCGCGTCCATGTGAGGACCCTCACATCCAGGCCTCACATCCCTGCTGGGCCCCAGTGCTCCCTGGGCCAGTCAGCCGCCTCATTTTGTGACATCAAAGTCCCTCTGAAAAGAAGCTCTGACGTTACGAAAATAACGCAACATGAGTTCTGAGCAGAGTAGAACTTTCTCAAACTGTTTGGCGGAGATGGGCTAAGAGTCCCGTGTTGTGCACATTCTTTTCTAGATTACAATGTTATTTTAGTAACGGTGGCAGAATGGCACAGGTCTGTTGGGGATCTGTTGGGGATCATACAGGAGCCCTAACACGTTTAAAACAGAAAATAAGATGTTGTGTTTGCTAGCACTTTAACCACGGTAACAAAAACTTTGTATTAATGCATCTGAGGGGACACTTTCTTCTCTCCCTCCATTCTCTCTCTCTCTCTCTCTCTCTCTCTCTCTCTCTCTCTCTCTCTCTCTCTCTCTCTCTCTCTCTCTCTCTCTCTCTCTCTCTCTCTCTCTCTCTGCTATCTCAGCTTCCTCATTAAGTGAGAGAAGAAAGTGTGAAGAAGAGGAGGCAGAGAGCAGAACATTGCTTGAAGAGGAAGAAGCATGTTTCTGTTGTGTAGATTGCATGGTGTTTTCATCAACTGTTACTGTCATGTTCACACTCCAAACAAAAACTGAAATAAATTATTCTGTCTGTTTACACTGGGTGAAGAACTGCTTTGTCTCCTGCTTTCAATGTGCTCTGTAAACGTATTGATCTCCAAAGATGGCTAAGTCTGGAGCTGTGGATTCAGGACGTGTGTGTGTGTGTGTGTGTGTGTGTGTGTGTGTGTGTGTGTGTGTTTGTGTGTGTGTGTGTGTGTGTGTGTGTGTGTGTGTGTGTGTGTGTGTGTGTGTGTGTGTGTGTGTGTGTGTGTGTGTGTGTGTGTGTGTGTGTGTGCGCGAGTGCGTGTGCATGTTTTTATGTCCCAAATGCTGCAAATCACAGTTTTTCCCCAGTTTGATGGACCTGGATAGCAGGCTTCCATTGTACTTCTGAGCAGCTAGAATGGCAGCAGATGCTACCGCGTTGTTGTCAGAGACTGCTTTGTTTACCCTGTTCTCAGTGCTGAAACTGGCTGGTTTGTCACAGGGACTGGGCTGCTTTGTTTTAAAGGTGCAGTGTGTAGGATTTAGTGCCATCTAGCGGTGAGGTTGCAGATTGCGGCCCGCTGAGTGCCTCCTCACACTCTGCCTCTCCAGCGATAGGGGAAGCTACAGGCTGGAGATGTTCCTGCTTCAACTTATGAGACAAGATAATGATAACTAGTCTAATAAAAATAATGCATAGAAATCTGTCAAATGGAGCACATTTAAAGAGGCCACACATGGTTGGAACATTGAAACATTGTGAATAGTATAAGAGACATTGAAACATTTTCATGACTAAATCCTACTTTAAATAGTATTAATTATTGCATTCGGCTCTCGAATGTAGCAAATGGTTTCAGCAGCGCAGCAGTTGAACTGTTGCGTGGAGTGGTGAAACAGTTCACCGTTGTCTAGTTGAGCGATAAATCTGAATAATCATCCAAAATAAATCTTTGTCAAGAGATGTGATAACAATGATCGTGGTTGTTTTATTCTCTCCTCATTCATTTCCTAGATCCTCTTACTGCGGGAGCAAGGCTTTTGCATGAGAAGCCATTCGGTACAGTTAAGACATCAGTAAATACCATGGTGTCATTGTTTGCTGTGATGGGACTGAATTGATTGACACTTCAGTGTCCCGCCTCCAGAGCGACTGGGACAGATGAGCGTCACACTGAGCTCAGCAGAGTCTGCTTCAAAGGGAGCGCCATCTCCCCCAGGGAGCCAGGGTTATTATTCTGCATTAATTATAACACCTGTCAGGAAAATAACAGATCATTAGCGGCAGCCCGCCTGATCTGACCGCAGTGAAGGACTGGGGTGAACATTGTGGAGAGGTCGAGAGTCCTGAAATAGTTTAATTGAAATTAATGAATTACTGATTCAATGTTTTGGGAAAAGAGCTTCCACACTGTTTAATGTTGGTCAATGAGTCCTATTAAAAGCATGATCTTTTACAATACTATTATTATTTGTGTATTTCTATCAATTGGGCACGGCGTGTTTTCACACGTTGACATGCTTTTTGCAGAAAAAAAAAAACAACTTACGGCAGGCAGTAGGTACTTCCATATAATGTCATCATCTACAACAGCATAGAGTAGCCAACCATGGACCGGCATGGACCCTCAGACCTGTTGGTCTGGAACCCTGGAGAAAGATGGGGCGGGTGCAACATGGCGGGCTGCGTGAAGGAGGACCCCTTCCCATGAGGATCTTAAAGGGCTCATTCTCAGGAACAATTTAATGCTGTTCTACAATTTAGATTTTCATGGGATTATACACTCATTGAAATATACTTTATTACATTTCCTTTATTATATTACATTTCAGCTAGATATCACTGAATTCTGCACCAAACACCTTCAAACGTTTGAAAATACAAAACGTTTTCACAAGTCTTCCTCCAATATTCACTTTGACCTTTACAGGTCAAGCCGTTTTGGTTCAATTGCTCTGTTTCTCTCTGTTTCTGTTGCTCTGCTCTGTTTCTGTGATTAAGGGTCCTCACTTATCAACAGGTTGTAGAAAAAACTCCTACGGCATACAAACACTGGCCTTCCCCTTGATGAATGCAGGCTGTTCTCAAAGGTTGTGTGTTTACCTTGGTGAACTCATTATGTACACCCATGACAGCCATGTATGGGCAAACATGAATGAATGAATGAGAGAAACTGAAAATAGATTATTAAATTGTGTGAGCGCAAGCACGATGGATGGTTTGATATCTTTGTCTGCTTCTGAAAGTCCACATACCCTGTTGATAACACCTCTTCATTATATCGACTTATTTTTCCAGAAAAAGGCGTGAATACTGCAGTTTCCTTATCTGTTCTGGCATGTTGACATATTATCTCAGTCTTAGTATTTCTTTTTTTTTTTCATATTTATGTTTTGCACCGATATGCCAAGAATGCTATTGGGGGATAAAAAAAGTCCAGGAGCACAGTGTCGTCACAGTCTACACCAACAACACTTTCCTCAAATGGGGTTGTTGTTCTCGGTATATAAAGAACTAAAACACGTAGTGATGGCTCGCGGTGAGTCAGACGCTATTCTGAGCCAGCGACCAGCTTACAGACCAGGTGGAGGAGGCTGTAGTGTTCACTGAGCCACCGTAGAGCAGCCTACAGATCAGGTGGAGGAGGCTGTAGTCTTCACTGACCCACCGTAGAGGAGCCTACAGATCAGGTGGAGGAGGCTGTAGTCTTCACTGACCCACCGTAGAGCAGCCTACAGATCAGGTGGAGGAGGCTGTAGTCTTCACTGAGCCACCGTAGAGCAGCCTACAGACCAGGTGGAGGAGGCTGTAGTCTTCACTGAGCCACCGTAGAGCAGCCTACAGACCAGGTGGAGGAGGCTGTAGTCTTCACTGAGCCACCGTAGAGCTGCCTACAGACCAGGTGGAGGAGGCTGTAGTCTTCACTGAGCCACCGTAGAGCAGCCTACAGACCAGGTGGAGGAGGCTGTAGTCTTCACTGAGCCACCGTAGAGCAGCCTACAGACCAGGTGGAGGAGGCTGTAGTGTTCACTGAGCCACCGTAGAGCCAGCCTACAGACCAGGTAGAGGAGGCTGGAGTGTTCACTGAGCCACCGACTAGAGCAGCGTACAGACCAGGTGGAGGAGGCTGTAGTGTTCACTGAGCCACCGTAGAGCAGCCTACAGACCAGGTGGAGGAGGCTGTAGTGTTCACTGAGCCACCGTAGAGCAGCCTACAGACCAGGTGGAGGCTGGAGTGTTCACTGAGCCACCGTAGAGCAGCTTACAGACCAGGTGGAGGCTGGAGTGTTCACTGAGCCACCGTAGAGCAGCCTACAGACCAGGTAGAGGAGGCTGGAGTGTTCACTGAGCCACCGTAGAGCAGCCTACAGACCAGGGTGGAGGAGGCTGGAGTGTTCACTGAGCCACCGTTAGAGCAGCCTACAGACCAGGTGGAGGAGGCTGTAGTCTTCACTGAGCCACCGTAGAGCAGCCTACAGACCAGGTGGAGGAGGCTGTAGTCTTCACTGACCCACCGTAGAGCAGCCTACAGACCAGGTGGAGGAGGCTGTAGTGTTCACTGAGCCACCGTAGAGCAGCCTACAGACCAGGTGGAGGAGGCTGTAGTCTTCACTGAGCCACCGTAGAGCAGCCTACAGACCAGGTGGAGGAGGCTGTAGTGTTCACTGAGCCACCAGTAGAGCAGCCTACAGACCAGGTGGAGGAGGCTGTAGTCTTCACTGAGCCACCGTAGAGCAGCCTACAGACCAGGTGGAGGAGGCTGTAGTGTTCACTGAGCCACCTTAGAGCAGCCTACAGACCAGGTGGAGGAGGCTGTAGTCTTCACTGAGCCACCGTAGAGCAGCCTACAGACCGGGTGGAGGAGGCTGTAGTGTTCACTGAGCCACCGTAGAGCAGCCTACAGACCGGGTGGAGGAGGCTGTAGTCTTCACTGAGCCACCGTAGAGCAGCCTACAGACCAGGTGGAGGAGGCTGGAGTGTTCACTGAGCCACCGTAGAGCAGCCTACAGACCAGGTGGAGGAGGCTGTAGTGTTCACTGAGCCACCATAGAGCAGCCTACAGACCAGGTGGAGGAGGCTGTAGTGTTCACTGAGCCACCGTAGAGCAGCCTACAGACCAGGTGGAGGAGGCTGTAGTGTTCACTGAGCCACCGTAGAGCAGTCTACAGACCAGGAGGAGGCTGGAGTGTTCACTGAGCCACCGTAGAGCAGCCTACAGACCAGGAGGAGGCTGGAGTGTTCACTGAGCCACCGTAGAGCAGCCTACAGACCAGGAGGAGGCTGTAGTGTTCACTGAGCCACCGTAGAGCAGCCTACAGACCAGGTGGAGGAGGCTGTAGTCTTCACTGAGCCACCGTAGAGCAGCCTACAGACCAGGTGGAGGAGGCTGTAGTCTTCACTGAGCCACCGTAGAGCAGCCTACAGACCAGGTGGAGGAGGAGTGTTCACTGAGCCACCGTAGAGCAGCCTACAGACCAGGAGGAGGCTGGAGTGTTCACTGAGCCACCGTAGAGCAGCCTACAGACCGGGTCAGGAGGAGTCTTCACTGAGCCACCGTAGAGCAGCCTACAGACCAGGTGGAGGAGGCTGGAGTGTTCACTGAGCCACCGTAGAGCAGCCTACAGACCAGGTGGAGGAGGAGTGTTCACTGAGCCACCGTAGAGCAGCCTACAGACCGGGTCAGGAGGAGTGTTCACTGAGCCACCGTAGAGCAGCCTACAGACCAGGTGGAGGAGGCTGGAGTGTTCACTGAGCCACCGTAGAGCAGCCTACAGACCAGGAGGAGGAGGCTGGAGTGTTCACTGACCTTCTGGAGGGTTCTTGGTTGTTTGGAGGGTTGTGTGCCGTTCCTTCTATGACTCCATTATAAATAACACAATGATATGTACATAATGCCCAGTCATTAAAGAAATACTTGTTCTTTAATGGGAAGTGTATGGGGTCAACCACACCGCAAAAAAATACATCGTTTATTATAAGAAGTTATTAAAATAACCAGCGAGACAACATTTTTGGGGTGAATGCCCAAGTGACATTTACTTTTTGGGTAAATGGCACAAAAAAAAATGTTTTTGTTTGTTTACCTTTTAATATTGGGTGAATGTCTAAATTCATGGTCACAAACACTACTCACAGGACCGGTGGAGGAAGGCAGTAAAACTAACTAGAACACACACCGTTTTTAGTGGCCAAGCAGATAAAAGTAGATTAGACAACCCATGGCCCTCATAAGGTTGGTAGAGCAATCATTCAAACAATTGCCATTTTATGATAGCTTTATGGTGACGGCAATATATAAGATGTAATGTCAGGTTAAGGGTCTAATAATTGGAATGGTCAATCTCCTATTTTGTCCTGCCTCTTTAAACTGTCTCGCTAGTGTGTTGCTCCCAGCAAAGTCGTGGTGAAATCCTATTAAAAAACAACTTGTTCCTTTTATGAAGCAATGGTTAGCCTACTGATCTATCCAGTTATTGTAGTTGAGTAAGCAAAACATTAATTTTATGTGTTGGCTTTAAAAGGCTAATTTCATTCAAAATAAATCAACATGGAGCCTATAGCCTTTTAGTAAACTAAATACAATATTTGGCACAGATGTAACGCAATATTTACCTCAAAAATTATTTAAGTTGATATTTCTTTTTTTTTTTAAAGTTTCCATGGCAAAGTCCCAGTAGTAATATAACCAGATCTGACGTGATAACGGGCTCTGAGTCCATTACACCCTGGCAGCTCTGAGGCGACTCCAGCCGCTCCAGCTCGCTCGGTTCCTCAGCCTGCTCGGCGGGGCTCGAGCTGACTCCGTGGCTCCGTGCTCAGCCTGCTGAGCTCACACGTTCTCATCTCGTCGGAGCGCTAACACATTTTTCTGCATCCCTCCACAACACCGCTAATTGCTGCCGGACGGCCGGCCGCTCGGCTCCTTGCAGCAAGGTTGCGTCAGGGGCAGGTTGGCTTGACCGCGCGCGCGCGTGTGTGTGTGTGTGTGTGTGTGTGTGTGTGTGTGTGTGTGTGTGTGTGTGTGTGTGCCTGCACCCACACCACCAAAAAAAAAAATACCACACTCCGTACACGTAGACTTTTGCGTGTATGAGGCTCGGCACAGCGTGAATATGCTTCATCTGCGTCCATGTGAGTGGGAATGTTTTGTAGACGCTTTGTAATCTGTGTGTTCGCAGACTCCTGTCAGAAGAGAATAGTAATGCCCCCCATCTGCCAGTGATGTTCATTCTGCTGTGTGTGTGTGTGTGTGTGTGTGTGTGTGTGTGTGTGTGTGTGTGTGTGTGTGTGTGGTGCGTGCGTGCGTGCGTGTGTGCGTGTGTGTGTGTGTGTGTGTTGTGTGTGTGTGTGTGTGTGTGTGTGTGTGTGTGTGTGTGTGTGTGTGTGTGTGTGTGTGTGTGTGCATTTCTTTGAAACAGTCACATACGGATAATATAACATGCTGCTAACATGATTAAATGCAATTTGCTCTGTGTATAACACACACACACACACACACACACACACACACACACACATACGGAAGGTAATTAATAAATGTAAAACATTTTTGATGTTGCCGTATTAGTTTGTATTCAGTGTGGTTGTTCATTATCAAATCAAATCTAAAGAGATGGGGCGCATGGCGTTACATACTGGAAACGTGAAGCGCACAGCAGCGCTGCTGCCGGCTGTAAGCAGGTTCTGAAAAAGCTCTCGCTCAGCCGGTGAAGTAATTGGACTATCCGTTGCCGACCTATCAGACCGCATCACCTCCACTCTGACCCGCCAGGCACACATCGTGTCACAC
This sequence comes from Urophycis tenuis, assembly GCA_036785325.1. Lineage (NCBI taxonomy): Eukaryota > Metazoa > Chordata > Actinopteri > Gadiformes > Phycidae > Urophycis > Urophycis tenuis. The sequence continues at coordinate 2,745,491 of JAXIVH010000001.1, read as the reverse complement.
GAGCCAGCGCACCCACTCCCCCCTGCACTTCACCCCCCGGAGCCTCGGAGCCACCAGGGCAGCAGCTGCGTGGCTGGGCCCCAGCCTCCGAGGGTCCGGAGGCTCTGGTGAACGAACGCGGTCAGGATCTGTTCGTCTGTCAGTCCCACCGTGTGCTTAAAGCCCTCCGAGATCATCTGATCTCCGTTATCAAACATGCAGCCAAGAACGTTTCGGGTCCTCTGTGTGTCATATTCAGGCAGCAGATCTACTTCACACTGCTGCAATGGCACATGTTGTGTGAGAGGGAGAGAGAGAGAGGGAGAGAGAGAGAGAGAGAGAGAGGAGAGAGAGAGAGAGAGAGAGAGAGAGAGAGAGAGAGAGAGGAGAGAGAGAGAGAGAGAGAGAGAGAGAGAGAGCTGGAGGGACAGAGAGAGAGGAGAGAGAGAGAGAGAGAGAGAGAGAGAGAGAGAGAGAGAGAGAGAGAGAGAGAGAGAGAGAGAGAGAGAGAGACTGTGTGTGGTTACAGGGCACACCGCTTGTCATTGCACTGTGTGAACTGTATCTGAAAGGTGTGTGTTTTTGAGAGAAAAGTGTAATATATATATATATATATAACCAATGTTTACATACATACATCTTTTTTGGTAGGCCTACTGTAGAGTTTCAATAAATGTTTAATGATAGCAGAAGTATTCTGCTTCTACTCAATACAAATGCTGGTTGCTAACAGCAACCAATATTTTTAACATCACAATTCATTATTAATCTGGAACATAAGCAACTGGGTTTGATGTAGCCTACACATTTTACGTTTTCAATGAGTAAGGCATGCTGTGCTTTAATGTGAACTCGGTGCCAAAGTTCATCAAAAAGCATCAAACTGAATGAAACTAAAATGAGAAGTAGAGGTCCGGGCTGAGCCCTGAAGGTCCTCAAACCCAAACGTCCCTCAGAAGGGCCATCTTTAACACAAGCTGTGTCCCCTCTGACATCCCTGCTCTCAATAATCAGTCAACCGATCCACCGATCAGCCCAGAAATCTCTTTTACACAAGAATGTCCCCCATGGGGGAGCAATAAAGTTTTCTCTCATCTCATCTCAAATCAGGAGTCTTCTGTAGGCTACAAAAACGTGTCTAAGAATCTGTTGCGTTTTTTTTTCTCCTTTGAGGACAGCAAATGCTGAAATATTCATCTGTCTATCTAAAGTGTTGAGGGAAGCGTTTGACGTTGTTACATTGTGACATGCCAGCTTGTCACTCTACTCGCCACCGCGTCCAGCCACTCTGCCCCCGGTGCTGAAGCTGGGCACCGCGGTCTTCCTCGGTCGCGGTCATGGTCGCGGTCCGCTCCAAGGCAATAAGCTCTCTTAAAGGTACAGCATGCAAGCTTTGCGATTTCAACATTCAAAAAGCAGTCTTTACTGGGGAATCACTGCAATATGTGCAAACAAAGCACCTGTGTATTTGTGTGAAAGGCTTCGTTGTCTTTATGATTATGTCGGAAATAATTTGTATATTTAAGAGTTGGGGAAATGAAGCAAATATAATTACGCAACCCACTTACAGATTAAAAAAACACCCCCTCCCCTTGCATGTCTAAATATAAAGTACATTTACCGACATTAAGCTGTAATTACGAGCCTTCAAAGGCAGGATTATATTGTGGTGATTTGGCCCGTTTACCTTTTAACTGTAAATGGTTAATGGCCAGAGCTCTAGCTTGCTCTATCATGTTCCACTGCACTCTCTCACTCGCTCGCCCCCACACATGTGTTGGAGAGACGCGCATAGGCTGGTCCTTTCACATGTATTTCTGATAAGAATCCTTTGTTTACCATTCCAACATTAAACATTGCTCTCTCTCTCACTGTCCTTCTCTCTCTCTCTCTCTCTCTCTCTCTCTCTCTCTCTCTCTCTCTCTCTCTCTGTCCCTCCAGCTCTCTCTCTCTCTCTCTCTCTCTCTCTCTCTCTCTCTCTCTCTCTCTCTCTCTCTCTCTCTCTCTCTCTCTCTCTCTCTCTGTCTCTCTCTGTCTATCTCTGTCTCTCACTCTCTGGCTCTCAAATTAAATTCAAATGAGCTTTCTTGGCATGAAAGGACAAGTCACCTTATTTTGCCAAAGCAAACATAAATAAATAATGGTTGTTTACCATAGAAGAATAAAACATTCAATATGAAAAGAAATGTAAAGAAATAAAACATTGTAACTGATATAAGGTGGAAGAGGAGCAGAGGACTGAGGGGTGTTCTTAGGTTGGGACGTACACTGACATGTCTGGCTGCTGCTGAGGCATCTCTCCCCGTAAATGTTTCATTTCAGTGTGGGCAGAGAATGTATGGAATTCTCTTCATTCTTGATACCTTTTGGACATGAACTTGGTTCGTCTGTGTTCATATAGGGTACAGCGTAGTAGGTAAGGTTGCTCTGTCTCCACATCACTCTGTGCACATCTGTCCTCTACAGGCAGGTAGGTCTGCCTGTGTCTGCATGGTCTCTGGTCTGGGTTGTGGTGAGTGAGTTGGTATGTAGTTCATGTCTTCCTCTGGTCAGTCCCCACCGTCACACTGGACTCTAGGCTGCACCGTGTACCGTCCTGTTTAGAGTCAAACAACATCCACGTTTTGCTTGGATTGTTTGTTTCTCTTTATCGTGAACTATAATTTGGTTGGGCCAGATTGTCCTGAGGCCTTCTGCTGTGAGAGAAGGTGTCTCAGGACCAGCTGGTAGTGAGGACTCCCCTCTATATTCTCCTCTTGGTAATGGAGGGCTTTATAATGTTAGTATTTGCTTTTTTATGTCAACGTCAAAGTCAAAGTGGCTTTATTGTCAATTCCTTCACATGGCAAGACATACAAGGGAATCGAGAGTACGTTTTTCACACTCCCACGGTGAAACAGATTGAAACAGAGAGTAATTCATGTTCATTAAAAGGGTAAATTGGCCTCATTGGCATCCATAGCTGGTGCTGTCTATGTACTCTGAGAATGTTCTTCTAAATTTCAATTGGGTGATTTGGCTGATTTGCAAGAGGACCTCACATTTCGCTCCCATATAGCATGGTAGGATCAGTTTGATTATGGATTCCAGATTGGAAAAGGTGTAGAATCTCTTCCCTTGTCTCCGGTGGCCCGGTTGAAGTTCCCCATGGAAATTATTTTTAGTCTCCAATACTTTTAGCAGTGTGCTTGTCAGTGGAGCCCGTCAAACCCTATATGGTTGTCCCTGACACCCGGGTCTTTTATTGAAGACAATGATTCTGGTCTTATCCAGGTTAAGTGCCAGGGCCCAGGGTTGGCAGAAGGTTTGCAGATTATCTATTTGCTGTTATTTGCAACATGAAACAGGGTGTGGGCTGCAGCCCCGCTAAACCCCTCTTCTTTGGACTAAGAAATCTGTTTCTTTATTGCCAATGTTCACACCACAGTTATTATTTTCCCTTTTATCATAGATTTTCCCTCCTACACCTTTTTTAAATCAATTTCAGGAATAAATCATTAGACCATATTCAGTCAATCGCTTGTGAGGTATTCACAACCTATTGTTATTTTTATTTAATGACACATTTTCAATGTATTTTGGTGGAGACGTTAATGAATGAGATTGTGGAGGGTATAGATGTGGTCTGTGTTTTGGTGTGAATCCAGTCTGACTCTTGCTGAGGACATTATGTTCACTGAGGACGTCTTGCAGTTAAGGATGCTGCAGAGTAACCCCAAGTTAATGTTGTCACATTTGCTGTCCCATAATTGTTAGGGTCAGGTTTGTCTCCATTTTATAGACCAATGGGATTATTTGCTTACTCCAGATGTCAATGCTCAGAACAAGGTTGAATTATTGCAATATGGCTATTCGAAACTTGTGGTTTATAGATGTCAATGTTTAAGGCCTTCAGGGCCTTCTACACCTTCAGAGAAGGCCTTAAAAAATTCTGGACCAAAAAATATTAAAATATGAAATAAAAAATACTAATTATTTTTTAAAATTTCTATCTTATTTAATTTAAGAAAATACATTTAATACATTTATCTTATTTATGGTCTTAAGTTAAGTTTACTGTCAAATTCACATCAGCAATTAAATGCTTACTGTCCCTGAAAACATGTTATCCAATCAGAATCGTCTGTCTCTATCAAGGCCCGGTTAGCTGGCTCATTAATTGGTTAGGACTTCACGAAACCCGCAGAAGGCCAACCTATGTGTTTTGGTTTGGGGAGTGAGGGGCAAATTCACCAATCACGGTTTGATTTCAAGTGGGCGGGACAAAAACAAAAGATCATAGGCCTTCGCGAAGTCCTAACAGAGTGGTTGAGTCTCTACCACTCTCACCACTTGCGCCATGCGTAATTGTGCATGAAGAGTTCCGCATTGCAACTTTAAAAAATAGCCTTTGTATTACCAGCTTGGGTTCTCAGGTTGTCTGTGGTTCTTAAATGTCTGCAGTCTGTATCAAAGCAGTTTTCATTAGCTGAATTTTATTGATGCAAAAACATTTTCAATTAGATGTGTTTGTCACTTTGTCAAATATGGCGTTAATATCCAGCACAGCCTTGTTCATGCATCAGTACTGTGGGGAGAAAAGGTTGACTTTAGATTGAAGTGTTTGATGCCGAATTGCTTTCAGGTAGATGTCCTTGCAATTATTTTTCCTATAAGGTCATCTATAAGGTTGTTTTTTGGGTTGTAACTTGACGATGGTCAGATAAGGGTGTTAGGTTGCTGACTGTAAATGTTATTCGGCACATTATGGCTAGATCTGTAATGTTATAGTCTGCTGTGCTTTTACCAAGAGGAGAGCTGTGTGTCATGTCCTAATGAGGACACTGCCGTCCATTACCTATGGACAGACCCAGGATTCATCACAGCTGGAGTATTTGGTGCCCTCTTTTTTTGACAGTTTTATCAAAGCTGTTCCTGTAGGAATGTGAAGAGTTATTGATCTGGACAGGTATGAATTTGTCTCCCTGTGGGTTAATAGACTCTGGTCCTATGACTGTCCAGCATTAAGATAAACCCAACAAGAATGTATATAAAAAATGCACTATTTCAATTGAATGCACAAGGTTTGCCTTGAATCAAATCAGCATCCCTCCTGAGCCTGCCCTGCTTTGCCCATTTCAGTTTGGAGGATGAGAATACAATCTCTCTGTGGCCTAAGGGACAGCCAGTGGAACTGTCTGCTCCACTCCATGTCTCCTGTAAAACAACATATGCATCTCCTAACTCTCTGGTGAAGTCTGGTGTCCTGCTTTCAACCCCAAACTAGATAACTAGATAAAACTAGATAACTAGATAAATAGAAAAATTAATCAATAATAACATTCGATCTAACTCCTTAGTTAGATCGAAGTTGCATTGCATTGAATTAAAATTAGATAAACAACTAGATTATTATATCCATTGTCATTAACTAAATGTACAATGAAATACAGTATATTAATTATATGTAGATTCAAATCAGAAGTATCAACAATTATCAACCCCACAAAAAAATTAATATTACTGACATGTCAGATCATATCTCTCGGGCCTCGTGGTGTTCCCCAGGGCTCTGTCCTTGGCCCCCTCCTGTTCATTATTTATCCTCTGCCTCTTGGCTACATTCTTAGGAAATTTCACATTCAGTTCCACTGTTACGCTGCTAATACCCAGCTCTACCTTTCCATTAAGCCCACTGCCTCTCTACCACCCAAAGCTCTGTCCGTCTGCCTACTGGAAATTAAATCATGGTTCTCACTCAACTGCCTCAAACTCATCAGCAACAAAACTGAGGTCCTCCTCATCGACACCAAATCCACCTTAGCAACCCTCAACACTTTTTCCATGTCCATCAACAATGCCACTGTTGCCCCTTCCTCTCAGGTTAAGAGCTTAGGCGTCATCTTGGACAGCACTTTATCCTTCGAGACCCATATCAATAATGTTACTCGGTCTGCTTACTTCCATATACGCAACAGCAATCGTCTTCGTCCCTTACTTACACCAACATGCACTGCTATATCCTTGTAAAAACCCTGACTACATCCCGACCGGACTACTGTAACTCTCTTGGTCTTCCTCGGAAATCTCTCCATAAACTCCAACTGGTCCACAACGCAGCTGCCTGTATCATCACCAGAACTCCATCTATTGAACACATCACTCCTGCCCTGCAGCAACTCCACTGGCTGCCTATCAAATCATGCATTGATTTTAAGATTCTACTCCTTACTTTCAAGATCCTTCACAGCCTGGCACCAGTGTATCTAACTGAACTCATCAACATCCACACACCTTCACGCCCTCTCCAATCCTCTTCTGCTATCCAGCTCTCAGCTCCATCTGCCAACCTATCCACTATGGGGTCAAGAGCTTTAAGCCGATCTGCTCCCCGCCTATGGAACTCTCTCCCACCAGACATTCCCACTTCTGACTCTGTCTCCACCTTTAAATCACACCTAAAAAATGCACTTATTCCGAGTGGCATACTCTGTGAAACACTGACAGAGTATGTCACTGTTTCTTGTTTTTTTTTTTACTGTTCAATGTACTGTTGTTGTCTATAAATGTTTTGGCAGGTGTCATTGAGTGCTTAGAAAGGCGCCTATAAATAAAATGCATTATTATCATTCATTATTATTAATAACAACAACCACATTGTTGTACTTATTAGCATATTGCTCTGATTCCCATTTGAGTTTACATTTTACATTGTAGGCCATTTAGCAGACACTTTTGTCCAAAGTGACTTACAATCAGTACATTTGTGGGGTTCGACATGTGGACAGTTGGAGGTTTGGGATCGAACCGCCACTAACCACCCTGGTTAGTGGACGACCCACTCTACCCACCTTGGTCTAGCTCAGTTGGCCAGGGTGGAGTGCCTGTTGCTGGGGTGTTATGGGGTGGCGCTTAAGTTGTTTGTAGCTGCCCTGGTAAGGTCTTAGTGGCCCGGTGCATGGGGAGATGAGGTGAGTGGTGCTCAAGTCTCCATGGGGTGGTATGGATACAGGTCTTGGGAAGAGCCCTGGTCTTCATGTGGGTGGTCTGGGTGGAGGTGATGTGCTTTCCATGTGCTTGTTCTGTGTGCTGGTCCTGTGGGAAGCTCTGGTCTCCAGGGGGGTGGTCTGGATGCTGGTCCTGGGAGGTGCTCTGGTCTCCAGGGGGGTGGTCTGGATGCTGGTCCTGGGAGGTGCTCTGGTCTCCAGGGGGGTGGTCTGGATGCTGGTCCTGGGAGGTGCTCTGGTCTCCATGGGGGTGGTCTGGATGCTGGTCCTGTGGGAAGCTCTGGTCTCCAGGGGGGTGGTCTGGATGCTGGTCCTGGGAGGTGCTCTGGTCTCCATGGGGGTGGTCTGGATGCTGGTCCTGGGAGGTGCTCTGGTCTCCAGGGGGGTGGTCTGGATGCTGGTCCTGGGAGGTGCTCTGGTCTCCGTGGGGGGAGTCGTGTCTCCATGGTTAATCTTACGGGGCTGTTGGTGGTGGGCCAGCTGAACACTGGCCCTCATGGCACTCTCTGGACATGCTGTTGTTGATCCTATAGGTGGGGTTCTTCCTCTGTAGCACAGTTGACTTGACCAATCTGCTGTTGAGGTAGCTGGTGGAGTTTTTGTCTATTACTCCTCTCATTGACTCTGCCACTGTCCTGCTGCTTCTTCAGGTTGCTAGTGCCAGTGTGGATGATGTTGTGGCTTGGGGGTCCAAGCTGCTCCTCTGACTGCAGCCCCATGGCATGTTATCTGTTTGGCCACTAGGTTTGGGACACTGTGTGAGTGGGGAAAAGGTCATTTCCAGAAGTGAATTTGCCATTGGAGCTGATGAGGATGACGATGTCTGGCTGCTCTCTCTGCTCTCTCTCTGCTCTTAGGTTGGGTTGACGCTAGAGGAGGTATGATTTGTGGGCTGGAGATTGAGCTCAGGGTAGACTTGATTTGTGGGCTGGATATAGTGTTGACCTGAGGGCCGGCTTGAGGGGGACTGTTGAGCTGGTGTTGAGCCTGGTTGTTCTGCCTGGGGCTCAGAGGGTCTAGGGTGTGGTCTGGATCTGGATGGAAGACTAGCTGCTCTTTCAGGGCCTGCTCTGTTCTCTCGCTCTGCCACCTGTAGTTCCTCTGACAGAGTGCTCTGTCCTGTAGCCATCCCTCTCTCCCCTCAACTCCCTCACGTCTGTCAGAGCTGTCAGCCGCCCACGTGGTTCTATCTGTCCTGCTGCAGCTGTCTCAGCTCAGTCCTCAGGGTGGCTGGCTCTCCTGCAGCTGTCTCTGTCCTGCCTCGGCGAGGTACGTCTTGCTGTACTGTGGTCCGCTGATGACTGATCAGCTCTCTCGGTTGCAACAGGTATTCTCTCAAGTGAATTTGAACTTCATGTCATTGAGGGTGTTGATCCTTGCTAGGGGTTCTGAGCCTACTCTGGGCTGGTCTGTATTGTTTCCTCAGATTATGGGGGTGGGCGGTGGTGTCTGTGTTTGTCAGTGTGGTGGTGTTGTCATCATTGACAGACTTCTCCCATTCAGCTTTTTCCTTTGTACAGTCTATAAAGGAAAAAGCTTTCTTTCTTTTTCCATTATAAAGTATCTGATTCTGAGTTTCCAGCCATTACAGACGCCCTCTTTCTTCACAGAGGGGTAGTGTACTGTTGCATATTCCACAGCACCATGGTAGTGGCTGATCTGCGAGGAAGGTCAGGTTGCTGACACCTCCACTCAAATCAGAGTGTCTCTGCTTTCTTTTCAGTTTCTGTTCAAACACCTTCCTGGCATTATAATGTTTCACCTCTGGTATTGGCGAACATAGCCTCTGTATATGCTGTGGTTGTAGCCATGGGGCTCTGCTGCTGCTGCACTGCTGCTGCTGCACTGCTGCTGCTTAGCAACTATTGCTATGGGCTTTAGTCGTCTGTTATTCTAGCTGTTAGCTTGAGTTTGGTGCTAGCTTTAGCTTGTTAGAATTACTTATTTCTAAAAAAAAAAAAAAAAAAAAAGAACTGATAAAATGGTGCATTGGCCTTGTGTGAGTGCTTTACTTGGATGGTGTCTCTTATGCGCTCACTCAGTTTTTATGTTTTTTTTTCTCTCCTAATTCCTCTTCTTAACTTGATGGCAGTTAGATTGCTGGGTAGTTCACAGTCAGTTAGGCAATTGGTTAGGATTTTTTCTTTACTCAACTTTAAAAGAAAATGTTGCTCTTTACTCAGTTTCCATTTTTTTTTTACAGATGGGAAATCATTCTAGAAAATGTAGGAAAATGTTTCCTCTTTATATTTGGGCCCAATGAGCTCTCTCTCTCTCTCTCTCTCTCTCTCTCTCTCTCTCTCTCTCTCTCTCTCTCTCTCTCTCTCTCTCTCTCTCTCTCTCTCTCTCTCTCTCTCTCTCTCTCTCTCTCTCTCTCTCTCTGTATATCTCTCTGTCTTTCTGTCTCTGTAACTCACACAATCACATACTCTTCTGTTTCTCTAAAGGCTTGACAGAATACAATCATGCCCCATCAAGTTTCCATCAGCTTTCAATTAGCAGGATAATTGGTGCCAATTGATAAATAAGAGGCACTTAATTCCTAGATGAGGGGCTTCATGGTGTTGCCCTCAACAGATGTGAGACCAGCGTATCACGGGGGGGGGGGGGGGGGCTTCAAAGACCACCAGAGCGACACACAATGGTTGACTGTCTCCTGTACACACGGTGTCATACATGGGAGAAAAACTACCACAGCAAAACTCTAATGTCGCTGCTCTTCGTCCTCCTCATCAACCTCCTCCCCAGCCCTTTCTCCCCCTCCTCCCTTCCACCTCCTCATCTTCACCTTCTCCTCCTCCCCCGCCCCTCCTCTCCGTTCCCCCTCCACCTCCTACTCCTCGCCCTCCTCCCCCTGCCTGTTAGAAACAGATGTCTAAACTCTCTATGCGTCTTTGTCCTCTTCTTCCTGTTTTCCCTGCAGACGTCTCCCTCCTACCCCCCCCCCCCCTCCCCCCACCCTCCCCACCCTCCCTACAGAGGCCTCGGAGACAGTTGGGGTTGCCGAAGGGACGGTTATCACATGCTCACAGAGAGGCATGCTGGGTAAAAAAAATTGCTATTTGCCAAGGAGGTCAATCCTGCTGGGGGCACAAACACACACACATCCTCCGCCGCCTGCGCATACACTTTACTGTGCAGAAAATACGCTCATTTATACGCAAAGATGAAAAAACACAATCATATGAATGGCTGCCACATAGCTGATCCACAGACCGCCACTGCGGCTAACGATGTGCGGCTGGTTAGCACCGCGCCAACAACGAGTTGTCCCAGAGGTCAGAGGTCAGAGGGCAGGTAAGCCACGCAGAGGAAGAGGAAAAAAGAGACACCTCATTTGCATAGCCCTCATTTGCATGTCACCTTCCTCATGTGTTGTTGACACTGATGAGGAGGAATCTCTATCTCCACATGGGCTCACACACTCACACACACACACACACACACACACACACACACACTCACACTCACACACACACACATACACACACACACACACACACACACACACACACACACACATACACACACACACACACATACACACACTCACACATACACACACACACACACACACACACACACACACACACACACACACACACATGTACACATATACACAAGCACACATACACATACACATACACACACACACACACACACACACACACACACACACACACACACACACACACACACACACACACACACATAGACACAAACACATTTACACAAACACACACACACATACACATATACACAAAAACACACACACATACACTTATACACACACACACACATACACAAACAAACACACACACAAAACACAAACACACACACACACACACACAGAACCACGGTGTGGGCACATGAAGGTGAAGGGGTGTACTAGCGCCTACTGTCATGTGTTTAGTGACTCACACACACGCTGGAGGAAATGGATATAGAAGTAGTCATCCTGAATAGTAAAGTGATTTACATTGTCCTTGTTCATCTTACATAATGTACTGTACGTCTCATATATGTGCAAATATCAGTGCATTTGTGGCCCAACTTGAAAAGAACTACCATCACTTCATCAGCTCACGTTCAGTCTCCTTTAATCTTCCATTTCTATGAGAAGCACCATCATATGCTGTGTGCTTTTCATCAAGGATTGGTTGCAGAATACGAGGCAGTGTGTTACATCCAAACAGTGAACATGAATCACACGCTGCTGGCCCAGGACTGGGCCGGGGGTCCGGGGTCCCATGGGGGGTGGGGGGGTTGTGGAGGCATCGGCTGGAGCCCTGGGATTCAGAGAGTGGGATTTGCATAGTCAACATTTTCTTGGAAAGTCAAGACTGCTCTTTGACGAGACTGGGGAAAGCACTGGGGTGGGAGTGGGGGGCATTGAGAGGTTGCGGTGGGCTGACGTTTTTTGCCAGTGTTTGGATTCTGCAGGAAGACGGTGCACAGGGCACACGGGATCAATCTGCCTTCAGTGCTCTCCGCCAGAAAGCACTAAAGGCAGAAAGGCTTTAGGAAGTCAGGTGACTTACTATGAAGAGCGACAAAGTACCTGCAGGGAGGTGGTGGTGGTGGTGGACGCATGGGTCAAACACAGGACCTTCACCCAGTAGACCAGGGTCACGTCCTGTGTTATATTTACACTTCACTTGTTACTTTCAGTCCGTCGTGGTTTGGTTGGGTTTAACCAACATAACCACACGGTTACATCCAGGCAATACAGCTACTCGGTGAGGTAAAGGGTTTCCTGGCAGAAAGGTCAACTCTCTCCATGTTGTCCGGGTCCACTGAGAGATCCATCAGACCCACAAGGGGGGTCGTGACCTGCCGCCGGGGCCCGGGGGGGTCTGTGAGGACCGCCCGGTCCAGGCCGTGCCCACAGGCGTGTGGGCACGGCTGATCCAACACCCTGGTGACCTCGGGCTCCAGGGGGTTTATTGATGGTTGGCAGTGCACTGGAAACTTCTTAGATTGTTCTATAGATTTATATGTACTGTATATATATATGTTGATATATTGGTGTGTTCCTTCACAGAACTGCTCCAGGGAAAAATACAATAATGTATATTCATATATCATATTCATTACGGCTCAAGCAAATTCTATACAACTCTAATCATTCATTCTTTTTTTTTTATTCTCTCTTAGTTCTTTTCTCAGATTTTCAAGTATTTCTTTTTTCTTTGATTCTTTGGTACAATCATTGTTCTTTCGATTGGGAGCTTTCTTCTGGTTTCTCCTGGTATCTCCTGGTATCTCCTGGTATCTCCTGGTTTCTTCTGGTTTCCTCTGGTATCTCCTGGTATCTCCTGGTTTATTCTGGTTTCCTCTGGTATCTCCTGGTTTCTTCTGGTTTATTCTGGTTTCCTCTGGTATCTCCTGGTATCTTCTGGTATCTCCTGGTATCTCCTGGATTCTTCTGGTTTCCTCTGGTATCTCCTGGTTTCTTCTGGTTTCCTCTGGTATCTCCTGGTATCTCCTGGTATCTCCTGGTTTCTTCTGGTTTCTTCTGGTTTCCTCTGGTATCTTCTGGTATCTCCTGGTATCTCCTGGATTCTTCTGGTTTCCTCTGGTATCTCCTGGTTTATTCTGGTTTCCTCTGGTATCTCCTGGTATCTTCTGGTATCTCCTGGTATCTCCTGGATTCTTCTGGTTTCCTCTGGTATCTCCTGGTTTCTTCTGGTTTCCTCTGGTATCTCCTGGTATCTCCTGGTATCTCCTGGTTTCTTCTGGTTTCTTCTGGTTTCCTCTGGTATCTCCTGGTATCTTCTGGTATCTCCTGGTATCTCCTGGATTCTTCTGGTTTCCTCTGGTATCTCCTGGTTTCTTCTGGTTTCCTCTGGTATCTCCTGGTATCTCCTGGTATCTCCTGGTTTCTTCTGGTTTCTTCTGGTTTTCTCTGGTATCTCCTGGTATCTCCTGGTTTCTTCTGGTTTCTTCTGGTTTCTTCTGGTGTCGTCACGGTGTTTCCTCCTCAGCCGGAGGTGTGCGTGGCAGCGGGGAGGACAGTGTTGAGAGGATCCACCGACGAGGATCACAAGTGCTGGCTGAGGCGGAGCGGGGGACTCGGGGCCGAGAGAGTCGATGTTTCAGGAGTGAAGGATGGCCCGAGTTTGGGGCGAGCAGACAACAACCATGACCGTGTGACAGAGAGGGGTTTGCGTTTGAAGGCAATACATTCAATGGAGGACAGTTTTCCATTCATTCAAGGGCGTGCGCTCAAGGGCAGCAGGGACATATTGAGCTCAGCTTCAACTGCCACCGCCTTGGCAATTATTGCCGGCCTTTATTTTCCTTCAGAGAACCGGAGACCTGCAGGTTTATAGGCCTAAGTTAAGGCCAGATCGTCCATGTTTCAGTTGATGTTGAACTGCTTGTTCCAGAATGTGATGGAGGTGGAGACATGCTCTCTCTCATGCTCGCTCGCATTCTCTCGCTCATTCTCTTCATCTCCCTCACTCTCTCTCTCTCACACTTTCTCACTCTCACTCTCCCGCTCATTCTCTCACTCATTCTCTCGCTCATTCTCTTTATCTCCCTCTCTCTCTCTCTCTCTCTCTCTCTATCTCTCTCACTTTCTCACTATCACTCTCTGCCTCTCTCTCTCTCTCTCTCTCTCTCTCTCTCTCTCTCTCTCTCTCTCTCTCTCTCTCTCTCTCTCTCTCTCTCTCTCTCTCTCTCTCTCTCTCTCTCTCTCTCTCTCTGACACAGCTTTTGCGACTGGCTGGTCCTCTTCTTCTGACTGCTCCTGCAGTCCTCATTAGTTTAAATATCAGCCCAGGAAACAGTAGGGACTCTGGCAGCTGGAAATGGACTGGAGATTGGGGAAGTTGTGTGTCTGTGTGTGTGGGGGGGGGATTGAGACAATTTTGTATTTTAAGACCGAAAAAGGTCAAACTATTACCAGGGTTTTTTGGTTGGACCCCTCACTATCTCTGTTTCTGTGTGTGTGTGTGTGTGTGTGTGTGTGTGTGTGTGTGTGTGTGTGTGTGTGTGTGTGTGTGTGTGTGTGTGTGTGTGTGTGTGTGCGTTTGTGTTTGTGTTTGTATGTGTGCGCGCGTGTGTGTGTGTGTGTGTGTGTGTGTGTGTGTGTGTGTATGTGTGTGTGTGTGTGTGTTGGAGGGGTGGGGGGATTTGAAGAATGTCTTGGAGAAATAGGATGCAAAGCCCCAACAGTGAATCACCAGTGACACATCTACATCTATCTTGCATTTGTGACGAGCGTTTCGCACAATAACCGATTAGTCCCTGTCTGTGTTGATGAATCTGGACCTTAACTTAGACAAGGTCAGCACTGAGGACGCCGCTACACAAACAAGCGCACCCCTGCCTCGTGTCCTTTCACTTTCCCTCCCTTTTCAATTTATTTGTATCCTTTTTGAAGAGGCCATCTTGGTGTCAGGGTGCGCTGACCGAATAATGCCCAGCTTTACGCGTTGGTGAATAATCTTCTAATGACTCATGTGTAGCGAGTTGCATGGAGCTAAGCTTGTTTACCTCTGTCTGTGGCCACTCGTCGAAACATGCATTAGTCATTTATTTAAATAATGACAGTTAACTTCACTTTCATCGATG
>JAXIVH010000001.1:2685942-2718442 GCA_036785325.1 Urophycis tenuis | reverse complement strand
TAGGGGACCTTTAGAGCAGGGAAGTTCAAACCCAGAGAGCTGCTGTACAGAAAGATCCATTGATTTACACACGCAGAGAGCAGCATAATTACCTCAGATTGCCATTTCCTTGCACCGAGTGGTTGCACAGGTGGCAGCCAATCAAATCCAAATGCTAATTAGGGGATGCATGTTAAACATGTGTTGCTCGTTCGCAAACCGACTTCCAATTTATTGGACAGAATTACAAGGGCATTTAAACCAATTAGCACACCATGTAGCTGGGGCATCATGTAGTAGGGAGATTACTATAATGGATGGATGCTTTGTGTGATGTATAGATACTCTGTGTGGGATACCTAGCATGCCAGGAGATCAAGCAGTGCAAAGTGAATCTAGATGGATGGAGCCCTTTAAACAGAGAGCAGCCCTAACTGCACTCAAAGTACCACTAATGGCTTTTTAAACTTAATGACCTCTGACTAGCCCACAGACCTCTGTGTTTATCAACCTATCATTTATCAACTGACTTAATCCATGTGACCTGAATGGATTCTAAAGCAGGTTAAATGACCTGCTTTCCCTTTTAAATCTGATGCTTAATGTTATTTACCTCTTTGGCCAAATGGAGAGGAAAGAAAGTTGTTGTTTTTTATTTCCCCGTAGTGCTGGCGCACGCCTCCCATTTGTTTATCAGATAAATAGCTACTATGGCTAATGGGGTTGGGGGTTGTAGAATGTGAGTAGGACTGTGTGTCAGGGGCAGGTTGGCTTGACCGTGTGTGTGTGTGTGTGTGTGTGTGTGTGTGTGTCTGTGTTGACACATTTGTACATCATCACCATTATGTTTGTCAAAGACATAATTAAAAGTGCAGTAGTAGCGGCAGTAGCTCAGTGGGTAGAGTGGGTGGACAGAGCGGGTCGTCCACTAACTGTAGGGTGGGCGGTTCGATCCCCTTGATCCCCCCTCCTCCTCCAACTGTCCACATGTCGAACCCCACAAATGTACAGCTTGTAAGTCACTTTGGACAAAAGCGTCTGCTAAATGTCCCTTTAGGTTATGGTTAGTGTTTTGGTGGTGGTGGTGGAGCTGGCGTTGTTAGGACCAGTGTTGGAGGTAATGATAATAGCACATAGGATGGAGGTGATGGCGGTGTTGGCCTACTACAGCTGTAGTGCTAGTGGTGGTGACCACCACCTGACCCTAAAAAGAAAGAGAAGGCTCTGAGTCACTATAAATCTGGGCTCATATTTGAGTGCAACGTTAGCCTCATGCCAGCAGTCCGAGGAGCCATGCGATTTCCAGCCAGAGGTACCCGACACATCGAGCAACACATGGCAACAAACAGCGTTAACAAGCTAACGGTTAACACTCCTCTTGGAATCTAGCGTGTTGTCTGAGCATCGTTCCAAATCCCTGGGCAGACCTGGTGGAGCTCCTGGCCTCCAGAGCTGCTTCACTCTGGTGTGAGACAATTACTTCTTCAGTACAGATCTGCGTATTGACTGTTGTAGACGCTGCTAGTGAAGTGTGTTGGGTGAGTTAGTCAGCCAATCACATGACTCACTGGACATTGCTTGTATGGGAATGTGCTCTATTTCCCTCATTATAAATAATCAAGTGCCAGCCCACTTGGCTCAGAGCATGAATACTTTACATGCTTCATCTCTTAAGCCTGATGGATTTCAAATCGTTTTTATATTGTCTGAAAATTCCCACACTGATTTCACTTATGTCTTGTATTCAAAAAATGACCGTCTCCATGTCATGCTCTTAAGTTAAGATGTGTATTCTTCATATTACTCTTAATCTCAGGAAAGCTCCAGCCAAAGCCTGATATGCAATGCTTACCTTACCTTACCTTCTGATTTTAAACTTAGCCATGGTTTTGCTTTTTTGCATATAAACGTTTTTAGCATCTTGCCCGAAAAGTGTTGGTAAAAGGATATGGATTAAATCAACAAATTCTGGCATACTCGTGTAAAATGTATGACATGTGTACAAAAGTTACAGAGATGGGGATGGTGACTGGTGATTATTCAGGAAACTATGTAACAAATGTACAGCTGTTATGCTACTTGTTTACTTTTCTTCGAAAGATTGTACATATCCTTTTGAAAAACTATTCAGTCTACGTCTGTGAAACGTTATACCCCTGGACTGCCTGCATGTGTTGTGCATCACTCTGTTTCTGTATATGATCACACTGACATGAAACAAGCACTTGTTAATGTTACTTCAGGCTCTCTCTTTTAATCTTAGTTCTCTGGCACTAAACCCTTGTTCATCTGAGACACAAAATCAGGAAAAGGTTTGAGCTTGTTGACCTTTTCAATGAAGACATCAATGTCATCACGTATGTGACGCCTCACTGCTCTCAATCCTACAGAGCCTGCAGGGTCGGAGCTTCTCCATCAAAGTTTCTTCAGAATTGCAGCAGACTTCATTGCCCCTGGCTAAAGAGGGGAGGCCCAACGGTCCTCAATAAATATTTAACTCTTTCAAAACTGCCCATTTACTATAAACCCATTAGTCTCCAGTTTAAGGGATTCCTACATTCTCATTCTTTCCTTTCTTCTTCATAGTCTGGCTTCAGGGAAAAGCCTTGGACTTTTACCGTGGCCATGACATCACTGAGTCACTTGATAAAAAGCTTAAACTTCTTATAGACCTGTCAAAATCTTTTTTTATTTGGAAACAGAGGTTAGGTTATTTAATATTGCTCTGTCTGAACTGTGAATTGGCTGGTTTGTAAATTACTTTTCTGGTAGAACCCAATATATACAGTTCAATTATCTTTATTCTGATGTGTTATCTTTAGATACTGGAGTTCTCCAGGGGCCTGACCTGGGACCTCTTCTTTTTACTATTTGCATTAACAAGCTTGGAAACACAATGTACTGAATGCCAATCTGCATTTTTATGCGGATGACACCAGCATTTATTCTTTTGCTTCTTTACTTCGTTAGCCTTTGAAATTCGTCGTACTGTTTCTGATGTACCATGCTGTTTATGCACTTTAAAGCTTATCCTAAATGCAAATAAGACCAAGCTGGCTTTCTCAACAGCCTGGAAATTATTGTCACCCGAGAGAAAGGAGGGTGCAAAAGTGGACTCTTAAAGACATATTGCTTTCTGTAGTGATGACTCTTTTAATTTAGTTTAATGAACACATTCAAAAATTTTCATTGTAAATAAAAAGTGTTACTGCTACTTTAATGCCAGTCCTCAATGAGGGTGACATTTTGTACTCATGTGCATCTGCTGAGAGAGTGCAGATGGTGGACATGGTATATTATGGAGCACTAAGATTCATTACTAATGCAAATGCTCTGACATATCACTGCCTCAACATCACTGGCCTCAGTACCAGGCTCTTCCACCTGCAGGTCTTCATTTATTAACGCATGCTTGGCCTTCCACCAGAACATCTATCTGCCTGTCTTTGTTGGGGTGGCTCTGCTGGCCATTCCCTTCGTTCCCAAGATTGTGTCTTCTAACTGTTCCCAATGTATGCATAAACCTAGGGAAGGAAGCAAGGAACCTGCTTCAGACTGAGCTCCAAATGAAGGAAGTTTCTTTCAATGTTTTGAAAACCTCCCTGGAGTATCTCTATGAATCAGACATATGTGTTCGCCTCATCTGTTTGATGTGTTGTGTGTACGCTGCTAAGTCTTTACCTGGCTTGTACTTTTCAATCACACCAGGACACTTTTGGAAAACACATTTTAATCTGAAAAGGCTCTCCTGATGAAGTAAAGAGGTAAGAGGTACAATGTGGAACATGTGTTGCTGTGCTAAATCCTAAAATGACCATGATATGTCATCAGAGCTCAAGGAAACATGCTAACTTGAAGTACTGGCTTCTCAGACAACAATGCTACAGCTGGGATGTTCACCTCTGTCCCTTCTGTGTTGGAACGTTTATTCTGATTGTTTGTGTGTTATGATTCACTATTCTCAGAGGACCCCAGGGTGCCAGATATGTAACAACTTTGCCCACAAACGCAGCATGCTGCAGCTATGGACACAAACAAACGATCTGGATCAAGTGAGATTGCACTAGATTCCACACGACCTAAAAAGCCTCGTCTTCTTTCAAAAAGCTCCCGACCCAGCCCTGTGCTGGAACAGGGGCGCATCGTGGAGCTGCATTTGAGAGATGAAGACAGCTTAGAGCCCAGAAGGATTTAAAAAGGATTTAAAAAACTCAAGTAAATACATTTATTTGGGTCTTGGGTTAGTTTTTTTTTTTCAGTGACAGCAGGTCTAAATGGTGATTGTAGAAGTGCTGCCGGTGGTGGTGGTGGTGGTGGTGGTGGTGGTGGTGGTGGTGGTGGTGGTGGTGGTGGTGGTGGTGGTGGTGGTGGTGGTGGTGGTGGTGGTTGTGCAGGTACAGATGGTGGTAGTAGTGGGTTTTGGTGGCACAGGTGTAGACACTGCAGGTGGCGGTGGGCTCACTATCAGGGAGATCTGCCTTTGTCTCCACCTGGGTTGGAAAACGCTACGTGGAGATTATTAACATAATCTGGATTCCAACCCGTCAGCAAAGAGACCTTTCCCGTAGACCATCAGCCTTAATCCATTATGTAAGGCTGAGAAAGAGTGCCGTTTCAGTGTTTCTGGTTCTGTTAGCATTAAGCTCTCCCTGCTTAAAGGTTCTAAGATTTAAGAGCGACAATTTGAATTTAATTTGTTGGAAATGCCATAGCCATCCGTCAGCTATTAGCGAGTGAAATGCTCTTTGAGAAGATCTGCTGTGGTTGACTGAGCCTCGCTCAGAGGCAGCCGTTTCCGGCTCAGCTCTGACCAATCAGGGCGCCCGCTCTCTGATTGCTTCGGAGAATCCATCTTGCCTGAAATCGTGAGCTCTACCCCAGGTACGTGGATACAACACCTCTCAATGGCAGAGAAACGCAAGGAGGGAGGGAGCAGAGTGGGAGGTGCAGAGAGGGAGAGTGCAGGGGGGAGGTGCAGAGAGAGAGAAAGCAGGGGGTAGGAGGGGAGCAGAGAGGGAGCACAGAGGGAGGAGAGAGGGAGGTGGTATATTTTGGGTTGTTTATTTCTCTAAATCTTGCTGTCTGCTGCTCTCCCTGCCGTCTGGTAGAACTCCCCAGTCCTCAGCTACAGCAACTTTAAAGAACAATACTGGTCTGGGTGATCAAACCAGGAAAAGAGATTTGATTTCATTCATTTCATTCATCACACATCACACACATACGCACTCAGACCTACACACACACACACACACACACACACGCACACACTAACACACACACACACACACAGACACAAAAACATACACAAAAACCATAATATATTCTGTCCCGAGGATATGGTGTATAGCTCCCAGTATTTCTGCAAAATTGATATATCATAGTGAAGGTTTAACAACTGGAGCCCGACATGCCTGATGAATATATCCAAAGCGGCAGCCACCAGGCACACTGGAGAACACGAGAAGATGCACAAATGTGGCCTACACATGGACTCAACCACTCGTCCATATATCGAAGAGGAAAGATTTACAATGAAGTTATGCAAATGAGCTGCATATACAAGTGTGCACTCTGATACATCTGGGAACGCACAGACACACACACACACACACACACACACACACACGCTGGAAATCAACGAGCTGAATCTATGTTGCATATCCATGGTGATGTATGGGCCCATCAGCAGGGCTTGTACTCCAGCCCCAGAGTTGCTGTAGCAAACTATGATGTATCTAATGGTGACATATTAACCTTGTGAGATGGTCATATTTGCATGCGCAGAAATTCATTTCTTTTTCACCAGAGAACTCTGTCAGAATGACATGAATGAGGGCCGGGGATGATTGAGGAGGTTGTGTTTAATGGGTGATCTTTTTGCCACAACACATCACTGCTCTGTAGAATGTGATTAAGAGATGTCTTGAGGACGGCGAGCTGTAAATATCGTCAGATCAGAGCCGAGCTCTATGTTAATGGAAATGCGTTGAACTTCAACATTGGTCCTGGTAGGGTAGGGCTTCCATTACTATGGCAGGAGATTTTGTGTCTGCAGCATGCACCTTGCAAGCTCACCACAGCTCGGTCTCGTGATTTTGCAGCAAGCATTTGCGTCACCGCCCCTTTTAATATCAAGTCTGCTGCAGACAAACAAAGAGTCATTTCCCTCCAGCACAAACCTCTTCCCACATACGTTTTGTGCCACTCTTCCCCGGCTTCCCTTGACATAATACTTAAGTATGATATGCCTCGGATGACATTTAATGTTGACTGTAAGCTATCGAGGCTGCTATCGCCCAGGAGGCATTTAGAGCCCAGTCACATCTTTTACAGATGTAATGTGAAGTCAAACATGTTCTATGTCCGGGTGAATAACACAGGAAGAAGGCAAACAGGGCGAATCCTTGGAATATGATCTGGCATTTCCTCAGGTAAACAGCTGCCTGGCAGAGCTGTGTTCTTTGTTGATGTGGTTGTTTGTCATTCTGCAAGCGACTGGCGACACACTTTATGAGTAGTGCAAGGTCAGAACAATCAACATAAAACAACTCGCTCACTGAAAGTTTGAACCTGAGGTTTAATTCTCTTTTAATTTATTCTAATTTCAATCACCTTGGATGCAATCCTTTGCAATTTATTAACTGTCAAAAATATCACAGCACCTTGATGACAGTTGTTTACAATTGTAAATATTTATGTGTCCCTCAAAGAGATAGACAGGCCGTGCATGGACGTGTGTGTGTGTGTTTGTGTGTGTGTGTGTGTGTGTGTGTGTGTGTGTGTGTGTGTGTGTGTGTGTGTGTGTGTGTGTGTGTGCGCGCGAGTGTGTTTTATGTAACTATGTCTTGTTCTAATTGCTAGAAATTGTCTGTTACCCTCAGGCTGTTGTCTGCCAATCTGCCACTAAAGGGATTTTCAAATGTAATAATGATAAATAACGCATAACATGAATTGCCAAGAATGAAACAAACACACACACTCACACATTGTATTGTGTGACTCAGAGACAGACATATTAGCCAGTTTGTGTGTGTGTGTGTGTGTGTGTGTGTGTTTACATGTTTACATTCCCCCAGGTAAAACAGAGCAGGAATCTTGCAGCCCCATATGGTCAGACATATGGTTGTCCTGCCTGCTAGCATCGCACAGTGCTCACACACACAAACACACACACACACATTCACACACACACACACACACACACACACACACACACACACACACACACACACACACACACACACACACTCCATCTGGACAGTGGGTATTCTCAACAGTATCAGAAACAAAATCGATCATCTATCCCAAACCTTAGCAGTTATTTTTCACCCTCTCCTCTCTCTCTCTCTCTCTCTCTCTCTCTCTCTCTCTCTCTCTCTCTCTCTCTCTCTCTCTCTCTCTCTCTCTCTCTCTCTCTCTCTCTCTCTCTCTCTCTCTCTCTCTCTAGCTCTCCCTCTCCCTCTCTCTACTTTTATCTCACATCGATTATCAACTGAAAGACAGATCTTAGTATTATTAAATATTACCAACAAGCCTTTAAATGTTCATCAGCTCTTGATCAAACCCCAAGGTTGAATAATTATATGTACACACACACACATACACACAACCACACACACACACACACACACACACACACACACACACACACACACACACACACACACACACACACACACACAACCACACACACACACACACACACACACACATACACACACACACACACACACACACACAGAAACACACACACACACACACACACACACACGCACACACTTCCATCATGCTTAGAAACAGGCAGCACCAAGCGCACACACACACACACACACACACATATACACACACACACACACACACACACACACACACACATACACACAACCACACACACACACACACACACACACACACACACACACACACACACACACACACACTTCCAACACCACTCACACACCCTCAAACCCAGGGAAGCAGGCAGTCAGCCGGCAGGCTGCAGGCAGTGGCCTCATGCATCACAGGTATTTCTTATGGCTGTTCAGTACAGCCGGCCTTAATAGGCAGATGAATCATGAAAGCATTACTGCTACGCCGCTGATGGTCGTATAGCACACACACACACACACACACACACGGGTCATTTACTCTGCTGAGGTCATTGACTTCATAACTCCAAACGACTACATACACATTTACAGTTGGCTTGACCATCAATTGAGTAGTTAACCGAAAACAAATCTTTGCCTACTCCATGTTTCCGTATCCATTCCTGTGTAATATGGACATCATATTCATTGTACAAAACCCCCCAGGAGGAGCTCTTTGGCCTCCCCGCTCCTGTGACGCGGGTTTGATTCCCGACCTGGGTCTCCGCTCGGCTCCTGTGTGTGTGTAGTGCCTGCATCGTTCTCCCACTCCCATGGCCAGGAAACCCCCCCCCCCTGACGCTGTGCATGGTGTGGCTGTTCATGTGGGTCTGAACACGTGCGCAGGCTTCAACCTGGGCTGTTGGCCTGCCTCGCTACAAGTGACGCGCTCTCCACTCTGCTTTGAAAATCAATGACGTTGTGAGTGATGCAAACAGACCCTGCAGGATCAACATGTCTCCAATCAACAGATCTCTCCTCCAGCGATCTGTTGTTGTGTTTTTGCAAACACAGAAGGTTACTGTTAAAGTAGCACAGGTGGATCTCAGCACAGCCAGTCCTGTACTCATGGTACTGTGCATGTGAGCTCGGTGCATGTTATTCTGAATATAGCGTTTTGTCTTTATCACCCTCTTGCTCACCAACATCGATGCGATCGAAGTCATCACGACTCCCTATAACCATGGGACTACAGACAGAAATACTTTAATGATCCCTGAGGGAAATTGCAGCAGACTAGAATTGACATGCATGATGAAACAGTCAATACAACACAGCCTGGTCCCTAACTTAAATAAACTACGGCTGTTTGTGGATACGTTGATGCTGAATAGTTGGTGATGTTTATCAATATTTCATAAATAACTAAATAAGGCAGCAACTCCCATCCAGAGGCATGGTTCCATCTGGGAGGGGGCAGGGGCCGCTGCAGGCCTCCTGACTCTGATCACCATGCTGTCAGGCTACTGAGGTGCAGCGCAGAGAACAACCTTCAGAGAGACATGGCCCAAAGTGTTTGTGTCATCCTTTAGCTTTGTTTGTGTGTCCCTGCCCTGTAACCTGCGTGCTGCACCATCAGTGGCCCGGGGCAGAACCCAGCCCCAGGTGGGACACCCAGGCTGGGGCTGGGTTCAGGCCAGGTCTATTGAAACAGGCATCGACAATGAAAAACACTGAGTAGTGTATGAGTGCACACGGACCAACCCTATGAGGGTCCACACGGGCAGCCAGGTCAAGGAGGGCCCACTGAGACCCGGGATCAAAGGTCGTCAAAGGTCAAAGGTCAACAAAAAACAGGGTCAGGAGGATTCAGCATTTCAAATGACTCGAGGAGCACAGTGACTTAAAGTGACATAGTGTAATAGGAGCAGTATGTTATACACAGAACAGTATTAAAAAAGACAAATTATAAGAAAATGATGAAAAGTTTTTTCAAATGTATGAACAAATCAAAAGCCTTCAAACTCACAGTGAGAAAAAGTCCTCCATATCAAAAGTACAGGAAGAGAGAATCAATATCCAACCCACATTAAAATAATAATGTGACAAATGTGAAAAATAAAGTTCTTTGATTTGAATTGAGAAAGAGAAGTAGTTTTGGGAGTCTGACAGAGACAGTAAGCAAACAGGCCCAGACGACTAAATTCAAATAAAGCTCAAATGCTATTCTGCTGCAACAATATGCAATCATAATAATGAAATAATATCAGGTAAATATATACTCTTCATTTTCAGTTTTCAAACTTTTTTGACTAACAAGCCTCCTTCAGACCTTTTGCATTTGGTCCTTGGGGTGGAAAAATACACAAATTGTAACGGAGTGAATTTGCTTTAATTGCAGGCTATTATTAATAGCTTGATCTGCAGCCTAGCACCTTGCTGGGCCTGAGTCTGTGGGCAGAATAGCCGCAGTGGGGACTTCATGGACAGCAGGTGCCGTGTTCAGCGTTGTCATAAGCTTTTCATATCATTTCAGAGGCTACAACGGGCTGACGTGTGCCCATGGAGTGCCGGGTTCTGCTGTAACAAAAGTAACACAATGGCATCGACTGGTGGACTTGAGAGACGGCAGCCCAAACAATAGCATCAGCACAACAACCATCAGTCACAGAGCGCTCTCATAACGCCTGTACAAAACAACCGCTGTGGGTTTTCACTTTGACACTTTACTCTTCTACCTGTGAAGACACGAGGACAAGAGCAGACTCTGCTGTGAGTATTGATGTTATGTTCTCGTCTCGATCACGCATCCGTTTCTCCTTTAGGAGGCCAGTGCCTTTTGGAAAGTCAGATGCTCTACTCTGGTGTTTGACGGGCTCTGTGCTGTACGTTTCCTGTGTGATGGCAGCACTGAGGCCATCAGCGCCTGACATTCACTGGTATGATCTTCTGCTGGTGGTTTGGTTCATCTGCAGGCAGTAGGTACCTTACAGTGATTCTGTTTGTTTTGATAGATGCTTTTATTGGGCAGGTAAGAGTGAAGACATTTTGCTCATGCCTAATAAGTAGAATCCAGAATTATGAACCCATAACCTTGGGAGTCAAAAACCCGATACCACTGGAATATATTGGTTTGAATGCTGCTCTAAAAGACAAATAAAAAACATGTATGACCCAATAACACAGGCCAAACCTGAGAGGAGCCTTTTCTTGCTATACAGCCAAGGATGTTCTGTGAAATAATAACACACAGTTCTATCCACATATAGAGAATAGTAATATCAACAAAAACATACCATCACAACATACCACAGGTCTGCTTAAACAGAGCCTTTCACAACTCTGTACTGACTGACCACCGCTAAAGAGAGACAGAGAGAGAGAGAGAGAATTGGCTGTACCAGGGTCCAGGATGAGTACAGAGAAAGCATGTGCATGAATGCGTGGGAGAAATATAAAGAGGGATATTGAGCCGGACGTCTCAGAGGAAGGAAGACACGCTGGAGGAATGAAAACATGTCCTGAGATGAGACCCTGGTGAACCCTGACCTCCCTGTGGCCACTGATTGGGTGTGAAGTTCAATTATACACGTGTTTCTACATTGTCACCATAGCCTGCACATAAACAAAGAGTATTCTATAAAATGCATTGGAGTTGAAGTCTGTCCTATGAGCTTTGCAACAAGGTGCTGCCTCTTACCTTGTTAATTGTGTGTGTGTGTGTGTGTGTGTGTGTGTGTGTGTGTGTGTGTGTGTGTGTGTGTGTGTGTGTGTGTGTGTGTGTGTGTGTGTGTGTGTGTGTACACACACTGTATTGCACACTGT
Source organism: Urophycis tenuis (assembly GCA_036785325.1). Lineage (NCBI taxonomy): Eukaryota > Metazoa > Chordata > Actinopteri > Gadiformes > Phycidae > Urophycis > Urophycis tenuis. The sequence continues at coordinate 2,707,049 of JAXIVH010000001.1, read as the reverse complement.
TGAATCTGGGTTAATTCACATTTTACTGTGTAGGCCATCTAGTAGGCTAGTAGGCTAGTTGACTGAGAGCGCATTTATGTGATTTTTTTTTTAAACAATTGTCAGTATAGAATGAATTTATTAATTAATATTGCCAATTGATGAAACAGCCAGGCTGAACACCAAGAATAATAGATACAGCGGTAATACATAAAATTTGGAGGCTACTTTCTGACAACTAAAGAGAAATCTAAGTCAAAATAACATTTAGCCTATAGTGATTACTGAATTGAACATGGATTAAACATACAACATAGCATTGGCCTGCATAACGCAGTGAAGTTGTTGCAGTGGAAAATGATAGAAAGATCATGGACTAGTGTGGTCTGACTTTGGTTATCCTTGATTGAGCGAAGGCTCATCATCACTGGCTGCCAAAATCAGGAGGAGCTCATTTGACGGTTTGCAAAACACTGTATTATGTTGGCACCAAAATGGCATAAAATGCGTTGTTTCACTGGTCAATAATGCCATCTTTTACACCTCTTTAGAGTTGAGACGGAACACGGTGCTGAATTTTTTGGCGTAATAAACTCCAACAGCGTAAAACGAAATGGCGTTGTAAAGCCTAAACGTTTAAATTTATGTCAATTTTAATAAATACATGTCTGCGACGAGCCATGGCTGTAACCCATTTGGCGTGCATCTGAGTGGCTCCCTTCACAACAGCCTCTCCCTTTTGTTATGTTATTAAAGCCGCGCTGACAAGTGACGGCCCGACTTGAGCAGATCGCCCGCGGTGCAGACAGATCGATACCCAGCCGGGCACATGTTGTTCTGCAGCTCTGAATGTGGAGTTCAAGGGGGGGGGGGGCAGGAGGACCCACCATACCTCAGGACCATCTGCAGGCTGCTGGGAAGGGCAGGCGCCATAAACACACATTCCAATGTAGAGCCACAGGACATGAGCCCTGCAGAGGCCTCTGAGCAGCAGTTGGTTTCTGTAAACACCGACGTGAACGCAGACACCAGGGAGCACGCTGACACGCCCATGCATGCACACGGGCACTCAACACATACACACACACACACACACACACACACACACACACACACACACACACACACACACACACACACACACACACACACAAACACACAGACTTACACAAACTTCACTTATTTTAAAGTGGGTTGAAAAGTGGGTTGAAACAGTTTGTAAATCAAATATATACAGTACATATATAAAAGTTGTCTATTTTCGAAAACTAGGTGGACAGCCCCAGGAAGAGCAGCAGTGTGAATGTATACTGCTGGTCTTATTGTGTGAGTGTAAACCCCATGAGGAGTGTCCCCATGGCTCCATGGTCATGGGGTTTCCTCTCCAGCCTGGTGCATGCCAGTGGCCTGGTGGTGCAGCAGCTCACAGTTCCATTGGTGTTCCACTGTAACACAGCATAGCGCAGCATAGGGAACTGCAACCTTTTCGCTGCAGAATGGTTTGCGGTTGTGCAGAGAACGCCACATGCATCTGCCAAACGCATCTGAAACACACGCAGTGAACCTGACCCACGCAGAGAACACCACCATCTCATCACCCGTGGGTAATGAGTCACCCGTGGGGTGATGAGATGGTGGTGTTGAGTGGTGAACATCTCTCTGGCCCCTGCTCCCCCCCTCCCTAGTCCTCTTCAACACAACACAGTAACTGAAGGCCTTGATGGGGGGATGGAGCCACAGGGCCTGACCAGAGGCTCCTCACAGGGGGTCCACAGCCGGCCGGGAGACAGCCAGGGAGAGAGAGAGATACGTCAAAGGGGAAGTGGGGTTACTCTTTTGTCCCGAGGTGTTCAATAAGTCTTTCCAGACATATTTAACAGGCTTAAAAGTGAAATAGAGCTTAATCTGTTAAAGCTCCAAGAACAGTGATGCTTATTCTTTTTGCAACTATATTTTTTCACATTAATAAAAACATCCCCAAAAATGTCCCTATGTAACCTTTACAATAAATTTGTTCTCTGCATTTGACCCATCCTATTGTACATATTGTACGTAGGAGCAGTGGGCTGCTCTGATCAGCGCCCGGGGAGCAAGTTTGGGTTCAGGGTTCAGTGTCTTGCTCAAGGACACTTCGACATGCAGACAGTTTTTGGAAGTGGGGATCACAGGGATCGAACCCCCAACCCTACGGTTAGTGGACGACCACTAACCACCCGCTCTACCCACTGAGCTACATGCCACCCAGCTACATATATATATGTTCTGCCCTCTGAATAGTGTTCATCCTTAGATTTAAATGCACTTGAGTGTTTGGATGAATGTGGTAATTAAAACGTGTATGTGCTATATGTTTAGTGTGTGAGGGAAAACACACACACGTAGTAATATTTAGATTCTGATAGCTGAACTTTTATTTTGAAGTGTCAACGTAGGCTACGTGAGGTTACGTCTTTACTTGTTGCAACCGAAGCGGGCGAGTAGTAGACAGTCAGTCACTCGGTGAATCTTGTTTTTTCTTTCTAACACTCACGAACGCAATGGCTGTAAGTTTATAATAAAGTAATTTGAATGAATGAACATGTCACTTTGGGGATGTGATGTTCAGTTAACCGGGTAGTGAGCGGATGTAAAGTGTGCGCCTACGTCGGCAATTACGGTGTTTTATATTGTATTTATGAGCGGACTCACTTTTGACGCGTAGTCCTAGCTATTCTTATATCTTTATTCAATTCTGTTTATTGACAACTTGAGCTGTAAGGGTTGTGTTTTTGTGTTGTTTCTGTTACAGTTTCACTCTTGGTATTTCACGATTTAAAAAAGGAAAATAAAGGGAGCAAGACGCTCCGATCCTGGCTCAAGTGTGTACCTGAGTTTGGCTTGCTGTTGAACTGCGATAACGTAGGAGAGCTACACAACGCGCAGGGAGAACAGTACAGTGAAAAGCCACACTACAGTGAGTAGAGAAAACGATAAAAGATACAAGCATGACCACCAACAATGTATCCAGCGTCGTCGAAGGTGGAGCGGTGAACTCCGAGGAGGATTCGCGCCGACCCTCCTCCCCCAAGTCATCGGTCCACTCAACATCGAGAGCTAGCGCTAGCTCCAAGCGCTCAGCTTCCTACAAGTCTGTCCTGGAGGCTGCCGCCAGAGCCAGAGCTTCAGCTGAAGCAGCCGCAACCAAGGGAGCCTATGCTAAAAAACAATTGGAAATTAAAAAGCAAAAAGCTAGATTAGACATAGAATTAGAAGAATTAGAAATTGAAAAAGAAGCAGAAGTGGCACGGGTGAAAGCAGACGTTTTAGAAGCAGCTGCAGCTGCAGCTATAGAAAATGAAGATGTCCAAAGTATGAGAAGTGATGTCCCGCCACACGTGATTAAAAAGCGCACTGAAGATTATGTGCAGGGCCAATCACAGCTCGGCTCACAGTCCTTTTTGCAGTACAATGGAGTCTGGCGCAGCGAGAACACCACACAGCGGCCACCGCATGCAGCAGCTGAGGAGATGTCCCCACGGAACGCCTATAGACCACCGGTGAATGAGCGTGCGGAATGGGAGCAGTGCCAAGAGGAGATCTGCACGCAGTATTACGGCTCCCCATCTCACAGTGCAGTCAGACAACGTGAGTACAGCCCCACACAGCAGTCAGCACATGCAGCCGCAACCAGGCTTCCTCCGGGTGACTTCAGGCCTCCTCCAGATGACTTCAGACCCCAAGCACAGCCTCCACGTGCAACAGGATGCGAACCTTCCCCAAAGCCATTGAACATTCCAAAAAGACCACAAGGTCAGTACTCTCCTCCTCATGCCAACATTCCACCTATGATAGACTTTGCAAAGTTTCTTGCACGGAGAGAATTAGTGACTACTGGCCTGACAAAATTCGATGACACACCAGAGAACTTTAGGGCATGGCAGTCGTCATTCTTAAATGCAACTCAGGGCTTAGGGATATCATATAGTGAAGAATTGGACCTTCTAGTGAAGTGGCTAGGGAAAGAGTCATCTGAACATGTGAAGAGGATCCGTGCTGTGCATATCACAAACCCTGAAGCTGCCCTACAGCTGTCCTGGGAAAGAGTGCAAGAATGCTATGGCACACCAGAAATAGTGGAAAATGCCCTGTTTAAAAGGCTTGATAACTTCCCCCGTCTGTCTGCTAGAGACAACTTAAAACTGAGAGAGCTCAGTGATCTTCTCATGGAGCTGTTAGCAGCCAAAAATGATGGATACCTCCCTGGCCTGGCCTACCTCGACACGCCTCGCGGGATAAAACCCATAGTGGAGAAGTTGCCTACAGGCCTGCAGGAAAAATGGCTCAATGTCGGCTCGAAGTACAAGGAACAGCACAGAACAACCTTTCCTCCCTTTTCATTTTTTGTGGACTTTGTCTATGGCCAAGCCAAGGCCCGAAATGATCCAAACTTCAGCCTGTCAATCAACAGCCAGCCATACAGCAAAGGTGAGAGAATTCCATTTAAGCCCAGTGGAATCAGGACTGCTATAGCTGTGCACAAGACAGATGTGTCTGCAACTGTTGACACCAGCTACACAGCATCTACAGACAACGACCCAGCTCGATACTGCCCGGTGCACAGAAAAGCTCATCCCTTGGATAGATGCAGGTCATTCAGAATGAAAACGTTGCAAGAACGGAAAACCATCTTAAAAGAACACAAACGCTGTTTCAAGTGCTGCTCCCCAAACCACCTAGCTAAGGATTGCCAGGCGACACTGAAATGCGGTGAGTGTGGAAGCGAGAGACACTGTTCTGCAATGCACCTAGACACCTCTTCGCCTTCCCATCCATTGCCCACTCCACAGACAGATACAGACAAACAAGGCAGTTCCCCACTCGAAGTGACGTCACGGTGCACCAAAGTCTGCGGCAAGGGCAGCCTCCCACACTCCTGCTCAAAGGTGTGCCTGGTGCGCGTCTTCCCCCAGGGTCAGCCAGAGCGCTCCATTAAGATGTATGTCATACTCGACGATCAGAGTAATCGCTCTCTGGCCCGCTCTGAATTCTTCCACCTGTTCAAAGTCGAGAGCAGCCTCTCTCCTTATCTGATGAAGACTTGCGCCGGTACCACAGAGATGACCGGAAGAAAGGCAGCAGGCTTTCAGATCGAAGCAGTGAACGGAGGTGTGTGCCTAGACCTTCCACCTCTCATCGAGTGCAATGAAATAATGACCAACAAATCTGAGATTCCAACTCCAGAGGCAGCCCTCGCACACACTCACCTGAAACACATCGCTCCCCACATCCCTAAGCTGGATCCTGACGCTGAGATGATGATCCTGTTAGGGAGAGACATGATACGTGTGCACAAGGTGAGAGACCAAGTCAATGGTCCTCATAACGCACCCTTTGCTCAGCGTCTAGACTTAGGCTGGGTGATTATAGGTGAAGTGTGCCTTGACAACGCTCACAAACCAACCCTGAGCGTCTTCAGAACACACGTGCTCCAGAATGGACGTCCGTCACTCCTCACTCCTTGTCACAACAGTATCAGCGTGAAGGAAAAACCGTGCTACGGCGGGGAGCCCAGGTATGGCCACTCCACACACACACTGAAGCCTATGCCAGCTGAGGAACAGCTCGGGCTGACTGTTTTCCAACAAACAGACAGTGACAACAAGTGCGCCATGTCCTTTGAAGATGAACTCTTTTTAAAAATAATGGAGAAAGAAATTCATCAAGATGAAAAGAACAACTGGGTAGCTCCCCTACCATTCAAGTCACCTCGTCCTCTGCTCCCAAACAACAGAGAGCAAGCGCTGTCCCGTCTCAGCTCTCTACGGCGCACTCTGAGCAGAAACGCTGAGATGAAGCAGCAGTTTTCCTCCTTCATGGAAAAGCTGTTTGAAAACAAGCACGCAGAAATCGCACCGCCCATCGATGACACACAGGAATGCTGGTACCTGCCCTTTTTCGGGGTGTATCACCCCCAGAAGCCTGGGCAAATACGAGTCGTGTTTGACTCAAGCGCCCAACTGCATGGCCTCTCCCTCAACTCAGTGCTACTCACAGGCCCCGACCTGAACAACACTCTCCTGGGTGTGCTGCTGCGTTTCAGGAAGGACCTCATCGCAGTCACTGCAGACATCCAGCAGATGTTTTACGGATTCCTGGTGAGCCGTGAACACAGAGACTACCTCAGATTCCTGTGGCATAAAGACAATGACCTCTCCAAGGAGATTCAAGAGTATCGCATGCGCGCACATGTCTTTGGCAATAGCCCATCACCAGCTGTTGCCATCTACGGTCTGCGGCAAGCTGCTCAGAGAGGTGAAACAAAGTATGGTGCTGACACAAAGCAGTTTGTTCAAAGACATTTTTATGTAGATGATGGTCTTGTGTCAATGCCCACAGACTCTGCAGCCATAGACCTGCTCAAACGTACCTGTGCGTCACTCGCAGAGTCCAACCTGAAACTGCACAAAATTGCATCAAACAGTGTCGCTGTGATGAGAGCCTTTGAACCCGAGGAATTGGCCTCTGGCATCAGAGACTTGGGCCTGGACAACGAGACTCTGCCTGCGCAGAGGAGCCTAGGCTTATGCTGGGACATCAACACAGACATGTTCACCTTTAAGGTAGCCGTCACTGACAAGCCTTACACCCGTCGCGGGGTGCTGTCAATAGTCAACAGCGTTTTCGACCCACTGGGTCTGGCAGCCCCAGTGACGATCAGAGGCCGGCTGCTACTGCGAGAACTGTCCAGTGGAGTCCAGGACTGGGACGCTCCTCTGCCTGTTGAAAAGGTGAGCACATGGGAAATGTGGAAATTATCGCTGGAGGAGCTGAGCAGCCTCCATGTGCCCCGTTGCTATGTTCCAATGTCACTCTCAAAACCCATGTACACAGAACTTTGCCTTTTTTCCGACGCCTCCAACTGGGCTATAGGGACGGTTGCTTACTTAAGAGCTGTCACTAAAGAGGGAGGTTGTGAAGTTGGATTTGTGATGGGAAAAGCTAAACTGTCTCCACAGCCAGAGCCCACAATCCCACGCCTCGAGCTCTGTGGGGCCGTCCTGGCTGTTGAGCTGGCGGAGCTGATTTTGGATGAACTGGACCACAAGCCAGACGCTGTTAAGTTCTACTGCGACAGCAAGGTGGTCCTCGGATACATCTTTAATGACTCAAAGCGCTTCTTTGTATACGTACACAATCGTGTGCACCGCATACGCCAGACAACATCTCCTGAGCAGTGGCATTACGTGGCCTCAGAACAGAACCCAGCTGACTTAGCCACCAGGTCAGTAGCTGCATCACAGCTGATGGACACAATGTGGTTCAAGGGGCCGGACTTCCTCTACAAGCCTCCAAAGCCAGACACGCATGAGCACTTTGAACTGATAGAGCCTGAAATGGATGTGGATGTCAGACCGCAAGTGACTGTTTTAGCCACTCACATCGAAGCCAAGCCGTTCACCTCTGAAAGATTCAAGCGTTTTTCCACATGGAACTCCTTGCTGAGAGCCATCTGCTTTCTGATACATCAGGTGCGTTCTCACAAGTCAAGCTCCATCTCAGACACTTCACAGCACACCTGTAAAGCATGGCATCAGTGTAGTAGGCCTCACACTCCTGAAGAACTCGCAGCAGGGAGGAGACTCATAATAGAGACTGTTCAAAGAGACTCATTTCCTTGCGAACATGCTGCTCTTCGAGCAAAGAGAGACATCCCCAATTCAAGTTCGCTCTTGACCCTTGACCCCTACATCAGTGACGGCCTGCTGAGGGTAGGAGGGCGTCTCAGACATTCCTCCCTGGAATCAGAGGTAAAACATCCCATCATTCTCTCAAAAAGTAGCCATGTCACTAAACTGCTTGTGGAACACCATCACTTGCAGGTGAAGCACCAGGGACGACAGTTCACAGAGGGGGCCATCAGAGCGGCTGGACTGTGGATTGTCGCTGGCAAAAGGCTAGTCAGCTCTATCCTCCATCACTGTGTGACATGCCGTAAGCTTAGAGGGAAACTGGAAGTACAAAAGATGGCTGACCTCCCTCCAGAGCGGCTCAACACCTCTCCACCCTTCAGCTACGTGGGGCTGGACGTATTTGGACCGTGGACAGTGGTGACCCGACGCACTCGAGGAGGTGCAGCGCAAAGCAAAAGGTGGGCCATTCTGTTCACATGCATGTGTACCAGGGGAGTACACATCGAAGTTATTGAGTCTATGGACACAGCCAGCTGTATCAATGCACTGCGTAGATTCTTTGCAGCTAGAGGCCCAGCAAAGCAGCTCAGGTCAGACAGGGGGACCAACTTCATTGCTGCCAGTGCAGAACTGGGAATGAGGCCTCCTGATGAAAAGCAGAACAGCATCCTGAATTATCTCCACAGCAAGGACTGCACATGGGAGTTTAACCCCCCGCACGCGTCCCACATGGGAGGCGTGTGGGAGCGAATGATTGGGGTGACACGCAGAATATTAGACTCTATGCTTCTGCAAAACAAACATACTTACCTGACACATGAGGTTCTATGCACGCTGATGGCAGAGGTGTCTGCCATTATCAACGCAAGGCCGCTGGTCCCCATCTCATCGGATCCCTGCTCTCCTGTCCTGTTGTCTCCTGCCATGCTCCTGACACAAAAGCCAGGCCTGCTCGCTCCACCGGGCGACTTCACTGGGAAAGACCTCCTGAAAGGCCAGTGGAGACAGGTGCAAGCGCTAGCGAATGAATTCTGGAGCCGTTGGAGAAATGAGTACCTGAGCACTCTCCATCCAAGGCGTAAGTGGCACAGTATACATCGCAACCTTCAATCTGGGGACATTGTGCTGTTAAAGCAAACTCAAGCAACAAGGAATGAGTGGCCAATGGCCCTGGTCACATCAACCCTTCCGAGCAGCGACGGAATGGTTCGCAAAGTTGAGGTGAAGACATCGTCCCATGGCACTGCAAAGACTTATCTGCGGCCCATCTCGGATGTGGTCCTTCTCCTAGAAAGGACTGAATAGTAATAAAGTAAAAAAAATAAAATAAATAAAAAAGAAGTTTATAAAGAATGTTTTGGAGTTAGTGGCATTACATGCCAGACGGGGAGTGTTCTGCCCTCTGAATAGTGTTCATCCTTAGATTTAAATGCACTTGAGTGTTTGGATGAATGTGGTAATTAAAACGTGTATGTGCTATATGTTTAGTGTGTGAGGGAAAACACACACACGTAGTAATATTTAGATTCTGATAGCTGAACTTTTATTTTGAAGTGTCAACGTAGGCTACGTGAGGTTACGTCTTTACTTGTTGCAACCGAAGCGGGCGAGTAGTAGACAGTCAGTCACTCGGTGAATCTTGTTTTTTCTTTCTAACACTCACGAACGCAATGGCTGTAAGTTTATAATAAAGTAATTTGAATGAATGAACATGTCACTTTGGGGATGTGATGTTCAGTTAACCGGGTAGTGAGCGGATGTAAAGTGTGCGCCTACGTCGGCAATTACGGTGTTTTATATTGTATTTATGAGCGGACTCACTTTTGACGCGTAGTCCTAGCTATTCTTATATCTTTATTCAATTCTGTTTATTGACAACTTGAGCTGTAAGGGTTGTGTTTTTGTGTTGTTTCTGTTACAGTTTCACTCTTGGTATTTCACGATTTAAAAAAGGAAAATAAAGGGAGCAAGACGCTCCGATCCTGGCTCAAGTGTGTACCTGAGTTTGGCTTGCTGTTGAACTGCGATAACGTAGGAGAGCTACACAACGCGCAGGGAGAACAGTACAATATATATATATAAAATTGTAAGTACAAAGCTCTTCTCAGCAGTCTATGGTAATGTGGAATGAATCCCAATCTGTGTTAGATTACTTTGGCTCAGGAGAAGAAAGATTTGTTATATTATTTGCGGTTGGAGGAAAGCTTGACAGAGGTAAAACTCTAATGTGTATAAAATGAATGAATCAAAGAAGCAAAGTGTTCTTTCAACACTAGATGGGAATCATCTGTTCAGTCTTTTGTTCAGTGTTTCTATGCAGATGCGTTGGTAATGAATGTGCTCAGCGAGAGCAGCAACCTGACCATCAGCTCACATCATCACAGCCCGCAGGCCCCTTCTTTCAGCCCTCTTCTCCCACGATTGATTTGTTGAATTAATGAAAAACCCTTTTTGGCAATAGTTCAAGGTGGGTAGCTTTATTTTATCCCCCCATATTTCAGCCATTCCTTAATTTTTCCTTACTTTTATATTTCTTTCTATACTTTCTGCAAGTTTTTGTTTTAGTTTTTTTTTTCAAGCACAAATTTATGTTATTATTATTATGAGTAAGGTAAAAAAAAAAAGGTATAACAAATTTGCTGGCCTTTTGAACCTCCTGGAATATGAAAGTGTATTAAATTCAGTCTGAAACTGTGGTGCAGTGGGAAAGATGAAGTGAGTGAGAGAAAAAAATGTGATCTTCACTGCCATGTCATCAATAGTATAACTCATAGAAATTCATAGAAACACTGGAGACGAGTGTGTGTGTGTGTGTGTGTGTGTGTGTGTGTGTGTGTGTGTGTGTGTGTGTGTGTGTGTGTGTGTGTGTGTGTGTGTGTGTGTGTGTGTGTGTGTGTGTGTCTGTGTGTGTGTGTGTGTGTATTCCTGCTGATCAGTAATTTGAAGCCCCACCCACCTCAAAGAGAGAGATAGAGAGAGAGAGAGAGACAGAGAGAGAGAGAGAGAGAGAGAGAGAGAGAGAGAGAGAGAGAGAGTGAGAGAGAGGAGAGAGAGAGAGAGAGAGAGAGAGAGAGAGAGAGAGAGAGAGAGAGAGAGAGAGAGAGAGAGAGAGAGAGTGAGTGAGTAACAAAATGGTATATTTTGACCAGATATTCTGTCTGTGGCATCCTGCAATACTTTATGAATATAATGAATATTTTTATATTCAGATCATCCAAAGTGGGTGTAGAGTAAATGATGGATGGTGTGATAAATGCAGTGAAACAGAACGCCGTGGCTTCCTTTCCTCCTTTTTAATTCCAGTTACTACTTCCTGTGTTTCTGAGATGAGACGGGCAGGTTTTCAGAATGATTACCCTCAGTTATTATTTTTTTATGAAGAACAAAACATTGTAACGCGGGCTGCTGTGTGACACATTATACAGCGAGGGGCTGATTCTGGTGTTGTTCGCTGACTCAGACTGCGAGAAGCAGGAAGAACAGTGGAGGAGAGTGTGGGTGAAAATGTGATGTATTAGCATTTTTCATTCATTTCTATACAGCAAAATGTTAACATGTGTGCGAAATGCAGCCACCTGGACCAGCAATGTGTGATACCAAATGTCTAAATGTCTTGCCAAGCCCTTCAAATTATGTATATGAGGTTATGGATTTATGAATGTGTCATCAATTAAAAAACACATTGATAAATTCATACTTCCAGTATTTCAGAACCAAACATCAACCATCCCAGCATCAAACCAGCTGACTTAATCAGCTGAAATTAAAACATACTTCTGTGGCACTTTGAGCATATTGTTTTGGCATAGTCAAGGAAACATCTGGCGGATTATTGTATTTGACTGTTGTGGTTAACGTCAGACTTGAATGTAGCGCATGGCTGAAAATAATGCACACCCTCGGAACATTCTTGACCAATCAGTGTCAAGTATTTAACAGTACTGTGGTCTAACATTGTTTAATCAGCAGGTGGCTGCATAATCCTATCAGCCAATCAGAAGTTGTGAAAGTAATAGAGTGGGAACTATCTAATGCAAACCAATCAGCACCAAGTGCTGTTAGGGCTTGGCCCTCCTCTGGTAGATCTAATCACTCTCTGAGGTGAAGAACGACCAATTCTCCACCCCCACTCCCTACACACACACACACACACACACACACGCACACACACGCACACACGCACACACACACACACACACACACACACACACACACACACACACACACACACACACGCGCGCGCGCGCGCGCACGCACACACACACACACACACGCACGCGCACGCGCACGCGCACGCACACGCGCACGCACGCACGCACGCACGCACGCACACACACACACACACACACACTTAATGTGAAACACCATGTTCTTATTTGCTGTATTGAAATAAAAGGTTCACAAATGTCACCCAATAGACCCAATGTCCCTCACATCCCTCACTCAGCATGGTGCTAGCATGTCATGGCTACCAATGAACAACACTTTGATCCAAGCCACATGCATTACCAAGGTTACTCTTGCATGTGGCTGTAGATGCTGGCTGCTAACTCCACATCTTGGTGTGGAGCATAAAGGGGCAGCTAGCTCCAGAACAACACCTTGGTGCAGATTATATATAGGGACAGCCTAGATCTAGAAAAACAGATTATAAAGGGACAGCCTAGATAGATCTAGAACAACACCTTGGTACAGATTATATATAGGGACAGCCTAGATAGATCTAGAACAACACCTTGGTACAGATCATATATAGGGACAGCCTAGATCTAGAAAAACAGCTCGGTACAGATTATATAGGGACAGCCTAGATAGATCTAGAACAACACCTTGGTACAGATTATATATAGGGACAGCCTAGATAGATCTAGAACAACACCTTGGTACAGATTATATACAGGGACAGCCTAGATCTTGAACAGCATCTTGGTACAGATTATATAGGGGAAGCCTGGATCTAGAACAGCACAGATTACATAGGGGCAGCATGCTCCAGAACAGATGCTCGGTACAGATTATATAGGGACAGCCTTGATCTAGAACAGCACAAATCGGTTGGGTTATCCATATTTGTTTAATTGCATCCATTGTATGTGCAGTGGTTTTAATGCTGCTCTGTGTGCAAAATAGGGAAAATGGCTTGTAGGATACAAGGTGAACACACACACACACACACACACACGTTCACAGTGTTAAGAAAAGACAAGGTGTAAACAATGGGTTCTGGATTGCCTCCCATTTATGAATGCATTGTATAATGAGCTGCTCCCTCAAGGCTGGGCTGCTATGGTCTCATAGCTTGGGCTAAATGGCCTTTATCTCGACTCAATGGCCAAGATGATGTATCAAATTAAAGGTCTGGACTCCATATGTTTGTGTCCTGTGTAAAACCACCTGCTTAATCTCTTACAATATTCACAAAGATGACAGCATATTCTGGGTTCCTTTGACTATTACAGATTGCTATTTGGACCGGAGGAAGAGTGCACTTAATCACTCTCTATGAAAGGCAAATTGAGTCACATCTCCTAAAATGTAACCATATTAAAAGAAAACAGTTTGTTATATATCAGGTAATACTTTTAATTGTAAGCCATTGACAGATTTTTGGTTAATGATGAATTACACATAAATAAAGAATACATAATTACATAATACATTTGTCATTAATTGACTGTTCATGATATTTACTATATAATATGCTAATGAAAGTAATAATCTCAGACGTTCCTGTAAATATCTGTCAGACCTGACTCCTCAGGCCTCTGTGTATGATCACTGGTGGGAGGATGTATGGACTTCTCTCCTCTGGTGAGTATTAATAATGCTTTCGGCTGGTCAGAGGATATATTGTATTTTTGTCGGGTCATAGTTCACAATATGTAATTAAAAAACTAAATTAATTAAAACTGTATATTATAAATCCAATTATGAAAATTTAAAGAGCATAGATATCCTTCTGTAATATATATAAATGTTTGTTCTTTAAATCATTACTGAGGCACAAAAACATAGTACTGTTATTGTTAATATATTAGCGAAGGTCGAGTGACTTTTCAATCATTCCAAACTACAGGGGATGTGTGAGCTCTGAGTGTCCACACACTTCCATCACATCGATAATTGTCACTCCGGTTTTGTGAAAAATGACAACGTGCAGCTTCAGGGGATGATTGTAGGGGTCCAAGGACATGTTTGAAAAGACAAAATATTCACAACACAGTAGGCAGGCTAATGGCTCCAAACAATTGTATGCAGTGTCCATGCTTACTAAGGCGTGAGCGATGCACATGTCAACAATGTCTGTGACTTCAGACATGAACAAAACAGTGGTAGACCTGGTGAGGAGCTCCGTCTGGACAACACACACAATTTACAACAACAATAGTTAGTTAGTTATTAATTATTAGGTATTAATTATTGGTTATTGGTTATTAGTTATTAGTTGTTAGTTGTTAGTTGTTAGTTATTAGTTATCAATTATTAGTTATTGGTTATTAGTTATTAATTATTAGTTATTAGTTATTAAAAAAGGCCCGGACTGAACAGGCCTTTTATTTGTTGCTCTGACATCTGCATTCTTTCTGACCAGTTCCTGTTGTTGTGACCCAAAGCTGCAAATAGAATAGATTAATACAGACACACGCAAAAATGAAAAAGTTCTTAGAAATGTTGTGTGATCAACATTAAAAGTTCTAAGCTGTCAGTATTTGGTTCAAAGGTTCACTTATGATCAATTATTGTCCCCATATACTTACTTGCTTAACAACTTGGCTTCTTCCTTAACTCCACTATCATCCAAGAAGGAGTGTTTGCACCTGCCACCTCCCTCTTCCAGACTGGACCGTGCTTCATTTCATCATGACGTGGCTGGGACAGTGATGGAATCATCCGCTAATTGGATGATATTTCTGCCCATTATAACATTGGCACAAATCTGTTTACAGAACAAATCAAAGTGGTGAGAGGACACACCCCTGGGGGAGCCAGAAGGAATTAAAAGGCATCAGATAAAAAGCCATTGACTTTCACCTTTTAAGACCTGTCAATCCACTTTACATTTCTACAGTGCTGCTACAAATCATTCTTCATTGCTGCTTATTGTCATTCTTCATCTTTCATTCTCCATTGCTGCTCTTACTGTTATTCTGTTCTTATTGCATTTTATTTAATGTAACTGTTTTCTTTGATTTTCCGTCCATGTTGGAACGGGCCTCGTCCAATACATTAAATGTATTGGACCAGGCCCGTTCCAACATTTTTCATTGTACAATATGACTATAAGTGATGCTGCACATTTGACAATAAACACTTGAATCTTGAATTTTGAATCAAAATCAAATTCAAAATCGGCCATCCATGGTCAATGTTGTGGATGCTGGTAAATCCTAAACTGTGAGGTTGGATGCAGTTTAAAACTGAGAAGAAGTCAATGAGAAGCAATCACACACAATGGTTTGCACAGCCCTGGTGGTCCAGGACAATATTAAGTAGGGTGCCGGTGGCCTCTTCAACAGGCCTACCTTCCCTATGAGCCTCTTCAACAGGCCTACCTTCCCTATGAGCCTCTTCAACAGGCCTACCTTCCCTATGAGCCTCTTCAACAGGCCTACCTTCCCTCTGAGCCTCTTCAACAGGCCTGCCTTCCCTATGAGCCTCTTCAACAGGCCTACCTTCCCTATGAGCCTCTTCAACAGGCCTACCTTCCCCATGAGCCTCTTCAACAGGCCTACCTTCCCTATGAGCCTCTTCAACAGGCCTGCCTTCCCTATGAGCCTCTTCAACAGGCCTACCTTCCCTATGAGCCTCTTCAACAGGCCTACCTTCCCTATGAGCCTCCTCAACAGGCCTACCTTCCCTATGAGCCTCTTCAACAGGCCTACTTTCCCTATGAGCCTCTTCAACAGGCCTGCCTTCCCTATGAGCCTCTTCAACAGGCCTACCTTCCCTATGAGCCTCTTCAACAGGCCTACCTTATTCTGTTATTCTGTTCTTATTGCATTTTATTTAATGTAACTGTTTTCTTTGATTTTCCGTCCATGTTGGAACGGGCCTCGTCCAATACATTAAATGTATTGGACCAGGCCCGTTCCAACATTTTTCATTGTACAATATGACTATAAGTGATGCTGCACATTTGACAATAAACACTTGAATCTTGAATTTTGAATCAAAATCAAATTCAAAATCGGCCATCCATGGTCAATGTTGTGGATGCTGGTAAATCCTAAACTGTGAGGTTGGATGCAGTTTAAAACTGA
The DNA here is from genome assembly GCA_036785325.1 of Urophycis tenuis. Classification (NCBI taxonomy): domain Eukaryota; kingdom Metazoa; phylum Chordata; class Actinopteri; order Gadiformes; family Phycidae; genus Urophycis; species Urophycis tenuis. The sequence continues at coordinate 2,691,139 of JAXIVH010000001.1, read as the reverse complement.
GAAGAAGTCAATGAGAAGCAATCACACACAATGGTTTGCACAGCCCTGGTGGTCCAGGACAATATTAAGTAGGGTGCCGGTGGCCTCTTCAACAGGCCTACCTTCCCTATGAGCCTCTTCAACAGGCCTACCTTCCCTATGAGCCTCTTCAACAGGCCTGCCTTCCCCATGAGCCTCTTCAACAGGCCTACCTTCCCTATGAGCCTCTTCAACAGGCCTGCCTTCCCTATGAGCCTCTTCAACAGGCCTACCTTCCCTATGAGCCTCTTCAACAGGCCTGCCTTCCCTATGAGCCTCTTCAACAGGCCTACCTTCCCTATGAGCCTCTTCAACAGGCCTACCTTCCCTATGAGCCTCTTCAACAGGCCTGCCTTCCCTATGAGCCTCTTCAAAAGGCCTACCTTCCCTATGAGCCTCTTCAACAGGCCTACCTTCCCTATGAGCCTCTTCAACAGGCCTGCCTTCCCTATGAGCCTCTTCAACAGGCCTACCTTCCCTATGAGCCTCTTCAACAGGCCTGCCTTCCCTATGAGCCTCTTCAACAGGACTGCCTTCCCTATGAGCCTCTTCAACAGGCCTGCCTTCCCTATGAGCCTCTTCAACAGGCCTGCCTTCCCTATGAGCCTCTTCGACAGGCCTACCTTCCCTATGAGCCTCTTCAACAGGCCTACCTTCCCTATGAGCCTCTTCGACAGGCCTACTTTCCCTATGAGCCTCTTCGACAGGCCTACCTTCCCTATGAGCCTCTTCGACAGGCCTACCTTCCCTATGAGCCTCTTCAACAGGCCTTCCTTCCTTATGAGCCTCTTCAACAGGCCTACTTTCCATATGAGCCTCTTCAACAGGCCTACCTTCCATATGAGCCTCTTCAACAGGCCTGCCTTCCCTATGAGCCTCTTCAACAGGCCTACCTTCCCTATGAGCCTCTTCAACAGGCCTACCTTCCCTATGAGCCTCTTCAACAGGCCTACCTTCCCTCTGAGCCTCTTCAACAGGCCTACCTTCCCTATGAGCCTCCTCAACAGGCCTGCCTTCCCTATGAGCCTCTTCAACAGGCCTACTTTCCCTATGAGCCTCTTCAACAGGTCTGCCTTCCCTATGAGCCTCTTCAACAGGCCTACCTTCCCTATGAGCCTCTTCAACAGGCCTACCTTCCCTATGAGCCTCTTCAACAGGCCTACCTTCCCTATGAGCCTCTTCAACAGGCCTACCTTCCCTATGAGCCTCTTCAACAGGCCTACCTTCCCTATGAGCCTCTTCAACAGGCCTGCCTTCCCTATGAGCCTCTTCAACAGGCCTACCTTCCCTATGAGCCTCTTCAACAGGCCTACCTTCCCTATGAGCCTCTTCAACAGGCCTACCTTCCCTATGAGCCTCTTCAACAGGCCTGCCTTCCCCATGAGCCTCTTCAACAGGCCTGCCTTCCCTATGAGCCTCCTCAACAGGCCTACCTTCCCTATGAGCCTCTTCGACAGGCCTACTTTCCCTATGAGCCTCTTCGACAGGCCTACCTTCCCTATGAGCCTCTTCGACAGGCCTACCTTCCCTATGAGCCTCTTCAACAGGCCTACCTTCCTTATGAGCCTCTTCAACAGGCCTACTTTCCATATGAGCCTCTTCAACAGGCCTACCTTCCCTATGAGCCTCTTCAACAGGCCTACTTTCCCTATGAGCCTCTTCAACAGGCCTACCTTCCCTATGAACCTCTTCAACAGGCCTGCCTTCCCTATGAGCCTCTTCAACAGGCCTACCTTCCCTATGAGCCTCCTCAACAGGCCTACCTTCCCTCTGAGCCTCTTCAACAGGCCTACCTTCCCTATGAGCCTCCTCAACAGGCCTACCTTCCCTATGAGCCTCTTCAACAGGCCTACCTTCCCTATGAGCCGCTGGAGTGGATCCAATTGTGTCTGAGTTGCACCCTTAATCCCTGTTTTATAATTCTCAAAGATGATCATAACAAGAGTAGGGGCCACAGGCCTGTAGTCATCGAGTGTTTGGTGTTTGAATATTGGGCACAGGTGCAATCACTGGAGGAACATAAGCTACCAATCACAAGAGGAACAAAATGGTTTTCCCATTGAGAATGGTGGCTCATGCTCAGCCCCTGGCCACTCATATTTATTGACGTGACGTCCAACCGGCATGGTGGTATGAAAACGATTGTCATGTTCACCGTTTGTTGTCTTGAGAAGGCCGAATGGTGCGTCGGTTTAAATGTTGCTGCCGCAAGAAATAGTGGGACAGCGTTATCACCTTTGCTTTGGTAAAGGATGGTCCAGTGTACCCTTTGCTAAAGGAGATAAGGAAGGAAGTATTGAAGCACATTTCTTTAGCATTTAGAGAATTCAAACAGCTCTTATCATGGCTGCCACTTAGATACTCCTGGGTCATTTCACACAGTTAGGAACCTTCCTTAGCAAAAAAGACTATTCGACCAGAACCATTGTCCCTATCAACATGTATCTCATCCTTATCTGGGCAAGCATAAAATCATAGGTACTAAAACGATCATCAAAAAATGTTTAGGTCTTAAACATGTTCAGAGTCACAAAGACTACGGCCAACGGCCCACTAGTGTACGTTCTGCATATTTATACTGTATATAGACCTTGGGATACAGATGTACATAGAGACATGATACAAAGCAGCGTTTGCATACCATTTTGCACCGCTATCGCTCAGACAGTTTCATCATACAGGTACTTCTACTCGAGAATACGTGATATATAATCAGATGAGAGTGGAAAAATGAGACGCTCTTTGTGTGCGTGCCCTCTTGACAAAGTTGTCTGCTGCTTTGCTCATTTCCGTTTCTCTTCCTGTGCATTGACTCCCTTCAGGCAGTCCGGTCCGGTGGCCTCCGTCTCCAGTCCAACATACTGAGCACCTGAACAATCCACAGACCAGGGCCGACTGGAGGCCATGGTGCTGGACACGTGGCAGACACCGGGCCCACAGATGCTCACCGCCAGCCCAACAGTGTCCCACGGCCCACCGTCGGCCTAACAGTGTCCCACGGCCCAACAGTGCCCCACGGCCCATCGTCGGCCCAACAGTGTCCCATGACCCACCGTCGGCCCAACAGTGTCCTACGGCCCACCGTCGGCCAAACAGTGTCCCATGACCCACCGTCGGCCCAACAGTGTCCCACGGCCCACCACCGGCCCAACAGTGTCCCACAGCCCAACAGTGTCCCACAGCCCAACAGTGTCCCACGGCCCACCACCGGCCCAACAGTGTCCCACGGCCCACCGCCGGCCCAACAGTGTCCCACGGCCCACCGCCGGCCCAACAGTGTCCTACAGCCCACCGTCGGCCTAACAGTGTCCCACGGCCCAACAGTGTCCTACAGCCCACCGCCGGCCCAACAGTGTCCCAAGGCCCACCACTGGCCCAACAGTGTCTCATGACCCACCGCCAGCCCAACAGTGTCCCATGACCCACCGCCAGCCCAACAGTGTCCCATGACCCACCGCCGGCCCAACAGTGTCCCAAGGCCCACCGCCGGCCCAACAGTGTCCCACGGCCCACCGCCGGCCCAACAGTGTCCTACAGCCCACCGCCGGCCCACCGCCGGCCCGGGAGTCAGGTCCTCCGGACCCCTGCTCAACATTTGATTAGATTGATTTCTTGGGGATTGCTAAATCTTCGCAAAAGTATGTATGCAGAGGCAGAGTCTCAGGAAGTTCAGCCAAATCAGAGCCCACATCTTATAGATCTAGTCTGTGCAACAGAAACAATCCTGGAGACACTGAGCAGACTCCTCCGACCAGACGGGGACTGGCTCAGGGTTGGATCTCCCCAGCACAGATCTGTAGTCCAACGTTGTGATTGGACCGTAACAAAGGTCCAAACATTTAATCTGCCTAGCAGGATGAGTGACATTGCTAAAAATTACTGAGCTCCTTTCCAGCCGTACAGTGATTGAAGTTGCCCTTAGCAAAGTCAGGCACAGCCTCACAGCGGGGCTGCCTCCATCTAAGCACTGTAGGATACTTATACTGTACACACAGCATCACGCATTATTATTGAGGTACACAGCATCCTGAGTGCACACTGAGCATGCTCAGAGGTATATTTGGGTTGCTGATGGGGAAGAGGATGGTGGTTACACAGTGGGACAGCATGGGGGGAGGGGTGGGACTGCGTGGGATGCCCAGAGAGACCCAGGTTCATCCCAAGGTTCCTGGAAATCCTTTCTGCAGTCGTATCCGGCATGACTGTAGCATTTCAAAAATCAGTTTGTTTCTGGCTTGTCAAGCCCCCCTGATCCCCCCCACCCCCCTCCTGTGTATCACTCACTCGGGTGATGCACAGCAGCCAGATTGCGGCAGAACACTAAAAGCACACAGACATAGATCCAGGATGTGTTGCAGTCTTGTTAGATTCCTTCTTCCTCTGTGTGGGGAAAGCGGCTGAGAACTCTGTGCTCCATTTCATCAGTAATAGAATTGAACATGACACTCAGACAACTGACCCTTCTTGGAACATTGATCTACATAACATATTTTTTACACATCATCCGTCATAAATATTTATATATATTGATTTAAGATAACTGTCAAAGCTAGACACTGTATCCGAGAAAGAGAGAGAGAGAGAGAGAGAGAGAGAGAGAGAGAGAGAGAGAGAGAGAGAGAGAGAGAGAGAGAGAGAGAGAGAGAGAGAGAGAGAGAGACAGACCGACAGAGAGAGACTAGCACAGATATACTGTTTGAAGACCCATCCCTTGATGAGATCCTCTTGGTGCACATGTCATACCCCCTGAGGAACTGTGTCGTTAAACGTCAAACCATTTACACCTCCACGTTCCCCACCAAGTACCATCGAGTTGGAAAAGCAAAGTCAAACTCTGGCCTGGCCCATCAAACACAGAAGCACACACCCACTGACTAATCAAGTGCTTCATGGTGAATCTCTCTTCAATTTGGCAATAGAAAATGGTTGATACCGCAATGCAAAAAGTGAGACGTTTTTCTCTGTCTGAGCGGGCGGTTGTACCAGACGTGTGAACAATCAGTGCCAGAGTCCTGTTCAGAGGCGGTGTCACCGTGCTGTCAGGCCACGCGCCGAGCCCAGGCGTCATCGGTCATCACCCGGTACAAAGCAAGCAGGTGTCATGTGGAAATGCACCTGAAGCATCGCCGTGCTGCACAGGCCTTGTGTTTCAGGATCAAACAGGATTTGCAGCACATTA
>JAXIVH010000001.1:2673442-2683442 GCA_036785325.1 Urophycis tenuis | reverse complement strand
CGAAGCAAAGACCACGTGGCCAGAAGCGTGGCCAGGGAGGGACACCAGGGGATGAGAGGCGTGAGGGGCGACTGCACAGCGGCTGCACCACGGGGAACACGCGTTGGGGACGGGTGACCCAACACAGCTGGTGTGTGTACCCCACCCGACCCATGACTACGCGAATGCTACACACCGCGGAGACGACACGGGTATGACACGACACAGGTATGACATAGGTGCGACACGACACGACATGGGTATGACACGGGTACGACTGGACACGGGTACGACAGGACACGGGTACGACACGACACGGGTACGACAGGACACGGGTACGACACGACACGGGTACGACAGGACACGGGTACGGCAGGACACGGGTACGGCACGACACGGGTACGACACGACACGGGTACGACACGACACGGGTACGACACGGGTACGACATGACACTGGTACGAGATGACATGGGTACAACACGGGTACGACACGACACGGGTACAACACGGGTACGACATGACACGGGTACGACATGACACGGGTACGACACGACACGGGTACGACATGACACGGGTACGACAGGACACGGGTACGACATGACACTGGTACGACATGACATGGGTACAACACGGGTACGACATGAGACGGGTACAACACGGGTACGACATGACACGGGTACGACAGGACACGGGTACGACATGACACTGGTACGACATGACATGGGTACAACACGGGTACGACATGAGACGGGTACAACACGGGTACGACATGACACGGGTACGACAGGACACGGGTACGACATGACACTGGTACGACATGACATGGGTACAACACAGGTACGACATGAGACGGGTACAACACGGGTACGACATGACACTGGTACGACATGACACTGGTACGACATGACACTGGTACGACATGACACTGGTACGACATGACATGGGTACGACACGGGTACGACATGACATGGGTACGACATGACACTGGTACGACATGACATGGGTACGACACGGGTACGACATGACATGGGTACGACATGACACTGGTACGACATGACATGGGTACAACACGGGTACGACATGAGACGGGTACAACACGGGTACGACATGACATGGGTACGACACGGGTACGACATGGGTACGACATGACATGGTTACAACACGGGTACAACATGACACGGGTACGACACTGGCGGGAACCAAGTGTTGGCTCCGCAGCCGCACCTGTCAGCCAGGGGAAGGCAGGGGGGAGGCGGGGGGGAGGCAGGGGGAGGGCCTGATAACGGAGCTACTCCAGCTATGCACCACGGCCAAGGAGCGTGACGCCGGCCTGGGGGATGCAAACGTAGCAGAAGGGGGGAGAGAGAGAGATAGTGTATGGTGTGTGTGTGTGGGGGGGGGGGGGGGATTGCATATTATAATTTGTTATTAAGGGCCCATCCACACGGAGACGATTTTCGAGTGAAACCGCATAGGTCTTGTGCGTTTAGGCCGACCGTAACGATGGATCTGGCGTTTTCGGTGCCTGAAAACGCACTTTTTTGAAACCGGGTCCCAGGGTGGAAAAGTCGAAAACGTTTCAGGTTTTGGATTCGTGTGGACACCAGAAACGTAAACGATGATGTCATCACCCAGAGTCAGAGTGAAATAAATGTGGAGGATAGCCTTTAGAATGACTCTAGAAATAAAATAAATAATGGTTATTTATCTCCTTTTGGATGGGTCTCCACAAATTAACCATTTAATGGGCGGGTAAGTGAAAACGCGCCGACCTAACATCGCACAACATTGAATATATATTCCAAAATTGATAATTTATAGTCTATCCGATTTTCTAATCAGTGCAAACTAGTTTACACGTTGGGACGCCAGGATCCGAGAGAGGAAGATGTTGAATGATGAATTGACTGCCTGTGTTTGACTTATCAACTGTCGAGTGGTTTAGGTAGTTTCATTTTGTTGGGGATCTGTCACTTAGGCATACTCTGCAAGATGAAACTGTTTTTCGGTGGATTTCTGTAGCTGAAACAGCGCCACACACAGGCCTGGAATATGTACTACAGCGTTTCTACAGCCAGATGCGTTTCAGCCATGACTCCGTCGTAACGGAGAAATGTCTGGCCCCCCTGCTGAGAAAAATGGGGGGGGGGGGGGTAAAGATCGTTTTCGAAATCTGGCTTTGTGTGGATGGGGCCTAAGATTTGCGAGTGCTTTTTTCTTTGATAGGGGTGTGATCCCATCGACCATCAGATGTTGTCTGAGTGTGTATGTTTGTATCAGCGCTCTCGGCTTCATCGTCTCTGAGGCCTCGGTGCGAGGTGAAGACAGACTTCCTGTAGCATACTTCAGTGTCACTTACTCGTAGTTGTCCAGGCAATGTTGCTTTTTTTCCTTTACGTGTTTGTATATTTCCTTGAAAGGTTCAGCCTAAGGAGTGGGCTGCAGGATGAAGACGAGGAAGAGGGGGCTGGAGAGATGGTGGGAGCAGGAGGAAGAGGGGGATGAGCAGGAGAGAACATTTTAAATAATTGATTTAGTTCACACCGTGCTTACACGCTGTCTGGGAATGATAAATAAAGATACCGAAATAAATAAACCAGCACTGAAAAAAATCCTAAAAGGTGTTAAAAACTAGTCACATTGTTTTATGGGGATTGCATTTTCATCCTGTGGTATCTTGATGTGTTGAGGAAAAGGAGAAGCCACCGCTGACGCGTCCCACTTGTATATTAAAAACAGTTTATTACAAAGTAGAACAGTGTCAAAAAGGTCTGAATCTTGAGAGAGCCTCTGTGGCCAAATTCTGAGAACACTCTGCCAGCCTTGTCCTGATGCACAGTTTAAATGCTACTTCTCAGATGATTATCTTAACTCTCAGGCACCCCCTGTGCCCCAGGCTATTGTGACAATAACTGGCTTCTTTGCACCTCTGACCTCATAACACCATAAACTCCCCATAAACTCCCTTTCCTCACAAACATCCTCAAGAAAAATATGCATCTCCTGTACATAGTGTAAACAGCTAACCGGAAACATACATCTCATTATATAGTATGAACCAACTGACCATACACTCCAATCCAAAGTAATTTACAAGAGAGCCAATTAGTGCCAATGTTAAAAAAAATGAAATAGATAAAATCATCTGTATAGCTGACTGCCAGACACAAATCATGAAGCTATTCTCACTCCTGTTCATTGCCTCAGTTGTTCTCAAACTAAGTTGCCTGAAATAATTTCTAAAAACATACACAATTTGGGTATCTTTTGGGAATTCTTGCTTAAAACCCTGTATCTTAAAATCAATCTTAAATGGCTCCAAATGTGTTGAAGTCAGATGCACAACCCCAGGCTCTCTGATAGGGCTTGTACATCACCACGTCATCTCAAAATGACCGCCTCCATTTCGGAAGCAAAGGGATAGGAATGTCATTGGTAGTGATGGTGTTTGGGCTGTTGTTTAGTAATTCATTTGTAGTCAATTATACATTAAATAATTATAATAATATTTATATTAAATAATAAATTACATTTGTCATTATGCAGAGTCATTTTTGTATCTGAAACAGTGTTTCTCAAAGAAAGTTTTTGTTGGTCAAGGTTATGGTATATTTTCATCTATTTAGGATTTGTTCAGTACTACAACTCTCAAGTCATTTCAAAATGAGTATCGCCAACAAATCCCATCATGCACTTTGGTGTACAAGTGCAATAGATAACACGGTAAGGATTCATTTCTGGACTCAAATGCAGACACCCAGGTTTACACAAAAGAGGTCTTTACTTTAATTATTCAAAAAGAAAAACGAAGGTAACAAAAGGTAACGAAAAAGGGTAAGTGAAACTATGGTTAAAATAAGAAAATATGATGATAAATTATCACACATGTCATATTTTACATACAGCATCTTGATGCCACATCTCAAGATGTCTGCAGACATAGTGTTTCTTGGGTAGGAATACGGTGCTCATGTCCTTATTTTAAGATATTTTTTCTATGGATGGTCCTTGGAAAAAGATCTGACACACATTGAGAACCTGTGCAACTCTCCTTGATTATTGACCGTGTTTGCCACTCTCAAGTCTATACATTGCCTCTTCAGGGGAACTCTGTGTGTCAAAGAGGAAGCCTTTCCCCAAACCCTCTACTAAAATAGAAGAGCTCAGAACCTCAAACAACCATACATGCTGACCTCAAACTAAATCCATCGGCCACATTGTGAGAAGAAAAACTACAAATATGAAAATCAAAACCAAAATCATTACAATTGTGAAATTGGGCCTGCTGGTCAAATTTCAAATGTTTGTCAAATACAACTGATATGGAGGCGGAGGAAGATCTGCACGCAGATTGTCAGTTTGGAGATTACACACACCTTCTCACACATAGCCTACATACATACATACATACATACATACATACATACATACATACATACATACATACATACATACATACATACATACATAAGGTATGTATTCAGACTGTACGTATTCAAACATTCCACATACACACAATGCCACACAGCCACTAGCTAGTGTGTGTCACCATTTCATGTGGCTTTGCTGATTTCAGGATCTCTGGAGGTGGATTAACACGGAGAACACAGCAGGACGTCCCGCTGCCCGGGAAAGCTCTTTCTTATCCCCTCCGGCTCCCGTTTCTCAATAGAAACCCATGTGAAACATGGCTTTGTGGAGACCCTCCCTCCAGGACAGAGACGGCCACAGTGATCCCTGAGTGATCCTCGTCCAAACCCAAAGCCCTGGCTTCAGTGTCAGCATCGGACGGAAGGAGCTTTCACATTGAGAAGACGTTCAAATGTCTGCAAAGGTAATTCATCCCGCGGCAATTTTTCATCTCCCCATTAATCATCCCGGGGAGGAGTGGCTGAGGATGAGTGCTCTTTTGTAGCAACGCCCCTGCAACACATTGCAACAATAACAAGATGACCTTCATGAACACAAAAGAAAATATGGGCATCACACCATACAGCAGACAGATGGTGCAACCCAAATGCCTGGACGGCCGCTCCCATTGGGCCCTCCACTGTACAGTCATCGTATGAAACCCTCCCTACACTAGATAAACGCTCGTGACTGGACCGACCTGGTCCAGGGCTGCTGGACATCTGTCTGAAGGCTGGGGAGGCAAGCCGCGTCCGCCAGAGCAAATCAAACAAGAGCTCGCAAATTCTCCCGGTTCCCAGGCTATATTTTTACAGGATTATTTAACACTATAATTTGATGATTTTTTTGTCATCCAGCTACCCCTTTGGCACCGCAACAAATGAAATCGTCGCCTGTCCAATCATCGCCGTTGCGTCTGCAGTTAGAATATCTAATGGTCAAGTGGTCTATTGTAGTACTGTAGCTACAATGGATATCATTGAAGTACACTCAAAGTTGACAGCATATCATCATAAACCTGAATGCAGAAAGTAGCACAAGTTACCTTTGCGTTCTACCTCAATCTCTCAAAGAGGTCAACACGTGATGCGGTAACATAGCACACCATGTTACATATGGTGCTACAGGTTACATGAATACGAGTACAATCCTCACAATGTGGACTACAAGGCGTTTCCTAGTTGTTGTTGACAGAAGCAACCAACTTTACTTCTGAAATAACGACGGCACCACTACGGACCAGAACATACGCTGTGGACAGGGTTGGTTCTGACAGCACCACTACAGACCAATACAGACGTTGTGGACAGGGTTGGTTCTGACAGCACCACTACAGACCAGAACATACGCTGTGGACAGGGTTGGTTCTGACAGCACCACTACAGACCAGTACAGACGTTGTGGACAGGGTTGGTTCTGACAGCACCACTACAGACCAGAACATACGCTGTGGAGAGGGTTGGTTCTGACGGCTCCTCGATGTCTTGGAGCCGTGTTAGAATTAGCAGGCTAAGAATCATCAATGCAATTGATTGAGGGATGTGTTGGTGTGATGCACTGTGTGTGAACACTACATCCAGGTGAGCAGGCGCCCCGCCAGACGTAGTCCTGTAAGCACTGTGTGTACATTTTCTCACAGCATTACCCCCCTGAATAATCACATATTCAAAGTAAAAATACCTTACTCATTGAATTGAGTTTTTTGAGTCAGTCAGTTTCCAGCAAAATGTTGAGCATTTTTCTGGAATTTGATGCTAGTGGTAGGCGCAGGCTGAATTTACAGTAGGATTCTATTTAAGTTCTGTCTTTTAAGCATACGAATGCATCATCAAGCTATAGCAGCCGATTTGGATTGTGTGGTAAATGTTGAGAATACTATATCTGAATAATCGGTTGGCTTTGTATTGTTCAGATCGTAGCCTGTTATAATACATATATATATCTTATGATACTAGATGAGATCTCCTCATCACACCTCCACCCTGCCTCTCTTGCAGGTGATGTGACTCTGCAGCTGGAAGGGCCCGGCAGCTTGAGCCTGTAGGCCACGTGTCTGTGGTGCCGCGATGGGCTGAGTGGACTCCTGGACCGTTACAACTTTGCCACGGCGTCTGAAATGTCTTTGTAATTAGACATAGCTGTCGGCTTTGTTCCTTTTGCTATATTTCTGTCGACAAATTTCGTTGGCATTCATTTTGCTTTTGCTACGTAGCAGCCTTGTTATTTTGTCATCGTATTGACGTGGAAAATGTTCCCCACTAGCTTTGCTTTTGCAAATGCGCTTAATCGGATCAATTTCGGCTGCCTGTGTGAATTTTAAATTACCGCAATAAATGTTGTTGTTGTTAATTTAATAACTTTTGTTGCATAATTTGTTTGGGGAAGCGGAGAAAAAGGTGTCAAGTGCACCAACAAACTTACCAACCATACCTCTGTCTCTGCTGTTTAAATCTAGCCTAATATTTTGCTTTTTTGGTTATACGAAATTGGTCTGGGTGGGGGGGGGGGGTAGTTTCAGACTGTGCGTACTGTGGAAGACAATCCTGGCGGCTCCCCTGCCAATGAGCACCTCCACGCCGCAGGTGGAGCTGAGCCACATTGCAGAGCAGAGCAGCTTTTAACAGTCAAGTACCCCACAGCTCCCCAGCAGAAGGTAAGTCTCATTGGAAATTAATCACTTGGTTCAAACAAATTACATGATTTAAGAACAAATGTGCTTCAGTGTTAAGTGTGAAAAAAAAGTTTTTATTACGGCTGAGGGAACATTGTACAATTTGTATATATATATATATATATATATATATATATATATATATATATATATATATGACTCATTGTGTTGTGATGCAATGAAGCAAATGAGCGTTGGAATGTTAGTTATTATATCAGCAGTAATGGGTTGTGGGTCATTGTTTAGTGATCATGGTGAAAAGATTTGTCATTGTGGGGAGGCATCGTTCTCTTGCGAGAGGCAGCAAAGTAAGTTTCCATTAGCCTAGAGGTTCAGGTATATTGACGTTGATTTAGCATTTGACATCTCTTGATTGTGGGGGTGGAGGGGCTGCCAGGGCCTTAGTGTTTTCTGAAGGGGGTCCCACTGTCTCACACTGGGGAACCCCTGGGGTACAGCCACACCCTCCACCTATTTGAACCCTGCCCCCGGCGTTTACAGTCCTGTACGGCGGCTAAGAGAGGGTTTCACAGGGGGGAAGGTTGTGTGCAGCCATCCTCGTATGAGAGTGTGTGAGACCTTCAGCGAGGACCAGGACTGTCTCACCATGTCTCAGAGAGGCCCACCCAGTTGAACAGATGTTCTGCCCAGGACGTCTGTGGTGCTTTGTCTCAGGGGTTGGCATAAGGAATGGCTTACATTGTTTAGTAGGAGATATGAGTGGATTTTTAATTGTGTAATTATACAAAGAAAGGAATAATAAAAAAATAAATCACACCACATTCCGTTCACTTATATGACATACACATATAGAGTACACACATATATCACAGACATATGACAGACTCATATATCATACACATATGACATACAAATGTTTGTGTTCAAATGACAGGAGAGGAATGCACATGAAAATTTAAAAAAGCTAAAACACTAAAGAGCGCAAATCTGAACACTCCCACTTGGAGAGAGTGAGGCAGCATCTGAATGCTGCATGCTGTGCCACCAGCCTACCTCCTAAACACCACCAGCCAACTTCCTAAACACCACCAGCCTACCTCCTAAACACCAGCAGCCTACCTCCTAAACACCAGCAGCCTACCTCCTTAACACCACCAGCCTACCTCCTTAACACCACCAGCCTACCTCCTAAACACCACCAGCCTACCTCCTAAACACCACCAGCCTACCTCCTAAACACCACCAGCCTACCTCCTAAACACCACCAGCCTACCTCCTAAACACCACCAGCCTTCCTCCTAAACACCAGCAGCCTACCTCCTAAACACCACCAGCCTACCTCCTAAACACCACCAGCCTACCTCCTAAACACCAGCAGCCTACCTCCTAAACACCACCAGCCTACCTCCTAAACACCACCAGCCTACCTCCTAAACACCACCAGCCTACCTCCTAAACACCACCAGTCTACCTCCTAAACACCACCAGCCTACCTCCTAAACACCACCAGCCTACCTCCTAAACACCACCAGCCTTCCTCCTAAACACCAGCAGCCTACCTCCTAAACACCACCAGCCTACCTCCTAAACACCACCAGCCTACCTCCTAAACACCACCAGCCTACCTCCTAAACACTGGTGAGGACGCTCCTGCCTTCGTACTCTCATCCTTCCTTCTCTCCTGTCCTCTGTTGTTCACTCACTACTCACTCCTCATCTGCAGGTGTGGTGAATAATATATACAAACTAATTAGGCAGATGATGAGCTGAGGCATGTGTGTGTGTGCATAAGTGTGTGTGTGTGTGTGTGTGTGCGTGTGCATGTGAGTGTGTGTGTGTGTGTATATGCGTGTGTGTGTGTGTGTGTGCGCGCGCGCACACACATGGGTGTCTGTGCATGTGTGAAAGAGAGGCAGAGAGAGAGAGAAACAGGATGCTTGCACATTTCTCTGGTAGATATCTTATCCCAGTCCCTAGGTCCCACACATAGAGACAGCAGACAGCTTTAATGTTCTCATAATGGGATGAATTCTGAGGATTACAGGCCCCCACTAAGTGGTAAATGGCGTTTTAAGTTGCTAAGCGATGCATCACCTCATACTCCACAGAGATCGCAACTTGAACTTAAAAAGTCATCCAGATTCAAGTTTGAGCACGTTTTCTCAAACAAAAGTCTATTCTATTCTTTTGATTTGCCATTATCAACAGTGCTCGGTCACAATCGACTCTACATTCAATGCACACATTCACATGGGACATATACATTTGCCCCAAAGTGGTCCACACAGACGCGTGCACGCACGCACACAGACACACACACAAAGCCCGAGCCAGGGACTGCGCTACACACACTCGCCATCCAGCCACCAAAGCATGTCTTGTACTTATTATCCACCACGTTTTGTCTTCTGGAACTTTATCTTTCCAGGGCAAACTGTACTGTGTGCATACTGTGCATCACCACAGCAGGAAGCCCAGAAGCTGGTGTCAGAGCATATATAATTCTACATCTATTTATACCCGTAGAATGACCCTGATGCCCAAACCAGGGCTGCTTTGTCACAGATTACACAGTAGACATGGGATAGTGTGTGTGATTGTGAGTGTGTGTGTGTGTGTGTGTGTGTGTGTGTGTGTGTGTGTGTGTGTGTGTGTGTGTGTGCGTGCGTGTGTGTGTGTGTGTGTGTGTGTGTGTGTGTGTGTGATTGTGAGTGTGTGTGTGTGTGTGTGTGTGTGTGTGTGTGTGTGTGTGTGTGTGCGTGTGTGTGTGTGTGTGTGCGTGTGCGTGTGTGTGTGTGTGTGAGTGTGTGTGCGTGCGTGCGTGCGCGCGCGTGCGTGCGTGCGTGCGTGTGTGTGTGTGTGTGTGTGTGTGTGTGTGTGTGTGTGTGTGTGTGTGTGTATATTTTACATAGGTTATATTATATATTTATATTCTAACACTTTACTTTACGTAGAGTGTCTGTCTCTTCTTCCTTTT
>JAXIVH010000001.1:2660942-2663442 GCA_036785325.1 Urophycis tenuis | reverse complement strand
ACTGCAGACAGACACGCAAAAACAAACACGCACAGACACACACACACACACACACTCATATTGTGCACGCACGCATTGACAGTAATAGCAGCATACACAAAAAGCACACTGCTCAATATTGTATGCACTGTCGTATATGCCGTCTCAAAATCGAATATTCAGACTTAGGCCTCTCTAACCCGTCAGTGAGTGAGTGAGTGAGTGAGTGTGTGAATGAGTGAGTGAGTGAGTGAGTGAGTGAGTGAGTGAGTGAGTGCGTGCGTGCGTGCGTGCGTGTGTGAAAGAGAGAGAGAGAGAGAGAGAGAGATACAAAATAAGCATGTCAACGAACGTTTGATATGATGGTAGAAGAAGATACTTCTTCTAAGTTGGTTAATGTCATTGGCATGTACACTGGGTATTAATGTGTACACATATATATACACACCCATGTGTGTATGCATTTGTATACATACATTTGTTCACCACACAAGTACAGAAGGACAGTAAGTACAGTGGCCTACAGTCTGTGATGTCTCCTGGGATACGGTGGTACACTCTGAACAAGCCTGTTCTTAGACTCTATATATGCACCACTTTGCATGGGGCCGGGTCAGCCTGACCTCACCCCTGGGAGGGTCTACCCAGACTCCTCTGTTTGGCTGGAGACCAGGCTCTGGCGGAGAGCACACCCTCTGATTTAGGAGGCCATCATGGCCGCGGAACAGTGGGCCGACTCTTCAGCCTCTCATGGACGATTGAGGAGGCAAGTCTGTGCATTGCTTTGTAGTTCTGGAGTCTCATGAGTAGCGATTGTGTGCGTTCTACCGAGAGATAATAGGACACAGAGGCCACCGAAGGACGCCTTTTGCCACTGTGATGGCGTTGCCATTTTGTCTTGGTCACATGGTCTCCACCAACACTCAACAGCTTAAGTGGCAGCTGAGCGAGAAGCACTCTGTATGTCAGTCAGCAGCTCTAAGTGAGCAGAATTATCTCAAGTGGAGGAGTTTCGGCATCACGGAGCCTTTCTCAGCAGCCATCCACGGTGGTGGAGCGTCTGTTGAGGAGGCCCCCCCCCCCCCCCCTGGGCGCTCCACTGGGCGCCCCACTGGGTCCCCTGCTGCACACACAGGAAGTGTTAGAGGGACTGTACATCTCCCCGCTGGCTGGGGACATCGACAGGGGGAAGGTACATTTGCGCTGCCCTACTTGCCCTTTGGCCCCGTGATGGAGAACTCGTACAAGCAGAACAGAGACTGGATGGATGATGAATGGATGGATGGGTGGATGGGTGGAAGCTGAGAGTAGAGTGTAAACTCTCCTCCCCTACTCACTCTTCCAACCGACAACTTCAGAGGCCAGTATGATTTAAGGATACATGATATAACCAGTCTTACTGATTGAGTTGAAGGGCAGACCTTTCTCTCAATGCAGGCTTGACAAACTTTATTTTTACAAATGGTGTGAGGGCGGGCGTGACATCAACTTACAATCGACTTTGAAAATCACATTTGAAATGATTTACATTCAATCCCCTTCTGCCATTGGAAACCGCAGTCAAATGGAAAGCCATATGCAACACTCACAGGACAGCTGGAGCGAACATGTACACAGGGGGTGTACATTTTGACCTCAGTGTGACTTGGCCATGTTCACAATACACGCAAAGGCATTCATCCACATGTGCAGCCCTTGTGCAGACCTGTAGGCGAATGGTGTGCATTCACACAGCGATGGCAGCGTTAACCATGCAGAGCTGCTGTTTCGACGGCCTCAGAAGCAGGAAGGGATGGGTGCCCTGGAGGCACATTTCACTTAGCCATGGCTTGCCGGCTACCTGAGGAGGAGCTGCACTACCTACTTATTCATGTGACCCAGCATAGTCTTACTCATCTTCCTCACGCTTCGCCGGCTCCACTGCTAACTGTTCAACATGCTACTTCATATTCAAGACCATGTATTACATGTCTGGAATGTACCTGGGGGATCATGCAAAGAATGTAGATGAGGTGAAGCCACAGAGGACATACGTGACACACAGGCTGAGAGAAGCTGGTCTGCTGAATCACTCCCGTCCTGTGAGCTGTTTATTTCAGTTAACAGTCCCCCTGCTGTGTGAAGATCAGAAAATGACAAGAAGAACAACAACAGTGGAGTTTTTGGATGAGGAATTTGACATCTCAAATATACATTTTTGAAACGTGTAGTGTCAAATGTTGGATGTCGGACGTTGTTCCCTCCCCCTCGCCTCTCGCCACTAAAACCTTAGTAACAGAAACCTTCATGGCTCCCTCCGGTCCTTCTGGGAAGCCCCGCCCTCTCGCACCACGACGCCCGTCTGGAACCCTCCGCTCCAGGGGTCCCTCTGGGGACGGGAGGGGCTGGGGAGGAGGTAACAGGGCGGCAGGGATTTGTTTAGGAAAGAACAGATCATGTAAATGTATATGATGGAAACTTAAGTTAACATCAGTCAATATTGAGTCTTACAGGAGCCTCCCATAGCATCAGAGGAGCGGGC
>JAXIVH010000001.1:2598442-2655942 GCA_036785325.1 Urophycis tenuis | reverse complement strand
ATTTTCAGCCCCGACCAGATGAGCATGATGCTGTAGTTACTTGTGTCACTGGATTCAGTAAGATATCGTAATGCCAGCTTATAGTGCTGACACACTATTGTCTGTTTACAGACTTAAAAGCCTCTCTCCCATTGCCTGAAAGCAAAGTGTCCTGGTGCTTTTGTCAGCAGCGTTCTTCCTTAAAATGCATAGAAGCACAATCACATTTTAGGTGACAGGGGGGGCAGAGTTGAGTGTAGGGAGAGTTTGTTTACTTTCCATGTCAAGTAATTGTCTATTTGCTGTTTGAAAGAGAGGCCAAACTTTTTAGCAAGAGCTTTTGATGCTTTTATGGCATCAGAAGCTTTACTAAATTGGTTTCCACAATGCAATCTTCATACAGCTTTCCCTTATTCATCACTGTGTGTGTTTTCATATTTCCCCAGCATGCTATCCTAGCCAAGAAATTTGTGGAGGTGATGACGAAGTACAATGAGGCTCAGATGGACTTCAGAGACAAGAGCAAAGGACGCATCGCCAGGCAGCTGGAGATCAGTGAGTTTGAGCTTGGGAGTGTTTTCCTCCTGTGTTTCACTTCAAGTGATTCAATTTACCTGAGGAAGGTGGCTTACGTCATCAATAAATGAAGAAGATAACCCACAAAACATAACATAGAAAAGGGAGTACTAACAGCAGACCAATCAGCTGTGTGTTGGGCTTTGGACAGGAACTTAAGTTCTGAAGGGGTCATTCAGAACGTCAGCGATTGACATATACTATTGCATTGAAGTGGAATGGTTCAACACACAACTGTATGACATTCACTCTGAAAAACAATCAGTTGTGTTAGGTAAATCTTATTTCAAAAACTACTCTTCAAATCTGGAGGATTTCCACACCCTCATTCCCACACTGTTATTTTGTGCTGGCAGGACTCATCTGAAGGTCTCTGCTCTCTCTGGTGGATTAGTTGGCATTCTCTGTACTTTTTCCATCCACTTGGGTTATCATCCTCTGTTCTCTTTTCTGGGGGTTCTCTGTTGAAAACTCTTCTTAAGCAGTATCACTGTTTTCTGTTGAGGGATGGGGCTACCACTGAAATATACACGCAGCAATGGGCAGAAAAAAATAAATAAGGCTGTTGACTGTTGGAATTTACTGTAATGGAATTTACATTTTCGAATCAGTGCGTCGGTCTGTCTGTTTGTCTCTCTGCCTCCGTTTATCTGACAATTTATCTCTTCCTACCTGTCTTCCTGCCTCCCTGTCTGCCTGTCTGTCTGCCTGCCTGTCTCACCGGTCAGCGGGGAAAGCCACAACGGACGAGGAGTTGGAGGAGATGTTGGAGGGGGGCAACGCGGCCGTCTTCAGTGCTGGGGTAAGACCGCCAGGGGGTCCCAGTAGTTGTGGTTCCTTCCTGCCATCTCAACCTGCTTCAGATTCCTCCAACATGTATCAATCCATGCGCTGGCCCTGCTGACGGCTGGCCCTGCTCCACTGTGTTGTGAGAGCCACGGTGACGCGCTGAATGGGACGCTAGTCTCTGAAACAGCCATGTGTGTGTTACTTGGTGGCAAAGGCTGTTTATCTCAAAGTAACTCCAATGTAACTTCTGGAAAACCGCCGATTATTTGGAAAACACGTCTACCGCACGTCTAATACACTCAGTACATCTCAAAGCTTATTAATGCTGCAGTCAACAAATACAACGCCATATTGTTTACCTAAAACATCTGTGCTAAACGACAGCAAGGAAGGGTAGGGCTTTGTTTACTTCCTCTGCCACCCTGTGGCTTAACACAGATGTTGTTGTTATTATTATTAATTAATCACACCAGTAGCTTGGTAATGTCTCTTTATTAGCTGACATTGACGTATGATGTTGCCATATGCTTCATGTCTGACTGTGCTTTTCCCCCCTCTGGGTCTTTTTGCCAGAGATTGCAAGAGAGTCATTATCTGTCTTTCCTCTAACATCTCTTTCAGCATGTGTCTCTGTCTCTGTCTATGTTTATTCCACTCTCTCTCTATCTCTATATCTGTCTGTCAGTCTGTGTCTCACTCCGTCTCTCCCTCTCTGTCTGTCTCTGTCTTAGTCTCTTTCATTGTCTGTCTGTTTCTCCCTCCCTCCCTGTGTCTGTGTCTCTCTCTTTCTATATGCCTGTGTCTCTCTCTCTGTGTACCTCTCTCATTCTTTCTCTATTTGTGTGTGTGTGTGTCTCTCACACTATTTTCTCTATTTCTCTCCATGTTAGATTGTGGAGTCCAAGATCAACCAGCAGGCCTTGAATGAGATTGAGGCACGACACAAAGACATCATGCGCCTGGAGAGTAGCATCAAGGAGCTTCATGACATGTTTGTAGACATCGCCATGCTGGTGGAGAACCAGGTACAACCACCATGGAACATAACACACACATGCACAAAGACATATACATACAGTATGTATGCACCGTGTAAACCCATTTCAGCAGGAGAACTTTTTCTACCACTCTGGAGTAACAAGCAGATGCCTCCAGTTTTACGAAAACCCACAAAATAACTCTAAAATGTTCACTTGCAAATGTTCACTATGAGATGCAAACAGAGCGGTTTTCAACTCAAATTGTGATTTGGGGGGTTTACTTAAGAGTTAACATCCTAATCCTATGAACTCCTATGGGTTCAGGACCTGATCCAGATCCTAGTATTGTTGCTATGTATAATGGGAAGTAGTCTAGCAAATTGGGCAGATTAAAGGGTGGGTTAGAGTACCCATATTGAATGTGAACATTCATAATGTAGGAAACCCACACAACCAATTAAGTGCATTCATGTGCTGTTCATGTAGTCCTGTTGTTTGGCAATGTCATTTAGGAAACCATCAACAACATGCTCTTTCTCCTGTATGGGTGTGTCTGCATGTGCACGCACACACACATCTGTATTCATCCTAATCCTCTTGTCACTCCCAGGGCGGCATGATTGACAGGATCGAGAGCAACATGGACCAATCAGTGGGCTTCGTGGAGAGGGCCGTGGCCGACACCAAGAAGGCCGCCAAGTTCCAGCAGGAGGCGCGCAGGGTGAGTGTGGAGCTCCTGGTTCACATGCTGCTCCTCCTGGGGCTCTGCTCCTTAAGGAGCAGGTGCTGCTCCTCCTGGGGCTCTGCTCCTCCCGGGGCTCTGCTCCTTAAGGAGCGGGTGCTGCTCCTCCCGGGGCTCTGCTCCTTAAGGAGCGGGTGCTGCTCCTCCTGGGGCTCTGCTCCTTAAGGAGGGGTGCTGCTCCTCCTGGGGCTCTGCTCCTCCTGGGGCTCTGCTCCTTAAGGAGGGTTGTGCTGCTCCTCCTGGGGCTCTGCTCCTTAAGGAGCAGGTGCTGCTCCTCCCGGGGCTCTGCTCCTTAAGGAGCGGGTGCTGCTCCTCCCGGGGCTCTGCTCCTCCCGGGGCTCTGCTCCTTAAGGAGCGGGTGCTGCTCCTCCTGGGGCTCTGCTCCTCCTGGGGCTCTGCTCCTTAAGGAGCAGATGCTGCTAGGCTACATTTGTCTGATGATTAAGTAAAGCATCTGATGGTTGAAACAAGCCTATGACTGTGATGTGAGGACATGCTGGGGACAGACCCAGCCAGCTGGGGGTCCTAAGCTAAGTTAGGTCCATAGAGATGGCTGTACTAACAACATAATGTGTGTATGGTATATATACTTAATAAACAAAAGATAGGTTAGTAGTCTGTAGCAGCATTTCATCACCACAACATAATTCTAGGTAAATATATAGGCCTAGGATATCACAGTTATGTTTCCAAATGCTTTGTCTTCATTTTCATTGTTGTCCTCTCATCTAATTGTATTCTTCTCTCTTTGCCACTCTGTTTCTCTCCTTCTTTATCTTCTGTTATCCAGAAGCAAATGATGATCTTCTGTTGCTGCGTCATCCTATCCCTCATCCTTGGCTCCTTCTTATACAGCTTCATCAAGTAGTCACTAGTCTGGCTTGAATTCACCTCTTTGGGTCATCCACACAGCCAGAAATGCGAACATGCAAACTAATTAACATTGATACATTTGAAAACAGTAGCAAAAAAAAAAAATAATAAAAATAGTAAATTGACATTTTTTCCATATTATTATATTATTATTCTATTAATAATTGTTTCCTAATTTTTATATTTTCAATGTGCATGGTTGCTGAGTGTGCACTGTGAATTATTTTCATTGTTCAATTCAAGCATCACAAGCTGGTGGGTCATGCTTTATTGTAACCAGATTAAAACACAGTCCCTAAAGTTTACTTTGTTTGATTATGTTACTTATCATGGTTAAAATCTATGAGACAAGTCCTGTATGAGTACAGAAAGACAGAAATATTGGACCACACCTGCATTGCCTTTCTGGCCATGTCTATGTATTTATTTATTTTTGTCTTGTTTTAAGTAACGTGCTTATTATTGTTTTTTCCAGTTTATCAATAGCATATGCATATGGAGATTGCTTTTGTGCATGAAATAGTTGAATTTGTATTGTATTTGGCTGAAATATTGTCCCTTTGTTTAGGCCCAAAACTCTTTAGACCCTTGAGTTAGTAGCTTACATTTGGTGCACATTGATGCTGTTCCTACTTTTTTTTATATTTTATTTCTCTTTTCTAAATTGATAATTTATTTGGTCTGTTCAGGATCTGAACAACTTATGTTTGTTCGGCTTTGTGAAAGGTCAAAAGCCCAGCTAGAGCTCCCTAGGGCCTTAGATTGACGATTAACGTCATCACAGTGTATGTAGCATGTAGTGTGTTTCCATTGCGTTTCATTCAAGTCCGTGTTAGGTGTTTTAAATATTGCAGGAAGTTGGATGCATTTTAAATAATATGTCTGTTGGGGTCGTGGCTTTTGTAGCGTTGCTCCTGTTTTAAATAAAAAACGTGACATCGACGTCAAAATACCATTATTGTTTTATACTGTATAATTAATAAGCCTTCAGTTTTTATATTGTACGCATTAAATATTGATTGGCATGATTTTCTTGCCGTAATTCGTCCGTACCTTCTCGAAGGACAGGTTGTTGCCACCAATCACAACTGGTAAGCCACGTGATATAGCCAATAGATGGTCGTTTCCTGGATGACTTGGCCATCATGGTGGTCCAGCCCTCTTCCACACTGCAGAGGGAGCTGCTAAACGTGTGTCGGTCATGCTAGGCTTCTAGAGACAAAACCACTGGCAGAAATGGCGACACATATAGTGGATTAATCCCATCGTCTAAACGCAAACCGTACTGATTAATCATGGTGGTAAGTGAAAAAAATGTGTTGTTTATGTCCATGTTTTTGGCATTTTCGATTTAAATTCATTCTATTTGAAAGGGGCGGTGTCCGGACATCATCCGTTTTTTATTGGCTGGATTCAGCGAGCCATGTTGTATTTTGCACCACTTACCTCTGCCCAGTATTCTATTGGATGTTCTCATCCAATGATATTCGATGTAGCTAGTGAAAGACACGGGTTTAGACGAATAAATGACCTGCTTCCTTTGTTGCCATTGGACTATTTTATGTTTGTGGGCGGGGTATATCTCGTGTTTCGTGAGGGAAACAAAATGGCGGCGATTGTTATACTACAATAACTTTAGGATGTCCTCTTAACCTGCAGTTTTCTATTGAGATCTGGAACTACATTCCTGTGCATTTGTACGGAAGGCTGAGTCGTGCAGCACTATAGTAATATAAGGGTACAGTTAGCTTGAGCAGTATCGGGGTACAGTGAGCTGGAGCAGTATCGGGGTACAGTCAGCTGCAGCAGTATTAGGGTATAGTGAGCTGGACCAGTATCGGGGTACAGTGAGCTGGAGCAGTGTCAGGGTACAGTGAGCTGGAGCAGTATCAGGGTACAGTGAGCTGGAGCAGTATCGGGGTACAGTGAGCTGGAGCAGTATCGGGGTACAGTGAGCTGTAGTATCGGGGTACAGTGAGCTGGAGCCAACACAGCGCTGTGGTAGCAGTCGGATATCTTGGTGCTATCTTGATGCCATCGAACAACGCTCCAACATTTGAGTGCATGGCTATTTTCCCGCAAATGCAGCGTTAACTTGTTGAAAATGAAGGAATCCAACTATGGACAAAGGGCTATGTTGTTGCTGTACTTTTTACTGAAACACAACAACAGATACGTTTCATGAACTCCATGTTCTTGTACAATAGCGCCCAATAATGCACGGATAATACAAAGCCATACAACGTTTTACTTTGATGGTTATGAAGCCGAGTTGTTGCATTGCATTTGTTGCGTAGTGCTTTCTCGCGAGTTCATGATCACTAGAATAGTCACATATTTACCATTTAACTTGAAAAACAAACTGGTCTTCGTTGCGTATTGGAAATGTCCTCTCTGACAAAAGTTGCCAAAAAATCCTCAATAATGGATGATGGTCACCCGCGACATAGCACACGCCTGGTAAGTGTGTAATGTTCACATGTCAAAATAATTAGCAAAACTTTACTTTGTGGTCTTTGTTCTCGCTGGAGGGACATGTGCCAGTCCCGCCGTACTGGTGATATCAACATGATCATTGTTGTTGTTGTTTTTACTATTATTATCATATGGGCAAGCGCGCTTGCACCCGTTATTCCTAAACTGCATCAAGCTAATTTAAACCAAATGGGATACATTAACTATATGTATCCCATTGGTTTCAATATATGGTTTTAAAATGGATTGTTATCCGTGATGTAGGAGAACATGTGTAGTCAGAGAAGACTCCTACATTTTATTTAATATTAAAATGGGCTTGATGCTCCTATCATAATATAAGTGTGGCGTAGAGGGATGCAGTTGGGGGAAGGGGTCAAGATGGAGAGATTATCGTCTGTTGATCGGCTCTTGGGACTGCACCCAGGACAGTATGTCACTGCTCCATCTGTTGCTGTTCTCTTTAAGGGCAATGCTCTGGGGCTGCTGTTTTTTCATGAACCTCCCTGACAAATGATGCACAGCTCATTTGTGTCTAGTTCTGAACTTTGCATCATAGCGTTCTCTGTCACCCTTTGAACTGTTAGGCTTCTTTGCAGTCTAAATCCCAGATTTCCCATCTGTATTTTACAAAGTTAATGTTATAGCTGTATTAAGGTACCCAATTATTCATATAAAATGACTATTTGTTGCATGCGTTTGATGCATGAATGTCCTCTTTGCTTCTTTTTGTCTCTATGATTCCAAATCAGTCTTGCCTCATTTGTGTTCATTTGTCTGTCTCTACCTCTGTCCCTGGCCTTTTTTTCCTAAATAAAAGCGCACGGGTACCCGTAGACGTTACCATGACGACGGCATCTCAGACGAGGAGATCGATGGACGCAGGATGTTTGACCTGGAGGACAAAGTGCACAGTGAGCGGTTCAGCTCGGACAGGGTCGTGCGCATGGAGGGCAAAGGTATGGAGTCAAGGGTGCTGTGCTGTGAATGTGGTCTTCTCTTGAAGGAGAAGACACATGGTACACTTTGCCATGCATGCTATGCTAGTCTCAATGATGATGATGACCTTTTTGCTTCGTATGTGTTTTGACAAATCGCATTGCTGGAGGGTGGGATCTATACACCCGTAAACTCCCGGTGGCGGGGAGAAGCTAAAACAATGTCAAGATTTAAAATCAACACTGTAGAAGTACATATTTAAATTGACTACTGAAAGTTTCGGTTTGGTCAAATCTGTCCGTAATGAAACAGGTGTAACTTGGCCCCTTTCACGTTTCGTTTTCGGCACACAATGAATTTCATAATAAAAGTTACAGTCATGTATATTTCACAGTGAAATCAATGGGTAGATTGTGTGTTGGATCAGCTAATCACATATTAAGGAATGAAACCTATCCGGTGGATCCCTAGTGTCAACCATTAACCTTTGAAGCTTTTCCATTGGCTTTCACCGTTCCTACATTCCTGCAGTAATATAGTTTGCGTGTTTGTCCGCAAAACATTTTCCAAATGTTGAAGGGTTGAAGGGTTATTGAAAGGTGCGGGATGTTTTGTGTGGTCCCCCATGTTCTGCTGCTGAACCCTTCAGACCTGACGTACGAGTACGTCCAAAGAGGAGGCCTGAGGGACCCCATCATCTTTGAGAAGCCAGATGGATTGGGAATCAAGTAAGCCACCCCTCTCTAGCTAACTCGTCTTCCCTTCCTCATGTCTGACAAGCCTCAAGTGTACTCAGAGTTAGTTGCCGGATTAAATCAAAAGGCGAATGACGGAGTTTCTCATTCATTTCATTTTCTCTCCTCATTTGACTGCAGAATGCCAGATCCTGACTTCAGTGTGAACGACGTTAAGATCTTTGTCGGTGAGTAAAACTAACTTATCACTTATTTCCTGCCTTCACAGTACTTGATATCCTTTTGTAATGAAATGCACTTATTTTTTGTAATAAGGTTGTAATAAATTGATGACTTGATTTAGCAGACTTCAAAACCAGTAACGAGCCTTTCACGACAAAGTAAAGCAAACGATGGCAACCTTGTTAGTTTTCATTGTTTTTGGGCTGGACAGGCAAGTCCTTGTGCCAAAAGGATTTTTATTATGGTATTGATCACTAGATGGTAGTGGGGGTGACTTTGGCTATTTCTTTTCCCCCTAGTTTGCGACTTTTAGTCTGAGCCCTCCCCTGTTCAATGTGGTATGGAGTGTCCAGTGAGTGTGTGCTAACAGCTGTGATCCCCGGCCCCGCCCTGCAGGCAGCAGGCGCATGGTGGACGTGATGGACGTGAGCACCCAGAAGGGCACGGAGATGTCCATGGCCCAGTGGAGGCGCTACTACGAGACGCCCCACGCCCACAGGGACAAGCTCTACAACGTCATCTCGCTGGAGTTCAGCCACACCAAGCTGGAGAACCTAGTGAAGAGGCCCGCCACGGTACACACACACACACCCCGACACGCTTGTGGCAGCACGCTCTGTTTCTGACTGCCTTTCTGTTGAAAGTGGCTTCCAAGGTATTGCTGAGAAACATCGACACATGCGTTCTTACGTACACTACCTTTTTATAGGAGCAAGGTTATGGTGATCCGAACACAGGCAGTGTGGTCCATAACATTATTGTACTGTATATTATCGTACTATATATTGGTAATATCTCTCTGACCTGGCTACAGCTGAGAGTATTTCGAGCAAGGGTTCAGTCATGGTAAGGTGCATTGCGTGTGTGGGCCTTCAGGTGGATATGATCGACTGGGTGGACAACATGTGGCCCCGTCACTTGAAGGAGAGACAGAGAGACTCCACCAACTCCATCACTGACATGCAGTATCCCAAAGTCCAGAAGTAAGGCCGCCTGCTCGTACACAGCCTGTGCAAAACTAAACCGTTGTGACATTTTGGATTCATGTTTGCTTTGTGGCTTCTTCACAGCAGCAGTCAAGATTTCATCTCAAAAGACATGTTTTTTTTTGTCTTTGGTTTTCTCTGAGCCCTTTGTGTCTCTTGTCTGCGTGGTTCCAGGTATTGCCTGATGAGTGTACAGGGCTGTTACACAGACTTTCACATCGACTTCGGCGGAACGTCCGTCTGGTACCACTTACTGAGGGGATGCAAGGTACACGCACGCACGCACGCACGCACAAGCGTATCATTACAAACTACATGAATATGAATTGCATTACTTTTCAATAACTTTTCAATAACTCTACTTGTCAAGGGATTTCATAATGACCCTCACATGGGGACTGTAAGGAGATACACATCATTACTGTCCTTAATGCTGTTTTGGGTGGGGCTCCAACCATCCAGGTCTTCTGGCTGATCCCCCCCACCCCTCAGAACCTGGAGCTCTATGAGAACTGGGTGTTGTCGGGGAAACAGGGTGACGTCTTCCTGGGAGACCGCGCCTCTGACTGCCAGAGGATTGAGCTGAAGCAGGGATACACCTTCATCATTCCTTCAGGTGCCCCTGCTTCTGTGAACTCTGGACTCACTCACCGCAGGCTGTCTGTAAACATAATGATAATACAATAATGAATAAAAAATCATATTAATAATAATAATAATAATAATTATAATAATAATTGAATGCTAATGCATTCAATGCTTCTATTGAATGTTTTAAACTGTCTTTTGTTTCTCCTTCACAAAAACCAAATCAATATACTTCAGTACAATTGAACACACTTCACTATCTTTCTCAGACATTTTTCTTGCTTATGTCACAGCCTAGTGAGACAGACATGAAACACTTCTTTGGCATCAAAATAATTGTGTGCATGTGTGTGTGTATGTATGTGTGTGTGTCAGGCTGGATCCATGCTGTGTACACCCCCGTGGACACCCTGGTGTTTGGCGGGAACTTCCTTCACAGCTTCAACGTTCCCATGCAGCTCCACATCTCCAGCATAGAGGACCGCACACGGGTCAGTCTCTCTAGGGCTGGGGGGGGGGGGGTGTGTGTGTGTGTGTGTGTGTGTGTGTGTGCGCGCGCGTGTTATCTGGCTGACTCTGCAGCTGACCTTTATGTTGATGGTGTAGAACAATGGTTCACTTGATGGCCACGTACCCTGCAGGTTCCTGCCAAGTTCCGCTACCCGTTCTACTTTGAGATGTGCTGGTACGCCCTGGAGCGCTACGTCTTCAGCCTCACCGGCACCTCCTACCTCACGCCAGAGTTCCAGAAGCACTCGCTGGGCATCGGTGGGTGGCACACGCACGCACACACACAGGCACACACACACACACGCACACACACACACACACACGCACACACACACACACACACAGGCACACACACACACGCACACACACACACGCACACACACACACACACAGGCACACGCACACACAGGCACACGCACACACACACAGGCACACGCACGCACACACACACACACACACACAAGCATGCACACATGCACACGCACACATGCACACGCACACACATGCACATTTTTTCTTGCATGCAAATTGAGATCCTTATTCCCTCAGAATTCTTGGCAAGACTTTTCTAATATCCACATTTTTATTGAACAATATCCATCCTGTGGCCTTTCTTACTGTAACAAAAGGCTGCTTTCAGTGTTGTTCCTGACATTTATGAATGGCTTTAATCTCAAAAGAGAAATGTGTCACACAACAGAACAATATTAGTTTGGTACCAAAGGCAATGTTGTTTCTTGTTTCTTGTTGCAGTAAATGAAAAAGGCCCTCAGCCACAATGAAAGCTTTTCCAAACTTCATCCAGCACATCAACTTCAACAGCACACATTCTTTTCAGTCGAAAGAAAAGCCAACATAAGGATCATGAGAATTATTATACATGATATTATGACAGATGCAGACTAATGACACTTTCTTCCACACATGGAGGAACAATATGAAGTTGTTCCTCCGTATGTATAAAGTTCCTCAGGTGCACTATTGAACAAAGCGTTTGTGTGTGTGTGTGTGTGTGTGTGTGAATAGCAGAGTGGCTTCCTTCTCGTGACATGAATTGTATCGACGGGGAACAACAAAGTGAAAGGAATGAGAATGTATCTCTGCTCGCTCGTCAGATGTTGTTCCCTTGATCTCCAGCTGCGTCTCCCCGACCTCGTTCCGGTTGCCTCTTTCCTCTTTCCTCCTTTCCAACCACTGTGCGTGGCTGGGTCTGAAATGTGTGGATGGCGGTGACTCTCCACAGAAGGCCCTTCACAAAGTCTCATCAGAAAGATGAAAGTGCTGCGATGGCGTTGTTGACGTCCGTGGTCGTGCTCGCACGCTAACCGCTCTCCTGCAGAATGGGCACGCAGAGGTCACCTGGCGGGGTGACCTTGGTAACCATTGGTAACGGATGGTTTAGTGACGCCAGGGGAGGCCGCTACAGAACCAGTATTGTCCTGTTGTTTTACCGGACACGGCCCATCTCCTCAAAGCATATTACCCTCCGCTCCAACGCCAACACTAAGGGCGTCTGTAGCTTTGTTTTCTTTTACTTTTCCTTGTCAATTCCACACTGCTGCCTCACCCCTTTCTGTCCCTCCCTCGCTGTGAAAAGGATTACAGACGTGTCTTTGTCGGGTCTTTCGTTGAGCCAAATATAAATCACGGTGTGAAGCGCTCTATTGACGTATTGGCGTCTTTGTGTCTTGGCTCTTAAAAGATGCGTGTCATGTCTTTCTTCACGGTGCCAACATCTCCCAGAGAGCTCCCTGTGTGTACTCGCCCGGTGATCAAAGATCTCCCTGATTCGGATCTTTAGGCCTGAAGAAGCCGTCTCCTCCGGACCCGGACAGCGGAGACCTGGACGACGTGGACGAGGACGGCAGCAGCGACGGAGACGCAGAAGCCTCCTCTTCCAGGCCACCGGGGGGGAAGATTCACATGGCCCCGTTTGAGCTGGAGGGCATGTGGAACCTGCTGGGCAAGCTGGAGGCCCTGCCCTCCAACAAGAAGTGTGTGCCTGCCGGCATCCACAACGCCCCTGCCCTGCTCACACACATCAAGGTGAGGGGGGAGGACATCTGGGCACCAGCACCATTAGTGTAGATGACAGTGATGATGTTGGCCTGAAAGATTCCCTCATTGGTTTGGGGAATTTGTCTTGCCTGTCAATCATATGTGTCACACGGTGTTGTAGCTTGTCATGTAGCTTGTCATGTAGCTTGTCATGTAGCTTGTCATGTAGCTTGGCATGTAGCTTGTCATGTAGCTTGTCATGTAGCTTGTCATGTAGCTTGGCACTCGTCAATGGAGAGGGAGGGGGGTGTTTTTGGGGGAGGTTTTGGATCTTGCACTCTTGATGCTTCTTCTTCCTTAGCAACTCTGAAGTCGTACCTACAGCAGCATGAACCCGTCACTATGCTCAGGACTTTTGAGAAATCGCAGTTTTCCTAGTTCTGAGCATGTAAAGTCTAATTGCTAGTCGTCTTGCGTGAACTCTGGGCGGGGTCAACCCGACATGTGGTCACCACGGCCGCCGTGCACAGTTCCTCCACGCCTGGACTGCACTCTGCACTCCCCCTGTGGCACGTCCTGCACATTCCTGTAGGAAGAACGGGCCAATAGCTTGGCTGTATTACTGTTAGCAGCTCTCTGAAGAACAGCTCATCCAAACCACCTCCCTCTTGACGCTGCGCTTCCATGGGTTCAGCAGGACACCTCAAGTGTGAAGTCGATTGGATGAACGGTTGTTGGGAAAGTCAAAGACAGTCATACAGAGACTCCTCTAATTTGGTTAGATATTCAGTTGTGTGTGTGTGTGTGTGCTCCATGAAAGGCCCTTCTTAAGGAGCATGCCAATGACAACCCCAAGCTGTCCTACACCGGCAAGCCCATCATCACGTGGCCAAAGAGGGTGAGTGTTCAGACTCGGCCCACCACTTGTACACAATAACAACTTTAGCAGGAGTCAACGTTTCGTTGTTCTTTTGTCGTGTCAGCGTTTGTTTCGCTGCCACCTTCTGTATTGAAGAAACGCTGCCTCTCCCCCCTCAGCCATCGTGGTACCAGCCCCCCCCTCCCCCGCCCCCCCCCACCGCGCCCCAAGCTGGCCACCACGCCCGTGCTGCCGCGGCCCCAGAAGCCCGCCTCCTCCATGTCAGTGCTGAGACGCCGGCGGGTCAGGTGAGTAGTGAGGGTAGTGATGCTGCAGGGCAAACACAACGCCGTGGCATTCGTTGGAGTAAAGCCTCTCTCTCTCTCTCTCTCTCTCTCTCTCTCTCTCTCTCTCTCTCTCTCTCTCTCTCTCTCTCTCTCTCTCTCTCTCTCTCTCTCTCTCTCTCTCTCTCTCTCTCTCTCTCTCTCTCTCTCTCTCTCTCTCTCTCTCTCTCTCTCTCTCTCTCTCTCTCTCTCTCTCTCTCTCTCTCTCTCTCTCTCTCTCTCTCTCTCATATTAATGTCATTAGTGAGAGGCGTTGTGTCAGGAGGAGTGTGTTCTACTGATGCTCTGTGTCTCCCTCCCCTGTCCAGGTGCAAGCGTTGTGAGGCCTGCATCAGGACCGAATGTGGCGACTGCAACTTCTGCAGGGACATGAAGAAGTTTGGAGGGCCCGGCAAGCTGAAGCAGACCTGTGTGCTGCGGCAGTGTCTGGCGGTGAGTGTGCTGCGTGGCTCCACATCCTGAGGGCTTATGTGTTGAAAGAGTACCTGTCACCCAGTCAACCACCTTTCTTCAAGTTTGATCACTATTGAGAATTTTGTCAGAGGTCTTCATGACTTTTTTTGTTTTTAGATTATAAATTTTTTTTTCATGGCAAATTTTAAATGAGCGGTGATGCATTTGACAACAAATGTGTTAACCAAACCAAATGGTTGCATAGCAAACCACTGAACGTACAACCAAACGCTCGGGACTACATCCTGATATTTGTTGTCATCGACATTCCCCACACGTTCACCAAGCCATCACTCATGACACCCGGACACAGCGTTGAAGCACGCGGCGTGTGCTCCCTTCTGACCGCCCTGTTCTCCTCCTGTAGCCCGGCCTGCCCCTGTCTGCTGTGTGTTCCCCTCTGACGGCCCTGTTCTCCTCCTGTAGCCCGGCCTGCCCCTGTCTGCTGTGTGCTCCCCCTGTAGCCCGGCCTGCCCCTGTCTGCTGTGTGCTCCCCTCTGACCGCCCTGTTCTCCTCCTGTAGCCCGGCCTGCCCCTGTCTGCTGTGTGCTCCCCTCTGACCGCCCTGTTCTCCCCCTGTAGCCCGGCCTGCCCCTGTCTGCTGTGTGCGAGGTGTGCCAGGAGCCCAACCAGGATGACACGGGCGACCCCACCCTGCTGCTGATGGAGTGCTCCAACTGCGCGGAGATCGTCCACCCAGGCTGCCTCACGGTGGGGGAGCTTTCCTCTGACAGCCAGCGGTGCTGATACTGTCCCCCCGGTGTTGTAGAACGCTGGAGTTGGCGTAGCCAAGCTAGCTGTCACAAGTTAGCGGCTGCAGTTTGATGGCTTATCGTGTAGTGTTCACAATTGATGATTAAACTGGTTAAATGGTAATAATACATTTAATTAATTTGACAAAAGTATATCTGGGTAACGTAGGAAAATGGCACACTGGAGGAGATGGAGGGAAGCCCGACTGACTGATAGTGATAAAGTACACATGTTGAAAATACAGGCTGTGTTGTAAATCACCAGCAGAGTCATAAAAGCTACATGTTAAGCCCTTTTATCTTCCATCTCTCCAGGTTCAGGGAGAAGGAGTGATGAACAACGATTTACCCAGCTGTTGGGAATGTCCAAAGTGTGTTCTGGGAATCACTGACCAAGAGGTATGGAGATGTGCACGTACGCACACACACGCACACTCACGCACACACACACACACAAACACACACACGTGCAAACAGTTTTTGCCCCTAGGGTTCTCTCAATCAAAACAATGACAGTGAAAATCTATCAGTCGTGACTCAGACAGAAATCATATTCATGGATGGGTTATTGTTTCAAGCTTTTTTTTTTCATGTTATTTTATTTGATCTTAATTCTGAATTTGATGATTTAATAATATATATCTTTGATCGTCAATATAATCACACTCTGAATTACAGCAATGGTTGGGTAGCATTGCTCCTCTCCTCGGAGCCATCATTTGAACAATGTTTCTACATCATGGGCAAATTACAAAATACCCTGCCCTAAACAATAATTACAGGGTCATCTCACCTTTCAAATGTTCCCAATTAAACCCTGTGCTCTACAACAGTACAACGCAGCTATACAACTGGGTGGCCAATGGAGCTCTGGTGTGGGTGTAACACACATAGACACATAGATACATCGTAAACTGACTTGGCATAGACTGTATATAATACAGGTTAAACTGACTAAAAGTAGCATAGACTGTATATAATACAGGTTAAACTGATTTAAAGTAGCATAGACTGTGTATATATAATACAGGTTAAACTGACTTAACATAGACTGTATAATACAGGTTAAACTGACTTAACATAGACTGTGTATAATACAGGTTAAACTGACTTAACATAGACTGTATGTAATACATGTTAAACTGACTTAACATAGACTGTATGTAATACATGTTAAACTGACTTAACATAGACTGTATGTATATATTACAGGTTAAACTGACTTAACATAGACTGTATGTAATACATGTTAAACTGACTTAACATAGACTGTATGTTGGTAGAAGTTGGCTTATGACTGTCTAAGAATCTCTGTGTGTTGGGACGTTGTTGGAAACAAGGGACTAATGTTCACAACTCAACAAAATATGTAACACGGCTCGAGTCCTTTTTACGATAATCTACATCGGAAATGTTGCATGGCACCTTTTAAGGCTCTTTAACTTCTACTTAATCTTGTCTCTGACACAACTAAGGCTTTTTTTATGTTGAGTCAATATCATTTATTCATGAAGGGAAAATAATTGGCTTTTTATTTTCAACGGCAGGTAAGCTAAGCATGAGTGTACTTCAGTGAACAGTAAATGAATCAGACTGCCTTCTGGAGGCATTTGCATAACTTAGCATAACAGCCCAACGCTGGAGAAAGAACTGCTAATGTGTCAGAATAGCAACAGACAGACGCGCCTCTCAGCTGCATTATTTGGTCACATGAATAAAACATCAAAAGGTTAACGTCAGGAAAGCCCACGACAGTCTTTGAAATATAATGGTGCCGCTGAGTCTTTTTTTGTAGTTATTTATTCATTTATTTGCATTCATACCTGTTAAGAGAAGTTGCGTAGTATTGTGGAGGGATGTGATGTATTCATTTCACATGGGCTTGCCTCAGTACAAATCATGTCAAGCTTTTGTACATATACGAATACATCTGTGCTAGCTAACGGTGGAGATATTTAAAAGCGCTGAGCTCGCTGCTTGTGTGTAGTTGCTCTTTAAACAGACACTCGACAAGTACCCCTCGGTACAGCGTGTCACGGCGCTAGAAGGTGATTGCTCCTGTCTGCATCTGGAGCTGTGCAACTGTTTGACGGATTCCTCATCATTTTGATTTCACAACCTCGCCACCAACCAGTCGTCAGGCAGTGACGAGTCACTGGTTAACCGCCCCCGTCGCCGTCAGCAACCCCACGAGCTCCCCGAGGGGCCCCTGGTGCTGAGGCTGGGCCCGGGGCCCTCGGCCTGGCTGGGGGACCCCGCGGGCCCCCAGCAGGGCGGGGAGCTGCTGCGCTGCGGCCCCCTCCCGCCGCCTGCTCTCTCCTCTTGCTCTTTCTCCTCCTCCTCCTCAGCCTCCCTCCTATTGGTTGCGGCACCTCTGCCTTCTCAGCCAATCAGCTCGAGACTGGTGAGAGGCACTGCCGCCTACCCTCTCTCTGTACTTCCATGGTCCATCCGTCATCCCGTCTTCAGTCTGTCCGTCTGCTGCGTCCAGCTGTCTGCCCACTCTGCTTCTCCTCCCATAGATACCTGGGAAGAAGTGTCCTTAGAGTCTTAAGCACCACTGTTAACGAGAGCCGTGGCCCTGGCCATGTCATTGTTCTGTTGCCGTTGTTTTAGCTCGTTTTGTTTCACTCACTAGTTCAGACACTTTAGTTCAGATAGATATTGTTTCTTAAAAGGTGCAGCTGTGTTGTGGAGGGGGAGGGGAGCCTGTACACAGTGACTCGGTTAAAGGTGAATCAAGCCATAACAGTCCTACACGTGAGGGGGGGGGGGGTGTATGCTGGTCCCGTGGCTCCACGCGAGTCATCTCTCGTCCCCACGGCTGCTTCTCATGTGACCTCATCATCTGGCGTGCCTCCATTCCGACCGCCCCCCGTGAGCCTGACCCCGCGGCCCTGACCCCGCGGCCCTGACCCCGCGGCCCTGACCCCGCGGCCCAGCCGAAGAGGAGGGCGCCAGGGTGGAAGCCAGGAGGAAGGGCGCCCGCCCCAGCCTTGTACTTAGGGAGACGTTGGTATTGGACAATCTGAGCCCATGTAGTCTGCTTGGCCCCCCCATTTGTCTGGTGCTGCTTCTGCGTCCATCATGCCTTTATTTTCCCCACATGCTGTGTGGGGGATACAGAATGAAAGCACAGGCTGTTCTCTTTTTGCCATTAACGTCTTGTTTGTGTATCTTTTTCTCATAGACTCCTAAAGGAGACAAAAACAAACCACTCCCCTTGGTAAGCTCCTCCTTGAGTCCGTCCCTTCATCGCTTCCCCCTGGAACTCTTCCACCGCTCCCTGGTTCCAGTGTTAACAAGACGTCTCCTCCTCTTTCTGTGCAGAAGCGTAAGTCCACGTCGCTGCTGGACTCGCGCATCGCCAAGATCTACCGCCGGCAGCGGCACGGCCGGGACGGGGACGACTCGGGCAGCGACGATGACGAAGGTCTGCAGTCCTAAGCTTAGGTCATGTTGTGGTCAGGAGTAGTGTGTTGACCCTGTACCTGACGGCCATGTTGTGGTCAGGAGCAGTGTGTTGACCCTGTACCTGACGGCCATGTTGTGGTCAGGAGCAGTGTGTTGACCCTGTACCTGACGGCCATGTTGTGGTCAGGAGCAGTGTGTTGACCCTGTACCTGATGGCCATGTTGTGGTCAGGAGCAGTGTGTTGACCCTGTACCTGACGGCCATGTTGTGGTCAGGACCACCCTGTACCTGTACCTGACGGCCATGTTGTGGTCAGGAGCAGTGTGTTCACCCTGTACCTGACGGCCATGTTGTGGTCAGGACCACCCTGTACCTGACGGCCATGTTGTGGTCAGGACCACCCTGTACCTGACGGCCATGTTGTGGTCAGGACCACCCTGTACCTGACGGCCATGTTGTGGTCAGGACCACCCTGTAGCTGACGGCCATGTTGTGGTCAGGAGCACCCTGTACCTGACGGCCATGTTGTGGTCAGGACCACCCTGTACCTGACGGCCATGTTGTGGTCAGGACCACCCTGTCGCTGACCCTGAGGTCTCCTCTCCCCTCCAGTGTCCCGCCGGAGGAAGCTGGGCCTGCACCCCCGGGGGGGCGGCGGCTCCCGGAGGGGCTACCGCCGGGGCCTGCTGAGGGGGGGGCCGGGCCGCCGTGGCGGGGGCGTGGCCATGGGCGGCGCCGGCATGAGGATGAAGCGCGGCGGGGGGCTGCGCAGGGGCCGCGGCGTGCGGCTGCGGGGGGGGTCCCGGATGCAGAGGAGGGGGGCCGACGACTCGGACGAGTCCGACGACGACGACGACGACGATGACGAGGATGAGGACGAAGACGACGAGGAAGACGAGGTGGACGACAGCGAGGGGGGCGGCAAGGAGCGGCAGAGGGGGAGGAGGAGGAGGAGGCGCCGCGGGACGGACGAGGAGGACGACGAAGACGAGGAGGAGGACAGCGAGGGCGGGGAGTTCGACCCGGAGGAGGAGGACGAGGAGATGGACCACTACGAGGACGAGGAGGAGGGCGACGAAGGCCACTGGGACTCGGACCCGGAGCCGCCGGTCCTGCTGGTGTCGGACCTGAACGACGACCTGCTGAGCGGCTCCTACCTGACCGTCACCCTGCAGCGGCCCCAGAAGGCCAAGAGGCACTCGGGTAGGGAGGCTCACTCGCACCCTCCACTGTTTGATGGAGTTCACCATGATGAATGTCCTTTGTGAAAACATGACTTACAATGCTGCACATTCAAAAATATATATCAAATATATATATCAAAAAGCAGTGCAGTAGCTCAGTGGACAGAGCGGGTCGTCCACTAACCAGAGGGTTGGCAGTTTGATCCCCACCTCCAACTGCCCAGGTGTCCTTGAGCAAGACACTGAACCCCAACTTGGGCGCTGAACATAGCAGCCCACTGCTCCTATGTACCATAGACTGGGTCAAATGCAGAGAACCAATCTCGTTCCTATATCTAAAAAATACTGAGTGACCAATGAAGACCGAAAGGTCCTCTCGTCTCTTCTAACATGATGGATGCCTTTGGTGGCATGCTGTGGTGCTGTTGTTGTCCTCAACAGTTTCAGAGCCATTCATTATGGAAGCAATTCACTGCCATCATGTTTTGAATTTATTTGGATGTATATGGAAATGTAAACACCATTGAACTCCTTTGTTTTGAATTCACTTGACATTTCAAGTTGTGTTCAAAAACACAAATTCAATTATAATGTTCATGGAATTCAAACACAAAAAGATTCAGTTGCTGATATTCAAAATACAAGCAGGGCATTCAAAGGACAGGCCAAAGCAATCGATTGAAATGTGCTTCCAAACATTTAGCTTACTATTCAGATTTTCCCTTAAACATCTGTTTCGAGGTACTTCATGGCTTAGTTTGCAGATTTGATGAAATGAGTTTTTGGCCAGAGCCACGGGCGCTGGGCGTCTGGTCAGAGGATGTTGGTCTGAACCGCTCCATCTCCACAGGCTCCATTGTCCCCAAGCTGGAAGCTGCCATGGGTCCCAGGACGGCCATCTTGGGCCCGGGGGGCCAGCAGAGTTTTGTCCAGCGCAAGTCGGCCCTCTCCAAACCATCTCGGCAGAAGGGCGACGGGGACGGTGTGACCCCGACCAGGGGCCCTGGCAGGTGGGTGAAACGACCGGAACAGTGACCTCTGTGGTTATCACATGCTAGGACCTCTGTGGTTATCACATGCTAGGACCTCTGTGGTTATCACATGCTAGGACCTCTGTGGTTATCACATGCTAGGACCTCTGTGGTTATCACATGCTAGGACCTCTGTGGTTATCACATGCTAGGACCTCTGTGGTTATCACATGCTAGGACCTCTGTGGTTATCACATGCTAGCACCTCTGTGGTTATCGCATGCTAGGACCTCTGTGGTTATCACATGCTAGGACCTCTGTGGTAATCACATGCTAGGACCTCTGTGGTTATCGCATGCTAGGACCTCTGTGGTTATCGCATGCTAGGACCTCTGTGGTTATCACATGCTAGGACCTCTGTGGTTATCACATGCTAGGTGGGCTGCTTCCATTGCGTGACTCTTAACTTGTTTAGCAGAAGTGCATGATCTCCGGCAAACGTGACACGATTACATCATTGTGAGAATGAGCACCAAATGTGTGTCAAAAGATTTCATTGTGGTCAGCTCTCGTAACGCCATCTTGGCAGTGTTAAAAATGTTTACCTTTTTTCCATTGTGTTAGGATTTCGTCCTCATCTACTTGTTAGATGCGTGTGATTCACCCGGTTAGAGAACTACCTTTAATGCCCCATGGTGTGTGTGTCTGTGTCTGTGTCTGTCTGTCTGTGTCTGTCTGTCTGTCTGTGTTTGTCTGTGTTTGTGTGTGTGTGTGTCTGTATGTCTGTGTCTGTGTGTGTCTGTCTGTCTGTGTCTGTCTGTGTCTTTGTCTGTCTGTCTGTGTGTGGGTCTGTCTGTGTCCGTGTCTGTGTCTTTGTCTGTCTGTGTGTCTGTCCGTGTGTCTGTCGGTCCCCAACAGGCCCCGTGGCCGCGGCCCCCCCGCCTCCACCCGGGAGCGCTCGGCCTCCTCGTCGGAGGAGGAGGGCCCCCACGCAGCCTCCCCCCTGTCCCCCCCCTCTACGCTGCTGTCGTTGCCCTCCTTCAAGGACGCGGGCAGCGAGCGCGGGGCGGAGAAGGAGGTGTGGGTGTCGGTGTTCCGCTACCTGAGCCGCGCCGAGCTGCTGGCCTGCATGAGCGTCTGCAAGGCCTGGTACAAGTGGTGAGTCCAGGCTGCTGCCCCCCCCCCCTCACACCTCCGGGGGCACCGCCAGCCGTCTGGGGGTCTGGGAGGGTGCAGGGAGTCCTCTGGGTCCAGAGGGTTGGAGACGGCCCAGCCGTTTGTCAGCTGTTAGCCAGGGGAACGCAGCGGGAGACAGTCTGCTCTGAGTTGGCGAGGTCCTTCTCTTCATGGGACGATGTTGATGTTGGACCGGACATTCAGTCAGCAGCAAGTGCAGGAAAGTCATAGAATAAGAAGAGAAGCAAATTGCAAAAACGATAAAGTTACAAATGTTGTACAGAAATTGTCTCTACACACATTTAGAGGAGTGGAATTGGAGATGTAAGTATAAATGTAGACATTATTGACAGCAGAATATAAGAGGAGTGGAATGGAGCCGGTGGAGCCGTTTCCCCACCTGGACCACAGGGTGTCAGGCTGGGACCGGTTCTGTTGCTCCACCCCCAGCAGGCCCGTGGTGGAGCTCGGTGTAGGCACCGTGGTGTCCCTCCCCTCCAGGACTGACCCTGACTGGAGAGGCCCTGCTTCCTGAGAGAGCTGTGCAGTGTCCGCAGTGCTCTCATGTGCTCTCCCCCCCCCCCCCCCCCCTTGCTGCTGCAGGAGCTTCGACAAGCGTCTGTGGAGCCACGTGGACATCAGCCGCTGCTCGCCGCTCAGCAACCAGGCCCTGGCGGGGGTCATCAAGAGGCTGCCCACCTCCCTGGACCTCTCTTGGACGCCCGTGGCCAAGAGGCAGCTGCACTGTCTGCTCACCCGCCTGCCAGGTGGGTGGGAAACACACGCCTGCACTGCGTTGTGTGGTGCAGCGCCGTGGTTAGTGTGCAGCATCGTGGTGCTCTCACTGGTGATTGGCTGTGAAGGCATCTGGCGAGGAGAGACGCACACAATGCATCCACAACGCCAGCCTCCGCCAAAGAAAGCAACCAGCACGGGAACGGGGCTGGCAGGGCTTTCAAACGGCTCTTTCCCAACCAGGGCTTTGCAACATGTTATTACATCACATGTGCACCGTGAGGGGGATTTATTGCCAACAAAACTTCCAACATCTGTGGATCATAGCTGGCGAAGTAAAAGGCCCCCTCCTTGTTTCAAACATGAACTGGTGAACACGCCTGTGTTTGATATACTAGTGAATACCACTACACTACAACACTACTACATTGTGACATACCTCTCAAAACTACAAGATTTCAATGTTCATGAGAATCAAAGCTAAACGAGATTAGCTGGTTTCTCTTTGTTTTTCCTACAAGCACACCTGCGTGACACAGGGCCGTTGTGTGTGCGTGTGTGTGTCTGTGTGTGCGTGTGTGTGTGTGCGTGCGTGTGTGTGTGTCTGTGTGTGTGTCTCTGTGTGTGTGTGTGTGTCTCTGTGTGTGTGTGTGTAGGTCTGCGGGAGCTGCGTGTGGCCGGCCTGCCCTGGTTCGGTCTGTCTGCCCTGGTCTCTCCCACGCTGCCCTGCCTGAGACTGCTGGACCTGCGCTGGTGTGAGGGCATCAAGGACGTCCAGATCAAGGACCTCATCCTGCCGCCCGGTGCGTAGCACGCAGGAGACGTGCACTCACTCACTCACTCACACACTCACTCACTCACTCACTCACTCACTCACTCACTCACTCACTCACTCACTCACTCACTCACTCACTCACTCACTCACTCACTCACTCACTCACTCACTCACTCACAACTGTCTGGATTTGGTTGATTGTCACTGGGTTGCAGTCGGCCTTGGTCCCCCATACACTGACCTGACCAGGTCTGTGGCTCTTCCTCCCCCCCCCTCCCCCCCCTCAGGCCTGGGCTCGTCCCGCAGCCGCCTGAGGAACGTGTCAGCGCTGTACCTGTCGGGCCTGGAGGTGAGCGACTCCACCCTGCGGCTGCTGCAGCGCCACCTGCCCCAGCTGGAGCGGCTGGACCTGGCCCACTGCCGGGCCGTGGGGGACACCTCCATCGCCCTGCTGGCAGCCGCCGGCACCCACACCCGCCACAACCTCACCCAACTCACACTGGCAGGTGGGCGGAGCTTCACACACACACACACGCACACACGCACACACGCACACACGCACACACGCACACACGCACACACACACACACA
Source organism: Urophycis tenuis (assembly GCA_036785325.1). Taxonomy (NCBI): domain Eukaryota; kingdom Metazoa; phylum Chordata; class Actinopteri; order Gadiformes; family Phycidae; genus Urophycis; species Urophycis tenuis. Next base: position 2,632,336 of record JAXIVH010000001.1, on the reverse strand, counting down.
CACACACACACACACACACACACACACACACACACACACACACACACACACACACACACGCATGCAGCAGGAGTGAGTGTGTCCGGTGCACAGGCAGGGAAGAACGCAAGCTCCACGGGGGTTCAGTGGTTTAAAAGAGTGTACACACCGGCCCATTTCTGGTAGGACAGGTAGGACAGGTAGGATAGGTAGGTCAGTTAGGATAGGTTGGACAGGTAGGTCAGGTATTACATGTCCATGAGGAGAGGGACCCGGGACCCGAGATGGGTCTGGTTTTCTATGGACCTGACAAACCCGGTGATGAAAGACCAAAAAGAAGGAGAAGGATTTGCTTTAAAAGAAGCGATGTTTCTTATACCAGTCACACCGTAACATGTAACACCCTTCACCTCTTTTTTCACCATTTTCTTCTGAAAATAATATTCCCATACGTTAATAGAGTCCATCTCCACTTGTACAAGGACCATGATATGAAATATGTATAAGATATATAATATGACACCAAGCCAAACAATGGCAGCATGCGGCCACAAGATGGCGATGAACGTGTGTTCTGGTGGACCCATCTCCTCTGAAACCCTCTCTCTCTACTATGAATGTAAACACCATGTTTGGTTGCACAATGGCGCCCAGACACTGGATTCACAGTTGTTGGTGATTTTATGGGATCAATGTGATTGTCATGGTCAGTGTAGTCCAGTTCCACAGCCCCTACGTGTGTGTGTCTGGTGATCAGCGCTGACCATGGGGCCTCTCCAATCCATCTGGGTATCAAACAGATTGATCATACAGTTTTGCACAGGGATGAATAAATTGAACCAAAAGTTGAACTATGAAACAACACAGGCAGTCTGCAGAGGAAGCTTGTGCTGTAGCGAACACAGGAGTCTTTAGGACGTCCGTGCCCATGAGCAGAGCACTGACTACAGCTTCAGCAGCTCAGGGGTCCGGCTGCAGCGGTCAGCGCTGTTATGAAGTCTGGGTCTCAGAGCCTTCACGTGGCAGGAACGATGCTGACCAGTTGGTACTGAGGCTGCACTCTCTTGGCTACAGAACGCTTCGGCTACGCGGTCTGGAGACATCTTTATTTTGGAAATCACTATCTCAATCTCATTCTACACTTTTAAAACTTTTACTGTATAGCACCACTAGAGAACCCACTGTAACACTTGTTGTTAACAGAGCAACCTGTAAGTTGTTTTGGGCTTTGGTTTTCCTTCTAACACTGACACCGCCCTTACGGTAAGGGAATCCATCGTCCTCCTATGCAGCCTGACTCTGGAAATGATCCCTTCAAAAAGACCCAACGAGGAGATGCTAACAATTGTCATTCATTCATTTATTCATTCATTCATTCATTTTTTGGAAAGTGTCATAAGTGCTTTTTCAAAATAAGAGTCCCGTACATGAATGTCTCACCCGGCCCGTCTGCCTGCAGGCTGCAGCCGGCTGACCGACGCCTGCCTGCCCTACCTGAAGCGGCTGTCTGCTCTGACCCTGCTGGACCTGCGAGGCTGCGACAACGTGAGCCGCCGGGCGTGCGAGGCCTTCATCTCAGACCTCTCTCACGTGGCCCTCTACTGCATGATGGAGGAGAAGCTCATCCAGCGCATCCCCTGAGGCCCGGCAGCCTCCCGCCGCTCAGAGCTGAGAGAAACACGCTCCTCAGAGCTGAGAGAAACACGCTCCCCAGAGCTGAGAGAAACACGCTCCCCAGAGCTGAGAGAAACACGCTCCCCAGAGCTGAGACAAACACGCTCCTCAGAGCTGAGACAAACACGCTCCCCAGAGCTGAGAGAAACACGCTCCTCAGAGCTGAGACAAACACGCTCCTCAGAGCTGAGAGAAACACGCTCCTCAGAGCTGAGACAAACACGCTCCTCAGAGCTGAGAGAAACACGCTCCCCAGAGCTGAGACGCCCCAAGATGAGGTGTCTGTGTGTAAATGTTTTGCTTCGGTTTGGTTCTCCGGGAAGTTCATTTGTTCTCTCTGATGGTGTATTTTTCTGCGACGGTCGCCTTGTTAAGAATTTGCTAGTCTTTTATATTTTTGTTACATTTAGTGTTTGAACATTGTTAAAAAACATATTGCTAATAAAATGTTCAATGAATATAAGTTGGAGTGATGTAGTTGTGTCCTTTATGTATTCATGGTAACATAGCCTACGTTTCTATGGACATGATGTAGATTTGCAAACTAATCCTAATAGTAAGTGCAGCCTGGAAAACATCTTTGAAGGCTGGAGAGTTCTGTACGCATCACTGCTCCCTACTGCAGTGTAACCAACATGGCCTGCTGAAAGAAATGTAACCGTAAACCATTAGCTGCATGCACATGAGGACTGTGTTACAGAGTTGGACAAGGTGCAAAGCAGGAATCAAGGTTCACTTGAGCCAAGAAAAAATGATTGCATAAAATTGCCGCTCAAAGGTGTGGGCAATTAGACAAAATGTTTCAAGTAGTGTTGCACAACTTTCTTCAGTCGGAATCCCGATTGGATTTCAAAGCATATTTCAAGGGCTTTAAAGGAGGAATCTCGATTTCTCGATTTCCGTTTCGTTCTCTTGGGCAGTATGCAGTCATTTTTCTCAGAGACAAATTCACTGTAATCACTGACACCCAAGTTTGTCATTCATAATTCTGCCAATTCAAGCGCTTTCCTCAGTGGGCCTGATGAAAGGAATCACCGTTATGTGAACTTATTTGGCGATAGTTAGTGACTTGGCTGGCATTTATTTACATGAGAGATTTTAGTTTTATGGTAATAGAGCAGTCCTTTAAAGACGATTGATCGCATTGAGGAACATGTACATTTATCTTTGTTGAGTTAATTTGATGTGGGTTTTTTTTTACAGTTGATCTTGTGTGATGGGGCTTCAGTGACACAGAGAAGGAGTTTGGAGGATGCCCCGTTAACTCCGAGGCTTGGAACCTGGGGAGACACACACACACAGTAAACGTTAGCATTGCAGCACAATGTCTCACAGTGCAGTTTATAAGGACACCTGCATGTGGACTGTGGGACAGCCCCCGTGGACGTCCCTCCCTCCCTCCCTGTGGAGGCATCGGTCTCCAGGCGTCCTCCCTGTGAGACGAGACGCCTGGGAACGCGCTGAGGCCTGTATCCTTGTACCTGGCGAAGGCCTGTTGGAGGGGCTGTGGTGTGGTTATAGTTGTGCCTGTCAATGCCAATTAAAAATCCCATTTGTATTCCTCACACAGACCACCAGACTCAAACCCAACGCTGCTCGTGGGACCTGCTCATCTGTTTGTGATTTGGACCTCAGCAACTTCCAGATTTATTTTCACAGTTCAACATGAAAGTCTCAGCAAACCAACTTCAAAAAATGTCCTCCTGGCATTCAAAAATAATCTGGGTATAATAGTTAAAACTACAAACACAATGACTACAGAAATCACAATTGAGATTCACACACTATTATGACAATAAACATTTTAATAAATGCATTGCAGATTGAGGCATATTTGATTTCATAGCTGGAAGACTGAATTTTATGAAAACTCCAGCAAAACATTCAGATTTGTCGTCTAAGTTGGTTAAGTATTGAGCTACTTTGGTGGCAGATTCAACTGTAAGGTAGGAATGATTTCCAGACATCCACACACCAGATACTGCAGCATAGCTATATTTATATCAAGTTATTTGAAGATGTGTAGTTATGTGATATAGTCCAACACAGTATTTAGTTTGAGGAAGAACTTCACGCCACCACCAGGCCTACACGACTGTGAAAAGGAGAAGGGATTCCACTCTGAATCCATTCACAATCAAGACCGCATCAGTAGAGGAAAACATTTGATCTTTTAAACACATTTCATTTGTTTGATATATTCTTTTATTTATCACTTTTATTTTGCTGTGGGAATGCATGTAAAAAGTATTCCTCTACACTATGTTACATTTGGGAAATCAAAAAAATCTTAAAAATCTTTAATCTTTAAACACAATTCTTCACACACACGTTCACCGATAATTTGTCAGTGAGGCGCAGCGGAAAAAAAAAATATATATATATACAGTATATATATATATATATATATATATTAAATCCAGATGAGACGAGGGGAGGAACGTGAACACACTGAGGACGTAGTGAAACCTGGACCTTGATTCCAGCCATTCATTTTGTATGTCTGAGTGTCTCTGTGACTGGACTCCGGCCTGCCCCACCGTGGTGTCGGTTACCTGTGGTCAGGATGCCTGCGAGGCAGCAGCCGTAAAACAAGGGCCATCCAGGGTTCAGCCTCACTCTCAGATGACTTCCCCAGGTGCACTTATTAGTGAACACTACTATGGCTGTGTGTGTACACTGATAAAGCACTAGTTTGGTGAGTTCTCGGTCTATATTCCAGAATACAACAAGTGCATATATTTTGGAGTAATGTGACAGCTTTATTAAAATGGCCAAGATTCAACGTTTGATATAGATTTTTATTCTATTATTTATGTATTTTTGATATTGATACCAATTGTAAATATATATAGCCTACCACTTGTAATTATAATTTGTAAATTACAAATACAAACAAATACTTTTTTTCTGTTATTCATATTAGTCACATTGGACAGAAGCCGAAAGACACAATGTAAAGTACAGGTACTTTAATGAAATGACCTGCACACAAAGTACCGTCAGTCAAACATACTTTCTACACCCAGACTGGATTCGTGGAACAAGCTTGAAACAATGACACTGATAAGAACAAAAAAACCTGGGCAAAAGATACCATTTCTGTGCCACTGCTTTGCAGCCATGTCACGAGACGAGCACACACACACACCTGTCTGACGATAGCGCAGCTTGGCTTACATGGCGTAGCCGCAGGTTGCTATCTGTGTCATCAGACAGCTGCCAGCCACCCTAATGAGAGGACCTGACCATGTCCTCTCCGCCCGGCCTGACTGCACACAGCGGCACAGTCTGCTTCTGCCTCTCTGGTTTCTGCTCAGGTAACTACTCTCATCTTATTCACCTTCCCTCCCTCTGCATCGCCTCCCTGACTCCTGCTCTCTGACACACAGTCGTTATCCTGTGTCCCCCGGTTGAGTATCAACAGCATGGATGTGTGTTTGTATGTATATATGTATGTAGATGGTGCTTCCTCAGGTTAAGCTGCATGCCTGTCCTTTCTTTACAATCTTTAGTTTCCCTGCCTGTAAAATAAGTTACAGGTCGGCCTTCTGCTCCACGCCCAAACTGTAACGGTGGTGTTGGTGCACATGGTCTGCTTTAGTCCAGGAAGAGGTGGAGGAGGGGATGGAAGAGTGGGTGGAGGAGTTCATGCTGAAGCAGATATCTGACGCATATCTTGTAAAGTCGTTGGCCTACAATATGTGCTTTGGCATACGGAACCAAAGCCGTTCATACTATAGTTTTTCTTGATTGCTTTGATGCAGCAGTCAACTCAAACACATTTTGTTTGCAACAGGCTCTAACCGTGCCAAAACATTGAAAATATGCAACAAAAGCTAATTTCGCCTTCAAACACCACAACTTGCAATCAAGTGTATGAGCTCTTCCAATCAACCATTACACAGTGGATAACAAAATACAGCACTCAGTGTGAATCAGTGCACCATTGCTTGTCATTGTAGCCTATACCTAGCTTTCATGCCAGTGCCATTTGTTGTCAGATTTGCCTTCTTGCAAAGACTTGAATCCAGAATCAGAAATGCTTTGAAGCAGATTTTACTGATTCCATTGATTTTTTTTTTTGTGGCTGAAACTGAAATGCTAAATATTACACAAAATATATGTAAACCGAAATTAAATCTATTAGAGTATAAGAAATTAAGAAAATAAAAATAAAATCTATTACAGTAAAGTATAAAAAAAAAACGATCACTGTTTTAAGGCCTGCAGACTTAAGATTTGTGTGAAGGAGTGTCAAACAGGTGCTTCAGTGATTTCCTACTGATGTAGGTAGTTTCTAATAGTTAGGAACAGATGGTTTCTGTTTGGTAACCATAGCTAAAACAATGCAGTTTGGACTGACATCTGTGTTAACTGTTCTGCAAAAGAGTGGGGAAAATGTGCCAATCCAATGAGAAAGCGTTAACACATTTGCGTGGTTTGTGCTCTGCTGAGTGGATCGCAGTTTCTTTAAGCAGGTCAAAGCAATCGAGAAAAACTATAATACTAATGTATGAATGAAACTGTTAGTTATATTCATCTTTATTCTCACAACTTAAGAGCAAAAGTAAACAACTTTTTAGTTAATTCATTTAATTTGATATTAATTATAATTACATTTGTTAAAAGTGTCATGGTGGATGTGTGTCTTGTATTGACCTCCTAGGAAACACAGCTGTCAGTTTGAGCTTCGTCCACCAAACCTGCTATAAAAGTGTTAAACGTGACCTTTGAAAGGTTGACAATACTTAAATAAAGTGTGAATCATAAAATCTGATCAGCATTGACATGACAATCGGACTATATGCTGACTATATACAGTATATATAAAATACGGTGTAGAAACAAACACACAAAACTAAATTCATCTGTGTTCTGTGTTCCTGCATCCAATATACACCGTTTTCATTCCCCGCCCGGTTCCCCACACGTCAGAGCACCCTGCATTAACGCTGCCTCACGTCGGGCTCTGGCCTCAGGTCGGGGCCCTGGCCTCACGTTGGGGCCTCACGTCCGGGCCCTGGCCTCACGTTGGGGCCTCACGTCCGGGCCCTGGCCTCACGTTGGGGCCTCACGTCCGGGCCCTGGCCTCACGTTGGGGCCTCACGTCCGGGCCCTGGCCTCACGTCGGGCCCTGGCCTCAGGTCGGGGCCCTGGCCTCACGTTGGGGCCTCAGGTCGGGGCCCTGGCCTCGGGTCGGGGCCCTGGCCTCACGTCGGGGCCTCGGGTCGGGCCCTGGCCTCGGGTCGGGGCCCTGGCCTCACGTCGGGGCCTCAGGTCGGGGCCCTGGCCTCAGGTCGGGGCCCTGGCCTCACGTTGGGGCCCTGGCCTCGGGTCGGGCCCTGGCCTTACGTCGGGGCCCTGGCCTGCTGGCTGGCCTGCTGGCTGGCCTGCTGGCGCTGCCGTCTCCTCTCCAGCGCCTGCAGCTTCTTGCGCTCGATCTCGGCGGCCGAGCACTTCTCAGGCCCTGAAACGGGAGGCAAAGACGCCAGTTAAGCAGCAGTCGTTCAGAGCGTCTGCATCCCATCTCCTCCCCGCCTGGTGGAGACCGTGCTGGCTGAGGCGTGAAGGTGCCGCTCCATCGCCCTCGGGTAGAGAATGTGTCCTCACGTGGTGACCATCACGCACTGGTCTGCTTCTACAACAGTCTGTCTGGTCCAAGTGGAGGAAGTAGACTGCCACGCTGTCCAGGCCAATCCAGTGAGCCCAATTAAGAAACAACTGTGCTGATCAGGCTGCATGATAACCACCCAGTGACACTCCTCAGACAATGTGTGTTTCAATTATTATTATTAAGAGTGAAGTCCCACTTCAAAAAAAACATGCTCGTGGTAATTGGTAATAAATGGCCCCTCATGGTTATCATGTGTTGATAATGTGTTAACATCAGCATCTTTCACACGCTATAACCACATAACAATGCATTAGTTCACTCAGACAAGGCAGGTGAGCCCTTACCTGTATGGACTGCCTTGATGCCGGGGCCTTGCAGCTTCATGAAGGGGACCTGACCGCTGTCTCTAAGCGGGGGTCCTGGTCCGTAGATGTTCTGCCCCCCACTGCGTCCCCTGCAGCTGTTCAGCCCTGAGGGCCCTGCGGAGGGCTCCACTCTGCAGGTCCTGATGTTCCACACGTTGTTCCCTGGCAGGCCGCTGGCTGGCGGTGGTGAAGGCTCTGCGTGTTCAGCAGGACGCAGCCCACGGGGGGCTTGAGGCCCCGGAGGGCCCGGAGGCCCCGGCGCTGCGCGGGGGGGAGGCTGTTTCCAGACATGCGTGTCCAGATGACCCTCCCAGGTGTCCCCGACCCTGGAGGAAGCTGCTGCCGCCGCCGCCGGGGCTGCTCTCTCGCGGCCGGGCTTGTTGCCGAGCGACAGGCGTTGCTGTGGTGCAGCCGGTCTCTCCGGCGCCTCCGCTGGGGCCTCCAGGTCCTCGCACATCTTACACAGGAGGTCGTCGTCGCCGTCGTCGTCGTCGTCGTCCCAGGCGGACTCTGAGGAGAAGACCTCGTCCAGGTCCAGGAGGTCTTCGCAGGCCAGAGCCTGTGGTGTCGCGTGCACAGCCAACGGGTTGACATTGGCCGCGGCCAGGCCACGGGAGGATCTGGTGGGTTGGTGTTCTGTCATGGTGTGGGGCGTGATGGGGGCGGTGGCGGGCGGCCTGCATGCGGTGCTCCGGTTGGTCAGGGGAGTCTCAGGCTGCGGGCCGGCGGGGGGTTTGGACGCCGCTCCTCCTGGGGGTTGGGAATGCCTCTTGAGATGGGAGGCCGAGCCGGGACGGTTCCCGGTGGACTGGCTCTGCGTGCTGCTGAAGCGCGCGTGTGCGTCCACGTTGGACTGCTTGGTTGGAACATGCGTGGGAACAGGATGGGCTTCCAATTTGAAAGTCGTTCTGTTTTTCGGAATCCTCGGCTCATTTTTAGTGCCGCCGCCGCCATATCCTCCCAGCTTGCCTGGTGTTCCTCTGCAGGTCCTGTCGTGTAGTGTTCCCCCAGATGCGTTCTGAGTGGAGCAGTGCTTGGGTGGGGCGAAGCACAGTGGATTTTGGGTCATTTCTATGACTAAAGAGTCATTGAGGAAGTCATCGTCCCCCCAGTCATCGCCCCACTGGCTGCCAGCCGGACCGTCATCTGGGTTTTGAGTTGAGACGGTGGGAGTGGGACATCGCGGGGCTTCACGTGTGGTCCTGGGGGTCAAGCTGGACGTCTCCATGGACCCGGGGAACCCGGCCTGGCTGAGGGTTCCACTAACGCGCTGCGTGGGTTCATCAAAAAGAAGCTCCAGCTCGTCCCCCCCGCTGTGACCCTGTGACCCCGGGGGGGGGTCCCCGCTGTGACCCTGTGACCCCCGGGGGGGGTCCCCGCTGGGCCCCAGGGAGGGGTCCCTGCTGTGACCCTGTGACCCCCGGGGGGGGTCCCCGCTGGGTTCCAGGGAGGGGTCCCTGCTGTGACACTGTGACCCCCGGGGGGGGTCCCCGCTGGGTTCCAGGGGGGGGTCCCCGCTGTGACACTGTGACCCCCGGGGGGGGTCCCCGCTGGGTTCCAGGGGGGGGTCCCTGCTGTGACACTGTGACCCCCGGGGGGGGTCCCCGCTGGGTTCCAGGGGGGGGTCCCCGCTGTGACCCTGTGACCCCCGGGGGGGGTCCCCGCTGGGTTCCAGGGGGGGGTCCCTGCTGGCCGGCCCTGGGCCCAGGGGGGCCGCCGGCAGGAGCTGGGGTTCTTCTTGAAAACCATTTTCATATTCCAAGATGTCCTCGGACAGAAGCTCCAACGTCTGCTGGTGCATGTCTTCCGCCTGTTCTTCGTCTTGCTGAAACATGTTGAAGTCAAACTGCTTCGCCAATTTCAGCAGATCGTCGACTCCGTTTGGCCTGGGGTTTCAGAACACAGGAGAAAGGGCTCAAACGGTTTCTCTTATGACTGCTGGTCGGAGCAGTGCTAGCATTTGGTGGTGAATCCAAAAAGTATGATGGAAGTACCAAGCGTGAATATGAAATACCTTGGGGATTTCTTCTTAGGCTGATGCACCTCTGGAGTACAAGGAATAGCAGCACTGTCTCCAATCCACTCCTGTAGAGCTGGCTCCACCACCTCTGGTCTGCCATGCTGCCATGCAGAATGAAAGACACATCATGGACCCACATTCACCCTGTTCTTACCAAGTAGATTAGTGTATAGTACTGTACTGAGGACTACAGCGGCAGTGTATTGAGGACTATAGCAGCAGTGTACTGAGGACTATAGCAGCAGTGTATTGAGGACTATAGCAGTAGTGTATTGAGAACTATAGCAGCAGTGTATTGAGGACTATAGCAGCAGTGTACTGAGGACTATAGCAGCAGTGTATTGAGGACTACAGCGGCAGTGTATTGAGGACTATAGCAGCAGTGTACTGAGGACTATAGCAGCAGTGTATTGAGGACTATAGCAGTGTATTGAGGACCATAGCAGCAGTGTACTGAGGACTACAGCAGCAGTGTATTGAGGACTATAGCAGCAGTGTACTGAGGACTATAGCAGCAGTGTATTGAGGACTATAGCAGCAGTTTACTGAGGACTATAGTAGCAGTGTATTGAGGACTATAGCAGCAGTGTATCGAGGACTACAGCAGCAGTGTATTGAGGACTACAGCAGCAGTGTATTGAGGACTACAGCAGCAGTGTATTGAGGACTATAGCAGCAGTGTACTGAGGACTATAGCAGCAGTGTATTGAGGACTATAGCAGCAGTGTATTGAGGACCATAGCAGCAGTGTATTGAGGACTATAGCAGCAGTGTACTGAGGACTATAGCAGTGTATTGAGGACTACAGCAGCAGTGTATTGAGGACTATAGCAGCAGTGTACTGAGGACTATAGCAGCAGTGTATTGAGGACTACAGCAGCAGTGTATTGAGGACTATAGCAGCAGTGTATTGAGGACTATAGCAGCAGTGTACTGAGGACTATAGCAGCAGTGTATTGAGGACTACAGCAGCAGTGTATTGAGGACTATAGCAGCAGTGTACTGAGGGCTATAGCAGCAGTGTATTGAGGACTATAGCAGTAGTGTACTGAGGACTACAGCGGCAGTGTATTGAGGACTATAGCAGCAGTGTACTGAGGACTATAGCAGCAGTGTATTGAGGACTATAGCAGTAGTGTATTGAGAACTATAGCAGCAGTGTATTGAGGACTATAGCAGCAGTGTACTGAGGACTATAGCAGCAGTGTATTGAGGACTACAGCGGCAGTGTATTGAGGACTATAGCAGCAGTGTACTGAGGACTATAGCAGCAGTGTATTGAGGACTATAGCAGTGTATTGAGGACCATAGCAGCAGTGTACTGAGGACTACAGCAGCAGTGTATTGAGGACTATAGCAGCAGTGTACTGAGGACTATAGCAGCAGTGTATTGAGGACTATAGCAGCAGTTTACTGAGGACTATAGTAGCAGTGTATTGAGGACTATAGCAGCAGTGTATCGAGGACTACAGCAGCAGTGTATTGAGGACTACAGCAGCAGTGTATTGAGGACTACAGCAGCAGTGTATTGAGGACTATAGCAGCAGTGTACTGAGGACTATAGCAGCAGTGTATTGAGGACTATAGCAGCAGTGTATTGAGGACCATAGCAGCAGTGTATTGAGGACTATAGCAGCAGTGTACTGAGGACTATAGCAGTGTATTGAGGACTACAGCAGCAGTGTATTGAGGACTATAGCAGCAGTGTACTGAGGACTATAGCAGCAGTGTATTGAGGACTATAGCAGCAGTGTATTGAGGACTATAGCAGCAGTGTATTGAGGACTATAGCAGCAGTGTACTGAGGACTATAGCAGCAGTGTATTGAGGACTACAGCAGCAGTGTATTGAGGACTATAGCAGCAGTGTAATGAGGACTATAGCAGCAGTGTATTGAGGACTACAGCAGCAGTGTATGGTATAGTGCAGGTCTGAAGGTGTGAACAGAACCAACCATGGGAGCGATTCTGCGGACAATTTCAGAGATTCCAATGACAGCCCCCGTCACACGGCTCTTGCCTCGTTTCCCTGGACAAACAGTGCAGAGTGTGTGATTACCCCATCACAGTCACACAATCAATACATTACTGCAGCCTATAGCTAGAAATATAGAGTGTTTGGATGGAAATTGATTGCCATGGGAATTAATTTTGAATTTAAATACACCAGAATAATGATTTGTTATTCGTTTAATAAACACTAAACAGGCGAATAGTGTATTTTACCTGCCCTGATAGGGGAGGGAGAGTTGGCATCCCACACAATGTCCTGTTGAAACTCAACATCATTGTTTGGGGATTCACCACAAAAGACCGTGGCGTATTTAGACGGTGGTATTCTGGTTGGGGTCTTGAATACAGGGAGCGGTGGGGACATGACATGTTTGTGTCGGCGATGAGCTGTGAACATACAATTGAAAAGGTTTCATGAACATGAAGGCAATTACTGCGTTGATTCATTCTGAATTAGCCTAACCTTGGGATAGCATACACTGGGATGAACTTTACTTTATTACTTCCATCTGTACTGGGGCAAAAGCATTGCTATAAACTTGTAACTGAGCCCGGCCTGTATTTCCCTTACTTGATCACTTCTGTAAATAAGGTCAATATTACCACTTTGGTCGGTACATCACGCACACTATGCAAAGGGATAAAGAAAAACGTTCCTGATTTAAACCGAACTAACTTGCTGCCAACTATAATCAGAAACAACAGGTCGCTAAACCTGACGGCACATATGAAGAAGAAGATTTGAAGATTTGAAGACCTGTCTCGAAGGACTCCGGAGCCTGGGTGGCCGGTGATGGGGGCTGCTGACTCGGGGTTCTGGAGCTTCTCCTCAGCCGGTTGGTTCTCGACGCTCGCAGCCCCGCGGACGGACTCTGTGAAGGCGGATAAAGGTTTGGTGGAGCTCTGTCCATGGCGGCCAGCCTGAAGGTCACCAACCTGTTCATACAGGTTGTCCGCCAATGACAACAGAGTAACGCTCATTTATGATTGTGTTGTTTTTTTTAAAATAGTGTTTTACACTTGGCAATTTGAGGGAAGTCAAAACATCCCGCCATGTTGTTGTTCCCGGCATTCAATTCGGCAACGATTTGAGGAACGTCATAGATGCGCGACCATGTGCATGTGGAAAAAATAGTTTCATATTGCACTCTGCCACATTGCATTTTGACCTAATATGTAGACATACGTTTGTTGACTATGTTTCTGTCGATTTATTATAGAAAATTGTGTATCCACTGAATATAATCATTACATTATCTGGAATGGGTGGGGGCTAATGGTTGCTGAGGAAATGGACGGAAAAAAACACTTTGTAGCCATGAGCATGATTTTTACTTTGACTTAAAATTAAAATGGTATTATGGTCAAAAATTATAAATCTGCAAGTATTTCAACTAATTGTCATTATTTATTATTACTGTACACATCTATAAGCTATTGTTGATGCTCGTTATTGATGAGCTGAAGGGGTTTGTTTTTTTTATTTTTTTTATTTTATTAAAAATCACGACATCTAGATGATATGCTCCTCTATCCCCAAGCAATAAATCAATATATTTCAAGCAAATTACCTATTGTATAAATTGACCAGATTTACATGAAATGCATGCCTAATGGTTTACTATGGTGTGTCTTAAACTGTGGTAAACCAGCAAAAAACAATCCGAAGTAACTATTTGAATAGGGTTCTTTATTATGGTGATAGCCTTTTGTTTATTATTGGTCATGCCTGCTGTTGTATAGACCTCGTGTAGCAAGGTGGCATCACATGTGATGTATATCACATCAGATTTATATCACATCAGATGTACATAAAATGAATTACCAACTGTCTACAAATTAACATCCGTCAGTAAGTGAGAACCTTTGCTGTTTTCAAAATGGATTCATATATTTTTCAAACCGGAACATTACCGGGGGCTGCTCCAGGGACAGGCCAACATAATCGGGGACCTTCCCCAGAAAACAGCCTGGTCACCCTCATATTATAGGCCTACCACTAAGAGCACCGGGTGAGGATTTATTCAAGCTTATCTTGGATTATTCATAGATCATGTGAAATATGAAGCCATTGCTATTCAAAGTTCAGCGTGTTTTTGGAGCCAGATCTCCGGGGAGACGGTGCGCTGGCTCTGGGCTCCTGGAGGCCTGCTCCCGGTGATAGGCTGGACCATCCGTCTCCTCCTGTCAGGGTGTGTGTGTGTGTGTGTGTGTGTGTGTGTGTGTGTGTGTGTGTTTTTTGTATGTGTGTGTGTGTGTGAGTGTGTGTATGTGTGTGTGTGTGTGTGTGTATGTGTGTGTGTGTGTGTGCGTGTCTGTGTGTGTGTGTGTCTGTGTGTGTGTGTGTGTGTGGGTGTGCGTGTGTGCGTGTGTGTGTGTGTGTGTGTGTGTGTGTGTTTGTATGTGTGTGTGTGTGTGTGACAAACCGCCCCTCTGGCCCTCCACCAAGCACAGATACGCACAATATTTCATGGCTTGTGCCTCCCGAATAGAATACCTGCTGTGCCTGGAAAAACATTGTGTTTTCAATGTACTAGAGAGAGAGAGAGAGAGAGAGAGAGAGAGAGAGAGAGAGAGAGAGAGAGAGAGAGAGAGAGAGAGAGAGAGAGAGAGAGAGAGAGAGAGAGAGAGAGAGAGAGAGAGAGAGAGAGAGAGAGAGAGAGAGAGAGATGGGTAGAGAAAGAGAGAGAAAGATGAAGGGGGAGAGGAAAAAAGAGGGATGGGGATAAAGAGGAAGAGGGGAAGAGAGAAAGGGAGGGAGTGCATGCGTGAGGGGTCACGATGCTGCCAGAAGGTACCTGGTTTCTGCATTAGAGCTGCACCTCGGCTGGATCATTTCCCACCTCCCCCTCTGGTGAGATGACCTTTAGGGAGGGCCGTCCTGGCGTCCAGCGAGAGTGAACCTCAGTGCTGCCACAGACGTCCCCATCATAAGTCATAGGTCAGGTACATGCATCCAGAATGGACCCCCCATAACAAATCACTGTCTGCTTTGGCCCTCCCCCAGGTTCAATGTAAGTATGATGCCTAGTAACCACACTGTATTATCTTCATTCCAATTCCCATCTTAATGAAGTAAAAAGTTACAACACAAGTTGTGCTGTTTGTAACCTGACCACTGTTATTATTAATGTAGGATGAGAGTGTCCAGATGATGAGAGTGTTCACATGATGAGAGTGTTCAGAGGATGAGAGTGTTCAGAGGATGAGAGTGTTCACATGATGAGTGTTCAGAGGATGAGAGTGTTCAGAGGATGAGAGTGTTCAGAGGATGAGAGTGTTCAGAGGATGAGAGTGTTCACATGATGAGTGTTCAGAGGATGAGAGTGTTCAGAGGATGAGAGTGTTCACATGATGAGAGTGTTCAGAGGATGAGTGTGTTCAGAGGATGAGAGTGTTCACATGATGAGAGTGTTCAGAGGATGAGAGTGTTCACATGATGAGTGTTCAGAGGATGAGAGTGTTCAGAGGATGAGAGTGTTCACATGATGAGATTGTTCAGAGGATGAGTGTGTTCAGAGGATGAGAGTGTTCACATGATGAGTGTTCAGAGGATGAGTGTTCAGATGATGAGAGTGTTCAGAGGATGAGAGTGTTCAGATGATGAGAGTGTTCAGAGGATGAGAGTGTTCAGAGGATGAGAGTGTTCAGAGGATGAGAGTGTTCACATGATGAGAGTGTTCAGAGGATGAGAGTGTTCAGAGGATGAGAGTGTTCAGAGGATGAGAGTGTTCAGAGTATAGCAATCCAGGCCCTTTAATGGTATAGATTTTACAAGAATTTAAAAAACATCAAAAAGGCCTTTAGTTCCTGTAAAAACGCAGCCTGCATTTGATCATTGCAGTGTGTGTTTGGGCGGGGGGTGACTGGGTGATGGCAGGTTCCTGTGTTTTGTTTTAAAGCTGTATAACATGTAGTCACAATGTTGCTTTTCACCCAAGACAATGAAGCTCTTGTGATATGGGGGAAAATATCATCACATATATCCCCCATCATCTGAGCATTTATTAGTAGTTATTATAATCTCATAAAAATGATCTGTTCCAAACTATCATCAACCTAATCGACTACTTTTGCTCTGATGTATAATGGCCACCATCATCTGGCACACCACTAGATGCAAACAGTGAACCAATCCATTGACGCCTCAAATATGTTCAAATATTCTTCAGATCAAGAAACTTTGACATAAACATTTGAATACCCTTATGCATGAGTTAAATAAGGGTTAAAGTATAAAAAGTATATACACTTCATTGTTATGAAGGATAATTAGTATAATTGCTTTGTTATACAGTACTTAAAGTTGTAATGCCGAAACCCTCGATTTCTTTCTCTTTGGCGGCACCTATGGCGGGGAAAAAAGTGAGGTGTAGAGCGAGTCTGTTGAAGAGTGAGTCTGTTGTAGAGTGAGTCTGTTGAAGAGTGAGTCTGTCGTAGAGCGAGTCTGTCGTAGAGCGAGTCTGTCGTAGAGCGAGTCTGTTGTAGAGCGAGTCTGTTGTAGAGCGAGTCTGTTGTAGAGCGAGTCTGCTGTAGAGCGAGTCTGTTGAAGAGCGAGTCTGTTGTAGAGGGAGTCTGCTGTAGAGCGAGTCTGCTGTAGAGCGAGTCTGTTGAAGAGCGAGTCTGTTGTAGAGCGAGTCTGTTGAAGAGCGAGTCTGTTGTAGAGCGAGTCTGTTGAAGAGCGAGTCTGTTGTAGAGCGAGTCTGTTGAAGAGTGAGTCTGTTGTGTTGACATTCACGTTTACTTCACTACATGACAAATCATTACCTGATGTCCGTAAACTGCAGTGACAACAGCAGGAGGAACACATACTCCTACTTTTGGTACATTTTGGTACATTTCTAACCAGATAAATACTTTCGATACTTGGTGGAGGCAATTTGGAGAAACCAGCTAAAGTAAGATAGATTTTTAAAGTATCTAACCAAAAACCCCACCCCTCCCTTCAGTTTCCTTCCAAATCCACTCCCCCAAAACACATGAAAAACTCGCTAGCTTTAGCAATAGGTCTGCCGATTGTGGACGACTGTGTGCATGGCAATGACTAAGTGCACGCTAGCTGGGTAGGTAGGCAGACAGGTAAGCCATCACATGATTTCCTTTGGGCCAATTTAATGAATGGACAAGCTTATTACAGGCCAAAGATACAGGTTATTTTATTTTTTTTATCAGATCATTGGCTTTATTTATTACTGTCAGCTGTTAAGATATTTTCAAAGAATATGACACGCTACAACTACGCTTCTAAAATAAATTGCTTACCCTAGCTTTAAAGGTGTAACGTGTATGATCATCAATTCAAACATTCGAAAATAACTACAATTAACAGAATGTGTAGAAACAACCGTTTTGACGTTATGTCACAATTATGTGTACGTATTGCTTTGCCTTATACAAAATACTTCAGTTAGCAGCTAAACCAGCTAGCAATGGGCCGTAACATGACGTCATACCCATTTGTACCACAAGAGGTCACCGTCACAGCAGCGCCAGTCCGCCCTCCGTGCGACACGACAGGCTGAGCAGCGCCCACTACGCTGCACTCTGACCTCCCGTCCATCGTGGCAAAGAACATAAATGATAGAAATAGAAGCGAAACAATAGTAAAGCAATAAAGGAGGAGTGAATGAATTAGGTTTGATGCTGAACATGAAATATTTATTCAAGACAAGTAAGTAAACAGCTGTTAATGCTAACTTTAGCTATGTAGCGATATCTTATGAAGGCAGCTACTTGTAATATGCTACTGACAGTGTAAATATGTTAGCTAAGTTAGCTGTTTGTTGATATGCTGCTCAGAGCGGTTGGACACAATAGGTGTTAGCAGCACAATAATACGCTGCCCCCTATTTGTTTGGATTGTGGGGTTTGGTCTATCCTTCGTTGCACCATTACGTTAATTTAAATCTGAGTAAGATTTGAGCTACTTAGTAACTTTTTTTTCTTAGAGATGACTTGAACTTTTACCAGAGTCACTTTCCACTAAGTATTTGTACTTTTACTTAAGTATTACTCTAGTACTTTATACACCACTGGATTTGGGTCTAATTCATCTTGCTAAACCCATGAAGCTAAACATCTCCATAAGGAGCATTAATCCGAGAAGCTAGCTAGCCTGTGTTCTTTATGTTTGTCATTAACCTCAAAGTTTCTCCTGTCATTGTGTCTCCACTGGCAGGAGCCTGCTGCCTCTATAACACAATAACATGCTGTTCTTTTAGCAGGCATTTAAAGGAAAGAATTATAGACAACTTCAAGAGAGGGAAACACTTTTTTTACTCTTTTTTTTACGCTATTAGTCAGTGAACTGAATGCGCTTTGCAGTTGAGCCCACAGGAATGTCTTGAAAAAGCAGCATATATATATATATATTATACCCACACACACACACACACACACACACACACATTGCTTCTATGGAAATGTCATGGAATTAAATAGTGTGATCTAGAAAGGGGTTCAAAGTGACGAAGACGAGAAAAGAATGTGTAATTCAAAACAGCCAGAGACACTGTTGCTGTACTGCCTGCTATGGGCCAAATGGAAAGCATTTGTTTTATTATGATTTATTTTTTATCATTCATCACGCTGGCGTTCTGTTCTTCTTTCTCTCTGTCTTCCTATTCTTCATCGTCTTCATTATATTGTTGTTATGGCTGTTGTCATTCTTCATCTCATTCTTACTCCACATAATGCTCAAGTACCCTGATAAAGCACCGAGGAAAACCTACACTTCAGGGAAGAAGCCACATGAAGAAGAATGGAGGCGCACACAGACGTGACATCATGTGCTATATATATTTATATATCAGTGTTCCTGCCTTTTTAAATCAGATAGAGGCGCCGAATGTCATCCACACACACACACACACACACACACACACACGCACACACGCACACACGCACACATACACACAGTTACACCCGATAGCTGGTCTGGATAAGAAACAACAGCGATTGACAGCCACATGGCGGTAATGGTCTGAGTCTGACAGTTTGTTTGCATTACAGAGAGCTCCTTGTGCTCTGATGATGAGGTCTATAAAACTCCCCATATTTCCATGGCCCAACACATCCTTAAGTGAGTGCAAACGACTTCAGTTATTTAGTTAGTGATTTGATTATCAGCGGCTCTGTCTGATCTTTATCCAACCAAGATGTCACCTACAGGCACAAAACATTTATCGTGGTTCGGGGGTATGGTAATGTAGTGTAGTGTGTGTGTGTGTGTGTGTGTGTGTGTGTGACACAGTGTGTGTGTCTGTGTCTATGCATGTGTGTTTTTTTTTGGTTTGGGCTTAATGGCACATTATTTGCCACCAACAAGTCCATGATAATGTGAGTCAGATGGTGTTTGTGGCTTTGGGTTTTAACAAAGGCAGAGCAGGTTTTCGTGAGGCAACAAGCTGGTAATATTATGTATTGCCACAGAACCAGGCTTGACACAAGTTCCTTGCGTGCCCAGGAACCACCAGTGTTGTGGTGAGCTATTGGATTTCATGAGATGCGGAACATGGCACTGTTTCAAAGGGGAAAAAAGTCACTGCCATAAATCCTTAATAATTTAAGCGTTTTTTTTTTTTTTTTTTTAAGGAAAGTTTTGTTGCCATGAACGAGAACAACAGAACAGAACAAAATCTGATGCAAATAAATATCTGCAGGGATCACAATTGTACAAATGATGACTGACATCATTCCTATTGTATTCCCACTGGGACCCACCCCGTGTTGAAAATGTGAGTTATTAGGAGGTGAACATGATAAAACATCATTTTGCCACACAACTCTCTGTCCCCCACCTCTTTCTCCCCCCCTCCTCTCTCTCTCTTGTGCTGTCTGTCTGTCTGTCCGTCCGTCTGTCTGTCCGTCTCTCTGTCTTGATTTTAGCAGAGCTCCCAAAGCACACCCCTCCCAATCAGAGGAGAAAGAGGAGTTCAAAGCGCCCACCAAGCAGACACTTCCAGGGACTGTTTATGTCTGCAGCCGGCATGCTTCCCCTGCTCTGGTGTCTCCGTCCTCGGTGCCTGTGGCTGAGCACTCCAGTGATGGATGGTGTCTCGCAGGCTTTGATTTACACTTTATCGAGGTTGGGGGGGGGGGGGGGGCGGGGGTGCAGCCACCCGCTACACTTAATGGTTCTTGATGGTCTTTAGCCCCCTCGCTCTCCGTTGTGGCCGTCATAGAGCCCAGACCCTGTGCACCCCCACCTCCATGCACACACATGCATGCATTACCGTCGTGTTGTTGCCTGCCGCGCACTGCTGAGATGTTGTGGTGCCACAGAGCGTCTTCGCTCCAGTCGGCTGATTGGACCTATCCCTCCCGGGTGGGGGGGCTGATGAAATCTAAATGGTGGACTAGTAAGAGCTACCTTCTCCCCTACATGAGTAGACCTCACCACAGAGCCCCCCCCCCCCCCCCCCCCCCATCACACACACACACACACACACACACACACACACACACACACACCCCACACCCCACACACCCCCACACACACACACACACTTACACGTTATACCTATGCTGTTGTACTTTGTATATTTATTTCCCTTTCTTTATTGTGCCAAAATAGCAGAAGTCAAATGATTGTATGTGTGTGCACACATACTTTTATTTTGGTGATGTGTCTGGATGCCAGGGCCGGGTGGACGGGGGGCTGGACAGGAAGCAGTGCGGTGGAGCCGCTGCTGCACTCTGGAGCCAAACGGCGCACAAAAGCCCATGTGTGCAGTACCAACACCAAGGTGTAATCATATGTCAGCGCCATTCTGGCCCCACACAGCAGAACCACCTTCATGGTCATCTTACCCTCGTTTACACGCTGAGGGGGCACTCTCATGACGCTTCTTATTGCGCTTTTATGTTGAAAGCGGACATCCAGACGTGCCTGACATTTCAGGAGATAGAACAAGTTTTTAGCACTGATATGAACAGTGGATCCCAAGCACACTTTCCCCCTGCATTGGGCAGCTGTGTGTTTTTGTACGTGGTAATGCAGGGATTATTTTGTTTTATTCACTGATCAGATGTGACAAATAGGTGGGCTGTGTATCCCAACAGGCGGGCTAATTGCCCAATCAATGGCCAATGATGCTGCAGGGGAAGGGGACCAATAGTATGAGTGCTTTCAGTCTTCATTAGCCTGATGAGTACACTTCCTCCCACGTGTCACAGAGAGCATGTGGCGCCACGTCATTAAGACTTCACTAAACAGGAAGGGAAGGAGATGGCTTTGGAGCGGCTAGGAAAACAAAGGCTAAATGGATGGCGATATTTCAAAGAACCACTGGGGTATTCGTACGAAGACGGCCATTCAATCAAAGAGTCCTGTGCTTTGCAGTGTTTTTCCCCCCCTGGTTCTCTGCGAGGGGAGTGCTTGTGTTTGTGACGGGAGCTCTCCATAGTCTGCTATAATGCAATCACTGGAAATATTCGGAATCAAGGATACAATGAATTCTGCTTAATCGGTGGGATCTGTCCACTGACTCCTAGCCTCACACGCGCACAAACGCACGTGCACAAACACACGTGCACGCGCCCAAACACACGTGCACGCGGTGAACTGTAGGTGCTCCATTAGGGAGCATCTCATTCGATCCATCTCCGCACATGTTGAACTAAAGCCAATAAATTCACCAGCCTTCATGTGGTCTCCAGCCCCGCCTTCCACAAATAGGAACCCATCGTGCAAACGCACAGGCACGTGCACACACATGCACGCACGCACACACACACACACATGCACGCACACACCAACACACGCACGCACACACACATGCACGCACGCACACACACACACATGCACGCACACACCCACACACGCACGCACACACACACAGACACCCCAAGTTAATTAAGGCTACGCAAGTTGCAGTTGTTTTTTTTTGTCCTCCTACTCCCATATTTTCCAAGCAGCAATATTGATGGTGAAGACATCAAACCTGCAGGGAGAACGGTGACTGGTGTGGACAGATTGATGTCTCGGTGGAATGTGGGTCTGTATGGCTGCATGGCCAACGCTGTATAGCTGCATGGCCCACGCTGACTGTGTGCACGTCTAAATTAGAATCCTCCATTGTTTATTGAAACCTTTTAGCCCCCGATCTGGGCCTCGTGCCCGTGTAGCCAGGGGGATCAACGCCTCACAAAAAGGAAACTCTCCTTTCCATCCATGGGCCAAGTGTGTCCCCACCTGTGTCTGTGGATTGTTCTCACGTAGCACCTTTTCTTCCACCAACGGCCACTCTAAGCACTTAAAGAAATACCACTAATAATAACACGTTTAGGCGTCATAATCGCCTGCACACGTTCACACTGGTGATGTGAATACAGCCAACCACCTGATCGGTGTCTTGCTCACTGCTGTACTGCTCTGATACTTGACAGCCAGGAGGAGACGCAGGTTGGCAGCAAACCTGCAGTTCTACTGGTGTGGTTGATGATACAATGAAGAAGACAAGGACAAAGAGCAAAACCTTTACTAGTGTTTGACAGAAAGATGTTGTATCTTCTGTCATTCAGGATAACCTGCTCAGTATCACCAAGCCCAAGGTAATGTGATGCGGGATGGAAGGGTCATCGCCCTGGATGGGACAATCCCAGACCAGGTCACTGAATATAAATACTTGCTATATGGCTAGAATGCTCTGTCATCATACCACACCATAGCAGTCCAGTCAAATCCAAAATGGCTTCTTGTACAGAATCCACTCCACCATCACTCTCTGCTAAACTAACTTGGTCGAAAGCATTCAACCCTTGTTTGACTATGGTGACGTTTATGTATGGGTCGACATGCAAGGACATACTCCAGAAGTGTAGCATTGAGTTTGCTACAATGCCCCTTTCAAAACAACCCACTGAGCTCTATATTCTTCTGTCAACAGGCCATCTTTACACACCTGGCGTAATATTGACACATTCATGCTCATATTCAAATTCTTCAAACTCATATTCTTGTCCTCCCCAGACCTGTGTCCTCCTGTGTCCCTCCATCTGCTGCCTACAGCGCTCCTTCTGCTCCCCATGTTCTGTTGGAAGTCCCACAACAAAGACTGTACGTGGCCTGACGTCAGTTCTGCACTCAGAGAATGGAACAATCTGCACAAAAAAAAACATTCCACAAGTTTATCACTTCGTTCAAGGACTTCATTAGATTTTCTCACTGAAATGTAAAAGTAAAGGTGCACTTAATGTTCCCTAACCCTTTTCTGTGGGCTGGTCACTGTTGTCTCGGGGCACGTTCTTGCTGTCTTGTTGCTGCTGCTGCTGCTGCTGCTGAGCCTCTTTGTATTCCTGCTGGTGCACGCTGCTCTGGTGTTGCTGCTGTTGCTGCCCATGGGTCTCCTGCAGGAGTCTGCTGCTCTTATCTGCTCTTATCTGCTGTGTTGCCTGGTGCTGATGACTGCTAGCTACCTGGACGTGTGTCTTCTGTCTCTTCAGCCCCTTTTCAGGCTGCTATTGTAAATAACAATGTGTTCTTAATGATTTGCCTTGTTATATAAAGGTTAATTAAAAAAAAAAAACTGGATGGCAGGCTTACAATTATTACACCGTGATATGTTAACGTCTTATTTAATGAGGACTATTTGAAGTTAATAGGGTTTGAACGTGTCAAAATTGTAAGTAAGTAACACCCCCCCCCCCCCCCCCAGTAGGACCAGAGGCCTCCCTGACCCGAGGCTGAATCAGGGCCTACTCCAGGGGGAACACACAGAAAAAAGAAAACAGGCAGCAGACAAATGACCCTGTCATCTACATACCTTCATCCATCTCAGCTTGTCAACCGTGTTTATGCAGCCAAAGGAGAGATTCTGTCTTTTAAATGTTTTTTTAATTGTGTGTGTGTGTGTTTGTACATTTGTGCCTGAGCGTGTGCAGTTTCAGTCATTCAATCCAGTATTTTTCATCATTCAATTTAAGTCTTTGCATTGTCTTAATCCAGGCCTATTTTGTATACATTTCTCAAATTATTTCAATTTCTTTTCTTTATTTTTTTGTTAATGATTTCTTGAGTAAAGCATAATGTGTCTGTATGTTGCTTTTTGTAGGTGAGCAGGAAGAAAAATAACATATTAAAAGTAATATTGTACATGTTACTGTGGTTGAATTTCATAACTCTGTGAGACATGACACATATGTAGGCCTACAAATAAAATAAAAAACAAAGACATATATGAAAAGGCATACAATAAACAATTGCATTGTTACAAAGCACTTCAAAGCTATAGCAAGTATTGTTTTCTCTTACATATACTGTATACTATATAGCCTATGTTCTATATGTAAAAACGTCTCTTGAAATATGTTTTGTATTGTTCATTTGACAAAGACTATTTAATGGCGTGTTTTCAATTAATGCATTTATTTATTTAGTTAGCATTTCAGCTTTGGGACACATGTCCCAGTCTAACATGTGGGTTTAAGCACAATGCTGCTTGGCCTCTGATCGATTCTCTGTGAAACAGCGCGACGGACTGCGTGCGGAACCGTTCCTCCATTTCACCCGTTATTCAGCAACGGCGTCAACATCATTTAGTTCTATCTATATTTACATCTACATTTTAACACCCGTTGCAATATTCCCATGCCTGTATATTAAACGAGGCCATGTTAATTCCTCTGGCACCGTCAAATTGTTTGTGTAGGATAGCTATTACATTATCTTCCTTTAAGGCGAGCGTCATATATATATATATATATATATATATATAGACACACACACACACACACACACACGCACACACACACACACACACAAACACACCCACACACACAAACACACACACACACACACACACACACACACACACACACACACACACACACACACACACACACACACACACGCAGCCTTTTTACATATCTAAGTGCGCGTCTCAGTGGGCCGTCCCGTCAGACGAGATGAAGGCAGTGTGGGGAGCCCCCTACAGTGTGCCGAGCCCCCTACAGAGGGCACTCACACACGGGACTTCAGCGCGCAGGAGAAAAACACGCAGTCCAGATGAAGACGATTTCACGCTGTAGTCTTGGAGCGATTTTGTGTAATAATTCCCCCAGTTTGTCCCTTTAAACCATAGACTAAATATTACATGATTAGTTTAAACAAAGCTACCGTTCGAATGTTGTAGCCAGCTTAGTGTTAGTGTCGACGTTAGGGCTGTGATGAAAAAAAAATAAATAAAACGACTCAGTGGTATTCCCAATTCTCCAACGTTAAAAAATTTGCATACATTTTGAAGAAAAATAAACTAGGTTCTAGTGGCTGCTGGCATTGAAACGAGGAGTAGGCCTATGAAGGGAGTAGTATAGAGGAAACTAGGAGTAGGCCTATGAAGGGAGTAGTGTAGAGGAAACGAGGAATAGGCCTATGGAGGGAGTAGTATAGAGGAAACGAGGAGTAGGCCTATGGAGGGAGTAGTATAGAGGAAACGAGGAGTAGGCCTATCTAGGAAGCTCCCAGCGGATTGGAAGAGCTCGTCTATTGAGGGCACCAACTGGAGCGTGAGGGGGAACTAATCTCTTCATTTAAGTGTTTAGCTGCAGCTTTTTTGCTGCAAATCTCCTTTTTTCTTTTGACTTCTTCAAAATGCATGTGTAGACCTAATGTGTTCCTGGCCCCTCTGCTGTTCTTCACAGGTTTTCCTAAGTCTCCTTTAGCAGAGATTGACTGACCTTTGGACTAGTTGGAAATGGAAATGCTTCGGCGATTTGTTTCATCCCGACCCATTTGATCGATGTGTTGGTTTTCATTTCTAACTGCTCTGTGCGTGTGGCTGGTGGACTACATGAGATGGTGAGGCTGTAGGGCTGATGTAGGGCTAATGTAGGGCTGATGTAGGGCTGATGTAAGCCTCAACATGGGGCGCCACGTGTGCAAAGGAGCTGTTTGTGACGTTCAGCAGAACTGGGAGCTTCTATGGAAGGCTATCACTGTGTGTATGTATGTATATATATATCATTTTGCAAAATCACAATGTTAACGGCATGAGCTAATTAAGCTAATTCAGTTAAATTTTTAATTGAATTAAGTTGAATTCAGGGGGATGTGTAGTGTCCTTTTGGCTCTAAGTTTATGATATTGTCTTTCCATTGCCAAGCAAAATGTACAATGAAATATAGCACGGTTGCTTTTAATTAATTTAATTCATTCATTCATTGAATTTCTCATTTGAATGGCAGGCATAATAAAATAATTTGATTTGTGTAGTCTAACACAAGCCTAGCCTAGTGTTAACGCTGCAGACTAGCATTCAAGGGTTTTTGGTTCGCTATTGTACAGTATCGAGCAGCAGAAGTAACTTGTGTCACTTCAAATTATATACTTTCAAGAACCAAGAAACAGTTGTTTTTTTTTATATATTTATTATCATTTTAGGCCTAATGAGATTCATAGACATCAAGTGAAGGTAAAAGTCTACGAAAAAAGACACACACAGTGTGAAACGTCAAACAAGACCAAGTCCTTGCTTGAAAACAGCATAGTATGCAAAAGGCAACACCAGAGCCTGTGGAAAACATGGCCGTCTCTTCTTGTCTTGTTCTGTCCAGGGAGACCATTGAGCAAAAGTGAGGAGCGTACCACCCTGCAGCTTTTCCTTGTCCATCTTTCTCCCAAAAATCTGCATCGATTAGAGATATCCTCTCCATAAAACAGTTGAGACATGCTGGCCCTGTCTCCTGGATAACCCCCTTCCTTGGAAAGTATACAGACATCAGCTTCTTGTCAACACGAGTTAATGGGCTAGTTAAACACCCCAAACCCACCCCAGCTCCCTCTCTCCACACGCTCCACAACAATCCTCTTTTTCTTTACATTTTGGTTTCTGCATCCTCAGCTGTGTGGGCTTAGACTGCTGCAGTGGTCGGCTCATGTGAGGAGACAAGGGAGCCAACAGGTGTCTGTAAAACAACGGTCCCCCGCTCTTAAAATGCTCAGGGGGGGGGGGAACCCTGGTTTTTCGGAGGCTTTTGCTATCAGCTCTACTGACGGAGCCAAGGCGAGGCTGGGACATCATGTTCAGGGGGGGAGGCTGGTGGTCCTCCGCCGGCCTGCCGGCAGAGAGGGGGCTCAGGGGTGGAGGGGGTCTGCAAGGGAGGAGGGGCAGGTGCTCTTTCTCCACGTTAAGACAGGATCTCCAGGCCCTGCATGTAGTCCTGAGTTACTGCAGAGACAAACACAAAAGGTGTGGACGGGTCAGAGCACAGAGTCACGCAGCGACCAGAGGACTGGATCCACTCCCTGGCTGTCCTGCGGGGAACGCTGCCGCTGCAATTACAACCAATAGATTTGCAGAACTTTCCAAAAAAAGGGAGCATGTTTTGAGCCACAGCTGGTGTAGTGTGTGCACTGCACCGAATTTGGCGCGCTCGAGACGGCAGCGCCCGACCCAGCAACCGGCAGCCGTGCCTCCACTGACCGGGCCTTGAAGACACCACACAGAACTGGACGTTATTTAATAAAAGGACAGTACAATCACTCAGTAAATAGATCAATTGGTCTGAATAAGCCCAATGGAGAGTGAGTCAGAGCAGTGTGTGGAGACCCCCCCCAGGGGACCCTAGGAGCTGGCTGTGCCGGGCCGGGCCCGACCCACGCTGTTTCACACACGTCTGGGGAGCCAATCAACTGGCCACGCTCTCCGCCAGAGAGAAGCTCTCCCCCCGGCCCAGCTCCCCGTCCCCCCCGTCCCCCCAGTCCCTTTACAAGACCCTCTCTTCCCCTCAGAAGATGCAGGGTTGACCCCACCCTTAAAAGGGGTTAGTGGGTGGATAACTTTATGTACATTTTTAAAAGTTCACCCCACCACTGTAGGGTGACACACAGAGGTCAGCGAGGGGGTTGGACTTTGGACAACTTTAAATAAAGCATGTGTTCATCTGCAGTCATCTCTGGTGTCCAGGAGGATGGGCAGGGAGCTGCTCACACATTACTGTCTGCTCATTCTCTACCCAGTAATCAATCAAGAAGCAAAGGATGGAGGTGGGTGTGTGTGTGTGTGTGTGTGTGTGTGCGTGTTTATGTGTGTGTGTGTGTGTGTGTGTGTGTGTGTGTGTGTGTGTCTGTGTGTGTGTGTGCGTGTGCGTTTGTGTGTGTTTGTGTGTGTGTGTGTGTGTATGTGTGTGTGTGTGTGTGTGTGTGTGTGTGTGTGTTTGTGTGTGCGTGTGTGTGTGCGTGTGTGTGTGCGTGTGTGTGTGCGTGTGTGTGTGTGTGTGTGTGCGTGCGTGGTTTGTGTGTGTGTGTGTGCGTGTGTGTGTGTGTGCGGTGTGTGTGTGCGTGTGCGTGTGGGTGTGGTGTGTGTGTGCGTGTGCGTATGTGTGTGTGTGTGTGTGTGTGTGGTGTGTGTGTGTGTGTGGGGTGTGTGTGTGGTGTGTGCGTGTGGGTGTGGTGTGTGTGTGTGTGTGTGTGTGTGTGTGTGTGTGTGTGTGTGTGTGTGTGGGGTGTGGGTGTGGGTGTGGGGGGTGGGTGAGGGGTGAGGCACATGGCTGGCTGGTTTGGGATGGCACATCCCAACTGACAGGTGTATTGTTTCCCAAGAGCAAAACTCTTAATTAAGAAGGATCTGAGGGAGTGTGTTTGTGTGTGTGTGTGTGTGTGGGGGGGGGGGGGGGGGGGGTTACTATATGGCTCCTTCAATGGGATTTTTCAATTGACCCGACGGGCCCAGAACATTAAAGACAGAATTCCTTGCGGATAAATGAGCCGCCCCCCGCCCCGGCCCCCCCCCCCCCCCCCGCCCCAGTGACCACCAGCCCTCCTTCACCGGAATGCTCTGTTCCCAGCCCAGGGGTCTGCCGTCCCCACTGGAGGAGTGGAGAAAGCATCTGATTAATTGCACTAAGTCTGCCCAGGCTTAATGAAAATTACTTACGGAGTAACGACCCCTTAATCAGATGAGGAGAGAGAGAGAGAGAGAGAGAGAGAGAGAGTACAGTAAAGCATTCTACTGCCCCCACCCCCACCCCCTGCTCTTCCGCTTATGATCAATTTAATCAGCAGGAAGTGAAAGAATATAGAAAGCAGCTCTTAGCTTTAATTGACCCCTGAATGAGAGCGCAGCATCCATCACGGCCCCACCGTCAACACACTCACCCTGGACCCCTGGCTGCAGTCCTGCTGGTCTGCCCTACAGCCCGTCTGCCTCTATGACTGTGTAAAGGAAACCTAGGCTTCCTTTTAGATGTCCTACTTCTTACTTGTGTACATGTTTGGCGTGTTGCACTTCAACATTAGTTTCTCTGTGGTGTTTGGGACGTGAAGACCAGCCAGCGTATGTGCTGCTTGTGGTGTTGTTCTGGTGTAGCTCCCCCTCACCACACCGAATCACCACACAGCCGCCGCTTTCCACCGCAGCGTTTGAACAAGTCGCTCACTCGGCTAGGTCATATTTCATGTACAGCAGCGACGCCGGCATGACGTGTCGTCCTTCATGTCTGTGTGCTACGATGCAGACAGGTCCACTGGAAAGCCTTGATGAGGCATTTTGTTATGTATGACCTGTGCAGTGATACGGCACAGAATGAGGGTTATAATGATTGGGTCGCTTTTCTTGTATGACTATAACCGGAGCACACACCAGATGTAATGTTTTATCACAGTACCACTGTGATACAGTTAGTCCAGTGTTACGAAATGCAATTTGGGAACCTTCTACCTTGATTTTGATAATAGCTGGGGCTTTAGCACTTGTGGAATTGAGTTCTATATACATACATTTACACATGAGTGGAGATTACTTAACATCATACTCAATTTAAAAAAAAAGAAAGAAAAAAGCTATTTCTATATAATACTGATGTCATCCAGACTGCAGGAGGCCTGAGGGGGTTTCCTCTGTACCTGCACCTGGACCTGGCTCTGAACACGACCCAGTACGATGTGAGCCCTGCAGTACAACATAGGACGTGCCTTCCTGTGTGCAGCGCCGTGCAGCGTGAGGTTGTGTAGGAGGGCTACTCACAGAGGGGCTCCCGGCCACACGGCTTCACATGTAGTGCCACTGTCCCTCCATGCCCATGCCCCCCATGGCTCCCATGGCTCCTGCACGGTCACACACACACACACACACACATACACACACACACACACACACACACACACACACACACACACACATACACACATACACACACACACACACACACACACACACACACACACACACACACACACACACACACACACACACACACACACACATACACACACACACACACACACACACACACACACACACACACACACACACACACACACACACACAGTTTATACTCCTATTCCCACAGACTCCTAAATCAAACTCCTAAATCAAAACTGACTTTATGATTTATTGACACGTGATTGATGAACATGAACCACTCTGATTTCTGATACAGAAGTTGATGAAATCAAGACTGTGAGTGTTTGGAGGTGTCTGTCTGGAGGGTCCAGAAGAGCGTCTGACACCAAACTGGGATTATCCACACCTGTGTGTGTGTGTGTGTGTGTGTGTGTGTGTTGAATGCGTGTGTGTGTGTGTGTGTGTGTGTGCGTGTCACACACAAAGATGGCCTCGGGTCAGGTCACAACAGGAGAGCACGCAAATAGAACAAGTGTGAGCGTGTGCATGTGTCACTTTGCTTTTGGACTGTGTGTGTGTGTGTGTGTGTGTGTGTGTGTGTGCGTGTGTGTGCGTGTGTGTGCGTGTGTGTGTGTGTGTGTGTGTGTGTGTGTGTCTGTGTGTGTGTGTGTGTGTGTGTGTGTGTGTGTGTGCGTGTGTGTGTGTGTGTGTGTGTGTGGAGGCACATATGCGTACCAATGTATTTCTGTGGGTATGTTTTTACGCAGTACACTTCCTACCAGGTGGCCGGATTCCCATGTGTGTCTGGCCGTCCATGACGAAGCCTCCCATTGGCTGACCATCTGGAGTGTAGGGGCCGCCATGGCTCACTGTGGACACACACACACACACACACCCACAGGATAATTACCGTCTCCCGTCATGACTTTTAATTACCATCTCGCTCTCTCTCCCGCTCGCTCGCTCGCTCTCCCCGCTCCCTCCCACTGTCCAGTAATAACCTACTTTTGGTGTGGTTATATTTTTGACTTCATCTCCATAATCTTTCGATTTGGTGCAGCCCCATATGCTCAACATAGACATGCATTATTTTTGCATTGCATTTATTTAGATCAGGAACTTTAACTTATGACACATTTAGGAACATCTCCCACTACATGTAATACTGTGGACCTTCACCTTCGCGGGTTATGTTTGGACCTGAATTCAATCACATCTCTTGTGAACTCAAGGTTCACGGCAGTAAGACCCCCGTGCCCACCCCTTAACACTCAACTCTGCTTCTGATTGGCTGAAATGGTGCCAGGTGACGCCCCCTGCCATAAATGATAACTAGTGGAAATTGCACGGCAACTTATCGATGGCGTGGGTTCATGTTGTCTTTGATGCTGATTCTTATGATTGGCTGATTACGACCTCAAGTGTTTTTGGAACAGATCTCTCTCTCCCAAGTCACTATTTGCAAGTCCAGCGTTTCAAAGTGGATCCAGGAGGGGTTAATAGCTCTAAAAGCGAGGGGCCAAAAGCCTGGCCGGTAGTTTCCATGGCGGGTTTCTGCCAGCTTCTATTTGTTTTAATCCCAGGTTAAAATGTTAAATGGAGTGCCCGGTCGAAGCGATTAGCTTCTTTGTCTGGGGCTAATCCCCTGGAGGTTTAGAGAGCAGTCACTCTGGGGAGCTAAGCCCTCTGGTCACTTGGGTGCACCCAGGAAGCGAGAGAGCAGAAAATGTAACAGGTTGGCAAGGAGAAGGGGGCGGGGCTTATTAGGTCCAAAAAACGCCACTTGCATTGCCGTCCCAAAAGCACAAAAAAGAGAGAAAAAAAAATAATAAAACTAACAACTAAAATCTGGATGTTTCTTTGACATTCATTCACAGGCTACATAGTGCCCCACCGTTACATCAACAATGGGCATCAATGAATCCACTGGAATCAATGAATGCAGTCAAATCAATAGCACTTGCCTGCTCTGTTGGACTGGTCAATCATGGGCTGGACTATCCTCCGTCTCGCGTTGATGAACCTAGCGAGAGGATGACATATGAGGAGGAGGATGAGTACGTGGTTATAAAACAAACAATATATTCCACGAGCAGCACGTTATTTCATGTTCCTATTCCACAGAACAAAAGCCAGTTTTCCTTTCACATAAACAAAATTAAAAACATCTTCAGCCGGCTTTCATCTGCGGCTGCCAGATGCTGTCCAGGCCCCGCTCTTCCAGGGGAAGTGACAGATCCCTTGGCGAACACACACACAACTCTCCAGACTTGGCCGGGTCAGACACGCCACACCTGCATCATCTGTTCATTCATGTGACGAAGCGCCTTATCTCCATGACGCCCATCAGCCAATGGCAGCCCACGGCCGCTCTGCTCGCTCACTGCATGGGAGACTCCCCTCAAACCCTTTTATGACCTTTTCTTTGTTCTCTCTTTTTTTTTTTGCCGAGGTTCGTCTCGTGGAGGCGAAGCCACTCCGTCAGGAGAGCATCTTCGTGTGACGAGCAGGAGAGAGCAGGGTTTTGAAAGGTCGAACATGAGTCTGTAAACGCTGCGTCTTGAAGACACGTGCTGGTCCAAAGATAATTATCACCAACAAGCTGTGTGTGAGCTCGTCATGACTAAACCCATGGGTAATATGAAGATGACAGACCCTTAGTGATCTACATGTATCTACAGTACACTGTCATGTCTACAGTATCCCCCTGATCCCCCCGATGGGCCTTCTGTCTGTGTGTACTTCCTGCGACTTGCGTGAGCGCTGCAGGACGCTGGTAAAAGAGGCTGCGTATTCTCTGCCTGGATTAGAAGCATGTGTTGATCAGTTGAGGCTGCAGTAAAGTGTAAAGGTAAATCCTACAGCACCTTGATATTAGAGCCTCCAGCCCCGAGGTCGGCCTGCTAATGGACGCTCTTTGGCTTCAGGGGCGGGGGGGGGGCTTGTTTGCAGAGTAGCAGTGCATTTACACACACACACACACACACACACACATACACACATACACATCAGTCCCCTTTAAGTATACTCTTGAAAGCTTGTCATCCTGGTATGCATGGCCTATGACCTGGCACCTCCATGACCCCCCCCCCCCCCCCACCCACCCACCCACCCACCACCCGACACACACACACACACACACACACACACACACACACACACACACACACACACAGAGACACACACACACACACACACACACACACATGCACACACACACACACACTCACACACACACACACACACACACACACACACACACACACACACACACACACACACACACACACACACACACACACACACACTCCACAACCACCAGCCAAACGCCTTCTTCAGGGAGAGAGAGAGGAGGTGCTCTGGACTGGCTCAGAGAAAAGCCCTCCTGAAACGGCCCGTCGACCCCTTCTGACCTTTACCCGACTGAGAGCTCAGTGGTTCCCACTTGATTTATGTCCCCCCGTGAGGTGGGGGGGGGGGACCCCCGTTTCCTTTTCAGGAAAAAAACAAAAGCCACAGAGCTCCTTTCACAGGGCTGAAAAAGGCCAGAAGTAGTTAGGGGAGGAAGAAGGGAGTGGGGAAGGAGGAGGAGGAGGGGGGGGGAGGAGGGGGAGGAGAGGGAGGAGGGGGAGGAGAGGGAGGGGGGAGGAGGAGGGGGAGGAGGAGGGGGAGGAGGGGGAGGAGGAGGAGGGGGAGGGGGGGGAGGAGGAGGAGGAGGAGGTGGAGGAGGAGGTGGGAGAAGGAGGAGGAGGAGGAGGGGGAGGAGGTGGAGGAGGAGAGGAGGGGGAGGAGGGATGGAGCTGGTCAGGGCTGAGATGCAGGAGAACAGAGGGGGATCACGTAGAGGTACCACCATCTCAAGACAGGAAACTGGGCCCAAAAAAAAAGAAGAAAAAAAAAACCCTAAAAGAGGAGAAAGCGTTTGTTGAGACGCCCGGCGCTGACAAAGCCAGGGGACACAGTGTGACCAGTGGCCACGACTCCGGAGCCAGGAGCAGCAGAGGGAACCGTGGTAAGAGAAAGGAAGAATTAAAGTACGTAGGAGAGCACAAAAGAACGAAGGAACGAAAGATGAAAGAGAGAGAGAGAGAGAACAAAATGAAGAAAGAAACGGGGAGCAAGGGAGTGGGATGAAGGGCCCAAGTGAAAGAAAAGCAGAAAGAGG
>JAXIVH010000001.1:2589843-2598242 GCA_036785325.1 Urophycis tenuis | reverse complement strand
CTAGCCCTTGTGATTCTATTATTACCACCACACGCCTCAAGCTGTTGTCAGAGATTGCGCAAACCGTGGATGTGGTGAAAACCTGAATCCTGTGTGTGTGTGTGTGTGTGTGTGTGTGTGTGTGTGTGTGTGTGTGTGTGTGTGTGTGTGTGTATGTGTGTGTGTGTGTGTGTGTGTGTGTGTGTGTGTGTGTGAGTGTATTTGTGTGTGTTGTGTGTGTGTGTGTGTGTGTGTGTGTGTGTGTGTTGTGTGTGTGTGTGTGTGTGTGTGTGTGTGTGTGTGTGTGTGTGTGTGCATATCAAGTTGGACTCTCTCCCAAGTAGAATCCACACGTTTGCCTTCTGTAAACTGGGCCATAGAGTCAATTCAAACATCAAATCATGTTTGAGTGAATGATGAATCAGTGACTTACTGAGGCAGGGTCACTGGTACACTTTGACCTTTTCATTGTACCGATGTCTTTTCAAAGGCTAGTAGGTAACATGTAGCTAGACATGGAGCTATCCATTGTAGAAGCTGCAATTCTTTTTTGTTAACTAGAGAATAAAGCCAGGAGGAATGTTTCCCATTCTGGGATGGTGATGCCTGTTGATGGACAGCCATAGAATAAACTGTGTTTAGCTCACTAGGCCTGCAGCGCTGGTGACGGGTGGCGGGGAACTGCAGGTCTGGACACATCGAGCGGAGGGGCTTATTCTCTCCTTGACTGATGAGCAGGGAGGGGTCAGTACACACACACACACACACACACACACACACACACACACACACTCACACACGCACACGCACACGCACACACACACACCACACAGACACACACACACACACACACACACACACACACATACACGCACGCACGCACGCACGCACACACACACACACACACACACAGACACACACACACACACACATATGCACAAAGTGTGCATCTTGCATGTTTATGCAGGTGTGTCAATGTATGGAATCCACCTCCCAAAGCACACAGTCGATCTTAATTGTGAACGCCCTGTCTGCACACAAACAAACACACACACAGGACACACACACACACACACACACACACACACACACACACACACAGACACACACACAGACACACACACACACACAATCTTCCGATACAGTGTGGTACTCACTGCTCTCAACTGCACACAGAGAGAACCACCAGGACAGGCAAATACATGCAGCACATCTATAACACACAGGACACACCACCCTCTCAACCTAACTCCCGCTCGCGACCGCGCACTGACGCACACACGCACACACGCACACGCACAGACACACTAAACACACAACTTTCCATACTTTGATGCAGGGTTTGCGCAGGCATTCCAGGCCTGTGTTCAGGACATTGTGCAAACGTGCTGGTCTGGGGCTGGCATGTGTGGACACACTCTGAGACACACACACTGAGACACACTGAGACACACACACTGAGACACACACACTGAGACACACACTGACACACACTCTGAGACACACACTGAGACACACACTGACACACACACTGAGACACACACTGAGACACACACTGAGACACACTGACACACACACTAAGACACACACTGAGACACACACTGAGACACACACACTGAGACACACTGAGACACACACACTGAGACACACACTGAGACACACACTGACACACACACTGAGACACACACTGAGACACACACTGACACACACACTGAGACACACACTGAGACACACAGAGACACACACACTGAGACACACACACTGAGACACACACTGACACACACACACACACACTGAGACACACTGAGACACACACACTGAGACACACACTGACACAGACACACTGAGACACATTGAGACACACACACTGAGACACACACTGACACACACACACTGAGACACACACACTGAGACACACACTGAGACACACACACTGAGACACACACTGAGACACACACACTGACACACACACACTGAGACACACACACTGAGACACACACTGAGACACACTGACACACACACTGAGACACACACTGAGACACACACACTGACACACACACTGAGACACACACACTGAGACAAACACTGAGACACACACTGACACACACTGAGACACACACACACACACTGAGACACACACTGAGACACACACTGAGACACACACACTGAGACACACACTGAGACACACACACTGAGACACACACTGAGACACACTGAGACACACACACTGAGACACACTAAGTGGCAGCCGCTGGGCTGAGGCTAGCGATGCAGCGAAGGTGGTGACAGGGCTGGCCACTGAACGCCCCACCCACCCCCCCCGACAACCCCACCTTCCTCGCTCCACCACCACCACCACCCCACCCCCCCCCCAGCAGGGGCTGGGGCCCATGGGGCCCCCTTTGGCTAGGTCTACATTCCACTGCTAGCCTCAGCACTCACAGCGTTCTTTTGGCTAATAGCCACCCCAGCCAATAACCCCCACCTCCTCACACACACACACACACACACACACACACACACACACACACACACACATACCACACACACACACACACACACACACACACACACACACACACACACACACACACACACACACACACACACATACCCACACACACACACACACACACACACACACACACACACACACACACAGAAAATAAATGGTTACACACATATGCACGTGTACACACGGCCAAATCTACATGTACACACACACACACACACACAGGCACGTGTACACACTAACAGCAACCTTGCTCACTCCCTCCAGCTTGCTCTTCTCTACTTTTACTAGAAATAACACAGCGTGCACCAAAAACAATGAGGCCAACCACACACACCATCATAATAACAAATGCTGTCGGGGAGCAGGGCTCCAATCTAGGTGTGTGCCATCACTTTGCATGTGTGTAACCATGTGTGTGTACAGTGCAGCGCTCAAACTGCTGGGAGCAAATCATCATGGGGAGGTAATTTTGTGTGTGTGTGTGTGTGTGTGTGTGTGTGTGTGTGTGTGTGTGTGTGTGTGTGTGTGTGTGTATGTGTGTGTGTGTGTGTTTGTATGTGCGTGAGAGAGTGTGTGTGTGTATGTGTGTGTGTGTGTGTGTGTGTGTGTGTATGTGTGTGTGTGTGTGTGTGTTTGTATGTGTGTGTGTGTGTGTGTGTGTGTGTGTGTGTGTGTGTGTGTGAGAGGTTCAACATTGATCTGAGGAGAGTCTTCTGCTGCTCTTGTTGTTCTTGCTGTTGCTGAGGGGTGATTATGTTGTTTAGTGGCCCAGTAAACGTGTTTAGAGGCTGTAATTACCATTCATTTAGGCTGTGTGTGAGCATGCATGTGTGTGTGTAGGTCTGGGTGCTGGGGGAGGGGGGGGGGGGGGGTGCATGACAACTGAAATGACGAAACTCTAGCCAGTGGCAGCAGAGCGCGGCAGCGTGAACACAGAGGGCCGTGTCAGTGGCCTCCCCTCAGAAACATGCAGACACCCCGCCAGTGGTCCTCAGTGTGGAGCTGTGGAGACACACGGCCCACTGGGTACTGTAGGGCTACAGTAAAGCATCGTTGTCATCGTTACCATATCGGACACAGCTTGAAAGGCAGCATCTAATCAAGGCATTAGTCGCACCTCTGTGGAGACAAAACCCCACGTTTAAACGTATTGAAGGTGTGTTTGTGCTTGACGGAGACGGGCCCTACCTTCACCTGTGCAGGCTACACAGCAGGAGGAGCAGAGAGACACCAACAATGAGAGACTCAGTGTTCACTACAGTGACTGTGAGGCATTTCTTGGGTTGGCTCCACACACCCATGCTGTGTTTTGGAGGCCACTCTCCTCTAAACAAATTCCACGCTCACACAACAACTGTTCTGCAGACGCGTTCAGCCCCCGGTGAGGCCAGCAGCACAGACAGTCGTTCCCACACTCAGGCCGTGCCATCTGCTCCACGCCAGGCCTCCCTGTTACCTGCCTGTCTGACCGCTGAGCTAAGTGCCCTGGACAGGACGGACGACAACAGGGCTGCCTTATGTCATATCGGCCCTGACACTCAACATTTCTTTACGTTTCGAGGCAAGAAGTGTGTGTATGGGAGTATGGTGTGTGTGTGTGTGTGTGTGTGCGTGTGCATGTGTGTGTGTGCATGCGTGCGTATGTGCGTGCGTGCATGCGTATGTGCGTACGTGCATATGTGCATGTGCGTGCGTGTGTGTGTGTGTGTGTGCGTGCGTGCGTGCGTGCGTGCGTGCGTGCGTGTGTGTGTGTGCTGGGTGTGTGTGCGTGCATGCGTGCGTGCGTGCGTGTGTGTGTGTGCGTGCGTGCGTGCATGCGTGCGTGCGTGTGTGTGTGTGTGTGTGTGTGTGCTGGGTGTTTGAAGGGAAGGCGGTGGGGAGGTGTGGTGGGGGTCAATAAAGGCAACCCCCACTGAGGGGGTCCAGAGCCCTGGAACCCTGGGGGGTGGGGGAGGCTGTCAAGGAGGTAATGGATGATGTTTTCACTACAGGGTGAGAGAGAGAGCCAGAAAACACACCGCTACCCCAATACAAAGGGAGGGACGAGGGATGGGGGGGGGGTGGATGAACAGATGCCCGAGTGGCCCCTCCAGAATAGGGCACCCCCCCCCCCCTCTCTTACAGCATCCCTCTTAAAACTCTCTTGCATTCTCCAAACTTTACTCTCCATTTGGTCCCACTATGATGCCGGCTTCTGCCATGATCCTGCACGTCTAACCCCCCCCCCCCCACACACACACACACACACACACACACACACACACACACACACACACACACACACACACACCACAAACACTCCCACACCACCACCACCACCACCACCACCACCACCACCTCAGACTCCAATAATCAGGGGCTCATTACTTCCTAAATGGGTCTGGTGTGCTGAGCTGCAGGGCAGGGGAAAGGAGCCAGCAAGACAGAATAGAAGGGCCCAACAGAGACCACGAGCTCAGGAAAAACAAATGCCCTCCGATATGAAGCACACCCACTGACAGAAGGACACAAGCACCCACTGCTGTAGAAAATGTGCATTTTGGGCTCCACACATGTTGGGAACGCTGTGGGCGTCGCTGTGATTAACCCTGCTTTGATTTCAGAGGTTTTGTGTTCCGTGGCGCCAGGCGATTCTGACCGCTTGCTCTGAAGATAATGAAGTTGTAATCAGGAGGCGTCGGTTGGCCAAATTGAATTCAGGAATATGAATATGATGCGATTGGTCACAGCAACGGCGTTAGAATCTGAAGGGAGAGGTTTTGATCGGCTCAAAAGGATCGTTTCACTGCACATCGCCACGTCATTAAGAGTGGGACTACACATGCGCATGGAGACGAGGTACGCGGCACACTCACTCACATCTGCGGTGGCCGTGTGAGTGACTGAGTGACTGAGTGATGGATGGATGGAGGTGTCCTGTTGACCTCTGAACCCCAGTGGTCGGAGGGGCAAGAGGGCGCGGAGGGGTGAGCCCGGCCGCGGGTCATCTGCACTCTTCATCACAGCCGCGGCATTCCTGACCCACCGGAAGGAGGAGCACTGAGGAGGACCTTCCTGGCCACATTTGTCTGCTTTGAAGTGGGCTCTTTGACCTGCCAGCATCTGGTGTGTGTGTGTGGGTGTGCGTGCCAGCGTGCGCATGTGTACGTGTGTAGGGTGGTGGATGAGGCACTACACCAGAACGGATGTACAACATGCAACACGATCGCGGCGCTGCAGCAAAAACCTCCAAACCCCAAACCAGTCCACAGCAGGGGGGGGGAGCCTCATTTCAACACGGAACGTTTAACGTTGCGCTATTTTTACTTCTTAATCTTCTAACATGCCATGGGCCAAATTATAATGACAAAACAGAGTTGATCTATCTTAACTGCATCTACTCTCATTAAGCAACAATACTGAAAAATCTCTCAATAAATCTTTGTACCCAAAATACAGCCAGCATTACTTGATATTGATTTCCATATGGAGCTTGGCAGAAGTGTGTAATGAGCCCAGTGGCCCCACAAACACCTGTGTCTCTCCCGTTCCTTGGCTTGGTTAAACAGCGGTGCCAGGGTTCAGCAGTACAGTTATTACCACAACATCTGCAAGCGGGAGGGTGGCAAATTAGACACTAATTGCATTCATGTGGATTACGCCTTTTTTTTTTTCCTGTCCCTCTTTAACCATCACCTGAGACAAATGAAACACAGGGATGGTCCTGGTGTTTCCTGTGTGTACCACCCCCCCTCTCCGTGGACCCCCTCCTCGAGCCGTCCCCCAGACCTTCTGCTCAGCCCTCCTGCCCGGAGCCCACCTTGGCTCCCCAGCAGCTCCCTGCCTCAGCTGTCTTCAGAGCAGGTGGTGGAGGAGCAGCTCAGCACTGCAGTCCAACCAACCAGTCAGTCAAGCCACTGATTGATCCAACACTTGTTCTTTAATAATCAATTAAGAATCAATCGTTTCAGCGGCTCATCAAGTATGAATGCAAACAAATTGCTGCTTGATGCTTCAGTCATTCAAATATTTGGTTCATTCAATACTTCAGTTTTACTTGGCTGCTTGTCAGATAAACTTCAAGACATCACGTTGTACTCTGGTAACTCATGACGGCATTTGCTATTTTTCATGACATTGTATGGACTACATGATTAATCAGTTAACAAAATAAAAAGGGTTGAGTCTATGTAAATAATGGTTACTTGCAGCCCTGAAGTGCAGTAGCTGAGCCAGCCACACACTGCCCTGCTGCCTCAGGAGACGAACGTGTCTGCTGCCTACTTGGTTTGAAACGTGGGGATGTGTAAACGGATGTCATACTCATTCTGATTAAACCAAAACCGGATGCAAAATATGTACCGATCAGAACGCGTTCAAAACCCAACACAAAGGACATTACTAAGCAGTGGCGACAACATTTTGAACTGACACCACCCATGACCCCACCCATGACCCCACCCATGACACCACCCATGACCCCACCCATGACCCCACCCGGTGCGGGGTTCACTTCAGTGCGGTCCTGGGGGCGGGGCTTACCGTCAGGTGCTGGAAGAGCCAGGCCCGCATCACGTTGGTGGCCACCTTGGGGAAGATGCCTCTCTTCTTGTTGTTCCTCTTGTCTCGGTCCAGCTCATCGTCGTCCCCCCCGCTGGGAGAGGCTGCGCCGTTGTCCAGGCCGTCTCCTGTCCAGACACAGAGCACAGGGGGGTGAGGGACACACAGAGAGGACCAGGGGGGTGAGGTCTACACAGAGAGGACCAGGGGGGTGAGGTCTACACAGAGAGGACCAGGGGGGTGAGGTCTACACAGAGAGGACCAGGGGGGTGAGGTCTACACAGAGAGGACCAGGGGGGTGAGGTCTACAAAGAGAGGACCAGGGGGGTGAGGTCTACAAAGAGAGGACCAGGGGGGTGAGGTCTACACAGAGAGGACCAGGGGGGTGAGGTCTACACAGAGAGGACCAGGGGGGTGAGGTCTACAAAGAGAGGACCAGGGGGGTGAGGTCTACACAGAGAGGACCAGGGGGGTGAGGTCTACACAGAGAGGACCATGAGGTCTACACAGAGAGGACCAGGGGGGTGAGGTCTACACAGAGAGGACCAGGGGGGTGAGGTCTACACAGAGAGGACCAAGGGGGTGAGGGACACACAGAGAGGACCAGGGGGGTGAGGTCTACACAGAGAGGACCAAGGGGGTGAGGGACACACAGAGAGGACCAGGGGGGTGAGGGACACACAGAGAGGACCAGGGGGGTGAGGTCTACACAGAGAGGACCAGGGGGGTGAGGTCTACACAGAGAGGACCAGGGGGGTGAGGTCTACAAAGAGAGGACCAGGGGGGTGAGGTCTACACAGAGAGGACCAGGGGGGTGAGGTCTACACAGAGAGGACCATGAGGTCTACACAGAGAGGACCAGGGGGGTGAGGTCTACACAGAGAGGACCAGGGGGGTGAGGTCTACACAGAGAGGACCAAGGGGGTGAGGGACACACAGAGAGGACCAGGGGGGTGAGGTCTACACAGAGAGGACCAAGGGGGTGAGGGACACACAGAGAGGACCAGGGGGGTGAGGGACACACAGAGAGGACCAGGGGGGTGAGGCAGGCGCAAGCACTGAATCCTCTGCTGGCCAAACCGGTTCCCAAATCAACGGCATGGAATTGGATATGGAATAAATGGAATTGAATATCGAGAACCCTTAAGAACACTGTGGTCCACAGCCGCCCAGA
Source organism: Urophycis tenuis (assembly GCA_036785325.1). Classification (NCBI taxonomy): domain Eukaryota; kingdom Metazoa; phylum Chordata; class Actinopteri; order Gadiformes; family Phycidae; genus Urophycis; species Urophycis tenuis. Next base: position 2,590,035 of record JAXIVH010000001.1, on the reverse strand, counting down.
CAGCTCCACAGACAGAGCTCCACAGACAGAGCTCCACAGACAGAGCTCCACAGACAGAGCTCCACAGACAGAGCTCCCCAGACAGAGCTCCCCAGACAGAGCTCCACAGACAGAGCTCCCCAGACAGAGCTCCACACACGCCATCCTGCCGGCGTGACACGGAGGAGTGCACTGCAAGGCGCTTCTACATCA
>JAXIVH010000001.1:2567343-2582343 GCA_036785325.1 Urophycis tenuis | reverse complement strand
TGTGTGTGTGTGTGTGTGTGTGTGTGTGTGTGTGTGTGTGTGTGTGTGTGTGTGTGTGTGTACGATAAAGAAAGACCCACCAAATTGTCCAACTCTGGATTTGAAGAAAATAACGGCTTCTCTGATCGAATCTGGTGAAAAATAAAATAAATGCAATGGTTATTTTATGCCTATATAATCGGTAATGTAGGCATTGACGATTAAAAAAAAAACATCTTTAATCATAATACTATGCTTTGCAGTATAAACATAGACCTGAAAATACTTTAGAGTCATTATCTGGGATGCGACGACATGTGCTCTGTAGTCCTACCTGTTTAGAGAACACAGCGATGTCCTCATTAAACGACTCGGACGAACACACGTCCCCGCCGGCGACGCCACTTTCCCTCGGTGTGCAAGTAGCTAATTCACATTTTTCAAAAATCAGTGCTAAAAGTGGGAATAGTGGGTGCCTAGAGGAAAAGGAAGGGGAAATTAAGCGCAATTAACGTTGTCCATATTCCCGTCTTAACGTAGGCTATTCACACGCAGTTGTGTTCTCAGACACTCCGCATGCAACAAGTAGGCCAACAGTGTTGTGCTGAACAAAAGGCTTTAGTAGCCAGGTCAGGAACATTTTTACATTACATTACATATTACATTTTGACATATGTAGACTATGATGAATTCACATATTAAAACATGCCAGATAGCTATACGTTTCATCGACGATTTATAACAATTTCACCCAAACAATTGTAAGTTTTCTTAAAAGTTCAAATTTTGCGTTTAGATTCTCAGAAGACATTGTACATAAGATGAAAATGTTAAAGAAAAAAAACGGCCGAAGTTAGACAACAAACCTAATCGTAGGCTTGTATTTTCAGGTAACTAAGGGCCTAAAAATCTATAATAAACAATTTACATAATGATAGCAGAAATAAAGACTAGGGCAATAGAGCAACCCAATGAACCTGAAAAAGAAGAAAGAACGAAGACAAAGCATATAAATATAAATGTCTTAGCCTTTTCAACAACTTGTTAACACGTTTCTGTGAGTTGCAATAGGCTACCACTCACTGCGACAAGGACAGTAAATAAAAATAACCACAAATTAGCCTACAAGCGTTCACAAGTTACACAACAAACTTTACTAATAGGCCAAATGACAATGACGTCAATAAAAATAGACAAATAATTCTAATGGTTGACTAATAATAATAATAATAATAATAATAATAATAATAATAATAATAATAATAATAATAATAGGCTAATAATGGCCTAATAATAATAATAATAATCGTAATCATCATCACAATCACAATCATAATGAGGATGATAATAATAACAACAATAGGCCTAATAGTTATAATAGACTAATTATAATGAAAGGCTTCATAAATAAATAAAAATAGACATGCGACACATGGGGCTCAAGTGGCGGCTCCCCTCCCCACAACGTCATTATTAGTGTTTGTGGTTGTTAATGCTCCTAATGGCGTCAGATTTTATGCCAGCAATAAAGTAAACGTACCCGTAAATGGCATCTTTGTCTCTGTTTATTGCGTCGTTGACGCTGGAGCCCATACTGGGCGGTACGGCGCTGGCGTGCGTGGAGCTGGAGTACTGGTGCGCGTGGTACTGGGCCCCGTGGCTGAGGTGCACGGCCTGCATGGCTCGTGCAGCGTGCGGGTCCCCGTACATGGCTGAAGGGATCCCTACTCCGTCCATCCCATAGTGAGGCAGATCTTCGTACTGGGACAGACACACAATGCATTGGTCAATGGCCTCGACGTTCTCTGTGCTTGTAATTCTCAGTATATAAGGCCACCAAGTGTGACCTTTGTAAACTTTATTATGGGTGAAGTTGACATTGGGGGAATTGAAGCCTATAGTCGACTGTTGGCCCCTCAACATGACAAGTCGCCAAGAACTCAGCTGCCAATGTGAAAGTTTAACAAATAATAATACTAATAAAAATAATAGATAAGCCTTCTTTCCATTTAATTAAAGTAATTTTCGAATAGGCTAAAATCTGATTTTAGAATTAGAATACACACCGAAATCTACACATATCGAGACAATTACCAATATTTAAGCAGTCCTACATGCGTACAGTGAAGTGTTAACGTGATGTAAAAAGACAGTACAAGTAAAAAATGAGGAAGAAGACGGTCATAAAATCCTATAACTGAGGCAATACTTTCAACTTGTTTGGAAAGGCCAAGTGAGCGTATGCAGTTGCTTTTGGCCTGCTGTCTCTTTCATTTAGATACATTCCGTTTAAATTGTTTAACTAATAGTTTATAGAAAATAAGTAACTAGTATTGTATACCTAGCCTTCTAATAACTCAGTTATTATGGTCTAATTATTTAATTTTGGATATTTGGGGTTCTGCTGTGCTTTTTTAATTATTTGTAATCATATGCAGTTGTAATACTTTGCAAAATAGAAATATACAACAGAAACATGATCATATAACGACAATTACAACAGTTATTTTTCCAATAAAAAATGGTAAATTGCCTTTCTTCATTTCTGTTTCACTCTGTTGGATTAAATTACAAACTGGTCCACCACAACACCACATGTTTTCATAAATTCAAGGCAATTTTATTTGTAATGTTTTTCTATGTGTCCGACGAATACAGTTTATAATATAGCCTACAATAGTGATGTTTCGAAACAACTACGTGGGATGTGAGAGGTATTGCATTTGTTTGACTGTATTTGCATTGGTCATGCCCAAGTTAAAAAAAAAAAAAAAAAAAGTAAAAGAGCCTATGGAGCACAATAAAAGAAACTTCTGCCGTCTAAATTAAAGAACAGCAGACGGCAGCAACTACGCCGCGGGATATATTTAAAGCAAAGATTCCTACACATTTAGTATTTCGTTTCAACGATCTCCTGTTTGATCCTCAAGTAAAGTTGGGTCAATATACGCACCCGTTGCGCCATCGGCCCGACACTGTGCCGATTCCCTCCGACTCCGATTGACACCTACAAGGCCGGGGCTGGAGCTAAAATAAACATCCAACTCCGAATGTCAGATGACCAATCCAATGTATGTGTGGAGAAGATATACAAGCCACACACCATAAAGCATAAGTCCAACCACCGGGGGGGGGGGGAGGGGGGGGACAGCCGATCTCCAGGTAGTACAGTAGTAAACAGCGATGGCTCCTCGCCTTCTCAAATACAAAGCGACCGCAGGCGACAGTTGAGTCCGTCCACACTGTCCCCCACCAACAACCCGGAGAGATATCTCTGCCTCACAGTCCGCGGCTCCAGTCGTCAATCAATATCCAGCTTGTCAAGCGGGACTTCATTAATGAGGAATCCCCAAGCGCGCGCCGCACTCGAAAGCCCTTAGATATGCACGCCAAGGCATTCAAAACATAGTCCCCATCGTCCCTTGTCGATCACTCCCAACTCCACGAGAGATTTCTCTTTGATGCGATACCACGCAAGTGAGATCTGAGAAAGGAGGAGAGATATTTCCTGACTTAGTTTCTCTTAAAGGAGCCGCGACACGGCTCGTCGCTGGATCATCCCCGAGCGTGTTCAGTAGACGCACGAGCCTCTGGGCGGTTGGGTGTTTTGCCGCGGTTGGCCCCTGAGCCATATATGAGCACAGTGGAACCCGGAAGTAGCGGGGCTAGAACTCATCAGTGGACCGAGCCACATCAGAATGAGATAGTGTCAGTCTGATGTGGCTCGGTCCACAGAGACATGGGTCGGGGGGCGCGGACAGATAACTGTTTGTCATTGTATACATTGGTCAGATGCACTAGATGTCTTGCTAATATATTATAATAAATATAATCTATCGAGAATAAGCTCTCTTTTTATTTTTTTTTTTTTTTAATCATATTAGGCCTATATTATATTAAGCGCCCTAAACCCCAACTGAAAATTACATTCACGCCATATTGACAAAGAAAATAAATAGATAAATAGACCAACAGGACATACATATTATACCTGTAACAAAAACAAATATGAGAAGTAAAACTATAGGCCTAAATCTAAAGCATTTAACAAATTATTTGTAGGGACAATTTATAAAACACAAATACACACGCACGCACGCAGACACACACACACACACACACACACACACACACACACACACACACACACACACACACTCACTCTTGGGAAATAAGTTTAACAAATGACTACTACTATCGGTGGTGGGGGTGGTGGTGGTGGATGTGGTGTGTGTGTGTGTGTGTGTGTGTGTGTGTGTGTGTGTGTGTGTGTGTGTGTGTGTGTGTGTGTGTGTGTGTGTGTGCGTGTGTGTGTGTGTGTGTGTGTGTGCGAGCGAGCGAGTAGACGGAGAGAGGGAGAGAGAGAGAGAGAGAGAGAGAGAGAGAGAGAGAGAGAGAGAGAGAGAGAGAGAGAGAGAGAGAGAGAGAGAGAGAGAGAGAGAGAGAGAGAGAGAGAGAGAGAGAGAGAGAGAGAGAGAGAGAGAGAGAGAGAAGAGAGACACACACACATATAGAGCTGTAGAGATCAAGCCTGAAATATTACAAAAAGGGAGATAAAATCATTGCTTTTGTTTTGTTTTGCCTTGGTTGTGCTCGTCTTGGGTTATATCCATTTATTTGAAGATAGGCAGTCAGAAAGAAAGCAGAGCGGTCCAGAGCTAAGGCGATGAGGTGGATATTTGGCGCCATCTAGCATTTGTAACGTGCACGTATTTGTATGCGCCTCATTGAGAAATAGAAAACATTTTTGTGAATAGGCATATGTTTAAAATGTTGGCCAAAATAACGTGTTCGTAAGTATCGTCATTCTTGCTTTCAGATGAGGCTAAACGCGTTCATCAATCACTGATCCATGCACTCATCAACGTCCCGCCTTTCATCCATTTTAAACATTCATTTATTTTTCATGTCATCTCAGTTGTTCAATTGTGTAAGTAGGCCTACGTCGGAAAACGTAGGAAAACCTATAAATAGTTATTAACAACCGGCAATGAACTTCGACAACAAGTTGTACCGATTTCCGGCGTTAACAGCGTTTATAAACGCTTATCAGTAAATGCTCATTGGATGGGACTATGGTAGGCCTATATCAAAATTAATTCAAATTAATTGAATTAAATATAATTATCCGAACAACCTCGAAGGCCTAATAGCCTACATGTAGGCCTACCGTTGCACACTGCAGTATACAACAGCTGTGGCAGCGAGAACCCACCGCTAGATGTCCCCATAGTACAGTAATTGCCCCCTTTCTGCCATTCACGATGGCACAATTCTATTGTATTCTATTCTATTGATTTTGATCAATGATTTTGATACAATAATAAATTCCAAATATGTTCATATTATTATTATTATTTGACGTGTATATGTATACCAATTGTATGATTATATGACACATTTTGTTTCATGTAAAATATAATATATAACATAATCTAGCCCACTATATGCAACAATTGGAGCTAATATCAAGTCAGAAACTAGTCGTTGATATGATAGTCCAGGCCTATAGCTCATTACATATTCTGTCTATCATGTTCAGCCAGGCGACCCTGTGTAAAACAAATGGTCACACGTGGCTGGTATGGTGCGTTATTAACATTATTAGCAATACCAACACCTCTGAATTGGCGTTGGCTCACAGCATCTATCACATACGTGCTGAAGACCTTTGCTTTGACGTCATCACTTCCGCTACCCCCCCGCCCCCCATTCCTCTCCCCAGCAGCCCTCCACCTCCAGTGTCGGCGCTGCTTCTGCCTGCACAATCCAACATGGAGTAGCGAGAGATGGGGCTCGTACGGGGCCATCCTCATCGACTTCACCGCACAATTTTAAATCACCGCATTCGACGCAGATCACAGGGGGATAAACCATTCAACGCCTTTCAAGTGGACTGCTGCGTCGGATACGTTGAAATAATTATTAGGAAGGGGAAAAGAGCAGCGAGACGGTGAGGAGATAAGGGGCGAAAACATTAGACCCACTCCAGGCAGGGGAACTCGGTGGCCACGGCGTGCAACTACTGTGGCGCTCAAGGACAAGGGCCATGAAGACATTGCACTATGTACAAGCCCTGGGATATTTTCGTAGGTGAAACGGGAAAATGACCGAGGAAACACACCCAGACGAGTGAGTAGCTCTAAACGTCTTATCATGGTGCGCGCTTTTATTACCATTCTTACCCTGTACACACACACCAAACACTTGGCATACCCTTAACTACACCTAGCGATCTCCTTCCTTGCACATGTCCTAAACGCTAGGGACGAGCCCTTGGCAGGCTGCTGGCCGCGTGTCCGTGCTGCCCGGTGGCGCGGCTGCCCTCCTCCATCACTGTAATGTAACGGGACCGCAGCGGGGCCCCCGGTAGAGCAGCAGCGGGGGGAGGGCCTGGCGCCCCGGGTGCGGGAGTCAGTCCGAACCCCATCCGTCTGGGGGTGCTCCGCTCTCTACGTTGATCCGCAGATAAAACATTGTAAATAGAGCCTACATGGGGTACGTCTTCTGTCGTAACAGCGGCGCATGGCATTCTCCAATTAGCCTCCTATCTATGGGTTGAAGCTGGTTTATTTCTGCCTTAAGATCGGTGACCATGGAGTTGTTATTTTAGCCTACGGCCACAAGTAGCTTATAAACACTGAATATATCATGACTCTCCCAACCATATTTCTTCATCGTTATGCCGCAGGCTTTTATGTATTTTAATGAATCGATTTTATTTGCACACTGTATTTCATTCATGAAGATGAGACAAGAAAAGAGGGAGTGCACAACGCCGGAATTTCTTCTAAAAGTGAATAATCTTTGAAGGAGTAAACCTGCGAGCAGCGGCGTAGTGAGTCCGCCGCGGGGCGGGACGGGGGGGCCGTCAGAACGGAAACATGAGACTAAATGTGGCTTATTATTACTTTGAATGCATGAGGCACGTCATGCTTAAAGTGTGATCGTCAAACATTGATCTTTTTAATTACACAATCTGTAAGAAGTGGTAATAACAACCCCCACAATCCAACGTATTTTTTAGAAATGGCAGAAATAATGACGATATTATGGCTACAAAGACCTAAGCGTACTGCAGTTACTATAGTTATAGTTGGTTTAGTTGCGTTCATAAATGTGAGCAGCACCGTTGCTTTCTGATCACTACACATTTCACATGCTAATTTGATCTGCCAAAACCAATATTTATAAAAAAATAGAAGTGATTGAATTCGCACCAGAGAGGCAGTGTCCTCTCAAACTGGTGTTTTATCCCAATCCTGGGGAAAGGTTTGATCATTCCAATGCCATTAACATTTCCCTATTTGTTTTGCATGAGCTGTGAAACAGATGTCGTAGACAAAGGATGTGTTGCAAGTGAGCCGTAATGATAAATGTGACCGTTTGAACATTTAACATTTTTACAACCAGTTGCCTGGATAATATTTTATGTGCATCTGATCAACAGATTATTTTATGGTGCTTTAATTCTAAGTAAAAGTCCCCTTGTTGGCCCACTCATTCCAGAGAATTGCTAGTAGCACTTCCATATCCAGACGTGAGTCTCAGCTTCTTCCATTCAGCACTTGTCCTGAACGTCTGACACATTGATCAAGTCAGGCCGCGCAGCGTCTTTAAGAAACTCAAGATTCTCATTGGCTGGCAGCATTTTCTCTGACAGAAATGAAGACGTAGCATCAGTGCAACACAGGTGAATCAGGTTTACAGTATTGTTATATTTTCACCCATGGGCTTATTCAGTCTGTCCTTGTATCTGAATTTTTTCCGTAGACTACTGAGCAATTTTTGTCAATCACAATTTGAATCCTGTTTGTTTCACCACGGATATGTGTTTCACAAAGTGCTGTTCCTGGCATAGCCATAGACGTAGAGAGACTTTATTAATGTCAATGTCTGTACGCTAGTCTGTGATTGGTCATGCTTGCATGTCAATGAAGACCTCTTCCTAATAAGTAGGCTTGGTACCATTAATCAAAGCTCTGTCCCAGACTTTCCATAGGGAAAGGCTGCACACAGGCCATTAATGGACACTAACGGCCTGTTGCCTATCTGCCTGTGTCACAAACACACACACACACACACACACACACACAAACACACACACACACACACACACACACACACACACACACACACACACACACACACACATACACACACACACACACACACACACACACACACACACACACACACACACACACACACACACAAAGAATACAATACAACAATAATATAAGTACTAGAAATAGTATATGTAGTGTGTAAAGTACAAATATGTATTGTTTGCTTATTTATGTGTGTTTGTGTATGCACAGCACTTATATTATGGTTGTATTGTATTCATTTTGCTCTTATTAATGCTGCAATGTTGTGCAGCCAACCCCAATCCTTTTCCTCTCTTTACCTGTATAATGGCACAATAAAGGAATCTTGAAACTTGGCTCTGCAAGACAAGCCGTTCCTTTACCACACCAAACCATTACTTACAGCCAACCATATCTACACTTACAGCCACACCTAAACATCCCCTCACTTAATGCCTACTCTGAATCAACAAACTAAGCAATTTTTAACACCCGAAATGTAGGCCCTGAACCTGAACCTGAACACAAATGAAATGGTTGCCTATGTGACCACCATCTTCTTGGGTGCAGCCTTGAGCCATGATCAAGTTGTTTTTGTTTTGCTGTCTGTATTACTATGTTGACGTTCACAATGACTGAATGCATGCACCAATTCCTGATTATCTGCAATAACACAATTTTGATAACAATTCCCAAGAAATAGCTTCAAGATGAGTAATGTAATATCATACAACGTGGTTTGATGAACACAGAGTATGCATTATTTACAAATTCACCTCAAAGAACCGTGAACCAGAAGCACATGATTTCCATGCATTCACATGAGTTTCAACTGGGGAGAGGAACTCCCTCAGTGCAAACATGCATTCATGTGGTTTGCACACGCAAGCACAGCCAGAAATCATGTAACAATAGGTCAAATATATGTACCCGGCCTGACTGTTTGCATGTACAGACCCCAAAGAAGCAGGTTATCTTTCGCGTCAAGTGATTTATGACTTCTGTACACTCCCCTCTAGGTAAACGCATGAGTCATACTAGTCATTAACATGGATATAAAAGACTCAACTTGTTAAATGTTTACCACAATTGAAAAGCATACAAAGAACATAAAAAAGTGTGTGTGTTGTTTTTGTTGTTGTAGTAGTTGTAGTAGTCTTAATTGAACATTCAAATTGAAGTTGTGCTGGATGTCTGCTATGTACAGAATAAAAAACACATTTTTAATATACAAACATGTTATTACATGCAGAATATTAGGTAACGCTTTAGATTAAAGCCGCAACGCAACAGTGTAATAACTCTGCAGTTACGGTGTAATCGTTGTGATCTTACAAATATTTAATTCTGGAGTTATTTTTTAACTACTGGGTATACCCTGGCATACCCTATGATAATAGAATAGCTTACAGTTATTAGGGTATGCACGACCTACTGAGCAATAATCTGGACATTTGGGAGGAATTTAGAGATAATTTATACTGTAGTCATTATTACCGGGTACCTACTTTATTATTGTAGGCTACAACATGACCAGAAAACCATTGTGGAACAAAGGTCCGGTGGACAGTGTATTATCATGGACACTATTGGCGTGTGATATCTTAGCCTCCGATCAGCACACCAGCAAACTAAATTCCTGGATGCTAGATTCTGGCTTTGATGCTTTGCCTGCCATCGCCGGACAGAATTCATACATTGAAAATGTTGAAGCTATTAAAATATTAGTTTTTCTCGATTGCTTTGACCTGCTTAAAGAAACTGGGATCCACTCGGTTTTCATCATCACTGTCTCAGCAGAGCACAAGACACCTCTTGTGTTAACGCTTTCTCATTGGATTGACACATTTTCCGCACCCTTTTGCAGAACAGTTAACACGGATGTCATTCAAGCAGTCCAAACCCCATTGTTTTAGCTGTGGTAACCAAACAGAAACCATCTGTTCCTAAATATTAGAAACTACCTACATCAGGTTGAAATCACTGAAGCACCTGTTTGACACTCCTTCACACAAATCTTCAATTTGCAATCAGTCTGCAGGCCTTAAAACAGTAATAGTTTTTTTTATAATTTACTAAAATAGATTTTATTTTGGGGCGGCAGTAGCTCAGTGGATAGAGTGGGTGGACAAAGTGGGTCGTCCACTAACCTTAGGATCGGTGGTTCGATCCCCTCGATCCCCTTGATCCCCCACCTCCAACTGCCTACATGCTGAACCCCACAAATGTACTGATTGTAAGTCGCTTTGGACAAAAGCGTCTGCTATATAAATGCCCCTTTACCTTTACATGTATTTTGTGTAATATTTAGTATTTTAGTTTCAGCCACAGTTTGAAAAAAATCAATGGAATCAATCAAATTTGCTTAAGAGCATTTCTGATTCTGGATCCAATTCTTTGCTAGAAGGCAACTTTGCAAACAAATGGCACTGGCATGAAAGCTACGTATAGGTTACAATGACAAGCAATGGTGCACTGATTGAGTGCTGTATTTTGTATTTTGTTGTCCACTGTGTAATGGTTGTTTGCAAGTTGTGGTGTTTGTAGGCAAAATTTGCTTTTGTTGCATATTTTAAATGTTTTGGCACGGTTAGAGCCTGTTGCAAACAAAATGTGTAATTTTGACCATGAGTGCCACTGTTTCAGCCTGTGTGTTAACTGTTTTGAAAAATATGGAGTTTGAGTTGACTGCTGCATCAAAACAATCGAGAAAAACTATAAAAGTCTTCTCCTTGACAATTGTGCTCAGCCAGCATTACAGCTCCTAGAGATGCAAGCTTACTTTTTGTGAGCTCTGTGCATGGCTTCCTTTCTTCCCAGGAAATAAAGTTAATCGAAACAAACACAAGCACACCTGTCCAACTGCTCCTTAACCACATTTCTAATCAGCCAATCACATGGCAGCAACCCACTGCATGTAGAAATGGTCAAGACAATCTGCTGCAGTTCAAACTGAACATCAGAATGGGGAAGAAAGGTGATTTAAGTGACTTTGAACGTGACATGGTTGTTGGTGCCAGACGGGCTGGTCTGTGTATTTCAGAAACTGCTGATCTTCTGGGATTTTCATGCACAACCATTTCTAGGCTTTATAGAGAATGATCAGAAATGGTCAAAAATGCCTTGTTGATGCCAGAGGTCAGAGGAGAACACGGGTTCGAGCTGATGGAAAGGCAACAGGAAGTCAAACAACCACTCATTACAAGCAAGGTATGCAGATGAGCATCTCTGAATGCACAACACGTCTACCTTGAGGCAGATGGGTTTCAGCAGCAGAATATCTCACCAGGTGTCTAGACTCACCAAAATTGGACAATAGAAGATTGGAAAAACATTGCCTGGTCTGATGAGTATCAATTTCTGCTGCGACATTGGATGGCAGGGTCAGAATTTGGTGTGAAAAACATGAAAGCATGGCTCCATCCTGCCTTGTATCAATGGTTCAGGCTGGTGGTGGTGATGTAACGGGGAAGGGGGAATTATCCAGGCATACTTTGGTAGTACCAATACCACGTAGTACCAATTGAGCATCGTTTAAATGCCGTAACCTACCTGAGTATTGTTGCTGACCATGGGCATCCTTTTATGACCACAGAATACCCATCATCTGATGGCTACTTCCATCAGGATAATGTGCCATGTCACAAAGCTTGAATCATCTCACACTGGTTCCTTGAACATGACAAAGAGTTCACTGTACTCAAACGGCCACCACAGTCACCAGATCTCAATCCAATAGAGCATCTTTAGGATGCGGTGGAACGGGAGATTCGTATCATGGAAGTGTAGCCAAGAAATCTGCAGCAACTGCATGATGCCATCATGTCCATATGGACTAAACTCTCTGAGGACTGTTTCCACAGCACCTTGTTGAATCTATGTCACATGAGATCAAGGCAGTTCTGAAGGCAAACGCGGGTCAAACCCGGTACCACAAGGTGTCTGATAAAGTGTCTGGTGAGTGTAAGTCCCTGTAGTTACAGAGGAAGTTTGATACATATGCAGTTGTAGTTATTACATTTAGTTGCATGGTAAGTCCAGGGTTTGCGGGCTGTAATACAAAGCAATGTTTGTTCCCCCCTTGCTACATTTAATGAAAGAGTAGGTGCAATATTTATACAAACACAATCTGATAGCCCAGACTTTGGAACCTTTATTTCAAGAAAGAAAATATTTTGAAACAGATTTAGGACACTTTTAGTATACAAAATATACTGCTTATTTTAAAGTGTTCGTTAACGTTTTGAGGCAAATTATTAAACATGAAATAAAACAGCAAATTGTTTATTTATTTCTTGGTATAGTGGGGTCTAAAAGATTAATGTAACTAGGCTCCTTGAGGTGAACCTCCTCAGGTGTTCAGTCAGGATCAAGACTGCAAAGAGACAGTCGCCACAAACCAACACACAACTCTGAAACTGTTAATGTACTGAATGCTCTGTAAATGGTTTGACAAATGAACAGAAATGTAGAATTACCGCGTAACTAGCGAAGATGGAAAACTACTAGAATAATATGTGCACATGTGCCGATAAAAATGTAACATTCATCTGGCTAGGTAAACAGCGGTAGACAATATCTTTTTTAAGTGCCATCTTGCCACATGTAAACTAAATAACTATCAAAAACAATTACATCATACTCATTTTCTATTTAGTTTTCACTCTTCTGAGAGCTCTCCAAAGCCCAATATTCCCAATATTCTGATTAATTAAATTCAAAGAAACAACAAGAGAGAGAGAGAGAGATCTGTGTAGCCTCAGATCAAGGCACAATGAGCTAGTGAGGTAGAACATAACATTTTAAGACATCCCTTATAAAAAAAAATCTGTAAAGAGACCATTAAGTGGCTTTAAAGTCATTTAAAGTGCTGTTTGAACATGCATCTGCTTAATAAAATCCCCACCAGTAACTACTACTGTATTTCTTTTTTTTAAAGTGTCATCTTGCCACATGTAAACTAAATAACTATCAAAAACAGTCTCATATCTCATTTATTTTCTATTAGTTTTCTCACTCTTCTGAAACAGTGTCCAATACTGTATGCTTGGTGCACTCACACGTACACACACTTGACCATTATATGTTCATCCCATAAACGCAGTGAAGAAGTTCATGATGCTTAATGCTTGTCAAGGTTCTTCTTGAGAAAAAACAGTTGATCAACATGATCATGTCGTAGTACACTGCGTTGCGCAGAAACGAGGCCATGTCTTCAAGTTAGCGTGGAGATTTGACCTACTACTTTAGTGCAGTTTCACAGTCTTTACATATAGCAACGCTTTTATCCAGCACTCAATTCTTCAAATAAAATCTGAATTTCATCCACACTTTAGACTTTAGACTTGCCGGAGCGTTGTGAATCCTGCCCGAGTCAGGCATTTTTTAAACTTTCCCTCACAAACTCACGGCGCTATCTGACGTAACTGTCACATGTCTTGCGAGACTTTTAAGGGAGGTAGCAAAAGACAGTCAGAGTGAGATGCAGTTTTCAGCAGCATAAACCGATTTATAACTTTTTAATCGGGTTGAAGCTACATTAAGACAGATGTATTAGTCTCTGTACCGATGCACTTGCATCTTTTCAATCAAAATCGATTTTTCGATTTAAATCGGTTTTTGTTACACCCCTACCAATTACTATATCCCAAGTAGCTATACCTATAAGACACTGGTAATATAAACACTTCTCAACTTGATATCAACCGCCCTCATTGCTAATAATTCATAATATGTTCATACACAAATGCTACTAGCATCCAACAGAGTAAAGAGAAACATACACACACAGAGGAACCTCACTACAACAGCATCCCCTCTTCACCCAGCTCCTTCTTCACTCGCTCGGGGTGAACCAACGGTGGGGATGTTTGGAATGTTCCATTACCTGAGAGCCTAATACATTCCATACATACCGCCTCATAATAGAGTAAGTACCTACGAGTTAAACAATAACTACAAAATACGTTATTTGTAAGATCCTGAATTGTTACTCCCGTATTTCATATTTTGACATCTTATTCCCCAGTATAGACACATAGGTATTGGCATGGATATGTTGGTACACCATTAGCAACACAGATTACACCGTAAACTGTCAAGAAATTACGCAGTACGTTGCGGGCTGTAATCTTAGCGCTACCAAATATCTGTGTATACTTGTATTTGGGTTATCTCAAGCCAAAATGTAAAAGACTTAAGAGTCAGGGATGCTTTAGTCATTATATTAGTGTCTGGCATGAAATAAGTGAAATAATTGGTGTCTGGCATGAAATAATTCTCTGGGATCTACTTTCTTACCTTCACTGGGTGAGACGATATGTGATGGTATTTGTGTTACAGAAAACTAGAAGCTGAGCCACTGGTGATAGATGTCATTGCAGCATGAATGGCATTGTATAGCCTACAATACTGTGTCTAAAATGCATTAAGTCTTCTTAGTCAAGTCTTGTGGGGTTTAAATACCTATGGCCCATAAACACCCTTCTGCCATGGATTCACTCCAAATCTCAATGAGTAGTCGTATGCAAAATTATATAATATAGATTTATTCTGGAGGGAAATATATTCTCCCAAAAAACATAACCGTTCATGTCATTGAATGCATGGTGGTTCAGTATAGGGTGGGCTGGTGTCAAATATTTCAAAGCAGCTAGGTAACAAATCGAACTGCCACCGGTAACATCAGTCTTTGGCACCAGATGCCGCACACATCTCCACCACGCGTCTGCTTGGTGGACATGAGTAGATACATTCTACTCATGTCCACCACGCCACTAATGTATCTACTCATACAAGTATGAGTAGACACATTAGTTATCGTGGGGGAAGACCGAGTAACACACATCTTCATATTGGTAACACCCTATCCTGTGACCGCTGTCCTGCAGTCATCAAGCACCATCAGCCCTGATGTTGTTACAGTTCCACC
>JAXIVH010000001.1:2534843-2557343 GCA_036785325.1 Urophycis tenuis | reverse complement strand
TCCGCCGCGTCCGCAGTCGACCGCCATGTTCCCGCGCCACGTCAGCTTCCAGATCGACGAGGAGGAGATCGTGCGCATCAACCCGCGGGAGCGGGCGTGGCTGACGGGCTACGAGGACTACCGCCACGCCAGCTCCTCGGGCAGCGCCGCCACGCGGGACAAGCTGCTCCCGCCCGGCCAGCCGCCCGACGCCTACCTGCACTTTGGCAAAAGCCCGCCGTCCAAACACGACTACACGGCGCACCTGTACCCGTACCCGCTGGCCTGCGACTGGCGGCCACGCCCCCACGCCGCGGACCGCAAGGCCCCGGCCGGCTGCTCGCCGCCCCCCTGCGGGCCGCCCGACGCCGTGGTCAGCGCCCAGCCCAAGGGCGCCGGCGGGGGGCAGCGCCGGCAGAAGGAGGAGGCGGAGGAGGGGGGCGGGGCGGGCGGCTCCAAGCGCGCGCCGCGCTGTGTGTACTGCCGCGACGTGTTCCTCCAGGAGGAGAACGGGCGGGGCCGCTGCCAGGAGGCGCCCGACCCGGTGCGAACGTGCATCCGGCAGGTCAGCTTCATGTGGTGCGCCGACAGCCTGCTGTACCACTGCATGTCGGACCCCGAGGGCGAGCCCTACGCCGAGGAGCCCTGCTCCTGCGACTGGGCCGGCGACGAGCGCTTCTGCCTGCGCTGGAGTGCCCTGGCCGGGCTGTCGCTGGTGGCGCCGTGCATGTGCTGCTACGCACCGCTCCGGGCCTGCTACCACTGCGGCGTGGCCTGCCACTGCTGCGGCGGCAGGCACAAGGCCATGGACGGGGTTTAGGAGGACAGTGGGCCGGGTTTAGGAGGACAGTGGGCCGGGTTTAGGAGGACTGTGGGCCGGGTTTAGGAGGACAGCGGGCCGGGTTTAGGAGGACAGCGGGCCGGGTTTAAGAGGACAGCGGGCCGGGTTTAGGAGGACAGTGGGCAGGGTTTAGGAGGACAGCGGGCCGGGTTTATGAGGACAGTGGGCAGGGTTTAGGAGGACAGTGGGCGGGGCAGGGGGAGTCGCCCGCATTTATGTTGTTGTGTTGTTGTGTGTTGTGTTTGGGTTGTTTTTTTGTGGTCCAAATGTGCTGTTTGTGTGATCGAAACGGTTGCCCACGTGGTGTGTGTGTGCGCCTGTGTGTGTGTGTGTGTGCGCGTCTGTGTGTTTGTGAGTGTGTCTGTGTGTGCGTGCGTCTTTGTGCTTGTGTCTGTGTGTGCGTGTGTTTGTAAGTGTGTCTGTGTGTGCGTGCGTCTGTGTGCCTTTGTGCGTGCGTGGGTCTGTGTGTGTGTGTACGTGTGCTGTATTGGTAGACAGGCAACAACTATTCATTTACATATAAATATTACATTACAAATTGACATAGATATATGATATATAGATGTAAATATTGATACATATATATATACAGCATATAGTTTGTGAGAGTGTGCATACATATACATATAGTTATATGTATGTATACACAAATATATGTCCACATATATATACATATGTATATACATGTATATAAAACAGGTACTTTATATTTTTGGTAAAAGCTTGAATATGTTATTTTTCTTAGTGTATGATCTATATGAGCTGACTATGTTTTGGAGTGCTCTGTTGTCCAAACCTACCAAAGGCACACTGCTAAATACCTTGATAAATATAAATATACATATTAACATGTGCCAATAAGTGGGGGGGGGGGGGGGAGGGGGGATTGTGCCTCTTCATTATTTATTCCTTTGGGGTTTTGTTATGATGTTGCATTTCATTCTGCTACGGGAGCTGTGTCCACGCACACGTCTCCATCCTGGTGGTTTTAAATCACTCCAGTGTTCTGCTATGTCAACAACAACCACACCTAGTGATAATGGCCCGTGGTGGTGATTACTCTGAACAAACCCATGCTGTGGAATATACAATGTTCTCTCTTCATGCTCCGTCTGTGTCATTCAGTCCCCTGGAAGGAGCTTTGTTTGTGTAATGACCTCCACATCCGCCGCGCACGCTCAGCAGAACGCAACGCACCAGCCTTTCTTTTTTATTACTGTGTGTGCGCCGATGTGTGCGCGCGTGTGTATGTGTGTGCGCACGTGTCTGTGAAAGAACAGCATTTTGTCCATGCTTGTATCTATTTATGAGTTACGCTGTAATTATAGAAATATCTTTATAAATATTTGTCTACAAACTATTTTTCTTGAATATATTTAATAACATTTTCTTTTATCATAACCTTGTTCTTTTACTTTTTTCCTCCGATGGGCCAGAGAGATCACATGGCGTTAATGACCTGCAGGAGTTTCCTGCTTCTAGAACAAGGTAACGGTGCAGCAGCCACCTGTTAACCAGATGACTAACATAGCGCAGCCTTTCAGGGCTCCAGTGTGCGTTGATGGATCTCTCACCAGCGCAGAGGCCTCCACAGCACTGCTGTTGTTTTTGGGCTGGGTTTTTCCGACATTTTCATGCTCTGGTTCTAAGTGTAAAAACAGTGTTCTATTTTCGCTAGTAATACATTAAAACACATTTCCCCCCCCCGAAAGAGATTCTGCACCTCATGCTACACATTTGTATTTGCTTTTGTATTTATTTTACGACTTTAACTTTTGGGTTGAACGAAAAAGGTGCAATGTTATATTACTGGATCCAAGTCCAAGTAGGAAACATTCATCTCATGAAATGTGTATCCTTTGGTTGCATTTATAACACATTAGGGCTGAATTGTCCATTCTATGACAGTGTATGCAGCATCTCTGCCGTAACACGTGATGAAACATGGCAGCCATATTACCAGTAAGAAAGCTGATCAGCTGAATGCCTCAGCAGACAGTAAACCATGCTGTTGATGAGTGGTTCCTGGAAAGAAGAAAGAAGAGAGCAAGATTTGGAAATAAACAAAAGAAACTCGCTCTCTGTTCCCTCCCTCGCTGCTCTCATAGAAGTGACTGACAGCTGTGATTGACAGACGGAAGGATTCCTTGAAGCAGGTAGGAGACGTCAGATCCCGCAGTGATCCCGCAGCCGTCCTGAACCACAACGGTCTCCTGCTGAGGCGTGGGACAACAGATTCCACTCACTAGTAGCAGACCGATTGGCTGTTAAATGTTACGAGAGCAGCTTTTTTTCCAAGAAAAGGAAGGTTTTTTTTCCATGCTTCGTCTTGTGATGGCCCTCTGCTAACACAGACTATCTTTAAAATGACACTGTTAGTCAGGTGAGCTCAAGGAATGATTTAAATGGTGTATCCTACAGTGTCAAAAGAATAGAAAACTAAAGCTATCTGAGGACCTTTCGAATGACCTTTCTGTGAGGTGAAGAGTCCTAAGTTTGGTTTTGTCTATCGTGGGGCTGCTCTGAGGTAGAGATGTGATATATGGAGAGAAAACAACAACTTCAAGCCCAGTACTTCATGTGGTAGTAACAAAGTAACAAACTAATTCCCTCAAACCTCTCATCCACGTTGGTTTCTGTGTGTGAGAAGGAGACCATCAGAAACACTTGATGTTTCTAAGAAAGCAGTGCTTCTGTCCATGAGCAGGGACACAACTGGTGGTAATTGTGTCCTGTCCATAGCACTAGCCCTAAGTGTCTACATTTCTGCCTCCATCAAAGCGCCATATCCCCTGTGTGTTCACGTCACCCCACTTCCCAAACGCAGAACATTGTGGCACAAACAACTGACGCACATCGAGGAGACGAGCAGAGCAGCAAAGCGGAGGCTTGATAATGCAAACTCCAGGCTACAGCAGCAGCAGCAGCAGCAGCAGCAATGCAGAGAGGGGATGTGATCTGGGCTTGATTTAAACAGGCCCCAGCCTGTCTGCCTGCCTTTGTTTACATGGACAAAATCTGAAACAAATGGGAACACGATACCCCCTATTCCCTCTCATGGTCTGCACACCAGGAGGGGCCGGCCCCCCTCCCCCTCCCCCCTCCTCCCCCCCCCCCCCCCCCCTCCCCCCCACCATGACACACCTCTCCTCGGGGTCGGGGGCGGCTCGGTGGGCCAGCCGTCACACGCACGGCCGCTGTGATTGGCTGGAACATGACCAGGTACTCCCCCCGCAGAACGTGTAGCCCTAGAAGGGGTCCAAGGACAATCTGAAGGAACTGAAGTTGTACTTAAATTCATCCAACTATTTAAAATATATATATTTTAAACATTGCATTATTAAATTATATATATATATATATATATATATATATATATATATATACACACATACACATATTTATATTGTGTATATAATTGCATACACAATACTCTTTAAATAAAAGTATAATTGTGGCAAGGTTACTCTAACTTTTAACCAGAAAATAGTATTTTCTCTTCATGGCTAAACTATCCATGTTATGCTGATACTTAGAGAAGCTGTGTGTTTTCCTCAGCTGCTTCCATCATCGATGACAAAGACAAAGGACAGCGAAGGTCAACTGGTTGTAGCAGGAAGTTAACTCTGGATCTACTCATCACTTTAGCCGTGTTTGGTTTCCTGATATGTTCTCCATTGAGTGGTATAATCCCTTCCATCAGCAGAGTAACGCCTAAAGCAAATATAGAACAGAACCCACAGCACAAGAGAGACACACAAGTATTTAGAAATCACTTTGCTTTATTTAAATCAGCGATAGGCAGTTATGCTATGAAAAAAACAAAAAGAAAACATAAAAAGAACCAAAAATAAGATCCAACTACAATAATTGTACTTGGCACTGAATTACCTTTCTGTCAAGATATATATATATAGATAGATATATTTATGTGTGTGTGTGTGTGTGTGTGTGTGTGTGTGTGTGTGTGTCAAGTGCCTTCAATATACATGGGCGATCAAAACAGATATTGCAAACACCAGGCTTTAAATGGTCTGTCTTTTTGATGCCCAAATGTATTCATTACAAATACCACCTCATCAGTTGCCAACTCCATGTAATCATCACCTTCTGTAATCCTTTATCTTAGACCACCTTCACCTCAATGCACCCACAGAGATGGGACAGAAAGCCAGGGGTGTTAGTGAGAGGTGGGAGGTACTCTTCAGACAGATGAATGGACACTGCTGTGACGAACATGACTGAGGAGACCTGAAGGACTCGTGTAGGATTCAGAAGGGGCCAGGTTACCGCTCTTTTTTTTTTATTTTGTATACCACAAGTTTACCTTCACTCGGCGAGCACAGGATGTGATGCAATGCAAAGAAAAGACATCCAATAAGACCCTGGGACAACACATCGTCCCCCCCGACCCGCCCACCTGCCACAGAAGGCCCAACACGGTCCTCTTCAAAACAAAAGCACAGCCGTGACCACCTCCAGAATGAAAAGGAAAAAAAAGACAAAGATTAGAAAAAAATAAAAATACAGACGCTGATTTAAACTTCACTCAAATCGAAAGTGTGGCAACCGACTGCCCTGAGTGGAGTGACATCCCTAGAAAGTGAGGGAACTGCAACCGTTGTGTGTCCTACTCAACCCATCCATTATATGCAGCGGTCGACGTTGTGTTTGTGTTTAGATATCACCAGGTCTCGTTCTTCGCCAAGCTAAAAGAAACTCAACCGATCCCGTTATAAATGTTCAGAAAACCTTCAAATGCAACACCTTAAAAAAAACAAAACTAAACACTAAGTTGGCATCCCTGGAGCGCAGAGCCGCCTAGCGTTCTAGCCTTCATAAACCACGACCCAAGGAGCACCTCCTTGACCATCCGGGGGAGGAACACAACTCAAAGCACACGAGGGTGAGGAAGTAGATTCAATACTAAACGCCACGGGTCGGCCATGACACTCACACTCAGAGAGCGTGTCTAACTTGTAGCAGCCCTCCGCCAACAACTGGAACAGAGGCAAGAGGAGCAGGTCTCCTCCTCCTCCTCCTCCTCCTCCTCAAGGAGGAGCAGACTGCACAGCCACAGAGAGAAGACGGGCTGCCACCCGCTGGCCGTCGAACCCGAGTCTTCTGTGTCCAAACCATTCATCCCATGGTTTCTCTTTAGGTTTCTCCTTTTTCTACCTCCAAAAACATGACAGCCATTTTGAATTCAGAGAAATAAAACTTACTTGATATCCACCACAAACAAATTATTAATAAATAACGGTTAGAGGAAGAAGAAAAAAAATAAACACACGTAGATGATTATTCTCCATCGGATTTTTCACTGCCGACAAAATATCTTTTTCCGAAAGCGATCAAATTGTGGAACGGAAATCTTTTAGGTGCTTTCTTAATGATCCTCCTCATCCTGATCATCATCATCATCATCATTACATTTCCTCAGGGGAGGGCGGGGGAAGGACAACATTCCCAGAGAAGTCGCTGAATGCTGGGATATTAACAACAACACCATGCAACACATCACGTTTCTACCAGACCCGGACGTCTTAAGATACAACTTTTAAAACACTTCCCCTCCTGGGGTCCCAATTAAGGTGTGAACAGCAGGGTGGGCCTGCGTTTGAACAACAACAACAAAACGAAAGGAAAAAGGGTGTTTCTTTACATTATTGTATTGTGGGCATTGATATCAATATAAAAACCAGGAGCACTGTGACACACAGCCCAAGTCGTCCTTAACACCTCAGCTTTTGGCTGGAAACCTCCTTCCTTCCCTTTGTTTAGCCTTTCCAAATTGGTACGTGTGTGTGTGTGTGTGTGTGTGTCTGTGCCTGTGTGCGTGTGTGTGTGTGTGTGAGAATCAATCCAGAACAAAAGAAGGTGCCAGATCCATGTGTGCAATGGGATGATATTGGGATGATTATTAATGACATAATGATGTTAAGTGGGCCGATGGTTTGCATGGACAAAAGGAGATACGGGGTGTGTGTGTGTGTGTGTGTGTGTGTGTGTGTTGGGGGGGCGGGGCCGGGCGAGGGAGACTCTATCTGACGGTGACTCCCAGCTTCTCCAGGACCCTCATGCCCTTCTCCTGGTACTCCTGGCGGGTCAGCCAGAAGTTGTCCTTGTCCTTCATGATGTCGGCCAGCACCGCTCCGCCCAGGAACACCATGTGCTTGCGCCGCGGGGGGTCCTCGATGCGGATCTTGAATTTCTGCCACAAGGGAAGACCACCAGAAGGATGTTTATAACGTCAAAGAGCGGTGTGTGAGCGCGGATCGGGCCGGAGTGTTCTGTCCCAGCCCGGCCAGCGTCCCACAGAACAGTAACCCAACACGACCCAAGCCCCACAGACAGCAAGCTGCTTTTTTTTTTTTAGCGCAACATGCGCAGGTCAACGTGCGGGTAAATGAAACATTACAAATCACTCAGATGTGACCGAGCCCGACCAGAACCCCAGCATCATTTCTACATGTTTGTCTGAACCCGACCCGGCCCATCGGGCTCGGGCCGGGAATCCATCCTCTAGTGTGAGTGTGAGTGTTGTTGTCACCAATGTGAGTGTGCAAGTGTGTTGTAGGCGTGTTGGTGTTGTAGGCGTGTTGTAGACGTGTTGTAGGCGTATTGTAGGCGTATTGTAGGCGTGTTGTAGGCGTGTTGTGGGTGTGTTGTGGGCATGTGGTAGGCGTGTCGTAGGCGTGTCGTAGGCGTGTTCTCACCGACAGCTTGTCCACGTCGCCCTTCAGCACACGCTCCAGGTACAGCTGCTTCAGCTCTCGCTCCAGGCGGGAGGGCAGGCCGGGGTACATGGTGGAGCCTCCAGACAGCACGATGTGCTTGTAGAACTCCGCCCTGCACACGCACAGCGCCACAGGGGGCAGAGCCACCGCACGCCACCGACCAGCGTTACGCTTGTACAACGTGTCATGTACTTATACATGAACAACCCTCACATACACACACACACACTTTCAAATACAGTTTTTTGCTTCAACAGCCATGTTTGTACACTTTCACTACAATGTTCAGGTATGCGTTGCCTTCTCCAGGAAACAGCAGTGGTAGAGAATGCAAACACAACCTGCACAGTCTTCCCAGCGCCTGCGAGCCACCGGGGGGGGGGGGGGGGGGGGGGGGGGGGCGTGTACCTGGTGTCGATGTCGGCAGCCTGGATGGTGTTGAAGAGCAGCTCGGCCACGCCCACCCCCTCCACGTTGATGAGGTGGGGCTGGAACAGGGCCTCGGGCGCCTCAAACCGCTCCCCTCCCACCTTGATCAGCCGGCCGTCGGGGAGCTGCGGACCACAGAACCGCCGTGAGAACACGCCTGCCTCCGCACACACTGGATGAGCAGGGCGGCGGCCCCCCCCGGGGACACGACACACCCCGCCCTGTGGACGCTGCGCCCCAGTGTGCTGCTGCGGCCCCCTTTCCCGTCAGCCCCAGACACAGTGCTCACGTCAGCATGGAAGCCATTAAGGCGGTAATGTGCCTTTCTTAGTTCCCACTGAACTACATCATGAGTAATTCTGGGAACTTTCCAGACTTACTCATGATGAGTAATTCTTCCCAAAGAGTCCTGGACAGGAGTGCCCTTTCGATAAACCCCCTGATGACATGCAGTCATGATGCAGGGCATCTTAAGGCTGGCTCGCGTCTCAAAGCTGGCTGCTACCTGAAGCAGGCTAGCATTCTAGCCTGTCTCGCGGCTACAGGGTGCCAGCCTTCGAGAGCGGAACAGCATAGCCAGCTAGCATCCTCAGGGGCCAGAGAGCGTGCTGCGGGTGAAGCCAGAGTGCTGACAGTAGCTCTTTGACAGCAGTGTGTGACCCAGCACTCTGTGCCGGGGGGACGTATAAATGGCTCCATTGATGGCGGCCGGTCTGGAGTCGGCCGGGGAAATAAAGGAAACCCAAAACCACGTGGGAGTCTGCTCCACACCCACCCACAGGCAGGAGTCTGCTCCACACCCACCCACAGGCAGGAGTCTGCTCCACACCCACCCACAGGCAGGAGTCTGCTCCACACCCACCCACAGGCAGGAGTCTGCTCCACACCCACCCACAGGCAGGAGTCTGCTCCACACCCACCCACGGGCAGGAGTCTGCTCCACACCCACCCACAGGCAGGAGTCTGCTCAACACCCACCCACAGGCAGGAGTCTGCTCCACACCCACCCACGGGCAGGAGTCTGCTCCACACCCACCCACAGGCAGGCAATGAGGCAACGGCCATGGGGGATGGATGGGCAGCGTGTGTGCGTGCGTGCGTGTGTGTTTATGTGTGTGTATTTGTGTGTGTGTGTGTGTGTGTGTGTGTGTGTGTGTGTGTGTGTGTGTGTGTGTGCCAGATGTTGAAACGTTTGTAGTCGTGTGTGCCAGTTGTTCACATTGCCTGAGCCCCATGTGTTTGGGAGGGTACCCCCAAGCAGAACCACCCCCCCCCCCCCCCCCCCGGACCTCAGAGCAGACTGGAAGCCACCAGGAGGAGCTCTCAGGAGGACTTTCAAACACAGAGGAATGCTTGTTGCTTGACCCCCACAGACTCTGACTTCCTTATAATAATAATACACATTATTCTCTCTCTCGGGATGCACATTGACATGCGGTGTGAAAAAGAGATTCACACTTCGCTCTATACACCCTACAAACCCATGCCATGCTAAGCTATGCCCCTTGCAACAACGTGGCACTTGGCTGCCCCCTAGAGGTGACCGTTAATAGGAAACCAAAGGTGTGCACCTCGTGCTCCTCTTGGTGGAACCACCGCATACGGTGCTACGGACGCATCTCACTGTGAATTACATCCAGTCTCCCTGTGGTGGTCTGTGGAGGTCTGTGGAGGGTCTGTGGGTGTCTGTGGAGGTCTGTGGAGGGTCTGTGAGGGGTCTATGGGGGTCTGTGGAGGTCTGTGGAGGGTCTGTGAGGGGTCTATGGGGGTCTGTGGAGGTCTCTGGGAGTCTATGGGGGTCTGTGGGGGTCTGTGGTGGTCTGTGGGGGTCTGTGGGGGTCTGTGGGGGTCTGTGGGGGTCTGTGGGGGTCTGTGGGGGTCTGTGAGGGTCAGTGGGGGTCTGTGGGGGTCTGTGGAGGTCTGTGGAGGTCTGTGAGGGTCAGTGGGGGTCTGTGGGGGGGTCTGTGGGGGGGTCTGTGGGGGTCTGTGGGGGGGTCTGTGGGGGGGTCTGTGGGGGTCTGTGGGGGTCTGTGGGGGTCTGTGGGGGTCTGTGGGGGTCTGTGGGGGTCTGTGGGGGTCTGTGAGGGTCAGTGGGGGTCTGTGGGGGTCTGTGGAGGTCTGTGGAGGTCTGTGGGGGGTCTGTGGAGGTCTGTGGGGGTCTGTGGGGGTCTGTGGTGGTCTATGGGGGTCTGTGGGGGTCTGTGGGGGTCTGTGGGTGTCTGTGGGTGTCTGTGGGTGTCGGGGGTCTGTGGGTGCGTGGCCTACTGACCGTGTAGGACTCCACCAGCACGGTGGTCTCCAGGGCCAGCTTCTGCTCCTGCTCGATGTTGTAGCCCACGTAGCACAGCTTCTCCTTCATCATCCTCACCGTCTCAAAGTCCGCAGAGTGGTTGAAGGCGTAGCCCCTCAGCAGCAGCAGCTGCAGGGGGAGAGAGAGGCGTCAGTCCAGGAGACCGGGGCGTTCGTACTACAACACCGCCTGGGCCCCCCATTCAATTAGTCCACCACTTCTTGATTTTGGCCTTGCCTCCTATAAAAAGCTCTCCATAACCTGGCAACGTCCTGCTCACTGGTCTCCTGCACTGCCATGAAACCCACCAAGCCCTCCAGTCTGCTGGTGCAAACCTCCTGGCACCGCCCACCATGACCCCAGCCTGGGAAGACAAGGCCTTCTGGACCACCACACCCCCCCCCCCCCCCCCATCTGGAGCCCTCTGCCCATCCCTGCATCCCTCAAAACACACCCCTTCACACTTTAATGGTAGAACTTAAAGTTATCATTCAACATGTTTTCATTATGTCTTGGATTTCTGACCCAACCCCAACTTTTGTTCTAAATTATATATATACGCTATCAGAATGTCTTCATTGTGATTTTATTCTTGCTGTAAAGTCTCTGAGTATTTGAAAAGCACTATACAAAATGTATTATTATCAGTATAACACCATAGACTATACAAGTATATATTACTACATTTTATATAACTATAAAACGGAGGTGGTAGACGGCTTGGGTCCAAATTAGCTATGTGGTGCAGACAACAGGCGTTTAAATGCCCCGCCCCCTTCTCTGTGATCTGTGAAGCATTTTGTGTGCATATAGACGGGAAAGATTATCAATATTTTGCACAACTTTGGGGTTGTATGGATGCTGAAGAAAGGCGACTCTCTAAGCTGGCCACTGGGACCACACTGCATGGACTTCAACGTCAGCCATGTTTGGTTCCCCGGTGAGGGCGGTTGCCGTGGTTACCTTGATGAGGTAGCGCGTGATGTCCCGCCCGGCGATGTCCAGCCGGCGGGTCAGGTGGGGCAGGGAGAAGCCCTCGTACACGGGGCAGATGTGGGTCACGCCGTCCCCAGAGTCCACCACCACGCCCGTCAGCAGGCCTGCACAGAACCACAGGGTGAGCCCCACTGCCCGCGCCCCCCTGACCTCCAGCAGAGCCTTCACACCCAGGGCTCCACGCTGGACACACACCTACTGGGGGTCGACTGCTGTGATGTACCCCACATGGGCAGACCCATGTGTTTGACCTATGAGGATGCCTCGGTAAAGAGGGTCTGTTGAACGGCAGCGATCATCTCCATTTCTTTTAATTCAAGTGCTGTGGTCGTGTCCCTTGGAGACATGAAGGGTTTCGTGGTGTTAAACTTCAGGGGACGACAGCTCTGTTTGGGAGTACCGACACTTCACTAACAGGGGACTCTGAGACACAGACACACCCCCACGCAGCGCTTTAAGACTGACCACGTTCACTTCAACTAAAAAGCTCAAATAGCAGAATTATTTCCGATTAGACTTGTTTCAAGGACTGGTCATTGGACAATTTTTCCCACAATTAGATGCTGATATTCAACAGTTTTTAGTTGTTGCTTTTTGAAGACATTGTATGTGACACTAGGATGTGTGAAACACGATGTGTACTCATTACAAACCAAAGACATTACTACCTCTTGAAAGAATAAAGCCAATTTGACAATATGCTGTAATATACAACCAAACGCGTTGCATGTGTGTGTGTTGCTGTGTCAGACACACATGGCCATACAAGCACGGCTGTGTTCCAAACTTCTTCATTTCTTATTGCTTTGTTTCAGTGCCATCTTTGTCCCTCAAACACATACGCCTCTGAAATAGCACAATATAAAAGCTAGCTAATTGAGTGATCTTGTGTTGGACACACGTATACCCAGAGTCATGATTTGTGATTATTCACTCTTTCCTAAAATCATAATGCAATTGTTCACCTTTATGAATATAACCACTGTACAAAGGTCCACAAATAAGGTAGCACAACTGAGCAACATGGGCCTGTGAACATGAAGCCCTCAGACACAGCAGCCAGTGTGTTTGATGCAGGGATGGCTCCTGGTGGGCCGACTGTTGGAAACATGGTGTGTGTGATAATGGCTTCACCCTCATGCATGGTGAAGTGTGTGTGGCGGTCACACGGTCGTCACCACCTCACATCTTTTAGCCTGGCAAGGTTGGGTGGCAACAACGACACAGGTCTGCAATCTCTTCATAGGGATTGGAGATGCCCCCCCCCTGCTGGGCATAGTATATATCAGTAGGAACGGAAGCAATAACAGGCTAGCCTACTGGCATCACATCTGCTATCCGAACCTCAAAGGGACTGTGTGGCTGCCTAACCTGCTTCAAAAGTCTACTAGGGAGGGACATGGAGGATTGGCCCACGTTTGGACAGCAGGACACACCAGCGCTTGTCCACACAGAAATCAAGCAAAAAGAGCAATGTCATCAAGTGTAAATAAGCAGTCTCTATTATGGTACAAATGTAGTTTCAGCCTACAACCATTTCTAGTCCTGTGGAATAAGTGGATGGAGGAGACCATGTAGCTGAACACACTTTGTTCCCGGATGCTGAACCCAGTGGGCAGAAATGCAGCTCCATCCGAGGCCCTGAATGGCTTCACACATCCTGGTGCTGACCCAGCAGCCTGTGGTTCCACAGGCCTCTCTACAGTC
Source organism: Urophycis tenuis (assembly GCA_036785325.1). Classification (NCBI taxonomy): domain Eukaryota; kingdom Metazoa; phylum Chordata; class Actinopteri; order Gadiformes; family Phycidae; genus Urophycis; species Urophycis tenuis. The sequence continues at coordinate 2,544,361 of JAXIVH010000001.1, read as the reverse complement.
CTGTTTGCTTCACGCTGAGACTGTTTCCTTTCAAAAGCCTTCTGGATAAACAGTGCAAGTACTGACTTGGCACAAGACGCCCAAGTTTCCGCCTCGATGCCACTTGACACGGCACTTGAGCGGTCAGCTCAGCCCGGGGTTCTTCCACGTTGAGATGAAAGGCATGGAAGACAACGGTGTCTGAGCTTCCTGTCGTTTGCAGTTCAAACAACGAGCTCAGAACCAACGGCCGACGGCCAGGGATTGTACCGTCATTAACATTCAGTCAACCCATTTTTGTTAAATAAACACACACAAAAACGTCCAAGGACAGTGTGTGTATGACTCTGCCATTCTAAAAGCCAACGACAACAACTTCACCGCTATTAGTATGAGATGGGTGTTGAACTGAGTGATGCTGCTGCAGCCCCTTTGACAAAACGTTTGACTGAGTCGGCCCAGCGGCAGCATGGGGTGCTGAGGATAACGTACCCTGGAGGACAACGTACCCTGGGACAACGTATCCTGGGACAACGTACCCTGGGACAACGTACCCTGAGCGTAGAGCGTGAGGACAACGTACCCTGGAGGACAACGTACCCTGAGCGTAGAGCGTGAGGACAACGTACCCTGGGACAACGTATCCTGAGCGTAGAGCGTGAGGACAATGTACCCTGAGCGTAGAGCGCGAGGACAACGTACCCTGAGCGTAGAGCGTGAGGACAACGTACCCTGAGCGTAGAGCGTGAGGACAACGTACCCTGGGCGTAGAGCGTGAGGACAACGTACCCTGAGCGTAGAGCGTGAGGACAACGTACCCTGAGCGTAGAGCGCGAGGACAACGTACCCTGAGCGTAGAGCGTGAGGACAACGTACCCTGAGCGTAGAGCGCGAGGACAACGTACCCTGAGCGTAGAGCGTGAGGACAACGTACCCTGAGCGTAGAGCGCGAGGACAACGTACCCTGAGCGTAGAGCGTGAGGACAACGTACCCTGGGCGTAGAGCGTGAGGACAACGTACCCTGAGCGTAGAGCGTGAGGACAACGTACCCTGAGCGTAGAGCGCGAGGACAACGTACCCTGAGCGTAGAGCGCGAGGACAACGTACCCTGAGCGTAGAGCGTGAGGACAACGTACCCTGAGCGTAGAGCGTGAGGACAACGTACCCTGAGCGTAGAGCGTGAGGACAACGTACCCTGAGCGTAGAGCGTGAGGACAACGTACCCTGAGCGTAGAGCGTGAGGACCGCCTGGATGGCAATGTAGACCCCGGCAAACTGGTACGTCTCAAACATCACCTGGCAGAGGGAGCGCAGGGGAACGGGTCACAATGTGGATCACTGGTTAGCAATCACTGCACTGAGCAGTGGGGAATGGGAGGGCGTCATTTAACACTGCAGGTGGATAAGGGCCATGGGACAAGACCGTCTGGCACACACACACACACACACACACACACACACACACACACACACACACACACACACACACACACACACACACACACACACACACACACACACACACACACACACACACACACACACACACACACACACACACACACACACACCTCGATGATCTTCTCGCGGTTCTTGGTGGGGTTCATGGGGGGCTCGGTGAGCAGAATCTTGCAGTTGCGCGAGTCGATGTTGAGCTTCTCGGGGCCAAAGGTGTAGTCCCACAGGTGCTTCATGTCGTCCCAGTTCCTCACGATGCCGTTCTCCATGGGGTAGTTGACCTCCAGCATGGAGCGCAGCTCGCTGGCCTCGTCGCCCACCATCAGGTCCTGGGGGGGGGGGGGGGGGCACAACCACGTCTCAACAAGGGGACAACATGGGGTCTCACTGGCTCCTCGGGGGTTCCTCCTCAACACGCGCTTTCATAAGGAAATACACTTTTTACATTCCTATCACACGGACCACAAGGCTGGCAGATACTTCTTCTATTCCTTTTAAATCTATTAAACCAAACTTCAAAATAAACCGTTTTTGTCAAAAATGTATACAAAATACGCCAATTAGTGATTCAGAGCAAGTCTGGTCTTGTATCGTCAATGACTATCCAACCACTCAATGCGCTGTGGAGATCTGAATACAAGTTTTACTGGTAATTTAAGAAACCAGGATTATTCCACCATCTTTTCCCACCCATTGCTGGTGCCTGCAACAAAAAAAAAAAAAAAAACATTGCATGCCTGAAACCTTTCCATGTACTTTTGCAATAAGCAGCTCCAGTATTAATTGCCTGTTGGGTCCTGGGACAGAACGCCTGTCAATGTTAAATGAGAAGCAGAGGCAGTGGGAGGGGCAGACAGCACGAGGTCGTACAACTCAGTGTCAAACGTCCTCCAATGCACACCCATGGACCATGCCATTGTATTCTTGTTGGATTAGTTATCCAAAGTCACTCATTAAAACACAGATCTACTTGTGTGTAGCTACCAGTTAGTGATTGGTGAGTAAGTGAGAAACAAATAGTTTGTTCATGTAAAGGAACACCGAGTCTTGTGAGACTAGGTTACCGTATTCCTGATGTTGGAAAACAACAGTGCTGATGATGATTAAGTAAGAGAAAGAGTCCTTTTTTATTAAATAATATTGAAATTGATCCTCAATTCAAAGTCCATGAGAAATGATCTGTGTAATTTCTTTCTAAAACTAGTGGGTAAGGGATATAATTTGTGTTAAAAGTTCTGCATGAGGGACATCAGGAATCGACCCTTGATTTCAGTGATGGGTGGTGTAATATTGTGAAGAAAGCCATTGCTAGGGGGACCAAACTGTCTTTTCAGACATCTGTTTATTTCCAAAAATGTTAGCAAACACCGTTATTGTCGCCACAATAACAGTCCCAAAATGCAGAGAACACCGATCCCCACGGAGATCACACACACGAGTACCCCGCTTTCTGGGGAGTGCAAATGCGCGGCAACACTTTCAAAGCAAGCACATCCTGTCACGCACTTACCATCTTCCTGTTATGCTACCTCAGAGGAGGAGAGAGCAAGGGGGGTGAAGAGAACGGTCAGGAGGTGAAGACGGAGCAAGGGGAGTACAAACTAAACAGAGGAGATTGCATTCTGAGCCATCAAACAACAAACTCATCTTCGTACCAGTGTCTCACTGAGCAATCACCTGCGTTTAACAGACGTGTTGTCATCACCGATGTCTGGGGTTCAGAGTTCAATCACTCTTGAGTTCAAATGTATATCCAGGTGTTTGACAAGACAAAAGCTCTACCCGCCTTTACCTGAAGCTTGCAGACGCATTATCACAAAGGGTGTGTAGTTACTGTTTACCAGCTTGATAACGGCACCTCCGTGCTAGGCCTGCTGCACCCAATGACAAGTGTACCAACAAAGCAAACAAGAGACACACATCATATTTTCTGCCATTACAGAACCTTTATTGTGCAGTTATTTTTGCCCCCTGAAGCAGAGTTTTAGACCTAATAGAATATGAACCAACATGACACCTCGATGGAGAAATAATTATGTGTGGCAATAACATAATTATTAATGTGCCATGCGTTTGCTGGAGGCCCATTCTCTCCCATACCCAGATGTATTTTTACAAGTGTTTCCTTGATTCACAACCAGGTGCAAGGTCAACCGGCCATTACAGGCCAGGACCAGATTCAAGTCCTTTTTCCATCCACCCATGAAAAAAGATGGAAGAACTACTGTGTTTATCTTGTGTGTCCAAGGGGACAGGAAGATTGTGCAATGGCTTGGGGGCCTTTTGTATGCTGTGATGGTATGGGTCTGTGTGAGTAGTGCTAGTGGCTGGCCTTACCTTGATCTCAATGTTGCCCACTTTGGCTGTAGAGCGAATGATTGGCCTGCCAACCAGCGCTGGGAAGATGTGCTCCGGAAAGTTGGATCCAGCATAGCCACACTTGACAAACTGAAAGGAAAGAAAGTGATTTAAACAGAGTCTACAGAGTAAACAACAGACTTCATTTACACATTTAGATAGAGAGATAGATAGATAAAGAGTGGGAATTACCTGGTTAGTATACTGTACATATTATGTAGTTATAGTTGGCTATGTGCCCTTGCTTTGCCAAAGGGGAGCTCAACCAACAAATAAATTAAATAATAACGACCTAGACCACCATCAATTGCATTCTGTGTTTTAGTAGATCATACTTCGCTTTCCTGGACTGATCAGGACTGAACAATTTACTGCAACAATCTGAGAGTATTCTGTTTAGACTATAAGCTAGGCATACTTACAGAAATTGAAAAAAAATGGTTAAGAAAATAGTTGAATACTTCGGTAATGCCATGTATTAGTTATTAAAGCAACTATTCAACAATCTTGGGAGGAACCTCACAGTGACCCACATTTAGGGGGAGACATTCCCATACATGGAATATCGATACTGGTGTCAAGCATGCGCGATGCTTTTCTTCTCTTTGAATAAATTGATTAATATTGTTGAAATTCGGATAAAATTCGCAATTTACCACAAAACATCCACAATTATTCATATATTTTATCTTCCATATATTTCCGGGTAGGTCAAATATGCGTATTTTAGCTGGGCGGGGCATCTTTATAACCGTATGTTTGATCATAGATTCTGCAATATTTGATATGTGTGAGATCAAATTAAGTCATTTATATTTTATTTTTTTAACTAAACGTTGTACGGGTTCTTCTACCATACTGAAATTATAGGGTCATGGCAAAGTTACGAGAGTGGCAGCCTTGAACAGAACCTGAAATGACCCTCATTCTGTTCTAACACGTTTACTGACTAAATTGAGTTGTATGGCTGAATATAAAAAGATTTCCATTTAAATCTCACGATGAACATCAGTTCAGGAGAAACCAGTTGGCTTGCTAGCTAATTCAAGTCACACGCAAGATGACAGCCTTTTCTCATGACCAATTCATTGACGAGTGCTCTGATTCAATAGCTACATCAAGTCCTGGCTAACCACACCGAGTGAAATATTAACATGCGTATGACTAAATACCATAGAAGAATGTATGTTCACTAATCAAGCTGACAATCACATTCCTTTGACTACCCACCCAGAAAAGCTAACGCTTTAGCTAGCGTGCTAATAGTGCAGACGGCTTAGGTTACTTCCTGTTTCTCGTTATTCCATCTTTTGTGAAATATAGCACCACTACAAAGCCAAGCCATGCAGTATAGCTTGATACATCACCATCTCTTTGCAAACTTACCCCGGTTCCATTGTCACAAACCACCACTTTCCTTCCTTGACTATCCATATTTCAGCCCTGAAACCAGTCGGTTTCCTCTGCCTGATCAACTTTTCGGTTAGGCGGAAGTCACCACCCTGCACTACGAACGGCCTGATTTTTCCGGAACCTACAAAACATTTACTGCAGACAAAAGCTAAAGCTGTGACTAAAACTCCGTTATAATATTTACCATACATATTTTGACTTGGTTGCAGGTCAACCGTATCAAGGTTATCCCCGTTTAGAATACTGCTTATGTTTGCTTAAATGATAATATTGATAATAATTTACTGAGTAGAGTAAGAACCTAACGCATATGATATATGATTCAAGATCTTTGGAGCTATTATATATTTATGTATACTGTATATACCCATAGTTTCACTACAAGAAACTAAGGGTTTATTTTATTGTGCGCATTATGCGTGTATTTCATTTGTGTACATTAGTGTACAAATACTGCATAAGTTTAGCGAAGCCAATTTCAAGAACATAACGTCAGCAGTCCCCAAACTGAAGCTCTACTACAACACCCAGAGGGCCAGACTGGTATTTCCTGGTAGGCAGCCATATTTGATTCGATTATGCTTTTCTGGTTGCGACAACTAGTTTAGCTAGTTCTTGACGAATACGGTCTTTGTACTTGATCTTAGCTACATTTAAAGGTTAATCTACGATAATAATAGTGGTATCTCCAATATTAACTGTATATCGTGTGTAGTCAACGATGAATCCTGAATAGTAAGTGGCACTTTTGATGATGATTACTGTAAGGTTGAGCTGTCATTTTAGCTTACTCAACTGCTACTAGCGAGCTAACCCTAGCTAGCAGCTCTGACTCACTGTGTACAAAATGAACGTCAGCTGCTTTGTCTTCCATGTCAGCTAGCACAGGGCTTAGGATCCGAACAGTGATATGTCAATTCCGAAATACTACATCCTTAGTCACATTTGTTGTTTCCTATATTATATATTTTTTCTAAAGCCCTCGCGTTTGTTTTGCCTTCGTTAATACGCCAAGAGAACGATCTAAGGACGTTAGCATGATAGCTCCAATAGCTGTGCTAACATTATCCTAGCTGGTTTACTAGACATATATCTATTTGGCAGGTTAAACATTTTAATCGTACATTTATTTTAAGGGAACAAGGAATAACTTCATTTGAAACGTACACCTACGTACACCTGTCATTCTCGTAAATATAAATGTATACGGTTGACATGATCGATATTATTATAGTAAATGTTGACGTTATTATTTCACACTGTTTATTTAAAGGATTTAGTTTACAGTACTCAAACCACTAAGCTTACTTGGCGACCTTTTAGTTTTTTAAGTAACATCGCACTTTCTGGCGTGAAAGATGATGCATGATGGCTCATGTTGAAAGTGTTTACGATAATATATTGCATAAAAGCTTAGTGTAACGTGGCTGTACATCATTCTATTGCTGTTATATATCTTGTGTAGTATGTCAGCAGTTGGGGCAAATGACAACTTCATAGATTCCATCAAAAATAAACATATTTTTTTCTTCGCAGTGACTATTTATTCAAACTGCTCCTGATTGGCGATTCTGGTGTCGGAAAGTCATGTCTCCTTCTCCGGTTTGCAGTAGGTTTCCGTTTTTAAATTGTAGAGAACGCCCCTTATTGACTCCTAAGCCTCTTCTGGGATGGATGCATTTTTCTGTTGACCTGTTTTACCTTTGTGTGTGACTAGGATGACACTTACACAGAGAGCTACATTAGCACCATCGGAGTGGACTTCAAGATCAGGACCATAGAACTTGATGGAAAAACCATTAAACTTCAGATCGTAAGTTCATCCAAATCAACTGGACAATACAGTGCACAATATTTCTTATGCTAAGACATGAATCCCTTTTACACAGATCCTGAAATATTGCTGGAAAGAAGATCCAGCATTATTCGCTTGATTTTCTTTTTTACACCGCCTGTGATGCCCCGTGTGTGTGCCTTTAAGTAGTGTTGAGTTCAGAGTCAGGTGTGACATCCCTGGACATGTGACGTTTTGATGATGTCATGTGTTGAAGCCATCAAAACGTCACATGTCCCGGCGTGCCTGTTCACCCTATTTATTCACCCACGTTGATTTGGCTCTGTTACTACCACCGCAGCCGGCTGAACATCAGTCCCCCCCATTGCTTGTTTGTATGTCTTATACAAACGGCAAGGCGGAATAATGCCACAGCATTCTTGGCTTGAACAAGCCGTGTAATAGTGGTTATCGACAGAAATGCACATTTAGCCTGGATTGTATTCTGTATGTTTAGGCCTGGATAACTGATGCACGGTGGCCATTTACTGCAATTGAACAAGTTTTTCTCTGCATTCACAGTGGGATACAGCCGGTCAAGAACGGTTCCGCACCATTACTTCCAGTTACTATAGAGGAGCCCATGGCATTATAGTAGTTTATGATGTCACAGATCAGGTAGGACTCCTTGGGATATAGTCAATACAATACCAGTTTTCCAAACACAGCGTAAAGGAAGAAGAAAACATTCTTGCAATGAGATAGGAATTGGTAATGACAATGATCCATCTAATTATAGTGGTCTAATTATACAAAGCACATGATATAGAAAAGCACTCATTTAGTCAGCATATTGTTCTGAAGCATATATGTTGCAGATGCAAAGCATTGATCCAAAGTGTGTCCTGCTGGGACTAATGGTGGCTTCCTCCCCTCGGTGCTCAGGAGTCCTTCAATAATGTGAAGCAGTGGCTGCAGGAGATTGACCGCTACGCCAGCGAGAACGTCAACAAGCTTCTAGTAGGCAACAAGTGTGACCTGACCACCAAGAAGGTGGTGGACTACACCACGGCCAAGGTGAGCTCTGCCTTCCTTTGGGACGATACAACAACTCTTTAATTCTATCCAAAAAAGTATTTGTATTTGCTGCATGTAAATTTCACAATACTGTACACTTCCATTTTATTCATCAATGCAAAGTGATGAAAAGAGATTGTGTTACAAACCAACCATTGGAGTGCTTTTCATGTGTCAGCGTGGTACTTTAACTGCAGTGTGGTTTCCTCTGGTGCCGTGTGTCTTGGAGCAGGAGTTTGCAGACAACCTGGGCATTCCCTTCCTGGAGACCAGCGCCAAGAGTGCCACCAACGTGGAGCAGGCCTTCATGACCATGGCCGCCGAGATCAAGAAGAGGATGGGCCCCGGGGCCACCGCCGGCACCGCGGAGAAGTCCAACGTCAAGATCCAGAGCAAGCCTGTCAACACCTCCTCCGGGGGCTGCTGTTGAGCCCCCCTCCCCTTAACCTCCATCCAGTGAGGGGCGTACCCCTAGGCAGCTGGGCCCCGCCCCCCTCCCAGTGCCCCGCCCACCAACAGAACCACGACCAGCCTCTAACGTCACCATGCTTCACAGGGATAGACCCCCCCCCCCCACCCCACCACCCCCCACCCACCCAAAAAAAGTGGAGGAGGGGTTGAGAGGGAAAGAAAAAATAAAGAAAGTGGGCAGAATTTGTGCAGATGAGTGTAATGTTTGCAGTGCACGTTCAGTACCCTGCAATACTCCCAACACGCCCCCTCCTCTCCTCTCCTCTTCAGTCCAAACGGGCGCCAGCCTGCCCTCGCCTGGAGGAACAACTGTGCTACTCTGATAGTTTTATCTTTCTTTTTCTTTGACTTTCATACTTGACACTCAAATGCGTACCAGATTTGAGAATAAGTAAATAAATGACGTCGGCCATTTTTTTTTTAACAGTCTAGAAGTGATGACCAATACATCACATGCAAGAATTGCTTCCTGCGTTCCTTCCCTGGTTTTCCCCTTCAGTTCTGCTTAATCTACTTTACACTGGGTTGGTTTTTGATCAAGTATTTTGGCTGTGGGTAGACGGCATGACTCTGGCCTGGACCTCATGAGATGAACCTGAGTAGGCACTTCAGATGAAGCCCATGCTTTAAGAGCACGCATCACGCATGTCAGCAGAGCCCATGACATGCTCTCTCTCCCTCTCTCGCTCTCCCGCTCGCTCTCTTCATTGCATCTGGTATGCAGTCGTTTGGAAAACAAGCTGTGTTTTCTTGTGCTCGTTATTAGACAACCAAATGACACCGAGGAAATGTCACGGTTCACAGCGTCACTATGTTGCCCCCACACCTGTCTCCTCCCATCTCCAAACTAAATTGCCAGTGCCTTTCGGCCAAGAGTTTTACATGATGTTATGCCTTTGGTGCACTGTGATGTTGGCATACCCCTCTCCTCGATGCCCACACTACATGGCTAGCTCTTACTTCTTAGAGAATTGACTATGTAAGATA
>JAXIVH010000001.1:2527343-2529843 GCA_036785325.1 Urophycis tenuis | reverse complement strand
AACTGAAGAGCTGGAACAAGCACTACGACTTTAGTGACGCAGTATATTTACTATGAGATATCTAGGCGGATCATAGCAGCCACCAGCCCCCACCCACCCCCACCCCCACCCCCACCCACTCCCAGTCCACTGCTCCCAGCGTAAGTTCAGTTGACTTGACGTCATATCACTGCTGGCTGCGCGGCGGACGGCGGCGGTGGTGATCGGTGACACATCGCTTCCTTCGCCTCTTTACTTGCTGCTCTCGCCATTGTGTGGAGGAGATCTACGCGTAATATCTGAATCCGCGATCACGGGCGACGGGAGCGTAGGGAGCGACTGGAAGATGCGTTGTCGATGTCCCTGTACACCCGCCTCGTTTTAACCTTTTTATTGACACCGATGCAGGATTTGAAAGCCCTCAAACCGAACTACATGTGGTAAGTTAAGGGTATGTTTTCTACAACAGGCTTTCTGCCCCGGTACATGTTTTGAGATAACAGCATGTAGTCGATCTAACCAGGCTTTTGACAAATTGGCTTATTTGGAAGGCTGGTTGGAATACAGATAGATATTTGGCCATATTTTGTCACAGGCTGTGTCTCCAGTCACGCTGTCTTGAGCGTGTAGAAGGAAACCGAACGCGTTCCGTTGATCATGTAGCTGTCCTTACTGTGTAATTACGACGCTACTACAACTGGTATTTCTCTGAAGGAGCACCATTGTTCTTTTTCATAAACGAACGAATGTTATTTGCAATTGCTGCCGGTTGGTGGTAAGCCTTTAACGGTGAGTACTTGGTGGCAGGTGGTGGTGAGTGTGACTGCCCCCTCCCCACCCCCATCACACACATCATCTGCTGCTGCTGCTGCCTACTTTGGAAGTTGGGGCAGCTGTTGTGACAGGTTTAGACATGGGTCTCTTCAACTATCCTGTATGAACGTTAGATGGGCCTTCTTGTTTTACCTTTCTAATAACACTACACATGAAGATAGTATGTGCGCCAGTGGGCCCGGGTGACATATCCTGCTTTAAAGGTGAAACATTGTGTTGGTGTTGTCCGCGGAGCAGCGTCCAGACCAGCAGGCTGGAGGTCTGTCTGCCCCGCCAGGGAAGAATGTTGTCCTGTCTCTTTAAAGGTTACAGTGGGCGTGGCCTCTCCGCTGCAACTTATTAGTGAGTTCACTGAGAGACTTGACTGACATTCATGTGGCTCCCAACAATTGCCACCTTGTTTGTGCATTGTTTCAAACCAAAGTGTAACTCTTAACACTCTTAACACTCTGTTGTTAGCCGTAGTGCTGTACAGAGGGGACAGTCACGCGGAAGAAGCCGCACACGCGCGTATATCTGTAGCCTATTGGAAGACATGCTTAATATGTCCACTTGTTTGTGCCATTATGAATATGGCACAAACAAGTGGAAATATTAAGCATGTGAACCCTAACCATGTAGGGCCGAAAGTTAGGTCCTACAGCAAACAAACAAAATGTGTTCACCCAGTTATTCTCAATAACGCCCAAATTAATTAACGGAAGAGTGAAAGAGGAATGAGTCAGTGTGACTCATTTCAGCCGTGAAGATCAGGTGTAATGGCAGCAAGGCCGCCTGCACTTCACTGACTAAAGTCCATATTTACTTGTGTGGAGGCTTGTTCATTCTGCCCAGTTTCTCCCCCAGCCCCTAGTCAAAAAGTTCACCTCACTATTCCAGCCAATAGGGTCTTGTTTCATCATGCACCACGATCAATACAACACAACTATATTTCTTTCTTTTCGAGAAGAAGTCCTGACAGATTAAAGCCACACCCTTCCAGCGTCTCAGCAGCTTGGACGAGCCCCCTGTAATCAGCGGCTTCCACACAATGACCCAAGGCCAAGCGTGGCTGGCTACAGGAACAAGAACAGGAGTCAGGATTGTTCATTTCACACTCCTTTTAGACCACAAACCCAGTGTGTGGAACAACATATGACAGCCAAGTGGCCGAGTAGCCTTATTGAATTGCGTTTCCTGAAAGAGACACTAAAGTTGCGAGGCCGGCTCTCCGCTGGTTAACAGAACAGTCTTTCCTTTCAAACGACGCCCCCCCCCCCATGGATCCCAGGTGAAGTCTGCCTACAGCTGCAGCGCTGCAGCTGACGACCTCCCTGATGAGCTGCTGCTGCTGCTGCTGCTGCTGCATGCAGTGTGTTGAAGTGATGCAGCAGAGCAGCAGTGTGCTTGTAGTGCTCTGACAACACACGCTGTAGTGCTTTCATATGGTGGCTGGGCTAGTTGGCCCTCTATTGCATTTAGCAAGTTAAGGTTGAGTTACGTTGAGCAGCCTTTAAAGATGACCTCCATAAGATTAAGTACAATGGCTTCCATAATACTAATGTACTTCAATGCTGTTACTGACCGCATTTAAGTTTTAGGTGAGAACACCTACTTTCCTCGATGTTGCGTTCTTACAGAATAAATACAGGACATTAGCTAGTTGAAACCCCCCCAACAGACAGCTTCCTCTGTGAGCCCATCACCA
>JAXIVH010000001.1:2422343-2522343 GCA_036785325.1 Urophycis tenuis | reverse complement strand
AGACTAGCAACCTGTACTGAGTACAATGCCAGCTTTTACAACTTTAGATTTTTTTTACCTTTTTACACCACTGGAAACAGATTACTGTGTAATTTCTGTGTTCTTTACAATACATAACACTCGGTTAATACCCAGGTTATAGAATGGAATAAGGCCATATAAATATTGGTCATTATTTTCTGTGGGTATTTCAGAATTACATGGAAAAAATCTTTTGTACAGACTGTGCTTGCATACAGAAGGAAGATGTCAGGTGGGTTTTAAATGAAAAGAGTGCCTTTATCAGAGGTGTCGCCAGACTTTACCCAACGTCTTCATCAGCGACAATGCAGAGTTCTATCCTAAAAACTATATCATATCATCATATTATTATATTTTCTATGTTGTTTCTTTGGCACAAAATGTGAGCCAAAATGTTTCTATTAATATATATATATATATTTTTAATTTGTTAAGTGTAGCAGCTCCATTGTGTATGTTGTTAAACTATTGATACTAGTTGTATTGTCTTTTAAAAAGGACCATCATTTGTTTTCATTTTACAAAGTCAGACATTTTCCGATGATGCCATGTTTCACAAATGCTTATTGCAATTTGGAATAAAAATTTTGAGATTTACCAACTAATTTCAGTTTTATTTCTTGAAAAATAGATTCTTGTGAAATAGATTGCTTTGTTAAGTTTGCTTGATGGCTTGTTGTTATGGCTAGCTGGCTACAGAACATTTGACTCCTTGACCCTGCTAGTAGAGCTGTATTATGAAACCTTTCGAGAGTTACATGGGTTATGTTTAGTGTAAATACACAGCCCTTTTGTCATGCTGATGTAATTCAATGAATTGGCTTTTAGAAATGAATCAACCATGAACCCTTGTGATTGTGACTTCAGATGAAAGCGTTCCCCCACACAGAGCCCAACTCCTCGGTCAACCAGAAGGGAAGACAATGAGCATCAGGAGCAGAGACCCACAGCTGCTTGGTTCTGCTACGTGCTAGTGTTTCAATCACTGCACATCACATGAGTTTGATTCCTAATGTGTGCAAGAGACGGCCACTGGCTAAACCAGATCAAGTAGCCAAAGAGTAACACAGAAGTCTGGTTTACCTTTTGACTTACAAACATTTGTGCTTTGTGTCATTGCAATATCGGATGTTAAACAGTGGTCATCTGTGTCATCTGAGGTCAAACAGTGGTGACCAGTGTGGGCATATACTCTTAGTGCTTTTTTGGAGATATTGTTTTGGATGATTTATCAATTTGGGAGGGATGGCATTTGCTCTACAGGTAACATTTATGTCATTGCCAACATTTCAACAAATTGTATGTAATGGATTCGTTTCTCCAAGTCCTTGTATGTCCTGTGAGTGACTGGGAGACAACAGGCCGTCACAGCATGTCCAGGACACAGTGGGAGAGTGGAAGGTCTGTGGACCATGTTGCTCACCAGCTGGCTGTCCTGTAACCACCTGTAACCTACCAAACTAGTTATTGGAACAGCTAAGAACCCACAAAGGGGGAGACTCATCTGTGGTCACTCCTTTATAAAAGCTAGACATAATAAATAGTGAAACAATACCTTTGCATATGACACAAAGTACCAGCGTATGGAGAGAGTGCTGTAGTAACAGTTTATCAACATCAGATCTTGGTACTGGTGATTCTAACATGTATGTGTTTGTGACACATCAGAAAGAAACCACTCCCATTTCTCTTAAATTATTTTAATTTCCTGTGTACACTAAAAGTAAAATTTACACACGTAAGTCTCAAAAGAACCGCCATGCACACTGACCTTTGACAGGCTCTTCAAGTGATTGAGTTTTTTTCCATAGGAATTTTCCCCATACATTTTACAGTTCATAGTTTTAACTGTACAGTCTAAAGCCACAGTGAACTATGATTACATCCATTTCATCTTTACAATGTGCAAAATCCTCCTGGAGAGACAGAGATGACAGTGGTACGACAAAAATAAAACGGTAAATATTAAGATCATACGATAAGCGGCAAACAAAGCAAATGAAAAAAAGTAAAACAAAAAAATGCACTTCATTTTGGAGACAGTGTTAATAATTGAAGCCAAACAATTGGTCCCTTAATTCCCTTGCAAGTAGACTTCTTATTACAGAGATTTGATAGTTTCAGTGGTTTTAACCAAAACAGTTGCTTACGAACCTCCGGTCTCAAACAGCCAACACCCAGACAAAACCAAAAACATACAAATTAAATAATTTAATCACAGGGCCAGAGGTACATGTCCTTGTTGCCCAGAGGTTGGTCTATCAAAGGAGCCTTTTCCCATCAGGCCAGCCACAGAGGATTCTCATGAGAACGGACGTGAGGATATGTAGGAACAGTAAGGGAGGGCCAGGTTCTGGGCTGACTAGCAGTGGACTAAGAGCCCTGGGTCAAAATAATCCAACATTTAAACACAAAAATAACAACTTAAAAGATCATTAACACAACAGGCAAAAACATTGGACTGGATTTTGCAGGCAGTGTGGTTTCAAGTTTATACAATATATATACCAATATATATATATATGTATATATATATTAAATATGCATTTTATTTATACTATACATTTACTTACTTCGATTTAACCTTTGCAGGTACAATGTCAGCTAGCGGCTCCTTCAAAAAAGACACTGATGCACATCCACTAGACTGCAACATAAGAAAATCATAAGGATAAAAACTAACTAAATACAGAAGAAGGTTTGCGGGGAGAAATATATTTGCCCCCACTTATGTACACATTTAATTACCCTTGAATCGAAACAGGGATGCACTGTCCTCCCCATCCTGACCCATGAACAACAGGCGTGCCCTCCCCATCCTGACCCATGAACAGGACTGTCCTCCCCATCCTGACCCATGAACAACAGGACTGCCCTCCCCATCCTGACCCATGAACAACAGGACTGCCCTCCCCATCCTGACCCATGAACAACAGGACTGCCCTCCCCATCCTGACCCATGAACAACAGGACTGCCCTCCCCATCCTGACCCATGAAAAACAGGACTGCCCTCCCCATCCTGACCCATGAACAACAGGACTGCCCTCCCCATCCTGACCCATGAACAACAGGACTGCCCTCCCCATCCTGACCCATGAACAACAGGACTGCCCTCCCCATCCTGACCCATGAACAGGACTGCCCTCCCCATCCTGACCCATGAACAACAGGACTGCCCTCCCCATCCTGACCCATGAACAACAGGACAGTCCTCCCCATCCTGACCCATGAACAACAGGACTGCCCTCCCCATCCTGACCCATGAACAACAAGATTGCAATGGGATAAAATTGTGTTGATATTTTGTAGTTCGTCAACAAGCCTTCAGTAAAGCCCCCTGTTCTCCAAGAGGGCTTGAACCTAATCACGGCCGAGACAATTACCTGCATCTCTTTTAAAAGGCAAACCAAACATACATTAAAAGCGATGGGGGGTTAAAGTGGGAGGGCTGCCCAGAACCCCCCCCAAACAAAAAGAAACACAGAACAACAGAACCCATAAGATATGGTAGGCTTGATGTGTCTGGAGGAGGGAGGGGGGCAGAGCGAGGCCTTGCAGAGCGAGGCAGAGCACAGGGAGGGACTCTGGGAGGGAGTCTGGGACTCAGTCAGGCGTGGCTCTGGAGAAGCCCAGGGGTGTGAGGGTGGCGGGGAACATCAGGACCTTGGCCTGCATGAAGGACAGGTCGGGCAGGGAGGCCATCACCTTGGCCGCCTCTTCACTCAGGTGCTCCTCCTTCTTGGGCTTCCTGAGGTCAACACACGAGGAACAACACGCTCCAATTGAAATCCTTACAGAGGAGGCCGTGGGGCATGACAAACATGCAGGTGAAACACGCCTTTCCAATGTATTGCATTAAACTGTATGCTGCATGTATGCAATCAATCTTCACTTCATCTCAATAGAGAAATAACAGCCGGCACTCCTTTGTAATGATGCCGAACACACACACACACACACACACACACACACACACACACACACACACACACACACACACACACACACACACACACACACACACACACACACACACACACACACACACACACACACACACACACACACACACACACACACACACACACACACTTAAAGCACTGGTCTCTGGGTACTAGCTCTTCCTACACCTCCAGACTCCCAAGGCCCCCCGTGACCTCTGACCTGGCGGAGGTGCTGGTCTTGTCCATGGTGGACATGAGGCGGGCGAAGGCGTCCACCACGCGGCGGCCTGAGCCGGTGGAGTCCATCTTGGCGGTGGTGAGCTGGTACAGCTCCGGGTCCACGCCTGGGGGGGCAGAGGGGACAGGAGGTACAAGCAGGAACCAGAGGAGCACAACATCTCCCCCAGGCCACCGGGGCGTGCTGTAAACAGGCCCGCTGCAGACGCCGGTGCCACCACACTCATCATGCAGCAGAGTGTCCCACCGCCAGGCGGGCCTGCACTGAGGACGCTGTGAGACGCGTGTGGCCAGAGGCCGTCACGCCCCATCTCAAAGGCGGAGGGAAGCTTAAAAGAGAAGCAGGGAGTGAAAACAAAAAGCACTGCAGAAAAGAAAAGGAAAACACCCTGGGGATGCACCGATGCCAGCCTTCCCAGCGCAAATACCAGTCCAACAGTGGCATGTGGAGGGACCAGCCCAGCCCTACTTGAACCACACGCTGTCATTAAAAGCAGAGACCCTTTCATATGACCTGAGCCCCACAATGTGGTTCCTGGTATCGGATCACTGCGCTCTGCATAAGCCTCCCTTGTTGCTGTGGTTGCCTGCGTCAGGGCAGTATTGGAGTCGGTATCACTGCATCCTGAACTCAAAGCACAACAGAGCAGAAGGAAACACCCCATGCTGCTGACCTGGGATAGAGGTGGAGCTGCTGGAGCCCGAGTCCTCAACTGGGCCAAAGAAATCCAGGTTTAACAAAGAGGAGCCTCCGCTAGCTGCACGGGGCCACGGGGCCAGGGAGAGACCAGCACAGAGAGACAGAGAGAGAGAACAGCAGCCATGGTTAACATGGGGAAGACAGAGAGAGAACAGCAGCCATGGTTACCATGGCGAAGACAGAGAGAGAACAGCAGCCATGGTTACCATGGGGAAGACAGAGAGAGAGAACAGCAGCCATGGTTAACATGGGGGAAGACAGAGAGAGAACAGCAGCCATGGTTAACATGGGGAAGACAGAGAGAGAGACCAGCAGCCATGGTTAACATGGGGGGAGACAGAGGGAGAGAACAGCAGCCATGGTTAACATGGGGGGAGACAGAGAGAGAGAACAGCAACCATGGTTAACATGGGGGAGACAGAGAGAGACCAGCAGCCATGGAGACAGAGAGAGAGAACAGCAGCCATGGTTAACATGGGGAGACAGCGAGAGAGAACAGCAGCCATGGTTAACATGGGGGAGAGACAGCGAGAGAGAACAGCAACCATGGTTAACATGGGGGGAGACAGAGAGAGAGAACAGCAGCCATGGTTAACATGGGGGAGACAGGGAGAGAACAGCAGCCATGGTTAACATGGGGGAGACAGAGGGAGAGAACAGCAGCCATGGTTAACATGGGGGGAGACAGAGAGAGAGAACAGCAGCCATGGTTACCATGGGGGGGAGACAGAGGGAGAGAACAGCAGCCATGGTTACCATGGGGGGGAGACAGAGGGAGAGAACAGCAGCCATGGTTAACATGGGGGGAGACAGAGAGAGAGAACAGCAGCCATGGTTAACATGGGGGAGACAGAGAGAGAGAGAACAGCAGCCATGGTTAACATGGGGGAGACAGGGAGAGAACAGCAGCCATGGTTAACATGGGGGAGACAGAGGGAGAGAACAGCAGCCATGGTTAACATGGGGGGAGACAGAGAGAGAGAACAGCAGCCATGGTTAACATGGGGGAGACAGGGAGAGAACAGCAGCCATGGTTAACATGGGGGAGACAGAGGGAGAGAACAGCAGCCATGGTTAACATGGGGGAGACAGAGAGAGAGAACAGCAGCCATGGTTACCATGGGGGGGAGACAGAGGGAGAGAACAGCAGCCATGGTTAACATGGGGGGGAGACAGAGGGAGAGAACAGCAGCCATGGTTAACATGGGGGGAGACAGAGAGAGACACAGGGAGAAGCTGACCAGGAGAAAAGAGAAGCTAGAGATGTGAGCGACAAAGACATCATGCAGAGCAGTGGATGGGAGGGAATGGGACTTCTACCCAACCTGGTTTAAGTGCTTTGGGAATGAGTGTTAATTATGTGTTGAATATGCAGTCTCAATGAGAAATCACAATACAAAAGATGATGTTTTCTCCCCCATTTTGTTATTAAAGAGATGCATGTGTTCCTGACAGCAATGCTTTGATTGAACATCAGAGGCCCACTTTTGGAAAAGAAACAAACTGCACTTTCTGTACTTCTAGCTTCTCAGTTTTAAAAGAACAGAATATCAATGGTACGTTTAATCAACATGATGATGTCAAGTCGCTTTACGACCTGTATTTTGTTGGACTGCCAGAAGCTCACATTTGGATTGGGTGTGGTGTTTGACCCCCCACCATGTGCACTCTATGGCTGCAGGGGGAGAGGGGGGGAGAGGGGGAGAGAGAGGGGGGAGGAGGACACCTACCATCCAGAGGGTTGGTAAGGCCACTGCTGCTCCAGTCAAACTGGACAGGTGGGAGGGCCTCCTGCTGGGGCCGCACGTCCAGCCAGGGCCCGAGAACACAGACAGAGAGCAGGGGGACTGGGTCAGAACCACAGGCTCAGTCCTGGGAGGACAGCCTGGGGGAAGCACTCATGGAGCAGAGTCCAGTGTGTTTTTACATAACATTTCCCAGACAAACATACTTTAGACCCCCCAATTAGACCAGAACCTGGCCAGTGAACCATCAAATGAGTAGTGTGGTAATGGTGGTAGTAGTGTGACTTGTGTTGATACAGAGAAAACAATGTGTGGGCAGCATGGTTCACAGCAATTCAAAATCAGGTGGAATCATTATCTGACTCAAACGTCAGCTCACAGGCCCAAAAAGAGCTGAGCGTCATGGTGGCTCCTTTAGGGCCGGCCCAAACTATGTTTGACATAGTTTTAACATTTAACAACTAGCGGCAGATAATGCAGTCAATTGTACATAGAACCAATATCAGCGATACGTTGTAGCATGCCCAGTAGTTTGGTACACTGTCTGTCTGTGTACACAGAGCAGGTGTACACCTCAGATCAACAGAATCCAGAATGCCTGCTGAACGTCCTCCACTGTGGTGGACACACATGGTACACACATGACAGCAGTGCAGGTGGCTGCTGGAGGTGAAGAGGAGGAGGAGGAGGAGGAGGAGGAGGTACCTGGGCCGTGTCTGAAGGACAAGAGCCGTTCTCTGGCCCCACTGGAGGCGCTTGTGCTATGGAGGCGATCATCTCCGCAGCGGAGACGGGTTTCACAGGTTCTTTGGTTGGTTCCAACATACCCTTCAACACAGAGCCCACAGCATTTTAGCAGCTTAAGAGTTAGTTTGTCCGATGCTATGAATGACATTCTTTGCTATTCATTTTGATGTTAGAACAACGGCCTCGGTTCAGCTAGCTGCCGGCCGTACAGCCCTGCAGGGAAGTGGAGGGGTACAGAGCCCACCAGGCAAGGACCCACCATGTCCTTCCCTCCGTGCCCTGCCCATGTGGCTTCAGAGCATCTTCATTTGCAGAATAATGACACCCAAAGTGCACCAACAGCCTCTTGTACACCTGGCTGAGTGGAAATCCTCCACAGCACCGTGCTGCGTACCTGCTCTCTGAACAACTAAACTCCTGGACGCTAAAACGTCCGTTAGCACAAACAGAAAATAACAGTAAGCAAAGCGCCATCAAGTGGACGAAGAGCACTGGCATCGGCGCATCCCGCCCCCTGCTGCAGTGTGAGGGCTGGGTGGTGTCTGACACTGGGTGGAGGTCCATGGTGGGACCCCTCCACCCCACACTAGATCAGGGTGGTGTCTGACACTGGGTGGAGGTCCATGGTGGGACCCCTCCAGCCCACACTAGATCAGGGTGGTGTCTGACACTGGGTGGAGGTCCATGGTGGGACCCCTCCAGCCCACACTAGATCAGGGTGGTGTCTGACACTGGGTGGAGGTCCATGGTGGGACCCCTCCAGCCCACACTAGATCAGGGTGGTGTCTGACACTGGGTGGAGCTCCATGGTGGGACCCCTCCAGCCCACACTAGATCAGGGTGGTGTCTGACACTAGGTGGAGGTCCATGGTGGGACCCCTCCAGCCCACACTAGATCAGGGTGGTGTCTGACACTGGGTGGAGGTCCATGGTGGGACCCCTCCAGCCCACACTAGATCAGGGTGGTGTCTGACACTAGGTGGAGGTCCATGGTGGGACCCCTCCAGCCCACACTAGATCAGGGTGGTGTCTGACACTGGGTGGAGGTCCATGGTGGGACCCCTCACTAGATCAGGGTGGTGTCTGACACTGGGTGGAGGTCCATGGTGGGACCCCTCACTAGATCAGGGTGATGGCAGTCACTCACCAGGCTGGCAGCATACATGGGGACGATGATGGCCTGTTTCTTCTGGCCTGTAAAGAGCTGCAGGTAGAAAGAGGATGTGAGGGAAACCTGACAGAACATCGTACCTCCTCACCTCTGTGGACACGATGATGCCCCCAAAGCACAAAGCAACACACAGAATTCCTAGAAGACAATATAAAAGGAGATGCACTACAGTAATTAAGAAGCATACAGCCCGTCCTTGCTTAACCAAATAATGCAGCATTTACGTTGGCTACACTTAATTCAAATGAATGACATTTTTGTTGACATGTTATTACTTCACATGAGTCAAGTAATAAAGTAGCACCAACTGGATAGAAATGTAAAAAACCCTCATAGACACAATAACAGTGAAATAAAGGGAGATGAGAACATGCATTGTGTATGACAAGCCATAGCACGGCGCCTCATTGTGAAGCTCAGGGCCAGGTGGAGGGGCCGGTCCTCAGGAGGAGGACCAGGGAGGCTCCAGGCTGGTGAGACACGAGCTGCTACTCACAATGTTTCGGATGTCGATGCCCAGGGAACAGAGCAGTGTCTTGTTGCTATGGGAACCACCCCATTGGTGCCGGAGCCCAAACGCCTGGTGGATGTCCAGCAGCTGCCTCCACACATTGGCCCGTAGTGCTCTGCACGGGACGCACACAGAGCGCCAGTTTAGCAGTCTACCAAATCACTTGTGTAAGTATACATCGAGGAGTTCATGGTGGACTTCATGTGGGGGTGTCCTGGTTGTTCTAGAAACAAGCCAAGCATCACCACAACCACCATCATCGTCGTCATCAGTATCATCCATGACAACTAGTATTGCTGTTGAAAAGCAATGGGGTTTTTGTGAGTCATGGCTATGTGCTTTACGAGCATTTCTACCTTTCATCTTATTCATATTTTTTGATGGCAAAGACAATAACATTGACATGTTTCACTTCTTTGTTGAAGCCACAGTGGCTCTTCCAGTAGATAAATATCAAAATACCAACTATTTCATGTGTCACATCAATTCCTCTATTTAGACTGAAGTAATCAAAACAAAGCTTCACTATGTGATTATGTCGTCCCCACTGCTGAGTACACCTCACTACACACCGGTGAGAGTTACACCTCACTACACAGGGGGGGACACCGCTGAGAGGTACTCCTCACTACACGGGGAGGACGCCGCTGAGAGGTACACCTCACTACACGGGGGGGACACCGCTGAGAGGTACACCTCACTACAGAGGGGGGGACACCGCTGAGAGGTACACCTCACTACACAGGGGGGACACCGCTGAGAGGTACACCTCACTACACAGGGGGGGACACCGCTGAGCGCTACTCCTCACTACACAGAGGGGACACCACTGAGAGGTATACCTCACTACACAGGGGGGACACCGCTGAGAGGTACTCCTCACTACACAGAGGGGACACCGCTGAGAGGTACTCCTCACTACACAGAGGGGACACCGCTGAGAGGTACACCTCACTACACAGAGGGGACACCGCTGAGGGGTATACCTCACTACACAGAGGGGACACCGCTGAGAGGTACTCCTCACTACACAGGGGGGACACCGCTGAGAGGTACTCCTCACTACACAGAGGGGACACCGCTGAGAGGTACTACTCACTACACAGGGGGGACACCGCTGAGAGGTACTACTCACTACACAGGGGGGACACCGCTGAGGGGTATACCTCACTACACAGGGGGGACACCGCTGAGAGGTACTCCTCACTACACAGGGGGGACACCGCTGAGAGGTACTCCTCACTACACAGAGGGGACACCGCTGAGAGGTACACCTCACTACACAGAGGGGACACCGCAGAGGGGTATACCTCACTACACAGAGGGGACACCGCTGAGAGGTACTCCTCACTACACAGGGGGGACACCGCTGAGAGGTACTGCTCACTACACAGAGGGGACACCGCTGAGAGGTACACTCACTACACAGGGGGGACACCGCTGAGAGGTACTGCTCACTACACAGAGGGGACACCGCTGAGAGGTACACCTCACTACACAGAGGGGACACCGCTGAGAGGTACTACTCACTACACAGGGGGGGACACCGCTGAGAGGTACACCTCACTACACAGAGGGGACACCGCTGAGAGGTATACCTCACTACACAGGGGGGACACCGCTGAGAGGTATACCTCACTACACAGAGGGGACACCGCTGAGAGGTACACTCACTACACAGGGGGGACACCGCTGAGAGGTACACTCACTACACAGGGGGGACACCGCTGAGAGGTACACTCACTACACAGGGGGGACACCGCTGAGAGGTACGCCTCACTACACAGAGGGGACACCACTGAGAGGTATACCTCACTACACAGGGGGGACACCACTGAGAGGTACTACTCACTACACAGGGGGGGACACCACTGAGAGGTACTACTCACTACACAGGGGGGACACCACTGAGAGGTATACCTCACTACACAGGGGGGACACCGCTGAGAGGTACACCTCACTACACAGGGGGGGACACCGCTGAGAGGTACACTCACTACACGGGGGGGGACACCGCTGAGAGGTACACTCACTACACAGGGGGGGGACACCGCTGAGAGGTACTCCTCATTACACAGGGGGGACACAGCTGAGAGGTACACCTCACTACACAGGGAGGACACCACTGAGAGGTATACCTCACTACACGGGGGGGGGACACCGCTGAGAGGTACACTCACTACACAGGGGGGACACCGCTGAGAGGTACTCCTCACTACCAGGGGGGACACCGCTGAGAGGTACACTCACTACACAGGGGGGACACCGCTGAGAGTTACACCTCACTACACAGGGGGGACACCGCTGAGAGGTACACCTCACTACACAGGGAGGACACCGCTGAGAGGTATACCTCACTACACAGGGGGGACACCGCTGAGAGGTACACCTCACTACACAGGGAGGACACCGCTGAGAGGTACACCTCACTACACAGGGGGGACACCACTGAGAGGTACACCTCACTACACAGGGGGGACACCACTGAGAGGTACACTCACTACACAGGGGGGACACCGCTGAGAGGTAGACCTCACTACGCAGGGGGGACACCGCTGAGAGGTACACCTCACTACACAGGGAGGACACCGCTGAGAGGTATACCTCACTACACAGGGGGGACACCACTGAGAGGTACTACTCACTACACAGGGGGGACACCGCTGAGAGGTACTCCTCACTACACAGGGGGGACACCGCTGAGAGGTAGACCTCACTACAGGGGGGGGGGGGGGGACACCACTGAGAGGTACACCTCACTACACAGGGGGGGCACCACAGAGGTACACCTCACTACACAGGGGGGACACCGCTGAGAGGTACACCTCACTACACAGGGGGGGACACCGCTGAGAGGTAGACCTCACTACACAGGGGGGACACCGCTGAGAGGTACACCTCACTACACGGGGGGGACACCGCTGAGAGGTACACCTCACTACACGGGGGGGACACCACTGACCCATGGGGCTGCGTGGTCCGGGGTCCCTGCTGCTCCTCCGTGGGCTCCAGGAGGAACTTCAGGGGCGGCACCTCCTCTTCCAGCTCGGGGACGGGGTTTTCTGGGAAGCTCTGCTGAAACAATCTCTCCAGACGCCCTGAGAGCGCCACCTGCTGCCAGAGGAGAGGGTCTTACAATATGCACCACCTGTTGGCCCTCCTGCTGGCAAATCAAGTACGTATACATGTTACATTTCATTTACATTTCATTTGTCAACAACCCACCAACCGATGCAGAGGAATGATGATGAGTGTGATCCGATAGTCTGAACGGCTCGTGACATCACCTTGCACCAAAGTGAATCAGGCCACAATAATATGACCCATCAAAATGCTGTCCCCGTGTTGGTGTCAGCGTTTGATTACTCTTCAAAATGCCCACGTAGATTTTTTTATGGCGACTGTGTGCAGATAATGTTAAACCCTGTGGTGTACGTTCCCTGTAAGAGGGCAGCAAAGACCCCAGAACAGGTCGAGGAAGAACCCCACAATAATGACCAGAGGGAACCCCAGCCGTGGCCATCCAGGTGAAAAGATACACGGGCCAATTCAGTTGAACTGTCTGTGATCCAGTGGCTGTCTTGGAATGTGTGGCGCTATCGTATCTCCTTGAGCAAAAACAAGCCGGCAAGGTCACATTGCTTGGAAGGCGGCTCCCCGGGCTCAGATTACATAGCATATTGTGCCTCCGGCTTCTGCAGTCCAAACATGTGCCCCCTCACAGTGCTGAAAGGAACCCGCGCTGCGCCTCACACAGTATCTGTGAATGAATGTCGTGGCTGCAAAGGGTTCAGCCGTACCTTATGAAGGTATGCTTGTACAGCAGGGCTAGCAGGATTATAACTCAGAAAGCCGTGGGGATGATGGGAACATTCAATTCACTGTAGGAGTTGTTGTTATCTTATCTCACTTTAAACAACACTCAGGTCAATTCTTTCAAACAATAATAAGTAAACCAAATCCACTTGTACATTTCACCCTCAACAGCATGTACACGTGGTACACACAAAAAACCAAGTTAGCTGAACAGCTAAACCGCTGCTAACTGAATGGGAATATTTAAATGACTCCTTGTTCCATGACGTGTTCCACAGTGACAGGTTTCCAGTGACTGCCTCATGCTAGCTCTGTAGCCATAAGCTTGGCCGTTTCCAGGCAAGGTAGACGTTTACCTTTACGACCAAAACACCCATTCATTTAGTTACTTCATGAATGCCCTGGTAGGGGAACATCATGTCATTCACATATTGTCACATGCTGGGGGGTTCTCAGAGCACGTTTTCCACAGCCAATACCAGCCACCACAAGTGCTACCACAATTGGGTTATTAATCAGAATCATTATTTTAACAGAACAGCTTAGATTGTGGAGTTTTAATATCTACAGATTCAGTACGGGTTCCATCCCACTGTGAACAGCAATACTGAGGATACTTCCTGTGGTTGTCAATTAAATCAGCCTCCAGGGATAAATAAAGTCACCTTACCTAAAGACAATAAATGTAGTATGACAGTATTGTCATAGATTATACTGATTTATGGGGCACTACTACCATTACTTACAGATGTGACCTCTGTTCTGCTTGGTTGGTGGTTCGAGGTGTCTGGAGGGGCTTCGGGTATGGGCTGAGGCCACTCTTCTTGTACAGCCGGCTGAGCAGAACCCTGCTCTTCTTCATCAAAGGCCGCCCACGAGTCCTCTTGTGCCGGCTGGGCCTCCTCGCTGAAGGCACTCCAGCCTGTGTCTGCCCGCAGCGCCGGGTCTGCAGACACTGAGCTGAAGTTCCCAAAACTGTCGCTGCCAGGAAAATCAGCAAGCTGGCCTCTGTCCTTGTCATCATTGCTGTTGTAGTTGTCGTCCTCGAGGGGAAGACCATCCTCCTCTTCCTCCTCCTCCTCCTCCGTTCCAGTAGGTTCAAACCTTTGAGTGTTAAAATCACCAAAGTCGTCATCCTCTGCGCCACCTTGGCCCTGGTGTGTGTCCACGGTGGACTGGTCGCTGGGCCCGGCGTGTTTTGCCTGGACATCTAACTGGTCAAAATCAGCAAAGCCTTGCTTGCTGAAGCAGCCTCCGCCATCGAAATCGCCAAAATCCTCATCCTGGGCTTCTGGCAGGCGGCCGGGCGCGGCCGTGTCCTCCTGGGGGATCAGTGAGCCTGTAGCGCTCGTGTCCCCACACTGCTCCGGGGTGTCTGTCGACAGCGGCCGGTCCAGCGACGCCTGCGTTTCCGTCTGAGTCTCGTTTCCGAACGCCTTCTCTTCCGGCGCCTTTTCCTCCACACCGGTCCTTTCTTGAGAAGGGCCGTCTTCCACACTGCCAGCTGTGTCTTCAGAGCGGTCACCACAAAACCCATTCAGGGCAGGCGTTTCTGTTGTAGTGCAAACTGTATGCAAGTGCTCATTAACGCAATCCAGTTGTTTAGAGTCTGTATCTGAGAGACTGCTCTGGTGTAGGCTACAAAGTTCCTCTGGGAGCTCAGAAGAGGATGAGGAAACCGAGCCATCGAGTCCAACTCTGTGTGCTTCCTCGATATTCCCCTCCAAATGGATTCCCTGGTCTACGTTACAGTGTACTGGGCTGGGACCCTGCCGCGGGGAGCCACCACTGACAGGACTGTGCAAAGCTTCCGGCGTGTGTGCCCTTGGACTGTCGTGGGCTCCCGCATCTGAGAAAGCGGCAAAGTCTGCAAATTCGTCATCCTGACTTTCAGGGAGGACTGCTGCCGTGTCCTCCGTGGATGACCCTTTTCTACAGCTGTGGGCAGGATTCTGCAGTGAAGGGATTCCCTGATCATTAAGCGTTGCAAACCCGTTGGTTAGAACCCCTGGGCCTTCACCATTGCAATCAATGGGTAGCTGACCATCCGAGAGGCTGCCTCCAGGAACACCCGGTGCATCCGGTGCGTAGGAGAAGGCCTTCTTAGTCTCTGCAAGCGTCCTTTCGGAGGGACTGCTGCTGTGGCAGCCGCCAGGCAAGACACCATTGGCCTTCGAGGGGTCCCCTTCCTGGGGGTTGGAAGGAGTTGTGCTGAAGCTCGGGAGGCCTGCCATCCGTCCATTGTTGAGAAGTTCAGGGGGGGAGGTAGCGTTGAGTGCCTCGACCTGGTTAAAAGTAGTGGGAGTGTCAAACTCTGTGAAGCTGACACTGTTGGGGACGCTGGAGAAACCATCAAAATCTCCAAAGTCATCTTCCTCTTCCTCGGCACCGTCCTCCAGTGGGGGAGGAGAGGAGGAGTACATCCGAATCACATCCGGCTCCATGATTCTACAGCAGGCTCAACAAGTTACTCCAGGCTATTCCTGTAGGGAAACAAATGACCATCAGCTATGTATTGTAATGGGATTATAGCAATACCTACATTTAGTATTGTGTTATTGCCTACATACAGAGTACTAATGTGGTTATGTTTTACAGATAAATAGTGGAAAGGAAACAATTGTTGCTACTGGGCATGATTGGACATTTCATTAAAAGCAAGATATACTCTTCTGAGCCCAACGGCTCCTTCGGTTCATGGACTGGACTTTCCCATGAAGGAAAAACGAGGAGGTATTTGAACAACCAATTATTAGTACAGTAATGATTATTATGCCAACTGTCTGAAAAGCTCAGTATGTCCAAGTCTTGACAGAGTTGGACTAGAAAAACTGGCATACTAACCGGCTAGAGACGTAGCTTGTTCGGCTCTGCGTGAAACAGGTTTGACTTACGGCCACACACGATGCTAAAAACTAAACACAAAATAGAGATATATAGATCATATAACAGGATAAGACAATTTAAACATGTATTATCGTCTCCAACATGGGTTATTAACCTTAGCTAACGGAGTTGATTTGAGTGTGTGTTAACTACCACATTGTTATCCTGCCAATACTCATTTCACTCGCTAACAAATGTGTGCAGAAATAGGGTCGACCTATCGAAAACACGCCAGTATGTAGGTGAATAAACTACGGCACAAGTAGGCTAAGTGACAAGTCAACTTTAGTTGGCTATCTGCGTAGCTAGCAACGCTAGCAACAACAATGCTATCCCTGGTGGAGTTACCGAGCTAGCTGTCCGGAGCATCCGGGTTGATAGTTAGAAAGGAACCGTCTTAGCTAACCGTAGGAGCTCGGTCGGTGATATCCATGTCTCAGGCTAACCGATGGCCTCCCATTTGATAAAAATCGCAGTCACCAATTTCGTGGGAATATATGAAAGACAACTAGGTTGAGTCGGCAAGATGAGAATAATCCTCCTGGCCCCGAGTCACCTGAACTCGCCCAATGAATACCCAGAATGCATTGCAAGACATTACATCGGTTCTAGTCCAGGTTCCGGGGGAACACTTCCTCGGTATTTAATCATCTTTCACTTTTAATATTTCTGTAGATATTTTTAAACTGCAAAAAATCGAAACATGAGAGAGAAAAAAATACGGTCGATTGTACGCAATACTGTATTAAGAAAAGATTGAGGTTAGGTGCGATGCAGGTGGGTTTTATGCATGTTTACTCAAACCTAATTGCTGTGAAATGCCCAAATCCTGTCAACTCTTGCATGATATCCACGATGAAATCGACATTTTGCTACTGGGTAAGGTTGTCAATTTTCCTGAAAGTGTCATTGAGCAAGATATCTGACCTCTACATTTTATTCTATGACTTGTCTGCATTATCGGCATTTACTTAGGCAGTTAGTTGCTTTTTACTAAACTCTAAATGACAAAACAAATTAATACAATTCTAAATTAATCATTCACATTTAGGGCATTTAGGACACTTGTATCCAAAGCGACTTACAAAACGTACATTTGTCAGAAGAAGGTGAAAAGTTTCATTGCTGTTAATACAGTAAGAAAGTCAGACATTATATGAATAGAGTTAGACAAAGCATTTATTGACATTGCTTGCTCACTGAGCTAAATCACTGGTAATTAATACAGCTTCATACATCAAATACATTAATTGGAGAACATTACATTACTACCTGTCCACTAACAACATATTCTTCTTCATGTTCCTTTACTTTTACAGCTGAACACACCCCCACAAATACACACCCACACACACACACACCCAGAAATCTGGGTCTGCCTTTGCCACATCCTTAGTAAACAAGTATGTTTATTTTCTGTATCCATAGACATACCCAAACAACATTCAGAATAGTAAATCCAGCCAGGGAGAATGTAACTTGCAGTGTGGAGACCTTTTAGCTCAGCTTCGTAACCCTCAGAGCCCCTGCTATCCAGAAGGTATCAATATCCACGAGAGGGAGAACTCTGTGGTGAAAAGTCAATAGCTGCTGTCCATCCACAAAAATCCGAAATCGACTTTGTTCGCATGATATCTCAATCTGGAGAGAAGAAAAAAGTATAAAAACAGAATACAGAAACAGTTGTTTAGACAGCACGTTACTTTGGTTGAAGACAGCCTTCTGAATTGATATGAAGCAGAAAGAAGAAGAAGAATTACTCTTTTGATCCCGTGAGGGAAATTTGGTCTCTGCATTTAACCCAATCGTGAATTAGCACACAGTGATGGTGAGGCAGGTGAAGCACACATTAATCCCGAGGCAGTGGGCTGCCAACAGCGGCGCTCGGGGAGCAGTGAGGGGTTAGGTGCCTTGCTCAAGGCACTTCAGCCTTCTGCTCAAGGCTCTCGTTTCGTACTGGTCGGAGTTCGAACCGGCCACCCTCCGGTTACGAAGCCCTAACCAGTAGGCCGCAGCTGCCCCTTAAGAGGCAGTTTTAAAAAAAAAAAGGTGTTGTAAGTAAGACTACAAAGTTGGACAGAAAGAGAGCAGAAGAGAAGCAATAAACTAATCACCCCAAAACAAATCCCCTCCCCATGTTTCTCTGCCATTGAAAAGTGTTGCAGTTAACCTTACCGCCTTTAACTTGTGAAGATAAGAACTCAAAGGGGAATGTTTTCTACTTGTTTATGAAACTATGGCCTTGTTTACACGAGACATATCTAGATTCTACAATTACTTTCACACAGATTGTATCGAGATAAGAAAAAGTAATCTGTTCAGACAAAGGGCACGACACGCTCCCAACGGTGTCAGCCTGCTTACGACCACATGAGACCTCGTTTACTTGTGAGGACACTGCTAATGTGTGTGTGATCCACACACAGGCCTACCCTGAAAGGCTGCTCAGTGATGAAGGGGAAGAAGGGGATGGTGCCCTCGGCCCGGCCCCAGCGGCCCGACACACAGGCCCTGCACTGGACCTGACGCTCCTTCATCCGCACGCACAGCTCCAGAGCCACGTCTGTCGGGGGCTTCTGCCTCAGGCCCGGTCCACACGACAACAGAATGTAGAACCTACAGACACACACACACACACACACACACACACACACACACACATTTTTGAGTTGGACAATATATCAATACGCCTCATCATGATATGAGTTTGAAATATTTGTATGTTATCGTGTAATTGTGCTGATTAGCCTAGGTTACGGTAGGCTATATTTAGGTCTACTTACGATTTTACTGTACTACAACTCTTGAAAAGTGGCACGTTTGCAAGGCAGACCCAATGGCTGAATGCCAATGAAAACCTAGCTGATTATGAGATCCCTTCCCAACAGATTCAATTTAGAGCCAATAAAAGATCCCATGGTACATTCTGATGTACAAGCCCTACTCACCAAGTGACCAGTAAAAGGAGGATGCGGTGGTCGTACCTGTCAGGCCGAGGCTCCACAACGCCCACCACGACTAGTCGCTTTCCTATCCGCATTCCGTCTCTGATATGTCCGCTGAAAGGTACTGCCTGCAGTTCCAGCAAAACAGACACAAACTTAGTTAACACACACAACTTATTTGAAGACAAAAGCCTAATGAAACAATGATAACCTAAACGCACCAGCCTGTTTTCATCACGTGGGATTTTATGACCAGGCTTGTCTGCTGCGTGTCATATTCGGGGCAATGGCGTTGTCTGTCTATCAACTACTTTAGAGCCGCCATCAAACTTTGGTATTGGTGGAAAATCACGTCCCCGTGGGACAGAGACAAAAGAGATGGAGTCTCCTGCCTAAGTAGAGCGACACTTATTACACTTGGTTTGAGTATGGATTTCTTAATGAGTGAGTGGCTGACCGGAAAAACAACAACAGGAAAACGCGTCAAATTCCAAAGGTGCTGTCGCTCCCATGAAGGTGGTCACGTGGTGGCCCCCCGGACCGCCACGCGTCTCGTCTCATGGGGTGCCCGACGTAATCCCATGGAGAATTCGGGTTACTTTAAAGTTATTAGTAGTCTATCAGATAACGTGTCGTACTATGTTTCCTACACAAAGCATTGGCCACGGTAGGAAAAGTCTTAACAGGTTTCGTTGCAGCCATATATTCCTTATGACATAGTTGGCCTTGTAGCACACACACTGCTGTGGATTACCTTTTTTTCCGTGTCCGTGGTCGATTCAGCCATGTTGACGTGGGGGGAAAAATGGAAGAAGGAACAAGAAGAAAACGATGTGTTTTTACTGGCGTTTGTCCAGCTCCCGGTGCTTGGGCGGCCGGTTGTTCAGCATGTCTGAAGTTTGTGCTGTCTGTCTGTCTGTCTGTCTGTCTGTCTGTCTCCCCCCAGCGCTGTGTACCGTGACCAGACCCGCCGGACCTGTTCCGTCTGGAGCGCCCATGACGTCTCCTGATGACAACTCGCTGCTGCCGCCGCCTCGGACAGTCTATGAAAGGACGGACTGTGTAACAAAACATTGTCAATTGTATTGTGCACGGGGCCAAGACCATCCGTAGACGTTTTGGTTGAAAACTGTATTTGTTTGTAGCCCATTTGAATGAATCTATAATAAAACCATAATCATGTGGATAAAGTGTCACCTGTCCAAGTTTTGATCAGTCCTAGGTACAACAGAGAGTGTACGGTAACCTTTTGCATTATCTGCCGCTTTGGTCAGCTCAACATCAAATCTAAGTAACACGCTTTTTAATGCTCGAAAATGTGTTGCATTTCCGATAGGACCTAATCTAGGCATAGGCCTACGTATTGGAACCAACACATATAGCGAGGAAGAATTAGCTGACCCTACCATCATCACGAGGACCTCCAGCGGCTGGCATGATGGGAAGTATTTGTGAACAATATGTTGTAATCAACAGATTGAGTTGAAACCCAAGCTTAGATAAATGCAATGCTCAAGCATTTTTACTGGTTGAATTCATTTGGTTTTTGGGAAAAAAAAAATCAACATTGAGAAGCTGGACAACTTAAAACCAAAACACCTGACCTAAAAGTGAATTTCTAAGCATCCAAGTTTTCCGGTAAAACTGACTACTGTTTGTCTGGTAACATTATAAAATGGCTGGTTGCATGCTGTTACCCCTTGGGATTATGGCTAGCCCAGATAGACATTCCATTTAAAAAAAAAAAGAACATTTGCCAACATACCAACCCCAGTTGAAGAAGGCACTGGTGGGGAAGTTTACCTCCCTTTGCCCTATGCCACCTACAGGGGTAGAACGTTGACTGTGACAACCATTGAATCATTAAATAAACAAGAGGAAGAAGCCATCACTGCTGGCGTCTGCAGTCCAAGATAGAGCACATCCTGGAGGGAGGGCTTCCCAGTACAAAACCACACGTCCAGGCGGTCCTCCCAAAAATATTGACCCAAGCCAGATGAACCCAAACAGGACATGCATATCTTCATCAGCAGAGCCCCCCAAAGCTGACCAGGCTGAACTGACGTTGAGGAACAAGGGCCAGACAGGGTATTTAGCAAGAAGGAGAACCATGAGGTACAGCTTGATGGCTTCAGCAGACCCTCGGAGGCTGCCCCTCTCCAGGCTCGGCCGGCTCCCCGGACCCCCTGGACCCTCTACAACAAGGGGGTGGCAGAGGGTGGGAAGGGCCGAAGGATCCCCCTCACAGATCAGCAAGATCTGCCGCTCACTACCCAGAAACTATTCCCACTTTGCCCCTTTTCTCCGACCAAAGGAAGGGGGTCAAAGGATCCCAAAGGGGTTAGCAGTGAAGTGAGTCCGGGCCCATCGGCACCGCTGTCCAAACGCCGAGCCAAAGAGGTGTATCAGCCCAGCGTCAACAGAACCATCACAGACCCAGGCAGGTTGGGAGGGGCAGGAAGTCCAGCTGAAGACAAGACCATTTAGCAGACGACAATAAGACAATTCACCAGATAACAAGACAATCCAGCAGAAGACAAGACAATAAAGCAGAAGACAACAAGACAATACGTGCATCTCAAGAAGAACTCAAGGCCTGCAGTGAAATGGGAGTTGACGATCATAAAAGCTTAAAGCCTTACAAAGTCAGCTTTTTCCAAAGAATGGCTAAGTGTACAGTTTCCTGCTCTGCATCCTCTCGTCCAAAACATATTAGTAACTAACATATTTTGCAACTACATTGTTACTGTGACATTATTGTTTTCCATTAGTCAGAAAAAAGACAAAGACCAGTGCTTATAAGGTTCCAGACTGAGAGAGAGGTCATCACATGGCTGAAAGCTCAGCTGGAGCTCAGCACTGCCCAGACAAAAGCAGTGGATAAGGAGTCTGACTTAGACTGCAGACACAAAGGCCTTAACAATCATCTGTCGTCATAACAATCATCTGTCACCATAACGGTGCAGTTACAATTCCAGTGTAATTTTGAGTTATGTTCTGATTAACTGGTCATGCATCTTCATTCTATCAATCAATCTCTGTATATTAATTGTATTATTAATTGAATTGTATTATATGAATGGACTAACATAATACCAACGAAGATGCAGCAGTTTCACTGGAGGCAGACAGTGGATGTGTCCGTAGCTGCAGAGTGTAACATTAGCGGCAATGTTATAATAGACATACATCTAGCAGGTGACTTCTATAAAAACGGACGACATGCTATTTGGTCATGCAAAATTTTTCTCCAACAGGAGGCAGTTGTTGAGGTGTTGAGCTTGAACATGAGCTAGCAGACACGAGTAACAGGGTCAGGAAGGGCAGACATCTCCCACTCCAGGTAAGGACAACCACACGAACCTTGACCTCAGCAGCTTTACCCGTCTTATGCACCGGTGAGAGACGTTGTATTGGTCAATCAAAGAGCCTGATGCTACTGAGTCATGTCCTGTCACCGTTGTGGGGCTCTAACAACACTACTGACTGTAGGAGTGTCACCTGGAATACAACCCAGGACTCAGGGTGCTACCCCCTGGAGAGAGACGGTAGTGCTGCTGAGACGCCAAGCTAGACAACCTCCTCTGGTCACTGTTCTGTCAGACGGTAGCTAGCTCAATATGTGCCCTACTATGTGAGCCCTTTATAGCTGTAAAGTGTTTGGCTCACAGCTGAGAAGCTGTGAATTAGTATTACAATTCCACTGAAACAATAACAAGGGCGCCGGCTCCCCGCGGTACGAGCTGCTGGGCTAACAGAGCGCATGGCAGGGTCCCATTCCCCGAGCCCGCTCCACATGGGGGTATCGGCTGTCATGAAATCAGAGCTCCTGCATGCTTAGCCGCACAACTAGCAGGTTGGTTTGTTTTTTTCCACAGACAAATGCCTGTGAACCAACCACTTGGACATCTTCTGTTAAGACGGATTGTACGTTGAACTGCCCTGCTGCTGAGTCCAGGCCAGGCGACATAAATGTATCTGTGTCCTGACAGGCCACTATACTATCAAGGTGACCCCTGTGCACAATGTGTTTTTGTGTCCTCTGGGACAGTTTGCTACACACATCAAGGCCTAAACATGCTTGGGCAACTGCTGCACATCCAGCAACAGAACCAAGTCTGCAATCAACACGAGGCAGCAACATGGCTTGGAGCCCCTGTCCCGATCCCTACCTCCGTTACCACACAGAACACACAAACACAACTTAAAGGTGCAGTCTGTGGGACTAAATGTTCACCTCACGGCACCGATACCACGCAGAACACACAAACACAACTTAAAGGTGCAGTCTGTGGGACTAACTGTTCACTTCTCGGCACTGATACCACACAGAACACACAAACACAACTTAAAGGTGCAGTCTGTGGGACTAACTGTTCACTTCTCGGCACTGATACCGCACAGAACACACAAACACAACTTAAAGGTGCAGTCTGTGGGACTAACTGTTCACTTCTCGGCACCGATACCACACAGAACACACAAACACAATTTAAAGGTGCAGTCTGTGGGACTAACTCTTCACTTCTCGGCACCGATATCACACAGAACACACAAACACAACTTAAAGGTGCAGTCTGTGGGATTAACTGTTCACCTCACGGCACCGATACCACACAGAACACACAAACACAACTTAAAGGTGCGGTCTGTGGGACTAACTACAGCACCGTTACCACACAGAACACACACACAACTTAAAGGTGCAGTCTGTGGGACTAAGTGGTATCTAGTGGTGAGGTTGAAGAGTTTTTTTTCATCTGTAAAATTATAGGCCATAGTTTACAAGTAAGATAAGATGATTAAAAAAACTAAAACACAGACAGACAGACAGACAAAAACACTTTAATAATCCCAGAGGGAAATTGCTTTAGTTACAAATACTCCAGTGCAATAGTAAGATGGTGAAAGGGAAAAGAAAAAAACAGTATAGAAGTAATCACAGTTGAAATATAAATATAAAAATATACATAAATTTAGGCATACACAATAAAAATACAAAACATACACTCTCATCTCACTCTCACTCATCTTCTACCGCTTATCCGGGGTCGGGTCGCGGGGGCAACAGCTCGAGCAAGGAACCCCACACTTCCCTTTCCCGGGCCACATCAGCCAGCTCTGACTGGGGGATCCCGAGGCGTTCCCAGGCCAGTGTGGAGATATAATCTCTCCACCTCGTTCTGGGTCTTCCCCGTGGTCTCTTCCCAGCTGGTTGTGCCTGGAACACCTCCATAGGGAGGCGCCCGGGGGGGCATCCTTATCAGATGCCCGAACCACCTCATCTGGCTCCTTTCCACGCAAAGGAGCAGCGGCTCTACTCCGAGTCTCTCCCGGATGACTGAGCTCCTCACCCTATCTCTAAGGGAGACGCCCGCCACCCTCCTGAGAAAACCCATTTCAGCCGGTTGTACCCGCGATCTCGTTCTTTCGGTCATGACCCAACCTTCATGACCATAGGTGAGAGTACGAACAAAGATAGACCGGAAGATCGAGAGCTTCGCCTTCTGGCTCAGCTCCCTCTTCGTCACAACGGTGCGGTAGAGCGTTGTGACGACATACAATAAATAGAAATTAGAAATATAAAGGATAGTGAAGTCAGTGAATGTCCAAGTTCTAAAGTAATAAATAAAGTGACCACTAAAGTGATCAGTGACCACTTAAAGAGAGGGTCTGGCTGACTCTCAGAGGGAGGTGTTGTATAGTTTGATGACCACAGGCAGGAATGATTTCCTGTGTTGCATCTCGGTGAGAGGAGTCTTCTGCTGAAGGTACTCCTCCGCTGAGCCAGGGTGGAAAAGAGAGGGTGAGAGGCATTGTCCATGATAGTCCGTAGCCTGGACAGCATCCTCCTATCTGCCACGGTAGTCAGAGTGTCCAATTCCTCACCCACTACATCACCAGCCCTCTTGATGAGTCTATTAAGTCTATTGGTGTCTGCGACCCTCATCCCACTGCCCCAGCATGTGACTGCTAAGATCGCACTGGCAACTACAGACTCATAGAACATCCTCAGCATTGTCTTGCAGATGTTGAAGGACCTTAGCCTCCTCAAGAAAAATAGTTGGCTTTGGCCCTTCTTATAGACAGCCTCTGTATTCCTGGTCTAGTCCAACTAACTGTTCAGGTACACCCCCAGGTACTTGTACTCCTCAACAGTGTCGACAGGAACCCCCTGGATGAACAAAAGGCCCACAGGTGTTTTGGCCCTCCTTAGGTCCACAATGAGCTCCTATGCCTTTGTTCCATTGAGCTGCAGATGGTTCAGCTCACACCAAGATACAAAGTTGCACACAACAAATGATTAATGAGTCATTCTAAACAGTCCTATATTCACCCTCATCCCCCTCTTCAATACAACCAACTATTGCAGAGTCATCAGAAAACTTCCGAAGGTGGCAGGACTCAGTGCAATAGTCTCTAGAGCGCATCCTGTCTCGAGCCGTTTGTCCGTTCTGGGCTACTGTAGAAACATGGCGGTGCAACATGTCTGGCTCCATGGAAGAGGACGTAGATACAAAGGGCTCATTCTAAGGTTTACATTTATTATATATGGATATAATTAGATACTAATAAAAACACTTTATTCCATTTCTGCCAATTATGTTACACTAGCAGCCACAGTTCTACACATTTGTCAGGAAAATATTTCCTCTGCCCAGCGACTTTATCAAAACATTGCATGGGCTGCTCATTTTACTGTAATATGTGTTGCAGTTGTTTTTTAACTTGTTTCCTGATCTTACTAAGCAAGTAGGCTTATTGCAACAATTATGCTGTTGTAATACAAAGCTTGTATATGTAAAAGTAATCAATGAAAGCCAGCACATTTTTATTTAATGAAGCATTGTTAAATCACATGATTGACACCGAAAGTTGAGGCCTTCAGGTTATGGGGGCAAGTATCCCCTTACTATTATACTGCAAGCCTAATAACATAGATAAACATTACCCAATCATTCAGAGCATTGTGGTTTATATTAAAAGAATATAAAAATGAGATTCATAAATATTAAAAAAGCAAAAACAACCCTTCACAAAAAAAAGATTGATTACAGTAAAAAAGTATTTTTAAGTACAAAATTCTATCTTGAAGTTCAAGTTAAAGTCAAATATAAAAAGGCAGCAATTTACATGGAAAACATTTTCAAAACTCTGAGGATTAACCTAACATAAGGGGACCACTTCTCTACAGAGAGACCAAACATTATTGGCAATGTTTTATGCACAAGCAAAATACTTACAATCCAATAACATTTTCTTCCAGTTTTTTGTTGTGGCTGAATCATCCTTTAACACTGATAACTTCTTACCAAGTTATCAAGAATAGGACTAATCCTTGACTTCCCCCCACACCCCCAATTTAAAAAATAAATAAAAACGTTTAAAAAATACCCTACCCTCATGCTCTAGACATACTGTATGTTGTACAGTATGTCTTGGCACTTTATAATTGCTCATTGTAACTTGGCACTTAGTCAGAGATGATGTATACTATCAATGGTTAACCAAGCAATTGGAATACTTGAAATGTGTTCTGGTGACTTTCTTACTGCATTAACAGCAATGAAATGTTTCACCTTCAATGTGCTCTTTGTAAGTCGCTTTGGATAAAAGCATCTGCTAAATACCCTAAATGTAATGTAAATGACTAAACCAAGCGCTCCAGAAGAAAGGAGATGGAGGCCCCCAAAGAGAGACCTAGGGCCAGGAAGAAGGTCATCAAGGCCCCTGCAGTCTCACAGCCTCTACTACGCACTAACCTGAGAGAGACAGACAGAAAAAGCGAGTGAGAGCAAGCGAAGGATTATTTGCATAGCGTATTGACATATTTCTGTATAGATGTTCCAGTGATAGTTATTTTAGTGTTTTTGTACTGTACAGGCCGTTCAGAGAAGCGGTGTGTCTGCTCTCCAGGGGTACACTCACTGCGGTGCGTAGGCCATGCAGAGGCTGGCCAGGTAGCCGTTGGAGAAGGCGAACAGCATCATGATGGTGACGAAGGCCGCGTCGTGAGAGAAGAGGATCGTCAGCTTGTTGTCGGGGATGTTGCACGTCATGAGGACCGGGATGAAGAGAATGCGGGAGAACACTACTACAGGGAAGAGCCGGCTGTCCTTTGTCGGCTGTGTGTGGAGGAGGAGGAGGAGGAGGAGAAAGGAGGTGAATTAGATAGGGGCCATGGTCTACATACATGCTAAGGGATGGACTACAGGAAATATAGGAGCTGCACACAACCAAACCAGATTGAACCTTAATAGGAGTTTAAATATATCCATGCAATAATTAAGGGAAGTACTTAATACGTACTTATTAATTAATTAATAATCATGGAAGACTAAGACCATAATGAACAAAGATCAATTCACATCCCAATAATCAACGTGGCCTTATGTCTATATTTTGTTTGGTCTTGGTCTTCCAAACTAAGATGGCACCCTGCGTACACTGGGCCTTCCACGATGGTGGCACGTGATTGGCTGCCGTACGGCGAGGCGGGACAACACTCACCCACTGCACCAGTGAGGGGACGCTGCGTCCCAGCAGGTCCATGGCGTTGAAGACGATGAAGCAGCAAACACAGGTGAACACGTTGTCTGAGTGACAGGAGCCCCGCAGGGTCTGATTACTCTGGTATTCAGGTGTCGAGTCACAACAATACGCACAATAACTGAACACCATTACATGTTTAGCTCATGTCCATTCCAGAGCTGAGCCAGGACGGTATTATCGGGGAAGCTAGACTTAATCATGCACATCAAAGCTACATACAGGCTCCCATTTTAATCAGCCAATCAGCAGCCTACTATCTGTGTGTGTGTGATTGAAATCAAACAATAAATTATCACAACAACACTGTTTGTGTGTGTGAAGAGATCATTCATCTTACACAGGCTCTCATAAAATGTACAAAAACCGACCAATGCTAGTTTTGAAGACACTAAGAGAGTGGAATCCTTAAACACACATGCAGCGCACACTTGTACACGCAGTCTGACAGCGGTCTGTTTCTCTTCCAATAGTATGATGATGACAAACAGGCCTACAACTAGCCAGTCCATGCAGAGCAGCTTATCCTCACCCCATCCAGTGTGAGTGCTGTAGACGGTCTTCACTCTGACCGTGATCACAGGGAATACAGACAGGGTCACGGCAAAGATGCACGTGATGCAGACAGCCATCACCCAGATCTGGTGGGTTTGAAACACGGTTAGACCCTTCAGTGGGGGGGATTCACTGACCACCAGGTGAACCAGGTGCTGCTATCTGTCCTTATTGGTGGCTGCATTACATTGTTGAATTGTATCCAAAATAGCTTAATAGTACCATTCTTATTAGCTCAATTTTAAGTCCAAAAATGGAAAACATGTTAAAATGATGTCATCATAAAACTGGGTGTAGTGAGTACAAATGTCCAGAAATGCTCATTTCCAATCTTAATTAGAGATAAACCACAAACAAAGGCACCTTTTTGAAGACGGCAAAGACAGAGGATCCCTTCTCGGACGACAGTTCCTCTGGGTCTTTGGAGTTCTTTAGAAACTGTTTGTCTTTCAAATACAATACAGCAGTCCAGTCAGTCAGCGGATCTTAATTGATTGGTCAGATCTCATTCTAAGGTCAGCTGTTTGAAATGGCAAACAACTGAAATGAGGAATACACTTTAAATCAAGAATCATGAGACCAACCTTGGCTCTCAATGGGCATCTTTTCAATCGGCTGTTTCTCCATCTCATCTCTGGTCAGATAAAAACGTGCAAATTCCTGTTGACAAAAACATATTCAATGATTGAGGTGTGCAGGAAGGAAAGAGTGTGCATCTGTAGGAGCGATGTGTGAAAAACACAAACATCACAAACACCGTCAAACATCTATAGATTTGAACCAGAGGTCCAATTAATGGCTAAAGAGTGTGTTTAAAAATACTGTCCACACTTACTGTATGGGACACTAGCAGAGAGCCGATGTCTACTCACCAGGTGGGGCAGCAGGGTGTAGCAGGCCAGAATGGCTGACATGGCCACGCACGGGGTGATGAAGTAGCCCAAGGCTGCAGTGCTTCTCTCTGCATTACCTACACAGCATGTAGAGAGAGACAGACACATAGTGAGATAGTTGGAATGACTTAACACTAACAACCTGCCAGGCTTGAATTGCTAATCTTTATACAGCAGAGTAGTCAATCCATTTGTTTCACAACAGTAGTCACAATAATACGAAACCAATAACACTGACATCACATCAGAATCAGAATCAGAAACAAGTTTATTGCCAAGTTGGTTTGCACCTACAAGGAATTTGACTTGGTGCCATTGGTGCAAGAGAAAAAATCAGTATTAAAAATATAAGTAAGTAAAAAAGTAAAATAACTATAAATATATATATACAATGTACAATGAATAGGAATATGAATATGGAATACAGAGCAGTAGTGCATGCAGAGAAAAATGTTGGTCCCGAATGAGTACACACTGTACACACTGTGCGTTAATGTAACACAGACAATCTGAAGATGCCACGTTAATGTAGCATGTAGGTCTGTGTGGAGGGAGAAAGAGAGTCTGTTCTTGTTCCGTGAGGTTTTGGTCCTGATGGACCGCAGCCTCCTGCCAGAGGGGAGTGATGCAAAGAGATGGTGTCCGGGGTGGGAGGGGTCGGCCGTAATCTTACCTGCACGCCTCAGGGTCCTGGAGGTGTACAGGTCCTGGAGCGACGGCAGAATCCAGCCAATCACCTTCTCTGCAGACTGAATGATGCGCTGCAGTCTGCCCTTGTCCTTGGCGGTGGCAGCAGCGAACCAGATGGTGATGGAGGAGTAGAAGTGCACCATCATTGTCCTGGGCAGGTTGAATTTCTTCAGCTGCCTCAGGAAGTACATCCTCTGCTGGGCTTTCTTGATGAAGGAGCTGATGTTCAGCTCCCACTTGAGATCCTGGGAGATGACAGTTCCCAGGAAGCGGAAAGACTCCACAGTGCCAATTGTGTAGTCACAGAGGGTAATGGGGGCAGGTGAGGCTGAGTACTTCCTGAAGTCCACAACCAACTCCACTGTCTTTAAAGCATTGAGCTCTAGGTTGTTTCGGCTGCACCATGTCACCAGATGGTCTACCTCCCACCTGTAGACAGACTCATCACCATCAGAAATGAGTCCGATGAGGGTGGTGTCATCCGCAAACTTCAGAAGCTTGACGGACTGGTGACTGGAGGTGCAGCTGTTTGTGTACAGGGAGAAGAGGAGAAAGAACACAGCCCTGGGGGGAACCGGTGCTGATGGTCTGTGAGTCGGAGATGTGTTTTCCCAGCTTCACATGCTGCTTCCTGTCAGACAGGAAGTCTGTCATCCACCTGCAGGTGGAGTCAGGCACACTAAGCTGGGAGAGCTTCTCCTGAAGCAGAGCCAGGATGATGGTATTGAAAGCAGAGCTGAAATCCACAAACAGGATCCTGGCATAGGTTCCTGCGGTGTCCAGGTGCTGGAGGATGAAGTGGAAGGCCAGGTTGACTGCATCGTCTACAGACCTGTTGGCTCTGTAGGCAAACTACAGGGGGTCCAGGAGGGGGTCATGATGTCTTTCAGGTGTGAGAGCACAAGGCGCTCAAAGGACTTCATAACCACAGAGGTCAGGGCGACAGGTCTGAAGTCATTAAGTCCTTTGGTCCTTGGCTTCTTGGGGACAGGAATTATGGTAGGGGTCTTGAAGCAGGCTGGCACGTGACATGTCTCCAGTGAGGTGTTGAAAATGTCTGTGAACTGAAGACAGCTGATCAGCGCAGTGCTTCAAGGTGGATGGGGAGACAGAATCCGGTCCAGCAGCTTTCCGGGGGTTCTGTCTCCTGAAGAGTTTGTTGACGTCCCTCTCGTGGATGGAAAGAGTCGTCGCCGAGGTGGGTGGGGGGGTCGAGGGGGGGACCTTTAAGTTGGGCATTGGTGGAGGTGCCCAGGCCCCCACTGAGGTGTGGGAGGTGGAAGTGATGAACTGGTGCTGTTGGGAGGTGTCATGGGTGATGGTTGCAGGACTGTCCCTTTGTCTTTCAAAGCCGCAGTAGAACTCGTTCAGGTCATTGGCCAGACAATGGTCGTTGATGGAGTGGGGGGCTTTAGGCTTGTAGTTGGTGATTTGCCTAAGCCCTTTCCAGACAGACGCAGAGTCGTTGGCTGAGAAGTGGTGTTGGAGCTTCTCAGAGTACAGTCGTTTAGCCTCTTTCACC
This sequence comes from Urophycis tenuis, assembly GCA_036785325.1. NCBI lineage: Eukaryota > Metazoa > Chordata > Actinopteri > Gadiformes > Phycidae > Urophycis > Urophycis tenuis. Next base: position 2,491,409 of record JAXIVH010000001.1, on the reverse strand, counting down.
GCCTTGCTAAACTTGTACTTCGCCTCTTTATATCTGTCTTTTTTGTCCCCACTCTTGAAGGCAACTTCCTTGTCCAACCTTAACCTTCTGAGTTTGGCTGTGAACCAGGGTTTGTCAGACAGACAGACAGACAGACATACTTTATTGATCCCTTAGGGAAATTGCCTTCGTAACTATACTCCAGGAGAAAAAAGAGGACACTCTACGTATAGTAGAGTGTTAGAATATATAAATATATAATGCAAACCTATGTAAAATATAAAACCTATGTAGAAAATATAAACCTATGTAAAAATAAAAATATAAACCTATGTAAAAATATAAACCTATGTAATAAGATATACAAAAATGTACATAAAGAAATGATAATACTGTATACATAAATGTACATACATCCAGGCATACGCTACGAGGTAATAGCATACACAAGGATGTAGCATGTCGGATTTTTGTACAACCAGTTGTGCAGAGAGATGACCAGATATATAGTAAATGACAGTTATGTAGTGAAATGACAAGTTATGTAGTGATATTACAGTGAAATGAAATTACAGTCATGTAATAAGAATGGATACCTATTGTGCAGATGACAGTGACAAATTGTAAAGTTTGATGACCACAGGCAGGAATGATTTCCTATGTCGCTCTGTGGTGCATCTCGGTGAGAGGAGTCTTCTGCTGAAGGAACTCCTCCGCTGAGCCAGTGTGGAAAAGAGAGGGTGAGAGGCATTGTCCATGATAGTCCGTAGCCTGGACAGCATCCTCCTATCTGCCACGGTAGTCAGAGTGTCCAATTCCTCACCCACTACATCACCGGCCCTCTTGATGAGTCTATTAAGTCTGTTAGTGTCCGCAACCCTCATCCCACTGCCCCAACATGTGACAGCGAAGAAGATCGCACTGGCAACCACAGACTCGTAGAACATCCTCAGCATTGTCCTGCAGATGTTGAAGGACCTTAGCCTCCTCAGAAAAAATAGTCGGCTTTGGCCCTTCTTGTAGACGGTTGGCCCTTCTTGTAGACGGGAATGTCATTGTTGTAACTCACCCTGGTGCGTGTTGGAATACAGCTGTCCTCACAGAAACTGATGTAGGACGTCACAGCCTCTGCGTACTCATCCAGACTGTTGGTAGCAGTCCTGAACACATCCCAGTCAGTAGAGTCTGTTATCTGATTGGAAGCGTTTCTAGAGATGAGGGCTGAATGTTTGGTGGAGAATCTGAGCAGTCTCCTAGGCAATGTCAACCCCAGGTTGGGCTCCAACTTCCAGTCTTAGGAATAGGAATACATTTGGCGAAGCAGACACTGAGAGGTCATCGTGATGAAACAAGTGATAGTAACAGCGATTACCTCAGTGATTACCTCAATGATGACTACCATGTATGCTCATCAACCAATTGCACTGTCCATCTCAATGATGACTACTATGTATGCATACAGGTTCTCACTTTTTTCACTGACCTGACTTTAAGAGCTCGCATTTAATTGAATTAAATTTAATTTAACTGAATCTTGTCTAGGTAGATCCATTTATTGTTTATTGACTATAGTCAGGTTCTTATTGCACTCATCTATCCCCTGTACTGCTGGTCACTGTGAATTTCTCCTAAGGGGGATTAATAAAGGAATATCTTATCTCATCTTGACAGTGGGGCTGGAAGGCAGGGCGGGGAATACTCACTCAGAACAGAGACCAGCATGGCGAGCGCGGCGAAGATGCCGGCCAGGCCCTGGCCGCTCATGAAGAGCGTGCTGTAGCGGGACGGCAGCAGCCCCACCAGGCCGAACAGGCTGCCCTGGAGCACCGCACTGAACACTGCACAGAGACGCAGCCATCAACACGGCTGGCTGGGACTGCTCAGAAGAGCTGCTCCCATGCCACAGCATTTCAGCATGTATTCTTGTCTTCCCGCCATCGCCAGGGGCACACACTACATGTAGAGTGCGGATCGGGCCGGAGTGTTCTGTCCGAGCCCGGCCCGCGTCCAACAGAACAGTCACCACAGGCATCAAGCTTTTTATGTCGGAGCCCGACACAGTTAGTCTATAGTTTTCATACTCATGACACATTTACGTCTGTGTTTATGAAAACCCGCCTTTATTAAGCAACTGCAAGGCATTTCGAAATATCAACAGACAGATGAGCAGGTAAATTTAAAATGTGACAGAGCCCGACCTGAACCCGAGCATAATTTCTAAATATTTCTCCGTTGGGTCCCGTCAGGGTCGGGTATCCATCCTCTAGCACACACACAAACACCCACACACACACACTGTGCGGACGACAGGTAGGTTGTATCAACACCGAAGCCTAAAGCACACGGCCGAATCAGGACAGGCGGAAAATAACGCTTTTTAAATAATATGATTCTAGCTGTTGTCACTACAAATAGGTTATGCTCTGTATGCTTTATGAGCTTCAATCAGCAGGCCACCGGGGGACCATACCAACCAATCAGAGGCGATGGATGATAATTCACGCGTTCAACCAGGAGAGGGCCTTATCTAATGCAAACCATTTACAAGTGGTGTTGGGTTTGGCTCTCCTTAAAGTGGTGACCTCACCGTTGATGAACCAGATGGTTGCCATGGTGATGGAGAAGAAGGGGTCTGGGAGCATGGGGACCTTGACGAGAGCAGCCGTGAGGGAGAAGAGCAGCAGTATGGCCACCATGCTGAGCACCACACGCACTCGCTCTCGAACCCTGTGCAACGAGCGGCACAACGTGGTCACACATTGGGAGGGCTTTGGGTGGTTTGGATTGTTCATTTGGCTAAAAGGATTCAAAACCATTTCTGAAGATTAAACAATGCTGTGTTGATGTTGGCGATGCATCCATCTGACCACTCATCTTTGCTTACATCACAGCTCATCAACATCAAGGTGATTGGTAAGGCAGGGAAGAGGTGTATCGTTTTTTGTAATAACAATAAAATAAAATAAAAATCACCCAATGAAATCTAAAGACTGTTTTCATCTGGTTCTGATGCACCAAGTGCTTTTCATCAGTACATTTGACTGAATGAAGGATTAACTTAACTTTTGATTGACTTTTCCACCATGTATATATTGATCTTTCAACATATTTTCATCGAGCGGTTCATAGTTTTGCATCCATTGGAAACATGTATGTCTCAAGGTCTGTGCAAACCCCATGTCTGAGGCTGGAAATGCTGCACTGCCCCCTTGTGTACACTTTAAAGTGATGGGGAAGTATGACTGCAGCTGGCGGTGCAGAACTGTAAATCACGCTTAACGTACCACTGATACAGGAAGGAGTTGAGCAGGGTGAACAGCAGCAGGGGCAGCATGGAGAGTAAGGTCATCCAGCTGTCAAAGCTGTAGTCCACGGTGTGGCCCGCCTGGGTGCCATTCTGCGTCACGTTCACCGCCAGGCGCTCATTGAAATACTGCAGGGACAAACACCACGGAAGCATTTACAGGTGCTTTCATCTCAGACCATGAGAAACACCGTCCTCTGAAATCCACACGCTTTTGCTTAAAAGTCATAGCAATTGATTACACCTCGTGCTTTATTTCCTAAAAATACTATCAAACACAACTCCATAAGCACCATTGCACAAAACAAACTCTCTGGATTAAATCATATAAAGGTTTTCTCTCTCATCTGAAAATGTAAGGCAGGCATTTCATGCCTCAAATCGGGGCCACCAGAACAATACGATTTACAGGAGGATGGACGTGTTTTATTGTTGAGAAACATCCAAGTTCAGATAAAGTTGCAAAGTGCAGGTTTAAAATCGTTTTAGCCATCTTTTCTTTCTACACTTTGTAGTTCAATAGAGGTGTCATTGTGATGCTCATTTAAATGTATGCTATTTGTGAACTGGGTGTTTTCTCCATCACTGAAGCTACTGACCCAACTACTACACCGCCAAGGAGTACAAGTGACGGTGATGTAGTGGTGGACTGAGGGAGTGTGAGCTGTAATGGCACCAGTAAGGCTCTGTGGGTGAATACCATAGACGCTGTCACAAAGAAGTTCCATGGCAGCAGAGACCCAAGACCCAAGATGAAGACTATGATGGCTGTAGCCTGCCCCCTAGTTAACACAAGGGAACAACTGGTTAACAAAACATGACTGCTTCATACATCATTAAGCAGTCGAACAATAAAACAATTGAACCTGGTAACCATTGGGTAAATTTTTTTTTTAAACCGAAACTCACCGATCCACTGGGGCACTCTTCATATACTCTTGATGAGTCACCATTTCTGTCCCTGCTCTTCTACAACTCCTCGAGATTTTAGGAAACACAAATGTCATTAAATCAATGTTCAATTAAACGAATCATTGCATTATTTCGGCAGATGTCCAAACTAATTCACGGCAATAGCTATTTTGGTGAATAAAACGAAATCAAGTTCTGTACTGTCTACTATAATACAACAATGCATATCTACAGGAACAATCTAATATTCATATTAATATTAAAATGTGTACTATAAATGGTATGAATAGGCAACCAGTTGTTAGTTTTTTCAGTATCAAATATTCATATTCTATCATTTAATAGGGAACGTGACAATGACAAATGACATTGCAGCGGCGTTACATTTAAGCATGTCGAACGAAAAGAGGCAAACGGTGCTGTGAACATTGACACAGCCACCGACTGTTTAGCTGCCCTTTTCCACCTGTATGGACAGATCTTTTCCATCTGTATTATATGGACAGATCTTTTCCACCTGTATGGACAGATCTTTTCCACCTGTATGGACAGATCTTTTCCACCTGTATGGACCAGTGGCGGCTGGTGAAGAATATTCTAGGTGGGGCTGTGCCATATTCAATCAATTTCAGTAACCATCCCAATACATTGAACACAAACTACAGGAAACAAGTGCTCCTTGAAATAGTCAATAATTAGTTTAATGCCAATATTAAAAAGTTGAGGCATTCTAACACAAAACATAAACAACACAAACACAAGCTTTCCATTTTTTCATTTGAAATTGAATTTGTAGTCACTTTGGGCTCTATGAAATTACAGTAAACATTTTATATTCTAAACAATCAAGAAAATAATCAGCAGATAGTGAAAATTAAGGACTAAAGAATACTAAGGTCAACTATTTATACAACTGTATACAACTATATACAGACTCGCCCCTGCATTCGCTCGCTTGGGGCGATAAAGTAAACGCCCATATCGGCTTGGATTTGAGGACGCTGATTGGCCAAATTTGATGTCATGCTTACATCTTAAATTAATAATTGCCTAAACAGTTACACAGACCCGCCTCCTTGGGGCGATTTCTCCATCGCCCCAGAGCTGTTGAAGCATGGGACACGGGACGTGTAGGAAAAGCATACATCGTGCACAGATGATTTTCTATCATATTTAACACATATTGCTGGGTACAGTCATATTTCAAACACACAAATATTAACAATTTGTATAATTTATTATTATTAGTTTTATTTATTTATTTATTGTGGGTCAAGGGGGGCGGTGCCCTAGAACATCTCGACCAATAGCCTTTCGTATTGAACCCTGCGTCACAGATCCTTGATGACGTGGTCAGAACGCGGGCAGCATGTTTGAATGGCGAATAAGTGGCGGTAACATACCTAACTTTTAAACGTTTGTGGTGTGCTGTATTGGCAAAAGTGTTGCCTTCACACACACTTAACGACCACAACAGTAAATAATATCTATTGTTAGGTGTATGTGGTCTCAGGTGTATCTCTTTGAGAAATCCTTAGTGTGTGACCATGTGCCCGAACACGAGTGATATATGCGCCAAATGATTGTTTTAACTAAGGTGAACATGTCCGTGTCCAAGACTAATACATTCTACTACACATCCTACACACAAACTACAATATGCTTCAATTACACGTGATAGACCTGCTGATGCCAAACATACTTCAGCTTTCAGATGTCAGATATTTGAAATATCCTCGTTACAACCACGTTGTTGTCCCTTCATTCATTCAACAGTGGAACACCTGCGTACAGCTCTGAGATATGCGTACATGAAAACACCATATCTTACATATCATGGGGACAACATGAATCAAATAATTATTTCCAATAACACGAACAATTTATTCTTACCTGCTAAGTAGGCTACGCGGACGTAAAGCACTGTGAACAGTACTGGGTTATGCTTCATTTATGCATCCGTGTTGACGCTGGGGGGTTATAGAGACCATGGTACGCGCTTTCTGCGTCACCTGACGTCAGATACAATGGTGTTTTCATAATACAGACTTCTAACATAGATAAGAGCTGTACGAGGATATTTCAAATATATCGGGGAAGCGGGAAAGAGAAGTCAGGCGGAACTATTGGGATGCTAGGCTCAATGTTATCTCTAGTCTAGAGGTTTATTAGCATCTGTAATCGCAAATACCTCAAAAAGCATAAGAACTTTAGGGAACCTGAAGTCATTTCCAACGCGTGGTGGTGCAAAAAAACAAGAGGTCTGCCCTGGAGTATTCGGTTGACACTTTATTTGTATATTAAAGATTAAGAAACTCCTACGAAAGCCGAATGTACTGAATGAACAATATACATGTATGCGCACTATAGAAACGATCTTGTAAATATGACAGAAACAAAAGTACTAACAATACGACAACCAAAAAACAGCACAGACCCACGGTTGAAAAACTGGCTTTCTATTATAACACTAATGGACGATGGACTGGCCCTCCCGGAATGGGTGAGACAGGGACCTGAGTCAGGGACCCGGACTCACAACTGTCCATCACTCTTGACTCTTCAACTGCCCTCCAGTCAGCGTGAGTCACGTGGGATCGGACCCTTGGTTTGGGTAGAGTCCTTTAGGTTTGGGTGGGGAGCTGGTGACCATAGCTGGTAACGTACACTTTGTTATTCGCGAATGTTCTTTTCCTTGCCGTGCGTTCCGTCGAACGTGAGTCCGGACTGTATCTAAATGACCGGTTCCCCTTGTCCACTTAACCGTTTAGCACTAGGTATCTCGGACAGTCCGTAGTACATTGTTGTGATGTTTCAGTGACATTTGCACACACCAAACTGGCTACAACAACGACAATGGAAACATTGCACGCAATTACAGACAGACACAGACACATATGTATATAGCCTAACTGGGATAGGTATTGGTGAAAAGCCATTAAAGCCATCCCATCTTCATCATTCCTTTATTTTTTATTAATATTTTTAGTAGTCTAATAGTGTTACATATTTCTGTATTATGAACAATGAAGTATTCTCCATGTTCTTCCACGGTTAAAGAAACCTACAGCCTACACTACTTTTTTATGTGATCATCATGACACAACAGAAGAAATACACTGTTTTAGCCTCAAACCCTTAGTTTTGAAATGTGTCAATGTAAGGAGCCAAGTTGACTTTTTAAACGTTTTCCTTTGAATTCACGAGATACATAAATGGATTTTGTTTATTTATTTTTATTTTTTTTTAATTCATAATGATTATGAACCCAAAGGGACAAAGTGTGGGCTGAAGATATGCCATTTGATTTGATGCGATGTATTCAGTGGTCAGAGGGAGCATGAATAACTGTAATGTGCTGGGTGAAGTTCAACAGTGCTGACGTCTCTCAATGGCGTAAGAGGTCTCCTTGTCCGAGTCAGCAAATCCTGATTCACCATTCATAATCCAGATTCACCACAATAAAGCTCCATCTCTCACGCATGGCATGAAAGCCACTCTGTGCTCAGGAAGAATGCTGCCTTATACATCAGCATTGCCACAGAATTAAGGTGCTACTGTCATCAAGTGTCTATTCTGTTTGACCAAATTGTGACCAGCAGTGGTACATGTTTAAATGGTGCTTTGCATTGTAGGTCTAAAATCTACCTCGCTACAAACAAACACAGGCTAAAAACATTTTCAGAGGTACCAAAGATGGGCAAACAAACCCATATTGTTAATATCCTTTTTCAATATCCATTTTCACTGTAACTGTAGTCCCAATGCATTCATCTGCCTGGAGAGTGGGACGATTGTATTCATGTGAGGTGAATCAATGAGTATTTTATTGTAACCATTGGTTAGGAGATGACAGCAGACTGGTGTTTGGGTTCGAGGAATGGGGAGTGAACCAAGGAGGTTGCTTGGTAGAGGTCACCCAGAGTGAGAGGGCTGGGGGCTTGGGGATCTATCTATCTATCTATCTATCTATCTATCTATCTATCTATCTATCTATCTGTCTATCTGTCTGTCTGTCTGTCTGTCTGTCTGTCTGTCTGTCTGTCTATCTATCTCTTTCTCTCTCTCTCTCTCTCTCTCTCTCTCTCTCTCTCTCTCTCTCTCTCTCTCTCTCTCTATCTATCTATCTATCTATCTATCTATCTATCTTGACACTAAATATAGTTACTAAGTAGATGGATGGATATACATATGAGAGAGAGAGAGAGAGAGAGAGAGAGAGAGAGAGAGAGAGAGAGAGAGAGAGAGAGAGAGAGAGAGGTGTCAAGTTACAAGTTACGTGGTCACGTGGCTGTGTGTGTGGACGTGTGTACGTTTCAGAGAAAGGGGTATAGAGGAGACAGCGGGGAAAATAGGATAGATAGAGGATAGATTCCAGTCTTAACTGAGCAGAGTGCCGACAGACGATTGTACGTTGTGGCCTGAGATAAAACAAAACACATATTGTGTGGCTATACAGCTCGCAGCTGAACTTTGAGGTATCCGGCTGTTTGAAAGCAGTTCATCCACCGGCGTTGGGTTAACACGATGCTCCGGGCCAGCTAGAAGGTAAGACAAGTTCATCCATAAAGGGCTGCGCAACTTTATTTTCCCACTGTGTCATTTTATCACCACAACATTGTAGTTGGCTGGGCCTGGGTACCAATCGTATCGTCCTATTTGAAGTTCCAGCAATGCTTACTTCTGAGCTCTGACCAAATTGTGAACTTATTTAGCTTTAGCGGAAACCTGCCCCTAGGTATTATGTTACACACACACACACACACACACACACACACACACACACACACACACACACACACACACACACACACACACACACACACATGTGTATTTCCCTTATATCAACTCTATACTTTGGTCTTCTACTGCGCGTTGAGCGTTGTGTCCGCCGGGTGGTCGAGCCCAGACCACCCCAGCTGGACTGGGCTATTGTTCCGGCAACACACGCTCATTTGCATCATCTCGCTGGAGCATCTGGCTTCTCTGTCGCTCTTTTGTTCCTTGCTAAGAATTTGTCCATTCGTTCAACTGTCAACTTGAATTCAGCATCGTAGTAGTATATATTATAGTAATATAGTAATTATTAGTAATTGTGTTACTACACCGCATTACTTCTACATTACTATATATATATATATATATATATATATATATATATATATATATATATATATATATATATATATATATATAGTAATGTAGAAGTAATGCGGTGTAGTAACACAATTACTAATAACTAATAATCTATCTATCTATCTATCTATCTTGACACTAAATATAGTTAATAAGTAGATGTCAATAATAATAATATAATAATAATAATATATATATATATATATATATATATATATATATATATATATATATATATATATATATATATATATATTACACGCACAATGCAAACATCACCCTTGTGAGAGGTCCTGAGGAGATATAGGATCTATCTGTGGGGTACAGGTCACAAGACCAGCAAATATGGCCAAGCTTGGGATCAGTTGTTGGGCAACAGTCAGATAGATGCCTTGGTGGTTTTCACCTGTGCCCTTTCCAAAAAGGAGATCTTTACGAGGTACAAACTAGTTAGTATTCCATTTGAAAACTGCCAGCAGGGCCTATATTTAAGCTGATACACTACCTGGGACCGCATCCATTTCATTCAGGGTCAGTGGAGACGATATTCCAGATGCAAAGCTAACATAAACAAAGTCAGGCTGTAGCTCTGAGATGTCACCTTTTTCCACTCACCTTTCAAAGCATCACCATGACCTCTCAGTGGGTCTATAGGCCTATTGGTACCAAGGGTTCTTCTACCCTCCCTCTAAACGTGGTCTCATGGCAGCATCACAGTCACAGTCAGGTTCCTAGAAGGTGTATTCACTGGAGTGTTTATGATGGGCCTCTTTGTTGTATTCGGGATGTGCACGACGCTGATGAGCTACAGCTACGCTATTGAACTCACAACATTCCCCTTTAAGTGCCCAAACTGTGGTGTTCCCTTTCTGCACTTTAGCTATCAAATCGAATGCACGTAGACACTCATACACACACACACACACACACACACGCAGGCACTGACACGCACACACACACGCACGCACGCACGCACGCACGCACGCACGCACGCACGCACACACACACACACACACACACACAGTCAGACTTGGGGCAATTATGTCACAGTCACGAGACGAAGGCGTTGGACAAAAGCACTCTTGTTATAGAGTAGTGAAGTCAGTTTAAACATCCCACCCCATTGTTTGTTTGAATGAGAGACCCCCCCCCCCCCCCCCCCCCCCCTCCGAATTACCAGATTCTCTGATCCTGTTACATAGTGTGAATGGGTCTCTGTCCCACTTTTTGCTAACTGGCTGTATTCATAGCAAGATAAATATACTGTTTATCTTGTGTGTGTGCGTGCTTTTGTACACATGTATCTGGTGGGGATGTGTGGTCCATTACTGACTCTGCCGTGTAGTGAGTGAGGCTCAGGGTCCAAACCCTGATCTTCTCCTGATCTTGACTAGGCCACACCTCTCTTGGCATAACAGCCAGTTGGGTTTGACTGTCCTCAGCGGGTCCTATGGACCCATGTTGTCTCCCAGCACCCTGGTGGCCACCCGGCCCCCCCCAGTGGTGCTGACCATGGCTTCCTGTGAGTTGGACCCCAGGCTGCTCCTGGTGGCAGGGTCTCCTTCAGGGCGTGGTGTGTGTCCTTCTGGGTTCCATGCCGGTCGGAGGCCCGGGACACAGAGTGGAGAGACATAAATATAGGCTACTTTATTGTGGTCCACACAGTGCCACATAGCAGTCCTCCAAGCAGACTTCATCTCATAGATCTGTAGGCACAGGGCAGCTCTGCCCTCCATTTTGTTATTATCTATAGTTTATTTGTAAGGGACAGTACAATAAACACCATCAGGTTTAAAAACATGACACAATATGAAGCAAATACGCTGCATGTAGAGTTTCTAGCCAAGGCTAATTTGCGACCCCTGTCCCTGGTTAAGATCGTAGAAATATCTATGAATATCATGAAAATACAGTGACAAATCCATGATTAGTGATTGCAGGTTTGATTTTGTTTAAGCCAGTGTTTCAGATAATCCCTGTTAACATAAAAGTATGTATGTTAAATACATATAAAGTGGAGTAAAAACAAATCTAAAACAGACAGATATTATGGCCTCTTGTCTGTTATGGGTGAGTACCTTTTTCATATAAGTATAAATGTATCAATAAAAAAAAAAGACAAATGACATCTTTTCCTGATTCCTGATGTAATAGCTAATAGATGAAAGGTGGCCAGTGGGTCCCATCTGGCAGAGGGGAGGAGAGACATGTGTCCCCCGCCACCATAACCCTCCCCTCTCTGTTAGCCCGTCTGCTTGTTAGCCAGTTAGCCACGCGGCCTGGTAACACACAGAGGCCCGTGGTGCTGTGAGCTGCACACAGCCCGCAGCAGCCCCAGCCATCCATTATTCAGCTGCCCCGTGCAGTGGAAACAACACCACTCTCTGCAAGCCCATTGGTTTTCCTATTGTCCCACATAGCAAGTTTAAATGCAATCCTTTTACTGAACACAAGGTTAGAGTCACTGGGTTGTGTGCACTGGGTGTGTGACTTTTTTTTAAACTCTAAAATCTTGGACTTGGAGCAGAATTTCTAGACCCTAGATTTAAAATGTCTGTTTTTCTAATGGGTTTCAGTTTTTTGAAAAATATAATGTCTATGTCAGAGGAAGGCATGTGCTTTCAGGCTATAAATGGATAGTGTAATTATAAAGAGGAACCCACTGAAGGTTCAGTCTGTTAGTGGAATGACCTGGACGCTCACGGTAGCTTTCTCTTCCTTAATGACTACAAGACAAGTCAAATATAGCTATAACTGATACAATTTTTCCTTCGCTGGGTGGAAAACGTCTGTGTCAGAGACACCAGATGGTTGTTTCTGCTTCAATCCAGCAACACACGTCGTCAAATAGTGAGCTCTTTCATGTGGTGGAGGAATAGATAGAGTTCAGTTTCAGTTGCTTTTGTGTGATGAAAAGAAAAAAAAACCCCCTTCACTGTGGTTACTGTGGGAGACAGCCCTCATAACGAGTCCCCTTTACAAACTGCCAACCCGGCACAACGAGCTCAGCAGTAAAACCTGATGGGGGTTTCACAAGTGTGCCCAAGTACGAGTGCAACCTCAGTATGTTACACCTCTTACGTCTTTCCTTTCCTACCAAATACAGCCTTCAGTCACTTGCATGGTCACACTGTATATATGCAACTCTATGGCATTCCTAATGTACCTTATTGATCACAGAGACATTTGGATTGGCTGTGTTCAAATTGGCTCACTTATTGACTAATTATCTATACCTTACAGTATATAGTGAACACTGCATAGTACACTATTTAGGGAATAAGATGGGGAAATCGGACACTAATTATGCACTAGAAATGAGAAACTAGAAAGAATTGGTGTGGTGTATGTTGGTGGCACAAACACTGTGCTAGCTCAATTACATAAAGAACCCCTATGTGCCAGACCATTTCTATTGGACCAATCCAACGACCATGTACATCGCTATGCATCATGGGATTTAAGTGGGAAAATAAGTGTGCAGCAGTTGTCCTCTTATTTAACGGTTATGTATCCATAATACAGTGTGGATTTGTACACTCGCATTTCAGCCAACACTACAGAAGGACACCCTACGCAGTGCCCTAAGGCGGGCGCAGGTCCTGTCAACATGGCCTGAGTGTACTACACCGCCTCCATGTCTACCTCCCGCACCAGGATGTTGTCCGTAACCCCTCCCCCTTCTTCCTGTTGTCACGCCCCCAGGTGATGACAGGTGCCAAGCGAGCGCAGTGCCGGCTGGACGTCCCTGAGGAAGAAGGAGGCCCCGGAGGAGCGTGTGACCCCCGCCTGCTGGGAGAGCCCCGCCTCCCTAAGCCCCTCCCCCCAGGTGCCCATGTTGTCCCCCGGGGACCAGGGGAACATCCCCGCCGGCCTGGCCCACACCAAGGGGCCGCACCCCTACGGGGAGCTCATCCTGCTGGGGTACGCTGGGGTCCAGGGGGTCTGGCCGGACCACCCATACATTACTTATGTTGTTGCTCCGTCTGTGGATGTCTGTGTCTTCTTTTTGTGCCGACAGCAGAGTGCTCCTCATTTCCATTTACCGCTCACATGCTTTTAATCTTTTTAGAATTGAAGACTGGATAGAAGAGGACATCTACTGTTATATGATAACACATGTATAAGAGGTCACGGTGTAGAGTTCTGATAATATTGCCATGACTTGAAATTCCTTAAATAAATATCAGTATACATTCAAATACAAAAACAACATATACAATACACCTAATGCTCTTTTCAAATCCCCATTACACTCTTACAAATGAGTTGATGGTAGGATGAACTTGAAACATGTTCAAGTGTTACCTATGAATTACATTTCCATGTTGTTGCTTTTGGTATTGGACAACGTACTGGAGACCAGGGGCCTCCCACAGTATGCTCCAGTGAAAGCCCATTCGCAGGTCTAGCAGCCACATTGATCCAGTGCGAGACCGTCTGAATGCAAAGTTAAAGGGAGCCGCCAGGGTGAAAGGACTTGTGGGCTGACTTCCTGTACAGAACGCTCCCCAGTGACCCAAGAGAGCGCTGTTGAGTAACGGCTGCCGTGGTTTCCAACCGTCTGTTCTCTTCTCTTTATTGTTTGCATTTAGTTCAGAACGCAACCCTCCTGGGGCGCCCTCACCCCTGTACACAGCCACACAATGCACTCTCTCTCTCTCTCTCTCTGTCTCTCTCTCTCTCTCTCTCTCTCTCTCTCTCTCTCTCTCTCTCTCTCTCTCTCTCTCTCTCTCTCTCTCTCTCTCTCTCTCTCTCTCTATATATATATATATATCTATATATATATCTACTGTATATCTATATACAGTAAGTAAAAATATATGTAGATATGTATATACGGTATATATACACTAGTGAATGAGAGAGAGTGAGATCTCATACAATGCCACGTGGAAGACAATAATGAGAATATGTAGAAAACGTCTGCACCTCTTTAGTATTGTCGAATCAGTGGTGAGTTGTCAAGGCTAACCTTGAAAACCCTCAAAGTCTAAAATGATGATTTCACATCCCCTTGTTCCACTACCACATAGCGAGTGAAGCAGTCTCTGTAGTTGTGAGTGAAAGACCATGCCACGTGGTGTTATTAAAGTATTTCTGTCTGTCTGTCTGACTGGCTTCATCCAGTGGGGTTCTTCCTTGTTGCTGCACTACAAAATCAAACATTAATAATTAATTTGAAGCACTTCCTCTTCAACTGCACTCAGAGGGGCATACCGCTGTCACACACCAATGACACCAATCCACACACACACACACACACACACACACACACACACACACACACACACACACACACACACACACACACACACACACAGACACACACACACATATACACAGACACCCACACACACTACCAATAGAGGGCGATAATACCTCACAACCTCAACATTTCCAGAAGGTCTGTTGGTCTTTTAAGGTTAAGGGGTAACACCACATGAAAGTAAATGTTTGTGGATGCATTCTGTGGATCAAATTCAGACATTTTTTGGTGGTCGCAATGGTGTCGCTTATTGTATTTGCAAGGGATTACTTATGAATTTAAAAACTACCAATCTCTATTTTCTGGTCTCTTGCTCCCACTTCAAGTTGTCTGACCAAATAAAAGGGAATGTTACGTTTGTAACGTGTAATGTTATATGTAAATCTGCCAACCAAGAAAGTAATACATGCAAACTCTCTCCCTCTCTCTCTCTCTCTCTCTCTCTCTCTCTCTCTCTCTCTCTGTCTCTCTCTCTCTAGGTACAACGGCTGCCTCCCCAATGGAGAGAAGGGGAGACGTAGGAGCCGCCTGGCCCTGTGCCGCCGCAGCAGGGCCAGTGGTGTTAAGCCCAGCGTGGTGCACTCCTCCTGCACTCCTCAGGCTGCTAAGGTAGGGCCTCCTGCACTCCTCAGGCTGCTAAGGTAGGGCCTCCTGCACTCCTCAGGCTGCTAAGGTAGGGCCTCGTGCACTCCTCAGGCTGCTAAGGTAGGGCCTCCTGCACTCCTCAGGCTGCTAAGGTACGGCCTCGTGCACTCCTCAGGCTGCTAAGGTAGGGCCTCGTGCACTCCTCAGGCTGCTAAGGTACGGCCTCCTGCACTCCTCAGGCTGCTAAGGTACGGCCTTGTGCACTCCTCAGGCTGCTAAGGTAGGGCCTCGTGCACTCCTCAGGCTGCTAAGGTACGGCCTCGTGCACTCCTCAGGCTGCTAAGGTAGGGCCTCGTGCACTCCTCAGGCTGCTAAGTTAGGGCCTCGTGCACTCCTCAGGCTGCTAAGGTAGGGCCAGACCTGCATAACTAGCGGGGAGTTGATGGACCTACATTCAATGTGTCATGTCTTGTTTACACCATGGAGTGAACATATGTTATGATAATACTTAATTGAACCATTCATATATGTTCTATATTATTGTTCAAAAACACAGTCAATCTAGTACCAACATTTGGACAACAATGGAAAATAATTTGCAATTCTCACATTTGACAATGAAATCACCCAGATTGTGATATTTTAATAGTGCGAAGATCCGTATTTTCCAGATGGGATATTGGCATGAAAAACATATGAATGCAAAAAAGAGTAAATGCAACTCTCTTTGTGGTCTTAGGCCATCAGCAACAAAGATCAGCACAGCATCTCCTACACCCTATCCAGAGCACAGACCGTGGTGGTGGAGTACACCCATGACAGCAGCACAGACATGTTCCAGGTCAGTATCACAGTCGGAGTCACATCAACCAGCCATCAAGTACTATTTATTTTATAGATATAGAATTGATGTGCTTATTTGTGCCGGCATTTGAAAGAAAGTGGTTTGAAGAAGACAGGGAATCAAACCGGCGTCCAAAGGTGTAAAGCCCAAGGGGTGTCTGCACACTACCTGCCTTGAAGCACTATTAAGGGACAATTGGTGATCAGGGTGATCACAGCTCTTGTCACGGTCGCTCCAGGCTTCACTGTTACTATAATACCCCCCCAAAGTATGCTTAGCAATTAACATGGCCATGTTATAATAATCGTCCTCATTTCCAGCATATTTTGCTCTATGAATGACAATTGCCAGACTCTGAGTATAATTGTTCTCACTTCCATGTTCCCAAAATAGAGACGACACTGAATATTTACTGACTGTTTGTGTTGCACATCTTCCATTGTGTTTCATAACGCAAGGCCACATGATGCATCATGATGTGTGCCCGCCCATGATGAGGGATGCATTAGACACACTGTCCATGGCTGTATGCATTAGACACACTGTCCATGGCTGTATGCATTAGACACACTGCCCATGGCTGTATGCATTAGACACACTGTCCATGGCTGTATGCATTAGACACACTGTCCATGGCTGTATGCATTAGACACACTGTCCATGGCTGTATGCATTAGACACACTGTCCATGGCTGTATGCATTAGACACACTGTCCATGGCTGTATGCATTAGACACACTGCCCATGGCTGTATGCATTAGACACACTGTCCATGGCTGTATGCATTAGACACACTGCCCATGGCTGTATGCATTAGACACACTGTCCATGGCTGTATGCATTAGACACACTGTCCATGGCTGTATGCATTAGACACACTGTCCATGGCTGTATGCATTAGACACACTGCCCATGGCTGTATGCATTAGACACACTGTCCATGGCTGTATGCATTAGACACACTGCCCATGGCTGTATGCATTAGACACACTGTCCATGGCTGTATGCATTAGACACACTGTCCATGGCTGTATGCATGAGACACACTGCCCACGGCTGTATGATGTGTTGACAGATTGGCCGTTCGACGGAGGGCCCCATCGACCTGGTGGTGACGGACACGGTGCCCGGCGGCTGCCCGGGCGCCGGGGGCCGCCTGGCCGTCCAGAGCACCATCTCCCGCTTCGCGTGCCGCATCATCTGTGAGAGGAACCCCCCGTACACCGCGCGGATCTACGCCGCCGGCTTTGACTCCTCCAAGAACATCTTCTTAGGGGTGGGTCACGCCGGTGGAGCAGCTGGGTGTGACACTCCACCCAGGGGACGCTTGCTGGGCTGGATCCCTTAAGGACACTGCCCTGGAGGACAGTGGCACATGAGCTCCATGCTGCCATGCGGGAGATCTCCCCACGCGTGTGTGCTGATGGCTGGTATAGCCCATTGCACATTGAGGCCACGTTGAGCACTCAATGTGCAATGGGTGTGCAGCCTCACCCAGCCCCCCGAGGCTGATCAGTCTGACTCAGGCCAGGTGAGGCTGCTTGAGCCAAGCCATCATCCGCACACTCTCCACAAGGGGATAAAGTGGGACGCTACCAGGTCTAAAGATATTTCTGACATGCATTTTTGACTCCTGGATCTGCATCATCTCCTGCATTTTTTTGTCTAAATCCTACATTTAGACAAAGCGAGGAGTTGCCTCCCCTGTGATGAAACCTTTCTATGTTGTGTTGCCTGCAGGAGAAGGCGGCCAAGTGGAGGACGCCTGACGGCCAGATGGACGGCCTGACCACCAACGGCGTGCTGCTGATGCACCCGCGCCGCGGCTTCACTCAGGACTCGGGTCCCGGCCTGTGGAGGGAGATCTCAGTCTGCGGCAATGTCTTCACCCTCAGGGAGACGCGCTCTGCTCAGCATCGGGGCAAGATGGTGGGTCCAGAGGATCCCGATCCACCTGCACTAACCGTCCCATTGCCCACGAGGGCGTTAAAACAAGTTGGAATCAAGAAAAGAAATACAAGTTTATAAAGACGTGTAAAACAAAGCAGGTTTCATTCAATGTTGAAGGGAACTCCCGTTCTTTTAGGCCCTGTTTACACGAAGGGAAGACGCAGATATTTCCCTGTTTGGCCTCTCATTTACAGAAAACCCTGTTTTTATCACAGAAAACGATTATTTCTAAAAACTCTCCACGTTGGCGTGGAGATTCCTGAAAACGCCGGTTATGTGTTGCCGTGGCAACAGGGAGAAACAGGGTTTTAGGTTCTCAAACGTCACAGTATGCGCCAGAAAATGCTTAACGTCATGTGAGCGCCCTATGTTTACAGTTTGTTTGGCTATTTATGTGGGTTGATGTAAATTACAACTTGTTTGAAAATGATGTTGTGTGCACTATGTTATTATTGAAAACGGAGGGGGGGAAATATTAGTTTTTCTAAATCCCCAGCTATGTGTAGCTGTGGCCTCAGTCAGCCCCCTCAGTCCCTCAGTCCTCACCCTGTCCCCTCAGTCCTCACCCTCTCCCCCTCAGTCCTCACCCTCTCCCCCTCAGTCCTCACCCTCTCCCCCTCAGTCCTCACCCTGTCTCCTCAGTCCTCACCTGTCCCCTCAGTCCCTCAGTCCTCACCCTGTCCCCCTCAGTCCCTGTCCCCTCAGTCCTCACCCTGTCCCCTCAGTCCTCAGTCCCTGTCCCCCTGTGTGGCGTGCAGGTGGATGCTGAGTCCCAGGAGCTGGTGGACGGCTCCCTCATCGACCTGTGCGGCGCCACCCTGCTGTGGCGCACGGCGGCGGGGCTGGCCAGCACGCCCACCCTCAAGCACCTGGAGGCGCTGCGGCGGGAGCTGAACGCCGGCCGGCCCCAGTGCCCCGTGGGCTTCAACACGCTGGCCTTCCCCAGCCTGCGGCGCGGCGAGGTGCTGGACGACAAGCGGCCCTGGGCGTACCTGCGCTGCGGCCACGTGCACGGCTACCACGGCTGGGCCGGCCCCGGCGGCGGCGGCGGCGGCGCCGGCGGGGGGGGCGGGGCCACGGAGGAGCGGGAGTGCCCCATGTGCCGGGCGCGGGGCCGCTACGTGCCGCTCTGGCTGGGCTTCGAGGCGGGCTTCTACGTGGACGCGGCGGCGCCCACGCACGCCTTCGTGCCCTGTGGACACGTGTGCTCAGAGAAGACGGCGGCCTACTGGAGCCAGATCCCGCTGCCCCACGGCACACACACCTTCCACACCGCCTGCCCCTTCTGCGCCCTGCCCCTGCTGGCCGAGCACGGCGGCTGTGTGAGACTCATCTTCCAGGGGCCCCTGGACTGAGCAGAGACCACCTGGACTGAGCAGAGACCCCCTGGACTGAGCAGAGACCACCTGGACTGAGCAGAGACCACCTGGACTGAGCAGAGACCAGCTGGACTGAGCAGAGACCACCTGGACTGAGACCAGGGTGGGGGCACGGCTCAGCCAACAACAACACATATGCATTATTTTAGAACTTGAACATTTTGGAAAGTTTAGGTTTTGTCTCTTTTTTTCCTAATATATATCTGCTGCTGTTGCTTGTTTGCAGAGGATATGAGTATATTTTCAGGACTGTGAGTGTAATGGTATTGGATAACGAGTAACATTTTGTCCGGGAAACATTTTCAAGTGCTGATTTTTTACCTTTGTGCTAAATATACGTTTGCTCTTTGGTATCGGGTTGACCTGTTATTTAATAAAGTATCACCAAGTCACTGCTGACCACTTATGTAGAATATTACCTTGTGTCGTTCAATGACTTGCAAAATAAGCAAGATAAAACAATACAGTGTGGAAATAATTTCAACAAAAACCTTTCGTATTTGTGGAGAGGAATGGGCCTATTGACACATTCCAACTTTTTAACTTTAACTTTTATTTAAAATATTTGAGTCTTGTTGGTTAACTTCCATTAACTGTTAGGACGGCGTGGTTTACCATTTGGTTTCTATTGTATCATTTAAACATATGCAAAAACTATTGTAATACTCTAGATTAAATAAAATGACTGCCCTCTCGCTCCTGTTGATATTCATGTTCTATGACAACATTCTATGATTTAGATAACTTTAACATTGTCGTGTTTAAAGGCAAACTCCTAAAATTATGCTAATTGCTTCGGGAAAACGTCCCGTAATCAAAAGGAGCTTGCGTCGTGAACTTCAACGCTGGGACGTGTTGAGGTGAACTGAGCAAGTGGTCCTGAGGGGGCGGTAGTGAGCCACGTGATGAGTGGGACTATGTTCTGCAATGCATCATGGTTAATGCGCCGGTAGTGTACTTGTATGATTCTTCTGTCAGACCTGTATTTCTGTGATGTCGAAAAGGAGTATTCATACCTGCTGTGATCCAGAAGACAGGTATGGACATGACTGAAACCCCACCGTAATATCATTACAGTCGATCGTAGACTGCTGAAATATGAGCCAAAGATCTTCACAAATGCATCATCGGCAGTGGAGTGGCTAGCAGCGAGCTAAATAGCCGTAGCCTCTCCCACTAGCAGTGTACGTGTAACCCTGCTGACATGTTGTCAACATTAGCATCTACTATTGGTAACTCAAGCTAGGGTTGAATAGTTAACTTTCTCGCGAACCGTACGCTTCCGTGAATAATGATTCGCCATGATCTCGTCGTCATTAAACTTAGTCCGATTACATTTCTATAGTGTGGAATAACTGGTTTGTTCGCTTGGGTTTTCTCAATTGCCATTCATTTACTCTGCTTTATTAACTAGTAACGTTACATTGTGTATCATATGTATCATTGTTGAAGGGGAAATTATCCCCATGTCTGCATATATTCATTGTGACTTAAAGATGTAGTCGCATGTAGAGTGGAGTTGTAGTGCAGCCTGCAAATCAAGCGTCAAACAATAACCATTAAAATAAGATGACCTGGTTGTTACTTCTACATGTTGACTGGTCATTACACCCATGGAAGACCTATGTCAATGTTCATGCTTGTCACATGACATGTTATCGCACACCTACTTTTACCCTAATGTTGGGTTCAGTCGTAGCCGTTCTGCATGTGGTGCATTATGTTGTCTACATATAATGAGCCGGTTCATTGTGCATGTGATCCCCTGAAGGGCATTTCCGCCTGACTTTTATTTGCCTGACAACAAGCACATTAGCTGTTTTCGTTCTTGAATTTCCCTTGGTGGCTTTGACTGATCTTCTAACTGCCCAGGCCATTTTGTTGTCAGTTAGACTACTCTGAACCGTGCTCTGTAGGGTTTTATTTTGCATGTTAAAAGAACTCAACTGCCAGTTGAGAAACAGAAAGTGGTAACATTAGGGCAACCAGTGGAATAGGTACAGGTTGAAATGTTTGAGTTTCAAATGGCCAGGCGATCTGCCTACAATATATGGGACTCACAGGTCTGGGAATGGGAATACATGCTGGTCCTAGAAAAGTGTTTTGTTTTACCAAAAGGGGGCTGTCCATGAAAAATGCCTCTAAAGTGGACACAAGTGCAAACTGCCTGACTATTTTTTTTCCAGCCAGAGAATTGAGTTTGGTGGTTGAGGCTGTAGCTGGACAGACACACGGACAGGACGGTGACAGACCATCAGCTAGCCCCCCCTCTCTACGGGGAGGTATGTTATAGACTGAGCAGGGTGTAATTAATGTCACCAGTCCCAGACAGTCTCCCTGTGTGTAGTTGGTGTCAGTGTCTAGGGTTGGCATGACGATACGTTCATCATTTACCAGTGGATTGAGATGACATCAAAGGGAAGATGTTTCCAGACATATGTAAACTTATAACTGGATCAGATAGTCAACATCTGGGTTGTTGTCCCTGAGCTTCATCTAATTGGATGTAATTGGTGCCAGGTCACTCACTTTATTACTGGGAAACCACATTAAGCAGCTTTACTGGATACCAGTCTGATAACAAACATGTTTTCTGTATCAATATCCGCCAAATGTTGAAATCTAAATACAATTAATGTATACTAACTAGTTACTAAGATTGTGTTTAGGGCACATCCTTATAGTTGACTGAGGCAAAAGCCTCCAGTCGAGATCAGCTGATGTCTCAGGTGTGGACTAGAGGTTCAGCCATGCTGGTCTCTTTCTTTTAATATTTTGACTATTTGAGGTAACACTTGTTTCAGTTCCTGTTTTTGTAAAATGGCTCTCACGTGTCGATTTTCGTCTTGGTGTTCTGGTGTTTCTCTAAATCCTTAGGTGTTATGTTTTATTTATAGTTAATTCCAATAAGGGCATGGAAATGAGACCTTATCAGAGAGTTTATAGCTATTGCTAATTTTCAACTCTTAGTCTTAATCTTAATCTCTTAATCTTCAACTCTTCGTCTCTAGTTGGGCTTTTTCATCTACAGTGTGATTTTAATATAGAGCTTTCAGTATGATAAAACCACAATACACTAACAATATGGCAAAACAACGAAATACACACTCAACATACAACAACTATACACCAATACAATACACATACGCCATACACCAATAGTAGTATAGAGTACAATTGACCGAATATTGGTACAGCTATGGTTTGCTTCTTTTTGTTATTGTAAAATAGTTAATATCTGGAATTATTTAGATTTAATTTGGTAATGTGTTCCAGAGTTGACAGCCCTTTACAGGCAATGCTGATAGTTGAAACTTAGATCTACAATGTAGCATTATACAGTTTCCATTCACCATGCTCCAAGTTACTCTTACTGTCTTTGGATTATATCTGGAAAATTAGGTTCAGGGTCGTCTGTTGATGTATTTGAAAACTAATTTGAGAAAAAAGAACGAGCTCTCAAAACGTCAGTACAGCGTATCTGTTTATATGTGACAGTGATGGCACTGTGAAGGCATTGTTTCCACTGCCCGATGGTTAAGGATGTGAGTTGTCTGATTGTAGATGCTGACGCTTGAGCCCCTACCTTGAAACTGTTCAAGGAGATATAAAACAAATGTACTGTACTAAATCAAAAAATGACCGTTATATGTCAGCAGAGAGATTAAGTAAGCAAAACAAAGCAGCGGCATGTCTGAGTAGGAGGGTTTGTTTTGGTGTGTTATGATTCACCATTGTCCCCAGTGCTCCGGGTTGCCAGATATGAAACAAATTGGCACACAGACAGCATGCTGTACCCACGGGAGGAAGCAAACAAACTGGAAAAACTGAGATTGTTCTAGATGCTACCCGACCTAAAAAGCCTTGAAAAAGCTTTGTGACCAGAACTGGAGCTTGTTGCATGTTGGGTAGAAGTTGGAGTAATGTTGGAGTTGCGTTTGAAAGATGAAGACAACTCAGAACCCAGAAGGATATCAAGACGGATGGCACATGGGTTTAGGATTTGCAAACCATAAATGACACCGTATGCATTAGCTGGTCAACGTATAGGGTAGGACTCGTTGTCGCTTGTCATTGTCCAAACAGAATAAATGATCTTATAAAGTTGTGCTCGGCTTGTCTTGTGCTCGTTTTTCTTCAGTGTCTTCAACCTGGCAACCCGCAGGAGCTTTGGCTCAATTCAATGCAATTCAATTCAATTTTATTTATAAAGCGCATTTCATGCACAAGGCAGACTCAATGTGCTTCACAGTTACATAGTTACAATAAAAACATTTTACATATATAGATCAATTAATAGACAATTCAAGAGTACAAGTGAAAGTAAACAATATACATACTCATACATGTGCACCCACTCACACAACCACACATGCACACACACACACACACACACACACACACACACAGTTCAACAGAATGTTGTTGAGAAAAGATAGGTTTTTAGTCTGTTTTTAAAGATGGCTAGTGATGTGGCATGTCTAACTGTGTCAGGCAGGGTGTTCCATTTTTTTGGGGCGTATACACTAAAAGCTGCCTCCCCTTCTTTGGATCTGGTGCGGGGGATGAGTAAATTGCCACTGCCTGTTGACCGGAGTGTTCTTGCTGGGGTGTAAGTGATGAGCATGTCTAATGTACTGAGGTGCAAGGCCATGTAGTGCTTTATAAACCAGGAGCAGTATTTTGAAATCGATTCTTGTTCTAACGGGTAACCAGTGCAAAGATTTAAGAATGGGTGTGATGTGTTGATATTTCTTGGTACCAGTAAGAATACGTGCAGCTGCATTTTGAATTAGTTGTAACCTTTGAATACTTGATTTGGGGAGTCCAGTGAATAAACCATTACAGTAATCTAATCTACTTGTTATGAATGCGTGGAGGGGGTGGGCAGACACTGTGTCTTAGTGTGGATTGGGAATGCAGTACCCATTTTAAATGCTCGGTGGCAATGTTACATGCTTGATCATCACAGTTTTTTTTTATGTAGTTATCACATTTAAATTGTGGATCTAGGATTTTCCTAAAAACCTGAAATCATTGACCTCGATTTCTACCTTGAAGTGTTCAAGTGATCCGGGGTTTCTAATGGAGAAACACATAGAAACCACTTTTTTTCAAATTCAATACACAATGAATATGTTGCAGTCACTGATGGACATTGTTCAAGTATGCAGTTTGCATTTCTGCTGCCTTTCCAGGTGACTTACCCGGTGCTTATATGACGCGTCATCTAGGGTTGTGCAGATGTTTTTGATAATCATCTGACCGGCAGTGATTGAAGGTCACTGCAAACAAAATCAAATGACCCACACAACTCCTTGTCAACCCAAAGACTTCTGGGGTCAACGTGGTTCAGTAAAGAAGTGTTGTGTGTCAGCTGCTGCGCTCAGCGCTGGAGAGCAGGAGAGCAGGACGGGGGGAGGCATGTCATGTTGAAGCCCTGCTGTGCTGTGTGTGTGCGTGGTGGCCCAGCTAGCCTCCCGGGAGGGGAGTTCCCATGGCGTCCAGCCACGGCTCCTCGGCGCTGCCCCGCCCAGCCGCTGGAGGACCAGACGGGATGTTCCGCAAGGAGCGGGAGGTCTCGCCGCCACGGCAACGGCCTGTCCGGTCGCTGCCCGACGTCTGCCCCAAGGAGCCCACCGTCGGTCAGCCCACCCACTCACTCACTCACTCACTCACTCTCTCTCTCTCTCTCTCTCTCTCACTCACTCACTCACTCACTCACTCACTCACTCACTCACTCACTCTCTCTCTCTCTCTCTCTCACTCACTCACTCACTCACTCACTCACTCACTCACTCACTCACTCACTCACTCACTCACTCACTCACTCACTCACTCACTCACTCACTCACTCACTCACTCACTCACTCACTCACTCACTCACTCACTCACTCACTCACTCACTCACTCACTCACTCACTCACTCACTCACTCACTCACTCACTCACTCACTCACTCACTCACTCACTCACTCACTCACTCACTCACTCACTCACTCACTCACCTAATGCGAGCCCCCTGTGTTTCCTCAGTGGAGGCGCGGGGCCTGTGCGAGGGCCCCTCCCTGGTGTCGGAGCACGGCCGCTGGACGGTGTACAGCTCCAAGGTCAACCTGCCGGCCGCCCTCAACGACCCCCGGCTGGCCAAGCGCGAGTCGGACTTCTTCACCAAGTCCTGGGGCCTGGACTTTGCCGACACGGAGGTGATGCCCTCCTTCTACCTGCCCAACATCACCAGGGAAGACTTTGGGCCCTACCTGCAGGAGACCGCCCAGGTACACACCGCCCCGCACCTCTCAGTCAGTCAGCGGGCCGCTCGACTCTGGGCCCAGGCCCAGTCGGAGCACAGTGTGCTCTGTATCGTAGATGTTCTTCATTTGGATTTAACATGAGAGAAAGTCCTTGTCCTGATCATAACATAACAATAGTCAGCATGCTGCAGTGTGTAATCTCCTTGTTAAAGCCATCCTAATACGTCACAATGTCATCCTTGTTATGTCCTTGTGGCTGCTTGAGACCATTCAGGTTGACACATTCAAGCCTCCCGCCTCCAGAAGTCCTTGGAAGTCTTTAGTCTGCGTGTTGTTCTTCATAACCAGCCCTGCGTGTTCCTGACGCCACGTGTTGTCTGTGTTCACAGAGGGAGAGAATCCATGAGCGCTGCAAGGCGATCTGCCCCAACAAAGACGACGCGGACGCCGTCTCCAGTATCACCACTAACAACGGTATGCATTATTGAGCGACGTGCCGCAGTTGCCATGGCAGCTACTCTGACCTGGTGCGAGTGGTGCGACCGATCACGGCGAAGCACACTGTCACCAAACCATCTGCTGGAATATCCTGGACCGACCATAGACCCTTTCTACAGAGGTGTCATCCTACCAGAAACACAGTTGTCTCTCATTCTGGGTCTGCTACTCAGCACTGTTTCACCTGCTATCTGTACGCTTGTTACCAAGTCTGAACATAAAGTCCTTAGTCACTGCTAACCATTTGCTGGATTGAACTCAAAGTTTACAACATTTTGGTGCACCGCCAGCACCAAAATAATGCCTTACTTATTACCTTACTGTGAACAACTTGGTAACGTGTCAGTTGAACTGAAGCAGTTTGTTGTTGCTTGAATGTGATGATGACCAAGGAGTCATCAACAACACACTGCACTGTAAACAAGGAAGTGCAGTGGATTCAGGACTCTGATACACAGGGCACGAGTACAACAAAACACTTTGTTTTGTTGTACTCGTGTACTCTGCGATAGACAATAGCTTTGTGTTGTAAAACACTACTCGCCTCAACGTAGTTCAGTGAACCCATGAATGGAAAACGCAAATTGAAATGGCTTGAAAAATGTAACTCAAAGTGCTTTGTGTCCAGAATAACCACCACTCCCCTGTTTACTCATATTTAATTACAGGCCAGTCCTGCCCTTCCCAACATGGCGCCCAATGCCAGTGTGGCACCCATGTTTGTATGACTATGCCCACAACTGTCAGACCCATAATTAGCGTTATGAGCGACACCTGTATTTATCCTATAATGATGCTTCTGTGAAAAGGTGGACTTTTGAACGTTAATATTCTCCTGGACGTTCATGGTTGTTGTTCTCACTCTCCTCTCTGTAGAAAAATCAAGGGCAGAGCTGGAACAGGTCCCAAAGGTAAGAGCTCCACTTCCCTGTTGATTACTTGGATTGTGTCCATGTGGTGACAGCTGTCCTGAAAACACATTTCTTAAATGCATTGCATAGTTTGTTTTTGTGTGTTGCTATGTTGCAATGACTGCACGGGCAGAGTCTGCGCAGGTTGCTGAAAACAGACAGGGAGGCCAACCAATCATTTCATTCAGGCAGAATCAGATGATGGGCCAGGCTTATTACAGGGTGGCCACAGCCACAGGTAGCAGGTCTTTCTTTCTGTTTCCTGAGAGCATTCCGTTAGATAAGAGGACATTACTAATGCTCATCTGTAAACTCAGGAAAGGACTCCAGTGTGTCACCTGTGGTGACACACTGGAGTTGCAGCAAGTTACTTTGGGGGAATTAAAAATAGCTGTTATGTTTTTTGTTATTAAATGTTGTTTTTGTTTGCTTGTTTGCTCTGCTTTCTCCTGACCAAATGGTGGTCTGTTGTGGTCCCTTGTGATGTTCTGTCTGGTCTGGGACACCTGACTGATGTCCTGTCTGGGACACCTGACTGATGTCCGGTCTGGGACACCTGACTGATGTCTGGTCTGGGACACCTGACTGATGTCCTGTCTGGGACACCTGACTGATGTCCGGTCTGGGACACCTGACTGATGTCTGGTCTGGGACACCTGACTGATGTCCTGTCTGGGACACCTCACTGATGTCTGGTCTGGGACACCTTACTGACACCTGACTGATGTCTGGTCTGGGACACCTTACTGACACCTGACTGATGTCTGGTCTGGGACACCTTACTGACACCCGACTGATGTCTGGTCTGGGACACCTTACTGACACCCGACTGATGTCTGGTCTGGGACACCTGACTGATGTCCTGTGAACCTGGCAGATCTTCATGAAGCCTGAGTTTGCGCTGGAGGACCCGGCCACCTTCAACGCCGTGCTGCCCTGGTCCCACTTCAACAGTGCTGCTGGGGGCAAGAGCAGCCGGGACATGGCCTCCTCCAGACTGCTGCAGGAGAAGGTAGGGCCTCACTCATTCATTTCTTCTTCCTCATTTCTTCTGTTTTTATTTGACTTTTAATCATTTTTATTACCATAATAGGAAAGTCAATCAAAGCATTTCGCTCCACATTGTCAAGCTTAATTTGGAAACTGACTAATAGTTGAATGATTTGAATTGAAGTTGGCAAAGGATTCATGTTGTTTGGGATGTTTGGGAAAGATGTGAATAAAGTTCACAGGTTCAGTTGTCAGGTTTTATACTGTGCATGTGGAGAGAAGTGAGGTTCACCAGAGAGGAGCCGTTCTATGTAGTGAAATGGTGGGGGAATCAAGGTCAGAACAAAAGCATTGTTAAAGGAAAACGCCACCGTTTGTCCATACTGAACTACGTTCTTCCCTGATCTTAGATGAGTTGATACATACCTCTCTCGCTTTCATGCGTGCACTCGATCGCTCTGGCACGCTGCTCCACTTCGATAGCATGTAGCTTGGCCCAGTATATTCCTTAGGATCCAAACGGGGGTGAAGTTAGACGCAACCAAGCACTTCCACGTTTTCCCTATTTAAATACGGTTACGCGAGTAGTTACTCGACCCAAGTATGGTACACAAAATGAAACATGGCAATTTTCTAAGCGGATAAAAAAGGATAACTATAATGTATGGCGAAATATCACCCGGGAGCACTTCGACATCGGTGCAGTAATATCATCACTCCCAAAAGATCCTCTCCCCCTCCCCCTGTTACCTCCGTTGATAGAACCAACGTGACTTTTTACTTCTACTACTACAGGTAGTGCAGGCGATGGCGTGCAGGTCACGTTGGTTCTATTGACGGAAGTAACAGGGGGAGGGGGAGAAAGCAAAAAAAGAAAGAAAACTTGGAAACGCTTTGCGACAGTAAAAGCTGTCACACTAGCGTCCATGCTAACTGCCCACCCAGCAGTGCCCTACGGGCAGAAAAGGCCCGGGGGTTAAAAGCAGCTTTGGGCAAACAGTCATTTTTCACGAGGCCGGTGAAAAATGGTGAAAGTCACTCAAAAAGCAACTGAAACTTAATTCAGAGCTGCCAATAAAGACCAAAAAAGACTTTTTGGACAGGGAGGTCTTGAAAGGAGCCATGATGGCAATTGCAAACACACACTGTTCAAAGATGACAAGAAAGTGAAGAATTTGAAAAACAACAAACAAGCAGACGTATTGCACACGTATTGAACTTGGTATTACACAGTGAAGTAGCTCCCAGGTGCCAGGAGGTGGGTGCCCCTGGGCTCGGTATTCCTTTAAGATAACCTTATGATTCTGTGCCCCCCCCCCAGCTCAGCCACTACCTGGACGTGGTGGAGGTGAGCATCGCCCGGCAGATCTCTCTGCGCTCGGAGGCCTTCTTCCACGCCATGTCGTCGCAGCACGAGCTCCAGGACCGGCTGAGCAGCACCCAGAGCGCCGTGGCGGTGCTGCGACGCCGCACGGCCGCCATGCAGCGCGTGATGTGCCGCGGGCCGCTGAGCGCGCTGCGCACGGCGCTGGAGCGCAGCAACTGCGCGCGGCTGTACGACAAGCTGAAGCTGATGGCGGCGGTGCACCAGACGCAGCCCACCGTGCAGCTGCTGCTCGCCACCTCCGAGTTTGTGGGCGCGCTGGAGCTCATCGCCACCACCAAGGAGGTGCTGCAGCAGGAGCTGCAGGGCATCCACAGCTTCAGGTAGGGGCCGCCACCGCCGGCACCAACAACAACACCAACAACAACAACACCACCACCAGCACCACCAGCACCACGAGCACCAACACCACCAGCACCAACACCACCACCACCAGCACCACCAGCACCAGCACCACCAGCACCACCAGCACCACCAGCACCAACACCACCAGCACCAACACCACCAGCACCAACACCACCAACACCACCAGCACCACTAACACCACCAGCACCACCAGCACCACCAGCACCAACACCACCAACACCACCACCAGCACCAACACCACCACCAGCACCACCAACACCACCACCACCA
Source organism: Urophycis tenuis (assembly GCA_036785325.1). Taxonomy (NCBI): domain Eukaryota; kingdom Metazoa; phylum Chordata; class Actinopteri; order Gadiformes; family Phycidae; genus Urophycis; species Urophycis tenuis. The sequence goes on along the minus strand of JAXIVH010000001.1, from coordinate 2,461,379 downwards.
CCACCAGCACCAACACCAGCACCACCAGCACCACCACCAACACCACCAGCACCACCAGCACCACCACCAACACCACCAGCACCAACACCACCAGCACCAACACCAACAGCACCAACACCACCAACACCACCAGCACCAACACCACCAGCACCAACACCACCACCACCAGCACCAACACCAACAGCACCAACACCACCAACACCACCACCAGCACCAACACCACCAGCACCAACACCACCAGCACCAACACCAACAGCACCACCACCACCAACACCACCAGCACCAACACCAACAGCACCAACACCACCAGCACCAACACCACCAACACCACCACCAGCACCAACACCACCACCAGCACCAACACCACCAACACCACCACCACCACCAACACCACCAGCACCACCAACACCACCAGCACCACCAGCACCAACACCACCACCACCACCAACACCACCAACACCACCAGCACCACCAACAGCAACACCACCAACCACCACCAGCACCGGTATCAGTTTGGCACTGATACCGGCTGATGTCTGATGTCTTCATTTGTGAATGCAGAGACGACTCAACAAAAGCAAGAGCGTTGTTTCACGTCATCCTTTATATAAATATATGTATATATACATACTGTATATATATATCTATACATACTGTACTAGTGGCTGTTCATTGATGTATATGGAAAGTATGTAGCAAATCAATTTAAAAATGTCTATTTTATTTGGACTTGGAATTCCAGATGGCCTCATTTGTAATACAACGTTCAGGACGTGCAGGACTTGTCTCGAAGCGGTCTTTTAATGAGGTGGATATGGTCGTACAGTGAAGTCCTACTTACTTTCTCCTCTCCTCTCCTACATACTAAACACCCTCTCAGACATCTGGGCTCCCAGCTGTGTGAGTTGGAGAAGCTCATTGACAAGATGATGGTGGAGGACTTCAGCATGTACACCCGCAGTGACCTGAACAGGAGCCTCCGGGAGGAGCCCCATGTCCTGGAGAAGGTGTGCTAAGAGACATGGTGTCCTGATGGTGCTCCGCCACCCATTGCTAGTTGAAGTGTATGCTAGTTTGTGCTAAGTCTCATGTGTCCCACTGACAATACCCTCATCACCACCACAGGTGCCTAGACTGAATGCGGTTTCAGAGAAGGTGGGATTTCGAAACATAAGCAATCTGTAAAGGACAGGGATGGGATCAATCTCTATTTAATTTACTTTCTAGTCAAAGGGCACTGTAGCAAATTTGACAATCTGTTAATTCTTTGTTAATTAATATTTTTGGTGCGTCCGTTGTTATGGTTAAACCAGATGACCACAGGTGATTAATCTGCAAATGCAACTGTTCAAAATACGATTTGGTGTGATTTAATCTAGTTTGGTCTTGTAATCCCATGTCCAAAACAAATTGTCTTGATTAATCTTTGGAAATCAAATCCACCCAAAACAACTGCTGAAGTAAATCCTGCACTATATAGCTTCCCCCTGAGCAGCCTGTAGTGGCTTGACTTCTAGCTACACTTCAAGCCATCACATTTTTTTATAACATTTGTGCAAAATTCCCTGCATGGATTGACTCGTGGATGGGCTGTTTCATTCCTGAGAAACACTGTGGCTCAGATATGTTTTAATGGAGTAAATTGCTGCGGTAGAGAAGTTACATAGTGCAGATGGACTCCTAATCCCTGAAATGCCATGGATGCTGTCTTGGATGACTTGGTGTGTCTGAACGCCGTGGCTGCCGTCCCCAGGAGCGGCTGGAGTCCCTGGTGTTTGGACTGCTGCGACAGAGGAAACTGGACTTCCTGGACATCTACAACGAGGAGATGATCCAGGCTGCCAAGGGCATTGTCACGCAGGTGCGGAGCCCCCACCACTCACACCAGAGGGGGGGCGTTCAGTCCTCACCATCCCTCTGCAGCCTCCTCCTGCTGGGGGGCACATAACCAGCCCCATGAGGGTCCTATTTCCCCCTCATCCACGCTGCTTTGCAAAGCCTGGACTTTTTTCAATTCTTTTTTTTTTCTCTCCAGATTATCCTCACACTCCACACACTCTCCAAACAGTTTCTTTATCCATCAGGTGTGGTCTCCACATGTTCTACATTACTATGGTGGGCCAGACATTAGTCCCTCTCTTTGCCCCATTCCATACCGTTCCATTTGAACACACCAGGAAAGGCTTCAGCAATTGTTGTGACATGAACAATCACTGACAGACATTTAAAATGACATGTGTGAGTCCTACAATTATTATGGGGGTGAATTTTCACCATGGGATTTGTTTGTTGACACATCCACCCATGGGTTCTAGTGGGTAGGAGTTTCACATTGCTTCAGAGTGTGTCTCCACCTCTTGTGTTGGTGTTCACAGTGCGTGGTGGACAGTGTGATCAACATCCAGGACATTGACACGGAGGTCGTCACCAAGTAAGTACAAGCTGCTGTTTGGCCCAATAATGTGATGATTGTTCATTTGAGATTATACATTCAACTCACGCTCTGTGGCACCTATGGCATGTCAAAAACACAAATTAAGCAATTGCTGTGTTGTAAGAGTTTTGTTACCTCGTTGTTGACCTCGCCGTCATCACGGCATCCCAGGTGATGTTCTTGTGATGAAGCAGACCCCCGGCTGAGTCATACTGAGTCTGTACTTGAACCATGACTCCTTCACGCTGAGTCTGTACATGAACCATGACTCCCTCACACTGAGTCTGTTCATGAACCATGACTCCCTCACACTGAGTCTTTACATGAACCATGACTCCCTCACACTGAGTCTGTACATGAACCATGACTCCCTCACACTGAGTCTGTTCATGAACCATGACTCCTTCACACTGAGTCTGTACATGAACCATGACTCCCTCACACTGAGTCTGTACATGAACCATGACTCCCTCACACTGAGTCTGTTCATGAACCATGACTCCCTCACACTGAGTCTGTACATGAACCATGACTCCCTCACACTGAGTCTGTACATGAACCATGACTCCCTCACACTGAGTCTGTTCATGAACCATGACTCCCTCACACTGAGTCTGTTCATGAACCATGACTCCCTCACACTGAGTCTGTACATGAACCATGACTCCCTCACACTGAGTCTGTACATGAACCATGACTCCCTCACACTGAGTCTGTACATGAACCATGACTCCCTCACACTGAGTCTGTTCATGAACCATGACTCCTTCACACTGAGTCTGTACATGAACCATGACTCCCTCACACTGAGTCTGTACATGAACCATGACTCCCTCACACTGAGTCTGTACATGAACCATGACTCCCTCACACTGAGTCTGTTCATGAACCATGACTCCCTCACACTGAGTCTGTACATGAACCATGACTCCCTCACACTGAGTCTGTACATGAACCATGACTCCCTCACACTGAGTCTGTTCATGAACCATGACTCCCTCACACTGAGTCTGTACATGAACCATGACTCCCTCACACTGAGTCTGTACATGAACCATGACTCCCTCACACTGAGTCTGTACATGAACCATGACTCCCTCACGCTGAGTCTGTACATGAACCATGACTCCTTCACGCTGAGTCTGTACATGAACCATGACTCCCTCACACTGAGTATGTACTTGAACCATGACTCCTTCACGCTGAGTCTGTACATGAACCATGACTCCCTCACACTGAGTCTGTACATGAACCATGACTCCCTCAGACTTTCTTTCTCCCACCCTTTATATGGATTGGTCTGCCAGCCACTCTGTTCAGCGTCCAGTAGTTCAACTATGTCAGTGATTGACCAAGAGCTAAACTGGTAAACGCTTATCCTACGAAAAAAATAATTTGCTCACCCAGGGTATATAATTTTATCTGACCACACAGCCTATTATTGTCCCTTATTCTGCAGGCCCCAGCCCTCCTCCAGTCATGCAGAATGCTCGTCACACCACTCTGTTTTCTGATAGGCCGTAGTGCTTCATACGCCTGTTAGAATCACTGTCTGCGACAGTCGGCTCTTCTTTCACCAAACATCATTTTCAGTTACGTGCTCACAAGCTAGCTGTGAATCATGTGAGGCCAGTCAGTGTCTGTGGTCCAGCGGCCTGCTTTGTGGATTTTCTTAAGTTTCTTAAAACATTTTCAACAGAATTTCTTAAAATGTGTTCATGCACGTCTGTCGTTAGTGTATCATTTTTGTTGCAATTGTTTTGCATATAAAGAAACAACATACACAGATTAAAGTGCATAATTATCCCTCCACCCCTCTCCAGTAATACCGACAATCAGTCCCACCCGACCACATAATATAACCGCAATACAGAAGTGATGACTGAGTGGAGTTCTGCATAGTGTTGATACATCTATGTATTCAAAAGGAAGGAGAAGTATTTGAGTACAGCATGGCTAACGTACTCACTTGGTACTCACAGTGTTACCATGTTGACCACCACAATGAGAGTCTACTCTGAACAAGCGTGCCTGGGTCTCTCCACAGGCTGGCAGACCAGATGCGTCTCATGACCTTTCCTCAGTGGTTCGATCTGCTGCAGAGTGTCTTCCAGAGCTTCCTCCTCTTCCTCCAGAGGGTCAAGGTGAGCCAGCTCTTCAGTGACATTCACATCCCGCGCCTTCATCCCGGCGGCAGGGGAAATGGTTTCTGTGTGAGATGTCTTCTCTGGTTTCAGTGTGCTACCCCTGGCACGTAAAAGCAGACGTATAGATAGTGTTTTGAGGCACACTATCTACACAAAACACTATCTACACAAGGGTCTATTGCTCAGCTCAAGATATTGAGGAAAGTAATAACGATGATCCTGAAGGAATTAGGAACATTGTGATGAAGAAAATAATGAAACCATCTGAAACACAAGAACTGTAAGACAATGGAAATATAGACGTGCAAATAAAATGACATATGTACACAAATAATGTGCATAAAAATGGCATGGTTGGACGGGATGAACCACCACATAGATTGCTCTTGGTCAGAAGTCTCTGTTCAACAATGATCAGAATGTATCGCTGTGCTCAGATTGAAAGAGACTGGACACTCACCAGCCTATGGAATCGTCCAGAAACCATTATGTTGAAGGACCATACTGGTGATCAAACCATTAACCGCCCTGCATTCACCACAACATTCATTGATGACCTTAATTGACAAATGACTGTTTCGCTGTGTTGAGAGTGCAGAGCTCGCCCCCACTAACCAACAATAACAATATTGCACTTTGGTGTTTTAGAATCAATACCAGTCATTGCGTAAGTGGACAAAAAAAACAATCAGCAAGCACTTTACAAAGTGTCTTGTCAAGAAGACCACAATAGTACGGCTATTGTTCACCTTTGTGGGGAGGGAGCAGCCCCCCTGAACACCCTCATGCACGCTTTGTTTGATCTGTTGCCTTCGGGGAGACGCTACAGGTCAACAAAATCACACACAAACAGACTGACGAAGAGCTTCTCCCCCTGGGCCATCACAACTGCAAACAGCTGCGGATACACACACTGCCGCCCCCCTGGACAATAACCAACCACCTACCTACCTCCTCCCACCCCCCCCCCCCCCCCCCCCCCCCCCCCCCTTCAGCTCCTTGGACAGCTCCGGCCTCTGTGCCATGTCTGCACCTCATGGCCCAATGATGTGTGAAACATTTACACCATTCTCTTAAATAGTGTCAATTATTTTATATTTGTTCTGTTCATTTGCACTACAGTTACAGTATTTATTATTGCACTCCTTTTAATCCTTGTTTGTGTTTTTGTTTTTGTTTTTTGTTGTTTGTTGTGCTCTGTGGGAGCGCTCCCCCTTAATTTCGTTGTACACTGTACAATGACAAATAAAAGTCTATTCTATTCTATTCTATCGTCACAACAAAGTCCTTTAGATGAAGCCTACTGGCACCGCATGCTGTAGTTCAGCCAGGTGAGACGCTTCAGATGATCGCTACGGCCCTTTAAGCACAGTGGCTCCTGCCCCGGTCCTTCCAGCCATTGAGCCACATTGTGTCCACAGCAGTGGTCCTCCAACATCTGGCCTCTCTGCAGGCCACTCTGGTCCTCTAACATCTGGCCTCTCCCTGCAGGCCACTCTGGTCCTCTAACATCTGGCCTCTCCCTGCAGGCCACTCTGGTCCTCTAACATCTGGCCTCTCCCTGCAGGCCACTCTGGTCCTCTAACATCTGGCCTCTCCCTGCAGGCCACTCTGGTCCTCTAACATCTGGCCTCTCTCTGCAGGCCACTCTGGTCCTCTAACATCTGGCCTCTCCCTGCAGGCCACTCTGGTCCTCTAACATCTGGCCTCTCCCTGCAGGCCACTCTGGTCCTCTAACATCTGGCCTCTCCCTGCAGGCCACTCTGGTCCTCTAACATCTGGCCTCTCCCTGCAGGCCACTCTGGTCCTCTAACATCTGGCCTCTCCCTGCAGGCCACTCTGGTCCTCTAACATCTGGCCTCTCCCTGCAGGCCACTCTGGTCCTCTAACATCTGGCCTCTCCCTGCAGGCCACTCTGGTCCTCTAACATCTGGCCTCTCCCTGCAGGCCACTCTGGTCCTCTAACATCTGGCCTCTCCCTGCAGGCCACGCTGAGTGTGATCAGGAACGTGGTGCTGGAGGCCCTGGACTCCAACCAGAAGAGCAAGGTTCTGGTGGAGCCCTCCCCTGCTGGCGCCGGCGCCGCGGGCCGCGCCTCGCCCCCCCCCCCAGCAGGGCCACCCCGGGGAGGCGGAGCTGGCCTACCTCACCCACGAGGGCCTGTTCATCAGCGACGCCCTGAGCGAGGCCCAGAGGCCCTGCGGGGCCGGGGCCCCCCAGGACCAGAGCGCTGCCGTCTGCTCCAGGCCCCCGCAGAGCGGCGGCGGCGGCGGGGGGGCGGGGCCAGAGGCCTCCAGCGACTCGGCCTCCGGGACCACAGAGTCGTCCTCCGGCAGGGAGCAGGGCGGCCCGGCAGCACTGTGAGTCTCTGACGTGTTCCACAGGGTTCTCACTGACGTGTTCCACAGGGTTCTCACTGAGGTGTTCCACAGGGTTCTCACTGACGTGTTCCACAGGGTTCTCACTGACGTGTTCCACAGGGTTCTCACTGAGGTGTTCCACAGGGTTCTCACTGACGTGTTCCACAGGGTTCTCACTGACGTGTTCCACAGGGTTCTCACTCCTCTGTACCCACTGGGGCTTTGTGGTGCTGGGTTATAAGGAACAAAGGTGGCGCTAAGCCTTTCTTTCTCTATCATATTTTGAAGCCATTCATTAGTAAAAAATCATTGGGTGGATTAATCAGACCTGTTTAAGTTCAAAAGAGTTGATAACTATAGAGTGATGACCCTTAACAGACCAGCCTTGTTTAAAATGCTCCACCTGCTTTAGAAAGCCGTAATGCTACAACCTGTTTAACTGTATGCTACAACCTGGCACTGTAATCTGCTCAATTCACTGGGTTCACCGCCATGCAGTGAACTTAACCTATGCTAAGCTGTGCGCTACACACCGGTGAGTTGGTTGCACACCTTGGTTGCCTTGCATGCCACCTGCTCAGTACCCCTGTGACCCTGCAGGACTGGGGAGGACATGATGCCCAGTGAGCTGGAGCTGGGCCGCGTGGCCAACAACATCCAGGAGCTGCTCTACGCCGCCTCCGACCTCAGCCACGACCGCTGCGTCAAAGTCCTCATGGCCCGGGCCAAGGTGAGCTGCTGATACACAGGACAAACACACGGGGGCCCCAGAACACAGGGGCCCCAGAACACAGGGGCCCCAGAACACACATGGGCCCCAGAACACAGGGGGCCCAGAACACAGGGGCCCCAGAACACACATGGGCCCCAGAACACACGGGCCCAGAACACACGGGCCCAGAACACACGGGCCCCAGAACACACGGGCCCAGAACACACGGGCCCCAGAACACACATGGGCCCCAGAACACACATGGGCCCCAGAACACAGGGGGCCCAGAACACACATGGGCCCCAGAACACAGGGGCCCCAGAACACAGGGGCCCCAGAACACACATGGGCCCCAGAACACACGGGCCCAGAACACACGGGCCCAGAACACACGGGCCCCAGAACACACGGGCCCAGAACACACATGGGCCCCGGAACACACATGGGCCCCAGAACACAGGGGCCCCAGAACACACATGGGCCCCAGAACACAGGGGGCCCAGAACACAGGGGCCCCAGAACACACACGGGCCCCAGAACACAGGGGCCCCAGAACACACGGGCCCCAGAACACACAGGGGCCCCAGAACACACATGGGCCCCAGAACACACGGGCCCCAGAACATAGGGGCCCCAGAACACACAGGGGCCCCAGAACACACATGGGCCCCAGAACACACGGGCCCCAGAACACAGGGGCCCCAGAACACACAGGGGCCCCAGAACACAGTGGCCCCAGAACACAGGGGCCCCAGAACACAGGGGCCCCAGAACACACATGGGCCCCAGAACACACGGGCCCCAGAACACACAGGGGCCCCAGAACACACAGGGGCCCCAGAACACACAGGCCCCAGAACACACAGGGGCCCCAGAACACACATGGGCCCCAGAACACATGGGCCCCAGAACACACGGGCCCAAGAACACACGGGCCCAGAACACAGGGGCCCCAGAACACAGGGGCCCCAGAACACAGGGGCCCCAGAACACACACACTACACACACTACACACACACACTACACACACACACTATACACACACTAAACACACTACACACTCACACACACACACACACACACACACACACACATAGACACACACTAAACATCCCTGGTTCAGATCTTTCATCAAAGAGTGACAACATGCTCAATCAAGGCAATTTGGCATACGATTGAACCTCTGGGGATACTTGAATGGAAGAAATAGAAGGATTAAATGTAAAAATCACATTGATAAAGCATTGCTTTGAAACTACAAAGATGTGTTACCTCTTGAAAACACATGTTGAATCTACACAGGCATGGATGAATACCCTAGATCAGGGGTTCTCAAACTTTTTCACACCAAGGACTACTTTATCTTTTTTTTTTTTAATCACGGACCACCTAACCAGCGGGCAAATTTCCCACTCCCACTCTTAAAAAAACCTTTTTAAACAGCGTATGTTCCAATTGCATTATATGTTGTATATTCCAAATTAAGTCTGCAGTATATTACAAATGTATTTGTAATAAATAGGCTAGTAGCAAAATTAGGCTACTATGAAATACCTTTACCCTGATCTATGTGAGATTAATCACTGTTTCAGATTAAACATGTTCAGAGCTGGTTGTGATGTAATGAATGAAACAGCAGTTGTATGAAGAGAATTTGATTTGATACACTTTTAATTTAGAAAACAATTATTTGTACTCCTAGCTTCGCTTTTGAACGCAGATGAAGGTGATTTGAGAAATCCTGTTATAAATTCGACTTTTTTGTCATCCTCTCGCGGACCACTTGGGGGCGCACGCGGACCACTGGTGGTCCGCGGACCACACTTTGAGAATCACTGCCCTAGATCAACATATCTGACAGTGGTAGAACTGTGTATTCTAATGGGGAGTGGCATTGAAGACAATGGGCTCAAGGTATTAATTCAGCTCTGGTGAGTGAAGCTGGAGCAGTTCTCCAAGGTGGGGCAGCAGGCTGAGGCAACAAGACTCACTCAGTACGTTTACATGCAGCAAGAAATTCGAATTTCTGATCGGATCAGATAATGACATGCGTAAGACCGGATCACTTGTCCGAGTATACATGCCGTTCAGAGAATCGGATTAACAGCCGGAGCGTGGCTGACTCCGGACGCTATGTGGCGCTGCGCATGTGCAGAATGGCACTGCGCGTGCGCAGAATGCAAAATCCGATTCAGATCCGATTGCTGAGTATACATGCCGTTAAAAGTCCGACTATGATCGAATTATCCAGGTGTAGTTATCCGATTTTAGATGTCCGAAATAGGTCCGAAGTAGGTGGGATTAAGGTGTTTACATGCACTTAAAAAGTCCGAACGATGTCTTATACAATTAGAAATTCGAATTTCTTGCTGCATGTAAACGTACTGACTGTGTCACCACAACAACGTAGGCGTCACAACATCTACCTGAGGCGTCCTAATGAGTGATGAGTGTGTTCATCTCCTGCGGTGTCACAAGGTGGTAACTGTGTCCCCTGTGGCAGGACGGCTCCCTGGAGCGGCTGAGCCCGGCCCAGTTCGTCAGTGTGTCCCGGGCGGTGGAGGACTTCGCCCGCAGCACCGAGGACCTGTGTGGCCGGCGCAGCGTGTCCCTGAGGGGGGCGCTGCAGAGCCAGGCCAACCGCTTCGTGCACCGCTTCCACGAGGAGCGCAAGACCAAGCTCAGGTACCCCCCCCCCCCCCCCGTGGTGCTCACAGAGCATTCTGACTGATGGAGACTTCTGACCAGTGCACTCTCTCCTGGACTGTATCCCTGCCAATGTCAGGACTGCAGAGTCACTCCCCATCTTCCGGAAGAGACTCAAGACTTACTTGTTCAGAAGTCACCTGAACCCTGCATAACATCCATCCTCTGTCTACCCCCCCCCCCCCCCCCCCCCCCCACCCTCCAAAAAAACTAAACAAAAAACCCTACCTTCAGGCATGTTGTACGTCTTGGCACTTTTAATCGCTCTTTGTAACTTGGCACTTACTCAGAGATGTATACTAACAATGGTTCACCTAGCAATTGAAATGCTTGAAACTTGTTCCGGTGACTTTCATACTGTATTAACAGCAAGGAAATGTTTCACCTTCTTATGACAAATGTACTCTTTGTAAGTCGCTTTGGATAAAAGTGTCTGCTAAATACCCTAAATGTAATGTAAATGTAAAAAGTGAGTTTGCTTTATTTGATATTCCATCCAAATGCACCGTCTGTTTTTAACTCCTCATCCAAAAAGAGCCCAATGGGATGGCCCTTTGTTTCACATCCTTCATCCATACGCACGGCTTCATAAGGCTCTCTGAGTGTCTGCCTCCTCCTCGTCATGTGTGTGACGGCCCTGGGCTCTCCTCCACAGCCTCCTGCTGGACAACGAGCGCTGGAAGAAGGCCGAGGTGCCCGTGGAGTTCCAGCACCTGGTGGACTCCATCGCCGACGGCAGGATAGCACTGCCAGAGCGCAAGCCCCCAGGTGAGCCTTCACCACGCCCTGGGTGTCCAACCACAGTCTTCATCACATGCCAGGGCTGGGAGGATGGCCTCTGTGTTTGCCGCTGGCTGGATACAGTTCACACACACAGCGACTATACACTCGGCTCAAGTCAGCCACACACGAGTAGAGCCACAAAGTACCCCCGAGTTGTCATAGAAACAGGGTCAAAGAATTGATTAGAGTGGTAGCCAATCAGTAGCCGTGTACGGTTTGTTTTCATTGATTGACAGCTGAGGATCACCATTCTTGTTAGAATGAAACGTAGCATTGTGAAGCAGACCATTCTGGATGAATGTGTTATGAAATGAAATATGGTAAGGTTGTTGTGAAATATTTAATAATAATGTTGAACATATTGTTACATTATTTAACATTAGAACACACTTTTCTTATGTGTATTCATTTATACATGTATTTCATTTATTAATTCAATATTTTATTTCATTTGGAGTACTATTGTACTGTATTTGTATTTATTTGTATTTTCTCCTGTTAACAATGATGGTGAATCAGTCCCACCATGACGGTACATGAACTGTAAATGCATCATCTAAAGCACGCGATGCAGCGCCCCCTCTGGGGGGGAGGGGCCTGGCGTGCTTCATGGTGGGCCGCGGTGCGCTTGTTTTGTGCACAGGAACCGCTGAGGAGATGAAACCCGGGGAATTCCTCCTGGTGGACGGACAGAAGTACGCGGTCGTGGGGTAGGTGCTGGACCACCGCTGCTCCTCACTGCCCCTCACTGCTCCTCACTGCTCCTCACTGCCCCTCACTGCTCCTCACTGCTCCTCACTGCCCCTCACTGCTCCTCACTGCTCCTCACTGCCCCTCACTGCTCCTCACTGCTCCTCACCGCTCCTCACCGCTCCTCACCGCCCCTCACTGCCCCTCACTGCTCCTCACTGCTCCTCACTGCTCCTCACTGCCCCTCACTGCTCCTCACTGCTCCTCACTGCCCCTCACTGCTCCTCACTGCTCCTCACTGCCCCTCACTGCTCTGCACTGCCCCTCACTGCTCCTCACTGCTCCTCACTGCCCCTCACTGCTCCTCACTGCCCCTCACTGCCCCTCACTGCTCCTCACTGCTCCTCACTGCCCCTCACTGCTCCTCACTGCTCCTCACTGCTCCTCACTGCTCCTCACTGCCCCTCACTGCCCCTCACTGCTCCTCACTGCTCCTCACTGCCCCTCACTGCTCCGCACTGCCCCTCACTGCTCCTCACTGCTCCTCACTGCCCCTCACTGCCCCTCACTGCTCCTCACTGCTCCTCACTGCCCCTCACTGCTCCTCACTGCTCCTCACTGCCCCTCACTGCTCCTCACTGCCCCTCACTGCCCCTCACTGCTCCTCACTGCTCCTCACTGCTCCTCACTGCTCCTCACTGCTCCTCACTGCTCCTCACTGCTCCTCACTGCCCCCACGCTGCCTGCTCATAGTGCTCAGCAGCATGTAGCGATCATGTTGTCATTTTTACACAAAGGTCTCCTATTTCACGCCGAGCCCGTGGGTCTGTGGTGGGCCAGTGCAGTGTGTTGTCGTGTTGGGTTGGAGCGGCATGCTCTGCGTGTTCTGTCCCCTGATGTGGGGGGGGGGGGCGGGGGTGACATGCAGCCATGATGCTGAGGTGAAAGGTTCCCCTGGGTTCCCCTGGCAGGACGGTGCTGCTGCTGATCCGGATCTTCCTGGAGTACTGTCAGTGTATCAACGACATCCCATCCATCACCACGGACATGCTGGCCCGGCTGTCGGACCTGCTCAAGGTGACCGGCGCCTGCACTCACCCTCTGCATCTACACAAGTCTTATTGTTCTCATTGGTACTGTTGGCATTTGCAGAATACGTACACAATGCAAACCTCTTTGATAAGCACACACCCCTATTAGCATACACTCTCTATACTGCAGTGTTTACACTATAGTGCACACACCCTCCAGTACTGACTCTGGCTGTGAGCATTTTGGCGTGAACTCGCCTGCCACGATTGTGAGCAATGGCAACAAAAGCGCTTGTGTGATAAGACCTTTTTGAAAAAGTAGCGGTATTGTGATTCCCTGTTCCGTGCCCCACACACTCCGTGCTGACCTCGGCACGTTGATCCATCACCAATATGGCGCCATGTTGCCATGGTTAACATGAGTGGCAGTCCCACTCCGGCTGACCGCCCCCCCGGGGCAGAGCCTGAACAGGGAGGTGTGACTGGGGGTCCTGCTCAGGGATGTCTCAGACCAGACCGCATGGTCCTCCACTGAATTCGGTTCTCTTTGTGGCGCGCAGCACTTCAACTCCCGGAGCTGCCAGCTGGTCCTTGGTGCTGGGGCCCTGCAGGTGGTGGGCCTGAAGACCATCACCACCAGGAACCTGGGTAGGAACCTGCAGGAACCACACACACACACTCTGGGAACTCTGCTTTTTCATCTTGATTCATTCTGGTTGTGTGTGTGTGTGTGTGTGTGTGTGTGTGTGTGTGTGTGTGTGTGTGTGTGTGTGTGTGTGTGTGTGTGTGTGTGTGTGTGTGTGTGTGTGTGTGTGTGTGTGTGTGTGTGTGTGTGTGTGTGTGTGTGTGTGTGTGTGTGTGTGTGTGTGTGTCCGTGTCCACAGCGCTTGCCTCCCGCTGTCTGCAGCTGGTGGTCCACTACATTCCAGTCATCAGAGCCCACTTTGAGACCAAGCTCCAGCCCAAACAGTACAGCGTCCTCAGACACTTTGACCACATCACCAAGGTAACCCACGACAGCGCAGCCCAGACCACCACACCTGGTGGTCGTTCACATGTAGTCGTCTTAGCAGACACTTTTAGCCAGAGAGACTTGCGAGTGAGCCTGAGAACAAACCAGCGTCAAGATACCATCAAAATGGGAGTAGCTGCAAATAAAGCTTAGTCCCCAAAACAAACAAACGACAACAAACAAAAATGTGTTGTGCTTTCAGGACTACAACGATCATATAGCTGAGGTCTCTGCCAAGCTTGTGGCCATCATGGACAGCCTGTTTGAGAAGGTCTTATCAAAGGTACACACACACACACACACACACACACACACACACACACACTCACACTCTCACAGTGGCGGTGATGGGTTCATGTTGTTGTGGTGCCCCCCCCCCCCCCCCCCCCCCTGCAGTATGAGGTCAAGGCCCCCATGCCCTCCGCCTGTTTCCGCAACGTGTGCAAGCAGAAGGCCAAGATGCACGAGGCCATCTCGGAGCTGCTGCCTGAGCAGCAGACCCAGGTGAGGCCGCTCTGCAGCACTGTGTTGTCCCTTTGTGTTGTTCCTTTGTGTTGTCCCTTTGTGTTGTTCCTTTGTGTTGTTCCTTTGTGTTGTACCTTTGTTTCTGTCAGCGTGGAAGTCTGCTACATTATTCAGGCCTAACTGTTGCCGTGCCCACTGAGCTGAGGCTGTTGATAGGGGGGGTTGATATCGACATGTCCCTACATCTACACATGTATAAACACTGGAACTGTCTTGCCTGTCCCCCCCCCCCCCTACCTACACCAGATGCTGTTCTGGAGGATCAATGGCAGTTTTAAGATGCACCTGAAGAGGCAGCTGGCTCGCCTGGGGGTGGTCAACGATGGAGGGCCGCAGCACGGGTAACCTGCTCTCTGCTGCTCCTGAACAGGGCCCTGCTGATGTTCCCCCTGTTAGAATGAGTGCCGTGACATGCAGGTGTTTGTGAGCAGAGCCGGTGTGAGCCACTTGTTTTGGTGACGTGATGGTTATTACTATGTAACAAAACCCAACGATATCGCACCGCTACTCTGTGAAAGTGGAGAGGACGAACAACAGGTGGCCTTTAAATGCTCACAGAAGTGAGTCCACTTCCCAATCAGGTCAGTCATGTACTGATGGCTGATGGTCATGGTTGGCTGGTGACAAACTGGCAGATCAAGTGAAAGGTTAAGCACCAACACCAAACAAGGGATCCTTTCCATGATTGTTCATTGTTAATGATTAAAGTAATATAAGATGAGCCTAGGATTGACACCTGTTTTCTTTTCAAAATTTGACAAAATGGGATAGATGACTAGTTTGAAGAGATAACAATGTTTAAAACAAACTGAAAACACTTTTGGATTCACTCTCCTTTTTAATGTTTTACTTTGTTGACTGAGCCTCAGCGTCCAAACGTGTTTTTATCCTGACGATCAAGACATCAGAGTGGCAACACAACCGCACTGTACATACCAACAACACAACCACACAGTACATACCAACAACACAACCCCACTGTACATACCAACAACACAACCCCACTGTACATACCAACAACACAACCACACAGTACATACCAACAACACAACCGCACTGTACATACCAACAACACAACCCCACTGTACATACCAACAACACAACCCCACTGTACATACCAACAACACAACCCCACTGTACATACCAACAACACAACCACACTGTACATACCAACAACACAACCCCACTGTACATACCAACAACACAACCCCACTGTACATACCAACAACACAACCACACTGTACATACCAACAACACAACCCCACTGTACATACCAACAACACAACCCCACTGTACATACCAACAACACAACCGCACTGTACATACCAACAACACAACCGCACTGTACATACCAACAACACAACCCCACTGTACATACCAACAACACAACCCCACTGTACATACCAACAACACAACCGCACTGTACATACCAACAACACAACCGCACTGTACATACCAACAACACAACCACACTGTACATACCAACAACACAACCGCACTGTACATACCAACAACACAACCGCACTGTACATACCAACAACACAACCACACTGTACATACCAACAACACAACCACACTGTACATACCAACAACACAACCACACTGTACATACCAACAACACAACCACACTGTACATACCAAAAACACAACCACACTGTACATACCAACAACACAACCACACTGTACATACCAACAACACAACCACACTGTACATACCAACAACACAACCACACTGTACATACCAACAACACAACCACACTGTACATACCAACAACACAACCACACTGTACATACCAACAACACAACCACACTGTACATACCAACAACACAACCACACTGTACATACCAAAAACACAACCACACTGTACATACCAAAAACACAACCACACTGTACATACCAACAACACAACCTGATTAGCAACAATGCTGTGAATACTGACTGTTGCTTCCTGCCCCCCCCCCAGGCTGGTGATGGTGGATGTGGCCTTCTACACAGAGAACGTGCTGGCCCTGCGCGCGCTGGAGAACATGGACCTGAACATGGTGGAGATCTGGGAGCAGAAGAGGTGATGAGGCCGTCGATGAAAACGACGACGAAGATGGTGGTAGAAGAGCAGCAGCAACACGAGTACACAGTCCCTCTGCCATTCCGGAACACACACACACACACACACACACACACACACACACACACACACACACACACACACACACACACACACACACACACACTCTGGACGGAGCAGGACAGGGGAACAGAGAACAGGGGAACCGTCCCCATATGAGCCAATGCTACGGTTGGTTGACACTTTGAGACAGAGACTCTGTGTTATCCCCCCCCCCCCCCAAAACACTACACACATTTGGTGCTTCATCTGGAGAGAACTTGAAGCGAAAGCATCTCCAGCGATCGGACTTCCCCTCTTCTGAATATGTGCAATACAACACAAGCTATGGGAAGAAAGCAATGCAATGTCTTGGACTTCTTAAAGGGGCTACTAGGAAAGCAGAGGTTACTTAAAGGTGTGCTTTGGAATCAGTTGGTTTAAATGATGGTTGAAATAATTTATTTTTTAAATTTCAATTCTTTTTTTTTTGGTTGCAGGGATCACAAAAATGACTTCTGTTGTACATGGCTGAGCAGCTCCTCCAGTGAGCGCTTTGTTTCAGAGTGATGAGGGATGGTTGTCTTGTCACGTATATCAACAGTAAAAGATGCTCCAGATGACCGTTTGCTCCAGTGTTTTGTGTCTTTGACATTGTTGGTTTTTAATGAAGGGACTTCATTTCTGCCATTCCTTTATTCTCTGGGATGCTGAGACAATTGCAATTATATGGAACCAGTTGGACCTACAAAGAAATGTATTTTACAAGCTTGACATGAAGTGGCTCACTGGAGAGGGTCAATCAAATGTATCCTCCACATTAAGGGATCTCATACCACCTTTTGAAGTGTAACCCAAAAACTGAAATCCAACCAAATACAGGTCATTGTAATCACTGTGTCTGATTTGAGAATGATTCCCAGTTGAATTGAGTCACATATGAGGTGACATTGCCTGGCACCATTTTGACCCGATCTGGAAACGGCTGTCTTGTAATCGCCTGTATGACTGACCCAGAGGGACAGCAGAACAAAGCTGTACAAAGCTGATGATCCGTGTGACAAGGGGGGGCCAAACGGACCCCTTTCTACTTCCTGATGAAGCTGCGCCTGTGGGTGCTGGTGCTGTAGCCCCTCTCAGCTGTGATGACTTACTGTACCTCCTGTAACTTACTGTACCTCCTGTGATGGACTTCAACAACCTTTCAATATGCAGCATGGGAACATGAGCTCTTGTCTTTTTGTAATGTTTTTAATTCATTGTGCAAGTCTCTGTATAATAATGACAACTCTCTCTGACTCGATGTGTTTTAAGGTGGATAGGATCAGCGTTTGTTTGTTTTTTTAGGGTGTGTGTGCGTGTATGCGTGCGTGCGTGTGTAGGCAGAGTAGCAGCTACCCAATGCCCAAATGTGTCATTTTGAGTCTTTGGGACAGAAGCACCACCAACAGCCATGACTTTCTCGTTCAAAAGTGCCTACTTGTGATAACTGTCCACATCTCTGTGGTAGTGTGCTGTTTCAGTACCTACTATACCTGTGTGTGTGTGAGTGTGTGAGTGCGTGTGCGTGAGCAGAAAGCAATTAACCAACAGGACAGCATGCCTGAGAATTTGAAAATGGGAAATACTTCCAAACCTTTCTGAATGAAATAAACGAATGGAACCGTTTCAACTAAGCCAATCTCTCTGTTCGAGGCTGCTGCCTCAGATCATGAATTTTATGTTTTAAATTCATTGCAATTGTTCAGTAAATGTGGGACTACAAATACAAACAAAGTTTAACTCCATTGTCATCGTGGAGCAATTGGGTGTGGTACTCATGGATGCCTTGCAGGTACAAACTGGCTTTGAGCCTCGAACCTTCAGCCATCAACCTTAACCACTCTATTCTCTACATGCTCCATCATTAGATACCATCAGAAAACAATTCACAGCACACAAATCCATCTTGCACTTTTATTCACTTGGCTTAATTTAGGAGCAATTACAAAATATGGCTCGGACATCGCAAGGAGAAACGTAACAAACTAATTTCTTTGGCTGTTGTTTCTGACTCATACATGTTATGAGGAAGAGACTTAAGATCTGATATCCATCTTGATTTTCAACCGTCAGCACCAAAGAAAATAAGACGTCATGAGGGTAGAAAAGCTCTTGTGTAACATTTTCCTTGTAACATTTTGCCTCCCCTTTTATTGTTTGAAAGTGCAACGCTTCTTCACTTGAGGAGGACGCTCTCTCCCAGAAGGCATCAGTGGTCCAGGATACGCAGGTTCCCTGACACAATCTTGTTCTCCAGCACAGCCCCAGCTGGGATGTCTATCCTGTCGCCGTGATTGGCAATGATGATGACTGTTCCCTGTGTCCAGAACATCAGAGACCATTAG
Source organism: Urophycis tenuis (assembly GCA_036785325.1). Lineage (NCBI taxonomy): Eukaryota > Metazoa > Chordata > Actinopteri > Gadiformes > Phycidae > Urophycis > Urophycis tenuis. Next base: position 2,442,487 of record JAXIVH010000001.1, on the reverse strand, counting down.
TGAAAACTTAAACCACACCCGCAGAACACTGTTCAAGAATTTAGGATTTGTGTTTTCACACTTGGCCAAACTATTATTTTTGGGCATAATTTACAAACACACCGTCGACAGGTCAAATTATGAGTGGAAAAATGTTTTCTCAAAACATTGAAGAACAATCAACCAGTTACAGTTGCATTTGAACCAACGAGAAACCAGTGCCCACGAGAACTTGAACCTTGAACTCAAGGTGTTAATGCGTCTCCAATGACCAGCTTGGTCTCCAGCATGCTACCTTGAGGGACACGTTCTTTCCGAAGGTGACGTCTCCAGACACGGTGAGATGGTCGAGCTCCAACATGTCTGGGATGCTTTCAAATCGGCTCAGAAAGTCCTGCACCTGGAGCAGCACAATGACAACAGGAGCTTCACCAGAGGAAACACCACTTCTCAGTCAGTGGAATGACTCGGGTTCAAGCTAGGGCGACTTGGTACACACATCCTGGCTGATTATCAACGCCTCTCGGCATGTTGGGAGATGGCCAAATGATCAACTCTACAATTCACTCACTTTTTGTACGAGTTTGACGTGCTAAATGAAATGTTACTCATGATCTCTACGTGTGCAGGCATGTTCACTCTTGTCAGCATTTGCATCGCTGCTGCAGCCAGGACACCTGATCATCCATCTGATTGTCCTCTGTCCAAACAATCATGAACACTTCCACCGTCCTCACTAACAGTGCTTCTAATACACTTACATGAACTCTGCTGCCTTAGCTGAGTGAGCATTGAACAGTCTCGCTCCCTCTCTCCCTGCAGCTGGTAATATTGTCTTGTGTCCTTTTTTTGTTGTTGCTGTATTTGCCAACATCCCCACAGCACGGCCCATAAAACACACACTACTGACTTCCCAAACACACACCTCATTGTACATGTTCTATGTTCTGTGTGCTTTGTGCTGGTGTTAATCACTGTGTGGTGATGCGACCAGGACCTTGGTGAAGGAGCTGCCCAGCTTGACGTGCGGCGTGGAGGGGAACTCGCGCCTCTTGCTCATGGTGAGCGAGCCGGCGTCCAGGCTGTACAGGTTGGACATGACCAGCAGCAGGTCCGAGGACGTCTTGACGGGCAGGAAGCGGCTGCGCGGGACGTTCACGCCCAGAGCGTTCTTGAAGCACTTGATGGCCGCGCCCACGGCGGTCTCCAGCTGGATGACGTTCAGCCCACCGTCCAGAGTCTGCTTGCGGTTGGGAGGATGATGGCATTAAGAGGCCAAACCTGCACTACTACATAGCTTGAGAGTGATGTGCCAAGTGCCAAGTGATGCCATTACTAGTGTGGTAGAGCTTTAGTCATTACTATGTTTGCCTTTTTTCTACCAGGACCTAAGCTTGTCACCTTGTCCTTGTACAGTGTCTCACATGTCGTCATGTACTGGTACCTCAGACCATGCAAAGTTGCTATCAAAAATACAGTTAGTGAACTGTATTTTAGTGGGCTCCTGAGAAGCATTGAATAAAAGTGTCTCCTAACTGTTTGTGAGAACTGCAGCTGCACCTGAGCTTCACTGGCACTGTCCTGCCCTTCAGCCTTCAGGGTCGGGTCTAGAGGTGGCCCAGTCTAGGCTCTTTTGAATCTGTGGCATCTCAACCTCTGACTAGCTAGGATGCTATGCGCTATATTTGTTGAACTTGCGGCGTTCTCCTGCTGCCGTCACCTTGGGGTTGACGATGATCTCCAGGTCCATGGAGTTCTGCTGCTGCAGCCTCTTGATGGCGGGCAGGCTGATCCACAGGTTGTTGGTGTTGAAGATCTTGAACTTTGTGACCGACTTGAACTCGTCCACGTGGTCCTTGGGCACCTGGGCGATCTCCAGCAGCCTCAGGTGGTCCTCGTACTGGATCAGAGTACCCCCCTGCATGGGGGACGGCAGCGGGGCCGCTAGTCATCACGTCTGTTCCATTTCATTTTCATGCTTTGTTTATTTCAAGTATTTCAGATGTTTACAGCAAAGCATTGCACCGGAGGACATCCAAGTGATTTGATCACAGAAACCACCTGTAACACCTACTAAGCCAACACGGATCAATGATTGATATTGAAACGTCAACATTAAAATGACCCTCCTCCCTAAGATCGAAAAAAAAAAAGCACTCCACTAAGTCTGGCGACGGACCGGCCGGCGGCCGCTCATACCTTCACGTCGGCGCGTGTCTTGTCGGTGACCTCCATGATGAACTCACAGCGGCGGTCGGCCGGCTGGCTCATCAGGTGGTGGAGGATGGACAGGTCCACGGTGGCACCCAGGTTGTCAATGTTGGACACAAAGATGTACTCCTTGCCCTGGGCCAGCAGCTTGTCCAGCAGGCCCGAGTTGTGGAAGCTGGCGTAGATATCCCCGTGGCCTGGGGGGTACCAGGCCTCCCCGTTCTCCCCCTTCATGCTCAGGTTCCTGGCTATCGGCAGCAGGGACTCCTTGTTGATCCTCGGGTATCTGGTTTTTGTGTCGGAACAACAGGAGAAAATCTGAACATCCGGGCGAGACACGGCAGGGTTGGGCGTTCTTCCCACAGTGCAGAAAGTGATGAAGAAGAAACAGCATTTCGAAAGAGACGAGTTTTAGAGAGTGAGAGAGGAAGCCTCAGTGTTGTGTCTGACGGTTGACCTGCTCTGGTTGAACGTGTGGATCTCCACACGGTGGTGTGTGTATTTCTGCAGGATCTTGTTGGTGTCTTCATCAGTGTTGAAGGAGTTCATCAGAACCAAGGGGACGTCAGCATTGTAGGTCTTGTTCAGGTGCTGGCCGACACGGTAGACAGGAGAGGGATTCACAATGGATTCAGAGATGGCAATGCTTTTGGTGCCTCTGGAAGTACTTGATAGCTGCTGTACTATTCTTATTGTGGCTGTGATCTGCCAATGTCCTGGTTGCTACTCTCAATATATAATTCACATTTCCATGGTAAAATGTTTTACAAAACACCATGGTTAAGGTGCTGTAGGGAAAGATTTGAGAGCTATGATTTGAATAATATTAGTTAGCAATGGCTCAGCTATCCGTTGTAGTGATTTAAGTGCTATGTTGGAAAATCCATGTTGAATTGCCCAGCCGGCCTCTGAATGGCCAATTTAGGTTGAAGACCGCCCCCAGGATATTTCTGACCAATCAGGGCACCTGATTGGTTTGGAGAATTTTGCTTGTTCAGTTAAAAATCAAGCTAGGGTTAGGTTAGGTTAGGGTTTTTTTTTTTTCTAATCTTTTCTGCTTTCTCTTTTAAATTCAAATCTTACCTACCGCTAGATAAATATTCTCTGTAGGTTCATCCAAGGTTAACCAAACACATGTTACACAAGGCTATACAAAACATTAACTCAAAGCACGCGTTCCACCACAGGACACAGGCCCTGCAGTAACGTTCAACTGGGCTTTCACTCTTCAAACCACCAGATTCTTTTTAACTTTCTAACTTTCAAGATTCAAGATTCAAGTGTTTATTGACATGACGAGATTGTAGTAGCTGCCACAATAGTAGTGCATTCGATTAATGTTTTTAAAACAAAACAATAAATGGAGAAGGGTAGAAAAGATAAGAGGCCATAAAAATAGCGATATGGCCCACACATACTTAAAAACAATGCGGACACACATATGGAATGACGGTAAACAAATGAGGTTATTACAGCAAATATAAAGTGATGAGATAAGTTAAAATAAAAATAGAAAATCAAAGTGACCTGTGTAGATAAATATAAAGTGGCGATATGAAAGTGACAATGTAAAAGTGACAGTGTGTGTACTACTATGAGGGTGAGGTAGGAAGGTGAGGTGCTGAGTTCAGTCACCTCGTGGCCCAGGGATAGAAGCTATTCTTCAGTCTGTTACTACCTTACTAACTTGAGTGAAATCCGACAACAGAGCCTGGGGTTTAGAAAGGTTCTGCTGCGGCAGAGCACACACCTCTATCTGCTGGACGGTCAGGTCCAGGAAGGTGTTGTCGTTGCTGACACTGATCAGACTCTTGGGTCCCTTGCAGCCCATGCTGGTGCCCAGACCCCCGTTCAGCTTCACCACCGCCAGCTTGTTGAGGCTGGCTGTGATGCCCTCAGGGAGGCCCTTGGCCTTGATGTTCTCGTAGGACAGAATCTGAGCAAGGAGAAGACAAGAGAGTCCGGTCACAAAGGTGAAATGTGTCTAATTGAGGTTTTGTACGGTATTTAATTTTTTTAAATTAATTATTGGGACCTTGTGGTCTTTTATTTGTCATTCCCATGACATGGGAACGAAATTCGTTCTCTGCATTTGACCCATCCTATTGTACATATTGTACGTAGGAGCAGTGGGCTGCTCTGATCAGCGCCCGGGGAGCAAGTTTGGGTTCAGGGTTCAGTGTCTTGCTCAAGGACACTTCGACATGCAGACAGTTTTGGAAGTGGGGATCACAGGGATCGAACCCCCAACCCTACGGTTAGTGGACGACCACTAACCACCCGCTCTACCCACTGAGCTACATGCCGCCCTATATATACTGTACTGTATAATGACAGTATCAGATCTGATCAGATGTGAAAGACAATGTTCAGGCCAGCTTTACTTTGCAGCAATGCAGAAGCAGTTTGCAGTTGATGTTAGACATGTGAGACATTTTAATGGGCCTACACCTAAAATCCTTTTGTGTGTTGTGATGGCAGCCTCATTAAGAAGTACTTAGTGGCTGGGTTGGGCACTTGCTGCTCAACATCGAGAAGTATGCATGATGAATCCAAACATAATGCCCATGAAAAGAATACAATTGCAGTGGCTGGTGTGATGCATCATGTCATGTCTTTAAATGCTTATAGAAAGCCATGTCGCATTGAAAACACTGGATTACATTTTCAAACAAATACATTTGAACAAATGTCAGCTGAGCGCCCCCCTACAGCAGGCCAGCTTGTCCGGATGCTAGAGAGGTCAGGCTATTCTTAGGCTGAACCTTGTGTTGGCCTTTTGGGAGCTGTGCTGGCCACCTCTGTGTGTGTGTGTGTGTGTGTGTGTGCCTTGGATCAGAACACATGTGTACGTTGAACATGTGACCTAAAGCATACACTGAAACAGCTCGAGGCTCAGGCGCTACTCTGGTACCTATATATACTGTATATATATATATATATATATATATATATATATATATATATATATATATATATATATATATATATATATGTGTGTGTGTGTGTGTGTATAAAAATATAAAAATATAAAAGTCTGTACCATGAAAAGGGGATGTGAACAAGGGGGGTCTCTGTGTGTATTTAGTATAAAGGATATATCTGCCAGAAGGTACAGACCATTCAGTAAAAGGACAAGCAGGAGGTTATAACTTATCCAACTGGCCAGATAAATGTCTCTAGAGTCTCATAGCGGCTCCATGCAGATGCACACAGTACAGACCACTGCAGAGACCCCTCTGAATGGCTCTGATTTGGGGTTATTGAACAAATGTCAGCTGAGCGCCCCTCCTACAGCAGGCCAGCTTGTCTGGATGCTAGAGAGGTCAGGCTATTCTTAGGCTTGTGTTGGCCTTGGTATTTTGGGAGCTGTACTGTCCGCCTCAGTGAGTGTGCGTGCGCGTGTGCGTGCGCGTGTGCGTGTGCGTGTGTAAGAGCTGTTCTCTCAGTTTTCTAATACAGTCAGTTGTAAACATAACATCACAAACTAAACACATACATGGTGTTCCACTTTCATTCTTATGGCTGTCCTGTACTTTCTGCCGTGACAGCATTTACCATGTGGGATTAATAAAGTACTTTATTAGTAGTTTATTAATCCTGTGGGGTTCCACCCCAGAGCTCTGTGTCTGGGGTGGAACCAGACTCCAGGTACACTCTGGTGCTGGGAAGCAGCCTGTACTCACCAGGTTCTCTGGAGGTCTCTGGATCTTGGACCATTCTACTGAAGGCCCTTTCCGCTGAAGGAATCTGTGGAAGATGCACCTGAACCCCTCAAAGTCCTTCTTGGAAATCTGCGAAAGAAAGAAAAAGAAAAAGAAAAAAAGAAAGAGAAAGAGAAAGAAAGAAAGAACGAGAGAGAGAAAGAAAGAAAGAAAGAGTCAGTGTAAACAATATGGGAATATTGTTATAGGAATATTGATATTAAATGATCAATATACCCTGTATTAAAGCAGGATTTTACTGTAAGGTCCACCATGTGTAGGTGATGGGTTTAGTTCTCGAGACCTTGATGGAATTACCTTTGATGAATAGTACTAATAAGTCATAGTAATGGTGAGTTATTGTTATCTCCATTTTCATACCACCTGCTTAACATTTAAAAAAAAAAATTGTCTTCAGAAGGTCTGGGACAGCAGTTTTTATTATTTATTTGTGAGAGAGTGAGTGCATGTGCGTGACTCTCTGTGTGTGTTTGCCTGTCCTGTAATGACCTAGAGGTTTTTGACTCCAAACTAATCCCACCCATCCAACAGCTAGTACACACTGTATTCAGACCAATAGCCAGCCCACTCCAAATCCCACCTTAATGTATGGGAATGTCTATGATTAGCCAATGGATAAATTCAACTTTAGTTGCAATATACATGTTTTTCATCGATAAACCTAGATTATAAAAAAATATTATAAACTAATTATAAACTATATAAAATAATTATAAACTAGATTATCTGTAAATAAGGAAGTCAAAGATTTCTAAAAAGTTTCTTTTTAGAAGGCTGAGAAGTATCGTTGAGAGTGGTCTAAATAGTAAGTCATGGTGTTTTACAGTCTAACTGTTTCCACCAGACCCCCCAGCAGCCTGTCTGCTGCAGCTCCCCACTAAGGAACACATCCTGTTGGCCCAAGACACACCTTATCTTCCACCCATTAGCCGTTGGGTTGAATGTGATTATGTGTGATTATATGATGATTACTATTAATACAGCGATTATCATTGTCACTTCATGTATTGTGTGTGTGTGTGTGTGTGTGTGTCTGGGTCTATGTCTGTGTGTGCGTTCTGAATCTCTTTTCAAGATGTGATAGGACTTCACTGCATCCCCAGGCCTGTGGTAGTGACCCAGACCCTGAGCCGGGGACACTGCGAGGGCAGCGGAGCAGAGTGAGCAGACCCACCTCAGCCTGGGGGCCCTGGCTGGACAGCAGCAGGGCCTCCAGCTCCTGGTGCATGGTCTTCTCATGCTGCTGCCGCATCTGCTCCTGGAACTCCGTCATCCCTGCTCTGGTGAGGTCTGCAAAAGGAGAGTCTGTGATGGAACACTCACAGGATGTCTGCAACTACCACACACATCTGAATCTGTGGACGCGGACCAGGTCCCAGAACCAGAACCTGATTCTTCTTCTGTTGCTTAAGCACACTTAATGTTACCACCTGTTTATTCATCACCAAGGTCCACCCTGTCGTAATTTAAGTGACTGAGACATCAACCAAATCACCTTTAATAGTTATATAAAAATGGTCTATTAGTAGAGTGATTAGTATTCTGTATTTATATCTGTAACTGTCTGTTGTTTTACCAAACTCATCTAAATAGTGAAAAGATTATATTTCAATTCTTCTGTGACATAATTAATTTTAATATACATTACAATTGTTACAGCCTGTATAGGGTACAGTGTGGGGAAACACATTTGAAGTTGATGTCACAGATGTATGTTACATTAGTCAAAATGAGGACTTAAAGTTGGACTTGACACTGAAATCGTTAGAGAAACTGATATTAAAGACATGAAGATATGAAATCAAATCAGCCATCAACCTTAAAACTTACCCGCTACAGTGAGTGGCATTTTAAAAAAACAATATCAACGATGCCTGGGGAAATGTATTTCCAAATAACAATTACTACTAGTATGTCCGAGGCGCTTTCGGTGGTGATACTCTTATTAAAGCTCAGTCCATTTGCTAAAGCTAGAAGGTGGTCCTTTGATAACCCCCCGCGTCCGATCCGAGTCCCCGGCAGATCAATCGGAATGTGGTTGTCCCAAAACGTGTGGATGTGCTGAGGAACGCCTGAGGGGAACCGGCTGAGGGGAACCGGCGGAGATGAGCAGCGATCTGACCGAGCGACAGTACTCGAGGTGAGATGGTTGGACCTGACGAGCAGCCTGTCATTACAGACGGCGGGATAGCACGCCCCTTTGTTTGGCTTGAAACGTCACACACCGTGGTGCCTGATACATGAATCATGATCCTTTATTTAGCCCCAGTACAGTGCCGTGTGCTGGTTCATACACACGGAACACACGGAAAGTACAAAACAACAGAGCCTGCAGACACACAGACACCCTCCGGTCTGTCCGTGGCTTAGAAGAACTGTCTCACGGCTTCCCTTCTGCCATGTGGACTCCTTTACTTTCACGTTGCTACAGCTGGACATGCACGCTAAACAACAAAAACACATCTCAAATGTTTCTGGCATTCTATTCCCTAACGTTGTACGCGTGTTAAATCCACGGAACAGAGGCCGAACAGCGTTGGTTTGTGTTGTTTTGTTAAGCAGACAAGCAACTTCCATGTAAGAACCGAGCTCTAGCTACACACCGACCTTATGGCAGTGGCTTGGATGTCCTGGTTGAAGTCCAGAGCATATTGATGAATAGAACAATCAGGTCAAAATTAATGTATACACTGCGGAGCTCAATAGTGCACGTAAAGTAATGACGCCATCGTAACACCGAGAAGTTCGCAAACCTGGCAGCAGGTCCGAGCAGCGGCCGTCGCACCTCCGAGGAGCAGCGGGGCGGAAGTGACGCTCCTCAGTGGGTTCGAATAGCGCAGTTAAAAAGATCAGTGCACAACGTGTTTCAAAGTGTCATCCTCATGGACACCAACCCTACGATCTGGAATAAGAAATGAGGATCATTTAACGTCGTTTACAAAATCTATTTAAAAACTGTACAAAATATGTATTTTCCAATCTATCATCAATACCAACTGAAGTTCAAACTAGGAAATGGATATGTTAGAATTCAACCACCTGTTACTCTGTCAAGGCCCGGGGTCGGAGACGTTTATAGTGCCCCCGTGTGGTTGGAAACACATGCGGAACTGTACACAAAAAATGTAAATGTCCTTAGTGGGCAGTGGGAAAAAATACAATCATGAGAGTGCAGAGCAGCCACAGCAATACAAAATACAAGTTTAGCAATGTGATGTACTTATTCAACTATGACAAATAAAACAATACATCTATCTTTCAATACAGCTGACTTTCAACCAATAATAAATAAAACATTGTTCAATAACCAACAGACACTCTAGATAGGTTTATCCATTGTCGTTTTATTGTTGAATATTATGTTCCAATTACAGCTTTTTTGGACAGCTAATGGGTGTGCGGGAGTCTCCCAGTGTCAAGACAAAAAAAGCCCAACGGTGGACATCACATCTTAGAACAACAGAATCAGAGGAAGTAAAACGCACGCAAAACAAAGAAAGAACCGTGGAGGCATAGCGGACGCGGGCAGACGGGGGCGGGGCGCTGGTCTTCACAGCCGTGCGTCGGGGGACTGGGGGGGGTCTAAGTGCTGCTGACGCTCTGGCCCCGGGGACAGTCATTGGGACAGGAAGACCAGGGCAGTGTCTCGCTCGTCCACCAACTCAGCCGCCGTGGCGTCCATCTTGGCCCGGGAGAAGTCGTTGATGGGAAGGCCGTCCACCACCTTCCAGGTCTTGTTCTGTGCAGGGAATCGGCAGCTGGTTAGAAGTCTGGTTCTACCTCAAATCACCATTGAGAAGGAGTTCTGCTGATAAGTCATTCCTTTTGTGAAGAAAGGCATCGGTTCTACAACTCAAAATAACAACATCAATTTTTTGAACCTACTGCCAGTCTTGTAAAACACCAACTACTTCTACATACACCGTTGGCAACAAACGTGCAGGTTTTGGGGTTTCACCTTGAGCTGGATAGGGAATGAATAGATGATATCCTCAGGAATGCCATAGGAGTTGCTACCGGCATAGACACCCATGGAGATGAACTCGCCCTGTGACAGGAGGACAATACACTGAAACCCACACCGGAACATCCACAGCATTCAATGGATGCTGACCTGGAACATTCTTGAATCACCCTTCTGACAGGATGAAAAAGCTACAGTTTTAACCCTCTGTAATAATAACTGAGACACAAATGATTATCCACCACTATAACAAAACAAAGAATCCCACATTACGTCTTTCACAAATACACTCAATTAATAAAAAAGCTAAAGAGGCATGTCTTCTCCATCCTCTGCACTTGTGGGACGGACCTCCTTGGTTCCAAACCAGATGTCCCTCATGTGGTCACAGATGGCCTTGGCAGCAGACATGGCACTGGACAGCTTCCGGGCCTTGATGACCGCCGCGCCGCGCAGCTGGACCGTCTGTTGTGGAGACGTGGCAGAGGGGACAGACCAGAGGGACACTGATCACCAGACACAGGAGGGACACTGATCACCAGACACAGGAGGGACACTGATCACCAGACACAGGAGGGACACTGATCACCAGACACTGATCACCAGACACAGGAGGGAGTGCGTGCGGCGAGGGAGTAACACATCTTGCACTGTGCTTTCATCAGGGTGAGATTGAATGACGAAGAGGAAACAAGCGGTTGCATGAAATCTAAAGCAACAGGGAACACGTCCTAGTCAGTGACACACATGAAAAGGGCGCTACAGGTAAGATTTCAAAGTTGCAACAAAGAGAGCAAGGATTTGAAAATAACCCCCCCCCCCCCCCCCCCCCAAAAAAAAAAGAACACACCTCCCTCTCGCAGGATTCTCCTCCATTAAGAAGTCATGCACTCATAGTGGACCTATATGGCTTTAAAAGGAAGCTCTTCCCACTCACTGAGATGAAGTCTCCCTTGAGCCAGGCGTCGTCCTTGACGGCGTCGTAGGCGGCCACCTCGGAGCCCTGCACCGTGACCTTGGCGTGGTGCACGTCGGGGTACTGGGTGGACGAGTGGTTCCCCCAGATGATGACGTTCTTCACGCTGTCAGCAGGCACGCCGCAGCGGATCGCCACCTGCAGAGAGACAGTGGAAGAGTTGGTCCGATGGCAGACAGACAGTGGGAGGGCTGGTCTGATGGCAGACAGACAGTGGGAGGGTCGGTCTGATGACAGACAGACAGTGGGAGGGCTGGTCTGATGGCAGACAGACAGTGGGAGGGCTGGTCTGATGGCAGACAGACAGTGGGAGGGCTGGTCTGATGGCAGACAGACAGTGGGAGGGCTGGTCTGATGGCAGACAGACAGGAGGGCTGGTCTGATGGCAGACAGACAGTGGGAGGGCTGGTCCGATGGCAGACAGACAGTGGGAGGGCTGGTCTGATGGCAGACAGACAGTGGAAGAGTTGGTCCGATGGCAGACAGACAGTGGGAGGGCTGGTCCGATGGCAGACAGACAGTGGGAGGGCTGGTCCGATGGCAGACAGACAGTGGGAGGGCTGGTCCGATGGCAGACAGACAGTGGGAGGGCTGGTCCGATGGCAGACAGACAGTGGGAGGGCTGGTCCGATGGCAGACAGACAGTGGGAGGGCTGGTCCGATGGCAGACAGACAGTGGGAGGGCTGGTCTGATGGCAGACAGACAGTGGGGGGGTCGGTCTGATGGCAGACAGACAGTGGGGGGGTCGGTCTGATGGCAGACAGACAGTGGGAGGGCTGGTCCGATGGCAGACAGACAGTGGGAGGGCTGGTCTGATGGCAGACAGACAGTGGGAGGGCTGGTCTGATGGCAGACAGACAGTGGGAGGGCTGGTCCGATGGCAGACAGACAGTGGGAGGGTCGGTCTGATGGCAGACAGACAGTGGGAGGGCTGGTCCGATGGCAGACAGACAGTGGGGGGGCTGGTCTGATGGCCTGGTGCTTCATCGTGAGAGGGCTGTGTGCCATCTTGAATTAAATCAATTGAATCAACATAAACCCCCAAAACAAGCTCCCTGAGAACCCCCAGCTTCACAGCAGGGTACTGGGGTGCTCCCATGGATGGCCATAAAACGTTCAAGACAATTGGATCAGAAAATGGTTTCCAAAAAAAACAAAAAAAAAAACAACAACTTTAAATATCAATTGTATAACTTTGCAGCATAGATCCCAATGTCAGGAGTTACATTTGAACATCTACTGACTGTGGCCACTTAATTCAGTCGATTCCCTGACCTAGACTGCTGACACTGCCCTCCTGTGGTTGGAAAGACCTTGTGCAGTAAAAAAATAAAAGTGATATCTCTGCATGACTGGCCTCTGACAGTGTGTGTGTGTGTGTGTGTGTGTGTGTGTGTGTGTGTGTGTGTGTGTGTACGTGTGTGTGTGTGTGTACGTGTGTGTGTACCTGTGTGTGTGTGTGTGTACCTGTGTGTGTGTACGTGTGTGTGTGTGTGTGTACCTGTGTGTGTGTGTGTGTGTACCTGTGAGGCCGCTCTGTTGTGGTCCAGGCGAGTCAAGCAGGAGAAGTTCTCCTTGGGGATGGAGGGAGCCGACTTGGAGGCAATCAGACAGTTGGTGTTGGCTGGGTTTCCCACCACCAGGACCTGGCAGCAAGGGAAACAATGCAGAGGGGCTTTTATGTTGCATGCTGCTAAATAGGCCCCGCAGTTTCCAATCCAATAACCCATATGGATTTGACGTACACCACGTGATTATTTAGGTTTCGTTGCCGTTGTCGTAAAATACCATGAAACAGGGAACCCATTGTCAGAGAACATTGGGAAAATCATTAAAGGGGAAGTGAGCACAAAAGCTTTGTTCTCTATTTTTAAAAGTGCCATTTTGCTGCAGTTAACGTTGATGGTGGCGGGCAGCACAAGCCTCTCTCCACGCAGGGAAACGGTGTGGGGCTGGTGTACCCGCGTGGAGACAGAGCGCCGTGGGGCTGGTGTCCCCGCGTGGAGACAACGCGCCGTGGGGCTGGTGTCCCCGCGTGGAGACAGAGCGCCGTGGGGCTGGTGTCCCCGCGTGGAGACAACGCGCCGTGGGGCTGGTGTCCCCGCGTGGAGACAGAGCGCCGTGGGGCTGGTGTCCCCGCGTGGAGACAGAGCGCCGTGGGGCTGGTGTCACCGCGTGGAGACAGAGCGCCGTGGGGCTGGTGTCACCGCGTGGAGACAGAGCGCCGTGGGGCTGGTGTCCCCGCGTGGAGACAGAGCGCCGTGGGGCTGGTGTCCCCGCGTGGAGACAGAGCGCCGTGGGGCTGGTGTCCCCGCGTGGAGACAGAGCGCCGTGGGGCTGGTGTCCCCGCGTGGAGACAACGCGCCGTGGGGCTGGTGTCCCCGCGTGGAGACAACGCGCCGTGGGGCTGGTGTCCCCACGTGGAGACAACGCGCCGTGGGGCTGGTGTCCCCGCGTGGAGACAGAGCGCCGTGGGGCTGGTGTCCCCGCGTGGAGACAGAGCACTGTGGGGCTGGTGTCCCCACGTGGACACAACGCGCCGTGGGGCTGGTGTCCCCGCGTGGAGACAGAGCACTGTGGGGCTGGTGTCCCCGCGTGGAGACAGAGAGCCGTGGGGCTGGTGTCACCGCGTGGAGACAGAGCGCTGTGGGGCTCATATCCAACATCGCTCATTATAAGGCTGTCGCTCACATACAATTTTTTTTCATTAAGTAAAAAAAAAGAGCCCCCGAAAGGTGGTGTGGGTCATCACCACGGGGCAAACGTGGTCCTAGAACTCCTAAAATAGTTCTTTTTATGTCAGTCAGTGTCGACCTGAAATAGAGGGTTCACTTACTTTACACTATATTATTCATCATTTTAAATTTGATCTTAAGCGGGTCAAGAGAATTGTGCAGATTGTTCATTGGCCTTTATAGTCCATGCTGAAACTCAGTGACTTTATGAAGTGATTGGCAGCGTTGGTGCTGCTGAACAGACACCGCTGAAAGGCCGGCTACCTTGACAGTCTTCTTGGCGTACTTGTCCAAGGCAGCCCCCTGGGCCTTGAAGATGGCCACGTTGGCCTTCAGCAGGTCCTTCCTCTCCATGCCCTCCTTCCTGGGCATGGAGCCCACCAAGATGGCGGCGTCCAAGTCCTTGAATCCGACCTCCACTTTGTCAGTGGGGATGACTTCTGTTGGGGGGGGGGGATAGGAGAGATGCCGTCAGCTGGGATTCTTTGGATAATCTGGCAAGTGAATCTGAATTTCTAAATATACACTCTCACTACGACGGAGTCAAACTTCGCATTAAAATTAAATAAGCAGTCAATGTGCTAACATGTTTAAGTTCATAAAGAGGTTATTACTCCTGAGGACATGTGGAGTCCTGCAAGACTAAAACTTTAAATGGCTGAACCTTTCCAAGTATTGACATGTGCTCAACTTGCTAATAACCACTTATCTCAAATAGCCTGGGGTCTATTTGCCAGCCATGTCCAATAGGAGCTCCTTCACTAAATGCATTATCTTTCAGATAACATACCATTTCTCTTTTCAAAATTATTGCAATGTGTGCTAGTTGTAGTGATAATAAACCATGTAAATTAGCTTCTGAGCGGTGCTGCTATCGGCATGGACTTTAGTTAGGGTTCATTGGTGCAGGAGGTGCCCCTGAAATCTCCCTCCCTCCCTCCCCACTCCCATTGTTATCCCACAACAAAACAATGCCATTGGCCTTCTACACCCACAGGGCAATGTCAACCAGCCAATGGGAAGCCTTCTGTCAGAAACTCCCTCCAAACCCACATCGCGGAGCGGAGACCTTGTAGTGGAGGTTGTAGGATAACACAAACAATACCAGGAATACATGCATTCTACCCACACACCGCCACTTGTGTTTATTAGATCAAGACCTTCCTGTCACAGCAGAAGGGAGAACAGACATGGCTCACCCCTCAACAGCGGCAAGGCACAGTCTTGCAGCTCCATGACCACCCCATCCAGGACCGGCAACATGGGGGGGATGTCGAGGAGGACCAAGATGATTGGCTGGTGACAGCAACACAGACCCAAATACAGATATCAAGTAGTGAGAGTGACATTCCTACAGCCTATAGAGGTTTGGCGGAGCACACAAACAGTGCAAAACCCTAGGATTGGTCATGTGGAACAAACGCCATACCAACGTAACTAGATTAACTAAACGGACACACGTATACCATTCTCATGCAAGCGCATTATCTAGTATAACGTCCCTGCTGGTTGGGTTTGGAGGACATAGGAACACCGTAGGTGTTTGGGAAGCGTAATCAACGATGCTTATTCCACTTCACATAAACATTCTTACCTGATCTTTGCCGAAGACATCACCCTTGGCGATGCTGTACAGCAAGGAATAAGCAATCTGGCCGGCTGCGCCAGTCACCACGACACGGATGGGTTCGGCCTTGAAATTAAGGATCGTAAAACAAACACAGCCATCGTCAAAAAGACAAGAGAACTTCCTACCTAACTGAAGGCATTGCAGCACAGGTTGCTATTACAGACATCGCTGGGCGGAGGCCTACTTCCACGTCGAGGCGCCTATCGTTTAAAAACACGCTAAAGCAGTCTAACGAAGCTGCTGGGGAGGTGTCGTCAGTTAGACATCTGCAGTTGTGATTGGATCATACAATATTCATAAAAAAAAGACGTGGTATACTTGATGCCACGCCACCAGGGCTTGACGTTACAAAGATGGAGTCTGAACAGGATGGGCTGCAGACATCCATGAGTGATCCAACAATGTTGTTCATGTACAGGCATGACGTATCATCAAGCTGCAAGCTCGTTATCCACTCAGTCGTCACAGCTGTACTGCGTCACCTTGTGCAAATTTCAATTAGGTCAACACACAAAGTTGATCACATAACTATACCGAGCAAAGCTAATCGAAGAAGAGAGCGGATAAAGTGATGCTCACAGTTGTGGCTAACAGCTCTTTTACCAATGTGACCCCTTTTTTCAGTATACAATCAGTTGGACAATTGAGAAAAATGCATGCAGTGAACGTCGTCATACATAGCTGTATCAGTCGAAGAGTTGAGAAATAAATAGAATTTTACCATTTTGCTAGCAGTTGAGGAGCTGGGAAGGTCTGCAAGGGCTGTTCTCTCTTGGCGGACTAGACAGAGGGTCACCTCTATGCTTGTATTGAAATGTCATGCGGTGGATCAGACCAGCGTAGGCTCGTGGTGGGATATGTAGTTCCTATCGGTACCGATGAAGCTCTTTTCAAAGCCACAATTGGTGCAATGAACACATTCACCCAGGAAGAACCGCTCCAGCGCCCTCCCACCTTCCTCTATCAAACCCCGCCCACATCACCATATTTGGAACTTAGGCCCGGAATTGCGAGAGATTCTGCACAACCTTGAACCTGGCGTATTGCCATTACTGACACCTGGCGGATAATATCTGAATTGCATTTGTGTGTTCAATATTGTGAACTGGCATCAGCTTCTTTCATTTTTTCATCACTATTTCTCAAATACCTATTTTGCAAATAAGTATCTGTTCAATACACAAATGCTCGTCCCCATTTCTAGGATCCTTCTTTGATAGGTATTTGAGGGATGACGGCGACTACAAGCCTTATGTCCCAGTGTTGTGTTTAGGAAGCATCCAGTTTACTGCATTTAACAACATTTGAAGGAATCTCTGTAGGCTCCTTGGTCAGTGTAGGATATATCATGAGCCTTGTCCAGTTTCATTCATTATTTCTGAATTTTTGACTTGAATTCTTTCTAAATATATATTCTCTATTGCAATGTGGTCTAATTATGTTAGTTGGCCTTTTAAGCCTTTACATGGTTGGCCAGGAAGGATGCTACTAATTAGACTACATGTTTTTGCTAACAAAATGTCTGCAATGGAATACTATTAATGTTCAGCCATGTACTCTCTGGTAGCAAGCAAGTCAGTAGCCTAGATTATGTGATAACGATAGATTTAGGGTGAAGCTGTTTACAAGTTTTATTACAAGCTGTTTTTGCTGTTAGGTAACATTGATCCTACTGGACCTTGATATTTATTGACAGTCTTTTATATCTACTAAATAAGTAATGCTTACATTTACCCAACTCCCAAGTCCCTTTTTGTTGTACACACATTTCCCAGTCCAGGATATTCCCCCTGACAGAATGCGGTGCAGAGGCTCGGACTGTACTGACTAAGGCAGTCAGTAAGGTCATGTCCACTGACCCTGTGTTTCTCAGGTGTGGATCATCATCCATTGGACGCGCTTGGCGCATTGCTAACTCTCTTGTAGCATATTTCATAAGCTAATGCATCAAGGTTACGCAACGCCGGCGAGCGCAAGTGTACTGCTGCTCGTGGTGCGAGGGGAGCCGGGGGGCACTGAGCCCCCCCGGACGAGGAGCTGTCCACGGTGCTGACCTCCGCACAAACACGAGGACAGGGTCACTGCAGCAGCACCCGTCGCCAGTCACCGTGCTCCTACGCGCCCTGTTCGTTCCGCACCCATTACCATAACCAAATGGACACCGCAACACTTGTATATGCCTGTAATGAAATATGGCATATATATTGAAATATGACACTGTAACACCTTTGTCCTTTGTCCGAATGGGTGCCGTCTTCTCGCCCGCAGAGTTCGGCGTCTGCAGACGAGATAGGCCTCACACTCAAACACTCTCATCCCACATCATCTGAGGAGTTCAACGTCAAGTTTGCGGCTCTCCATTCGGAATGCGGACTCGGCGTGTTGCGCAGTTCCTCTGGTGTCATGCATGCTGCGCCCCGCTCACTGCACAACGCGCTTACCTCCGAAGAAGCCGCCTTCACCACCAAATACATCGCTGTCAGCAAAGTCAACATTATCCAGTCGCTTTGGTTGTCAACTAAAATGTCCGCCGGTGTAGCCCGCCTTGTGCCTTGGTGGAGTTGGCGTGGTGTAACACCAGCAGGTCTGGAGAACACAGTGTGGCTCCTCGCTATTGGAGCTCGTGGGCAGGTGCACGCGCTGCTCCCTCGCAGTTAAACTGGCAGCTACCGTTGAGTGTCACTCTCTCACCTGGAGTCACCCCTCTCTCCCCACACTACGTCTAGTCTGCTAAGACGATTTAGAGGACGTAAATAGACGTAGTCTCTAATCTGTCTTACATATATGATCATAGGAGGAAATTAATGACATTGGTCACTGTGGCACGCAGAGGGAATTATTTAGTTTGGATATTAGTATAATTGAGAGTTGCTTTCGGGTGTGACTGACTCATCGTGCAGTATCTAAATCATGATGTAAATATCAGGTGACAACCTATAAACCCGTTACATACATTCAACATGCAAATGTTCTGTGAGCCATGTCGGGTGGCCCATCACGGGATGTTTAGGTCTTTAACTCTGCTGTCCATAACACTTACATGTGAAAACAATTTCCACAAAAGAACACCATCCTTAATAGAAGGCAAGTATTTACAGTAAACAATAATAGTTTTAATATGAACATCTGTTCTTCTGTCTTCTTTCAGTGCTACTGCGTCCAAAAGTAAATGTCAATATACGCACGGTTACGCTACTTTTCACCTTGTTTAATGACAGCATTTAGATTAGCGGATCAACCAACGGCGAGTGTGTTTATTTTGTCATTATTGACCAGCATGATAGTGAGCGTGTTCTGCTTGGGTGCCCAAGTCTGGGCCACAAGATGGGGCAGAAGGAGGTGAGGGTGCTGATGGTGGTGGTGGTAGTGAGGGTGTCTACACAGGCATTCTGTGAATTGTAGATGGAATAATGGGTCATGGCGCCTAGCCTACAGTGGTACTTGAAGTGTCTGGCAGCAGATGTGTTATCAAGGCCTTTGTCTCCCCAGGGTGACTTGGCGACCAGCTTCAATGCCTGACCAACTAGAAGGAGAGGTAAACAGAAAGATGGACCTTTACCAATGCCTCTATTTTCCATTCTACTCTTTTCAGACCAGCACACAGGTGTGTGTAAAGGAATCTCCAGAAAGTGTGTGTGTGTGTGTGTGTGTGTGTGTGTGTGTGTGTGTGTGTGTGTGTGTGTGTGTGTGTGTGTGTGTGTGTGTGTGTGTGTGTGTGGTGTGTGTGTGTGTGTGTGTGTGTGTGTGTGTGTGTGTGTGTGTGTGTGTGTGTGTTGTGTGTGTGTGTGTGTGTGTGTGTGTGTGTGTGTGTGTTGTGTGTGTGTGTGTGTGTGTGTGTGTGTGTGTGTGTGTGTTGTGTGTGTGTGTGTGTGTGCATATGCATATGCACGTGTGTGTTAAGTGTGTGCTTAGTGTATACCTGGTGAAATTAAAGACAAGGTATGTCCAGGAATTGATTCCAATAGTTGCTATAGTTGCTGGATTTAAACCTTTAGATGGCAGCAAACATACTAGAAAATGATTTATACCCCAAATATATTTGTATTTTTGTGGTTTACCGCAATACGACAAAAGCACTGCTTGATATGGCTTATTATGGTCTGTTTCAGTGGCACAATGGCCACCTGCTGCCTAGTTATTGTGTAAACACCAGAACATAATTCGTGGCAAAGGGTCCCAGAATAAGAACAAGTCACAGCCAACACGTTTCAAGGAAATTTGTCTTCCATTTCAGCTTTCCAATAATAAATAAATATGACTAGGTAGGTCACAAAAGGTTTTTGACAATTTATCTGTCATGGCCAACAGATTCCCCGTGTTCCTGTACTTGCCAGCAGAGGGAGCTATATACCCAACGAATAGATTCTAACAGACCCCAAGCCTGTTGATGTCTCTAAGCAACGCGTTGTGCTGACCTTCCCTTGTCTCTGGACAGACTTCAAAACATTAAGTGAATTATTCCTGAGGTTCAGACTGAAGGAGCTGGAGTTCAGACTGAAAGACAAAATTAACAACATGAGACCATTTTTGTTGCCACAAACAGCAACCCCCCCTGCCTTTGAGTGTGACATTATTATGACTAGTTACACAGCAATCTATGGTGGGAAGTTGAACCCCTAACTATGACGCTTATTCGCTTTGCCTCTTAAGCTACGGCATTACAAACTATTAACATCAATTAACTAGGTGATGGAGCTGGTCCTTGAAGTGAAGCTGTTGTAATTACACAGGTAGGGGAAGAGGGGAAATGCGCCTGTCAAAACGATGACCTTGTCAACTTGTGCTTACTTGTATCCACTGTTTGGTGCTGATAACTCGTTTTGACCGGGAGGAGTATTTGAGCATTCCTCAATGTAGTCATCACTGCCCCAGACAATGCATGATTAGGCAGCTTTGAGTACTGCGCTGAGCAGGCCCCAACCT
>JAXIVH010000001.1:2417343-2419843 GCA_036785325.1 Urophycis tenuis | reverse complement strand
GTTGCCGCCGACGGCCCTAAAATGGCAGCTTTGCGGTGCTTAGCTGAACGAATCCGAGAACGTGCGCCGCATACACATTCCTGCGAGGATTTGCGTAGATTGGATCGTGGGACATTATTCTAAAACAAGGATTAAAATGTCAAACGGCCAAACGTCAGATGCGTCTGGAGATAGCTAAACTCTCAGCCTCTGCCATCAGATAGGACCTGGACCTTCAGCCCTGGCTGCGCCGTGTTGGTGGTTCTGTAGCGAGGCTTGTGTCGTGTTTTTGTTCCATGGGGGAATAGACGTTAGAGCCGCTGGTGCTCGTCAGAAAAGGAGCCCGGGCGATATCTACACTGCATGGCTTCCAGAGGGTTGTCAGTCACTGAAGAGCTTCCCATCGCTGAGCGGCCTCCTGTGCCCTCTCCTCCTCCAGCCCTGATCAAAGCAGACACCTATTGGCTCAGTGTATTGAGCTGGAGGGCCCGTCACTCGATTTGGATACCTTGTCCCTGTGCCAATGCCTGGCAACCCCCTTTCAGATAATTAAGAGCAGCCCTCTCGCCCCCTCTGCAGCCCCAGCCCCGACCCAGACCCCAGCCTCCCTTACCCAAGCCCTGCCTTGGCAACCACACGTGTTTCGTCACTGTGGCAGTCCCTTCCTCACCCCCCCCCCCCCCCCCTCTGCCAATCACACTGAGTGCCATCTGCCTGGAATGGCGCTGATAGAGAGTGCCCTGAAGTGCTGGTTCCGAGCCAGAAGCTAGCTGGCTAATACACAATGTAACGGTTGGAACCCGACGAGACAAAGGAGGTGAGGGAGGCGAGGCAGAGCGGTGGAGGTTACAGGCGCCTATACCGTGGGTCCAGTCCGTACCACAAGCCGCTGGCCTCTGTTCTGTGATGAATGAAACGCAACAACTTGAGGAATTGGTTCACAGTCCATCGCCGTGGATCAACCTGGCCGTGCTTCTGTCCAGGTGAGTGGGCTTTGCTGCTGGAGTCGTCTGAGGTCATGGATTGAGGTTGCTGCTTACTGCAGGCCTCCTCCGCGCCACCGGCCTGCTCTAGTCCCGCTCCTCCCATTGCAATGGACTGTGTGAGTTTTGAGTTTTGAGGACAAATGATAGACTTTGCTTCACGGTTGAAATCAATTTTGAATGAAGAAAGTTGCTGAGATTGTCTCAGGTGCGTGATGATGTAAGCACCTTTAGAGAGTTTTGCCCGCAGCTCCAATGTAGTACAAATGTGATTCCGCACAATGAGGGCATCACACCCGCGGGGGCATGTGGGCAGGTAAACAAGCGACTGTGTTTCCAACGCTATGGACCTTCTGAAGATCTCCATGAACAAATACCAAGTTATGAAAATAGTCTTTATGTGTTCACGATCAGTGGTAAGGATGTGGGCGACACCATTTTTTGGATTTTGTTGTTTTTTTTTAATTAAAATGTTTGTTTTGTATGTTTGCATGTTAGCTAAAGGTGCAGCTGAATATAATCTCCCATCTTAATACTAGTTTCAGATAATAATTCCAATAGAGTTTGAATTCCCAGAATTGAACAACAATTATTCTGATATCAGAACTTTGACACTTAAGCACCAATCTTTGTCATTACAATTCTCATTTTCATAACAGCACAGGAGCGTATGCTTATGTGTCGATATGTTTCGATCTACTCTGTTGGCAGATCAAAAGGAACACGGTTGACACATGCTCTGGAGAAGTGTTTGAAAGGTCTGGCACTCTGGCTGGTTTGGGTTACACAGCCCAGAGGGAAACAAACCGCCTGAGCCCACAGCATTCACAGCTCTGTCATCAGGCGAGGACTTCCTCGTCTGCCTCTTCTCACCTTCTTGTTGCATGACTGCCTTGCTTACCTTTATAGACCCCCCCCCCCCCCCCCCACCCAAACCCCAACCCAGTGGATGAACTTTTCAACCCTTCAACTTTGCCCTTGTAACTTGGGTAACTTGGCTGGCTTCTAAAGATTTTTTTCTCTCTCCTCTCTTTCTCTCCCTCCCAAGTTCTTTCTTTTTTTTCTTTTCTTTTTGTCTCTGTCACTCTCTCTTTCTCTCACTCTCCCGGTGACCTTTTAAGACTGTCATCTTGCATACACACAGACACACCCAAACTGTCATGTCACTTCTTGCCTGTCTGCTGGTCCTGCGGCCATGTGAGATACACCTACACCCGCCCCTCACCCCCTCACCCCCTCACCCCCTCACCCCCTCACCCCCTCACCCCTTCACCCCCTCACCCCCTCACCCCCCCACCGCGAATCACCCACCCCAGGGAAGGACAGCAGGACAGACGGATAGAGATGGAGGCACAGACAGACAGACAGACAGACAGACAGACAGACAGACAGACAGACAGACACACAGACAGACAGACATGCTAACAGCGACTACCACCAACAAACTCACAAAGAGAGAGAGTCTCATCATTAGACAAGCAACATTCTTTTCTGCTGTGTTGTCGTCTGATGTCAAACACCTCTGTTGTTGTCAAACA
>JAXIVH010000001.1:2409843-2412343 GCA_036785325.1 Urophycis tenuis | reverse complement strand
GTAACCCCCATAACACACACACACACACACACACACACACACTCACACACGCACACACGCACACACGCACATCACACACACACACACACACACACACACACACACACACACACACACACACACACACACACACACACACACACACACACACACACAGAGACACACACCCCACCCTGCATCATCTTCCTCTAATTAAAGTGTTTGTTGTCACTCTCAGATTCGAGGTGTGAAATCAAGTTAGCAGTTTATGTAAGAGCCGTGGCCAAAATCAAACACTTTGTTCATCAGAAAGACAGGGACTTCAATCACACCAAAGCTGCTATATATGTTCCCATTGTTGACTCTTCTATCTGCATGCTAAGCCAATTTTCTACTTAAGTCTCTGAGCTTTAACATTTTCTCTTTTTATTGAGTTCCCTATGTGGTCTTAATTCTACCTCTGGCTGATAAGCACAACAGCAACTGCAGACAGTGAGGGGGAAATATAGTCCCAATTATAAGGGACTTTGAATTCAATCTCTCTGCAGAGATGGTGTGGATGCAGGCTCAGTGACTGGATGGAAACAGGAAAGAGGAGATGTTTTTACTGCAGGTCTGAGGGTCCATTTTGTGACTCTAACACATTCTCACGAGTCATAATGACTTTTATGTGGTTCAATTGGAGACAGAAAAAGACAGAAAAGGACAGAAGACCTATTGCGCTACACATGTTCATTGCTGATGTTCATTGGTCATGCTTGAATCAACATTTTTTGGAATAAAATATTTGAATTTGATTCCAACTCAATTTGATTTGATGAATGAGCTGATAGGCTTGTCACATGGCTGCCAACATTTAGATCAACTCAGAACATGTCAATGAAATGAAACCCTCCATCATAGCGTGTCATTTTGAAAGTGTTCTGTTTTAGATAGACATTGCAGTCAGCACGGTGACAACATGAGCAGGCCACCAACACCAGCAGAAGAGAAGCCTGGCTGCTCTACATCAGAGAGGGGATTCTTATCACGTGATGACGTGGAGCTGTTGGGGGCTCCACCCAGCAGTCCACAGGGCTGCCAGGTGGCACGTCACCCAGAGATAACAGCACACCACGGCTCTGTGGAGCCCCCCAGGTCTATAGGTCCCCAGGGGGCCTCGGCCCAGCAGCCTCATACAGCCTCATCCAGCCTCATCCAGCCGCATAGAGCCTCATACAGCCTCATATAGCCTCATACAGCCTCATACAGCCTCATACAGCCTCATCCAGCCCCACACAGCCTCATCCAGCCTCATACAGCCTCATATAGCCTCATATAGCCTCATACAGCCTCATAGAGCCTCATACAGCCTCATAGAGCCTCATACAGCCTCATCCAGCCTCATACAGCCTCATACAGCCCCATACAGCCTCATACAGCCTCATAGAGCCTCATCCAGCCTCATACAGCCTCATACAGCCTCATACAGCCTCATACAGCCTCATACAGCCTCATCCAGCCTCATACAGCCTCATACAGCCTCATATAGCCTCATATAGCCTCATAAAGCCTCATACAGCCTCATAGAGCCTCATACAGCCTCATAGAGCCTCATACAGCCTCATCCAGCCCCACACAGCCTCATCCAGCCTCATACAGCCTCATACAGCCTCATCCAGCCTCATACAGCCTCATACAGCCTCAAACTACAACAGAAAGTAGTTTTTATTTCTTGCCGGTACTATCATAGTGACCCCCACACGCAGAGCGCGCACCGAGAAATACACTTCATTATTTATTTTAGTCTACTTATCAAGCATTCACTAGGACTTCTTATCACTCTAGTACTTTTTATCATGCTAGTATATCACTCTTTCACCCCCCCTGTGTCAGGTTTTGATTACAAATAAATTGCAAACACATCATTTCAACAACACAATCATTTTAATAACTTTTGAAAGACAATTGAAACAGTTAAAAACTATCTTGACTTTTCATTTGAGACATTGGACACAGAACAGTGGAACATAAGAGAAGAGTGAAAGTTGAGGTAAAACACTTCAAATAAACTCCATAGAGGCTTGAAATAGCGCTCCTCATCTGTTTGACGGCGACCACGCGCGCTGCCTCGCTCGTTGTGTGTGGAGTGAAACTGCGCGGAAGGTTCACACACAATCACACACAGTTCACAACCACTTCTATGATGTCTATTGGGGAAAACGGGTTGCTTCTGCTAATGGGATGTTAGCAGGTGTGTTGTCATGCTGAAAGTGTATCTTTTTTCAGAGACAGTATATTTTTCTTTCTGGTACGGCATACCTCATCCACATCTTTTAGTGGTACGCTGCAGCCTTGTGCAGCCTTGTGCAGCATGCACTAACAGCTGCACACAGAGGGCATGTATGTTCCAGGACTCTATATTGGTCGGGGGGGTCAAAAACACAAAATCACTGTTATGTTGACAACAGTGATACCAGGATAGCACAAGGAAAATGTAGTGCACGTACATGTGATTTAGAAGACACTTATTCAAAGTGAT
>JAXIVH010000001.1:2397100-2409643 GCA_036785325.1 Urophycis tenuis | reverse complement strand
TATCCTTGTCCACTTGAACACTTCCTCAGCCTGCCTTTCCTTACGTTCCCGTTCCCCCATAGGGCTCGCCATACTCTCACAAACCAGACATTAGATTCCTAATCTAAAGTCCAATGCAGACAACCTCAAATCTGGGTGACCGGGGCTTTTCTGTTCCTTCCTTTCTTCTCTTTCGGTTCCTTTGATCTGACCAATCATCTCGCTGGATTCTGGATGCGCGTGAACAGCAAACACAAACTTACCTCGCACTTGTGAAAAGTACAATAGTGTCTGTAAAGGTTCCAAATCAACACCGTGTCGACTGGCCACTGTAAATACAACATGATATCAACATCTCCCTCTGAAAGCTTCGTCTCAGGGGCAGGTGTTCAAGCAAGTGCACGAAGAAACCTTCTTGGTTAGAAGATCTCCCCAGAACAGGACACGAGGAGCTGCTCTGCCCCTCCAGCTGTCGGGTTCCTGGGGCCCGGACTCTCCGGAGGTTCTGCTACAGCGTAGGGCTGCTGGGTCTCATCACAGTCTCACCATCCATCCCTTATCCATCCGGCCAATCTCTCTCAGCCATGCGGCCATTTTGCCCGTGGTCCGTGGTATCTTGTACACAATGTGAGGGCCATGCCAACTCTGAGCCCTGCTTTGTGGAGGCATTGGACCCTGCAAAAAAAAGCTCAAGGATATTGCCATCGCTGTTGTACTTGAACAACAGAAAACTAGCCTGAAGAAAAAGACAAAAAGCTTTTTTTTTTTTTAATTTGCATTTACAAATTAATGCAACTACTCAATCATAAGCTGGTATTGATGTACACATCACACATTGAAATAAGTGCCGATGTTTCGGCCAGAACTTCTGTGGCTCGACAAGGTTTTGTGGCTTCTGACGACGGTCAAAATGGTTGCTTCTTCTCGTCTTAAAGCGGCGGTGTTTGTTTACGCTCGTCAGACTTTAATCCCAGGTTTCTTGTGTGGCAGGCCTGTCAGTCAGACGGCTGACAGCAGCACCACGGGGCCCCGTGGCTCCTGCACAGACACGCCAGCAGGACCGCTGGAGGAGACCACAGAGTGAACTCAACCACAAACAAATGCTGATAAGCCTCCCTGGTCCAGCAGTAAATTAGCCAAAAACAACATCTTTGTGGTGATCGGGTGACAGACACACAAACACACACACGCGCACACACACACGCACACACACACACACACACACACACACACGCACGCACGCGCGCACACACACACACACACACACACACACACACACACACACACACACACACACACACACACACACACACACACACACACACACACGCAAACACACACGGAAGTTTGGGCATGCCATTTTGTGACCTTCACAATAGAACTAGTTGAACTAGAAGTGTGTTATTACTTGTCAGCTGCGTGGGATGCTAACCACCAAAGGAATGGAGATATAAATATGCTAGGAATTTCCTCACAAGGAAGAAAATAATACATTCCCTCAATTAATTCACCTTTATTATTGCTGTGATAAAAGCAACTGGAACTGCATATTAATTCATATAAAAATAGCCTACTTATAAATATATATATATATAAAATTTATTCTCTATATTTTTTAATTATATATGAATCATGTTATGTAAGTACACTGTTCACTAAAATCTGCATCGTCACAGACCTCCTGTGACAATGATTTGGGCTGACATGACACGTGAAGAGGCACAAACCTGATGTTTTGCTTTTGTCCCGGTTTAACCTCTCCACCACCACATAGAGCATGGAGGCTAACCTCTCCACCACCACATAGAGCATGGAGGCTAACCTCTGCACCACCACATAGAGCATGAAGGCTAACCTCTCCACCACCACATAGAGCATGAAGGCTAACCTCTGCACCACCACATAGAGCATGGAGGCTAACCTCTCCACCATCACATAGAGCATGGAGGCTAACCTCTCCACCACCACATAGAGCATGGAGGCTAACCTCTCCACCACCACATAGAGCATGAAGGCTAACCTCTGCACCACCACATAGAGCATGGAGGCTAACCTCTGCACCACCACATAGAGCATGAAGGCTAACCTCTGCACCACCACATAGAGCATGAAGGCTAACCTCTCCACCACCACATAGAGCATGGAGGCTAACCTCTCCACCACCACATAGAGCATGAAGGCTAACCTCTCCACCACCACATAGAGCATGAAGGCTAACCTCTCCACCACCACATAGAGCATGAAGGCTAACCTCTCCACCACCACATAGAGCATGGAGGCTAACCTTTCCACCACCACATAGAGCATGAAGGCTAACTTCTCCACCACCACATAGAGCATGAAGGCTAACCTCTCCACCACCACATAGAGCATGAAGGCTAACCTCTCCACCACCACATAGAGCATGGAGGCTAACCTCTCCACCACCACATAGAGCATGAAGGCTAACCTCTCCACCACCACATAGAGCATGAAGGCTAACCTCTCCACCACCACATAGAGCATGGAGGCTAACCTCTCCACCACCACATAGAGCATGAAGGCTAACCTCTCCACCACCACATAGAGCATGAAGGCTAACCTCTCCACCACCACATAGAGCATGAAGGCTAACCTCTCCACCACCACATAGAGCATGAAGGCCGTCCAACACCACTCTGTTTGGTGCCGGCAGGGGACCAGTTCATAGGGTAAGGTAATGGTATTGGACACCCCATCACCTCCACCAGCACCCTATCCCTGTCCTTCTGCTACTCCTTCTTCTTCTCCTTCTCCCTCCTCCTCTTCTTCTCTGAATGGTAATCCTTGGGAAAGTTCCCCCCGTAGTGGTTTGTTTGAAGCCAGCCAGTGGCTGTCCGGCTAAGTACGCCCTCCAGTCATCTGAGTCATTAGATTAGGCTTAGGCACGGCCCCCACAAAAGCATTCCCTATCGCCGTTTGTTTCAAGGAGAGAGGGAGAGAGTGAGAGTGAGAGAGAGCCAGGGAGAGAGAGAGGGAGAGAAGAAGGGGGGAGACAGAGAGAGAGAGGGAGGGAGGGAGGGAGAGAGAGCACAAGAGAGAGAGAGAGGGGAGGAGAGACAGAGATCCCAGATCCTCCAGGAATAAAGAGGCCCTGTTGAAGGCGGTATATGAAACATCACAGCCCACCAGAAGCTCTTCACTTCCACAATACAGTGTGACTTGTTTTCTTCCAAAACCAACGTTGGCCGCTTTTTTTTTTTTAAACATAGTTGTTCAGAAGGCTGGATTTTTCTTTGTTTGTTATAAAGTAAAGCACATGTGCAGCAGGTTTCATATGTTATTTCATTTTA
The DNA here is from genome assembly GCA_036785325.1 of Urophycis tenuis. Classification (NCBI taxonomy): domain Eukaryota; kingdom Metazoa; phylum Chordata; class Actinopteri; order Gadiformes; family Phycidae; genus Urophycis; species Urophycis tenuis. The sequence goes on along the minus strand of JAXIVH010000001.1, from coordinate 2,406,353 downwards.
AAGTGACGTGTTTTGTTTCAGATCCTGCCCCGCGCTCCTATTAGCCATGCGTTTTAAGCTTCGCCCCTCACAAGTCTCCTGAGTTTTCCTCCATGCCCGCTGTGTCTTACACAGATCTACCACGGCAGTTATAAAGGGCCTCCGGGTTGGCGTCAAATCTCTCATTTTGAATGTAGTTATTGTCAAGGCTGTTGATACCGTAATTGATCTGAAACAACCAAGAAAAATCAGAGATGAAAAGATAAGCAGTGAAACTCAACCCCCCCCCCCCCCGACACAACCCTGTGATCGCGGATCCACTGCCAAACGCCTTTCACAGTTTGTGGCGTTGTGCAGCATCCACTCTTTGCTTTTTCTTTATTTGACTACTCTCGCCCACCGCTATCCTCTCCATTGAAGTGGTATTGAGAAGAAGCTATGTCTGGTGAAAGGGACTGATGAAATAGTTCCCACCGGGGGAAGACCTTCCACATTTGGCTCGACTGGAGACAAGGGGCCCGAGGAGGCCATTTTGTGGGAGTCGTAGTCCCGGACATGTCAGGGTTGTTGACAGTCTGAGCTCAGGATTAGCAGGGCCTGCGTTGCTATTCGGCAAAGGCCTAATCCCCTGCTGTATCCTAATCTATTTAGCAGGCATGCTAAGGGGATTTCCATATGAAACTGTACACAGGGTGCTAGCTGCTGGAACTGTACAGTATCACAACGCGTAATATTCACCCTTTAACCTTTTTAACCACCGGTGTCTAGGGCAATATCAACATTAGCAACCGTAACAGTCGGCCTGGACATGTGTGTGTACACAATGTTGGGATGAGTTTGCATATTGTTCAGCTCTTATTGAATAGAATTGCAAATGCACCCCCACAAAGTTAGCAGTGTTGGAAAATCTAAACTATTGTAATTGTAATTAAAAAAGTAAGAAGTAGTTCATCCCTTTCTTACAAAACCAAAATGTTACATTTAGATATAAATAAATCTAAAGTTGGGTATAACAATACAGCAGCTCAGATGTCCCGAGGAGCCCTCACTGGGTGTGGAAGTATGAAGGAACATGTTGTCAGTTAAATGGATCAAATACTAATGTGCCCACAAATAACCACCAACTATTAAGAACAATTTAAGTTTTACAGTTTTATTATTGAGTACATTTGCAAACCACTACCAATGATAATAATATGCTAACTAAAAGTACATAATATACTGTACATTGGTATAATATGTTAAATTAGGGTAAGTAAATCCTCCTCGCCTATCTAAAAAAAATTGCATGCAGGATTTTTACAATTTGTTTGTTTAAAATAATGAACATTGTAGAGTGCAGAAAGAGATATTTGTGCATTACAGTACAATAGAATTGTTATTTGCCGTTTGTTTGGGCAGAGCGAGATCAGTGGAGTGTGGGGATCTTCTCAGACTCGTGTGACAGACAGAAGAGAACACCTCTGGTCCCCCTTATCACCCAGCCAGACCTACAGGCAGCAGGGCCACCTTCCAGACCTTCCAGACCTTCCAGACCCCAATCCCCGTTAGCTCCACCTGCGGACAGAGGCCACTGCCAGCCCATCTGGGAAGCGGCCTCATATGTGGTCGCACCTTCTGTAAATAATACAGGATGGAAATGACAGTAGAGGCCAATGAGACGGGTTCGTCCACCAGCCCAAGGAGCAGTGGAGGCGGAGGCTGTACTTCATGTCTTCTGAAGCAGAGTCTTGTGGAAAGCAGGACTGGAGGCGGAGGGTGTCAGATATCATGTGCTTTACCTGGCCCTCTTGAAGCAAAGTAAGCAGCAATTCCTTTGTGTAACTATAGCGTATACATGTGTGTTTCTGTATGACAAGAACAGGGACACATGCTTAGGAGAGGAGGCCAGTATATCATTCAGAGCAGGTGGTTAGGGAGATTGTCTCAAAAGACGCACACACACACACGCACACACACACACACACACACACACACACACACACACACACACACACACACACAAACACACACACACACACACAGGGATCCACATAGGTTGAACATTGCAGGACGTGTGTTGTTGCTGTGCTGTCCTCAGTTGGATGCTGGTGTCCAGGACTCGGGGCTGCCGGTGGTGTGTGCAGGAGGGAGCTGGCGGTGGCCTGCATACTGGCACACAGAGGAGCAGCAGGACGCGGCCCAGACAAACACACACGTCACGTCGGCCGGCCCCGGGCTGACTGCTGTTTACCCAAACCTGTTTGTCCAGCTGCGTGGCGTCCTCTGAGGCCGCGCGGCGTGGGCCGGGACCCGCGGTTAATTAAAATCGTGATTTGTTCGTTTTCACGTTGGATCAACAGCGTTGTACGTATTAGCGCCAACATGAGCGACTAAACACACAGCGGGGGGGGGGGGGGGGGGGGGTGGCGGACATGTTTGCTAACCTGCCCGCTGCAGCTCTGGGACAAGCTCACCGCGGCAGGGCAGCCGGGGAGCCGCTGGGTTTGAGGAGGATGGAGGGAGTGTGGATCTCTGGTCTGCTGTACGCTCAAGAAGTCTCTGTCCTCTCAGGAGACTTTCAGGGGACGTCTTCCATTCAATAGTCTGCTGTTATATTATACTCTCTTATTGTTACTTATGTGTTGTAGACTGTATGTTATATTATACTCTCTTATTGTTACTTATGTGTTATAGACTGTATGCAGTTACATGAACAACATCGTTCAACCCTCTATCACCCGGAAACATGCTTACACATGCAGTATTATCTTTTGTCTTATCTCAGGTTTGTTTTCTGTCTTCTTTCTGTTTTTCTTGGTGTGAAAATATCTGACAAATTCCCCAGACAAATTCTCAGTGGTTCCTAACAATGACTGATTGTGGGCCATCACAATACAGAAAGAAGTCACACAAATGCAAATTCAGTGTGCATGATTTACACAACGTAATTTACACCAATGAGAAATCTATATTTTATACATTCTATATTCATCATATTATTAATATCATTAATGTTATTATTTGTTTTTGTGGCTACCTTTTCATTCTGCTAGAATTGTGTTTAAATTAGAAAAAGACAACTACAAGCTAACATATTCAGCCAGTATGATTTTGATATTAAAGTTTTAACGGTAATAATAACAACTATTTGTGTTTTAACAATGTTTTATTATAAAGACACGAATGTACATTTTAATTTTTCATGGAATACTGACATCTCGTGTCTAGTTCACATTTTTCATAAAGACCATTAGCAAAATCTTTGACCTTATAAACAAGTGCTGCAATTCAATCTCCAAAATACAACACCATAGGCTGGACAATGAATTTCTGAACAAGATTCAAGTTGAATTTGATATAAACGAATATTAGCAAACTGTAAATCATAGCAGCATCAATGTTTTTCTGATTATTTCTATAGTTTTTTTCCCCAAAACAAATGTTGAAAAGACCCCTGCTAAAATGTGTCATGCTTTCAAATAATTGATTCCAAATTCCCAAATCTCCTGTTTCCAGCTGATGTTTTGTCTGATGAATGCGATAAAGGCTTTAAAAATGGTGGATGGGTCATTTTCTTGATGAGTCTTTGAGTAGAAAAATAATCCTGCAGGAGTGGATCTCTGTATCCAATGTCACCCTCCACTACCGGCAGAACCAAACACCCTGAACCCACGGCCCGCTGGACCACATACTACATCTGTGCATCATTTCAATTCAACTCAATGAAACAAATAAACTTAAAACATCTCAATAAATGTCTCTACTATTGCTTCAAAATGTCTTCCAACGAAAAAAGAAACAGCAACCGAACAAAAGGAATACTTCTTTGAATGGGGATATGCAAAAAAGAAACCCGAAGGAAAGTTGTCACAAGACTTGGAAGCGCCAGGAGGCCTGGTCTTTGTAGTCCAAACAGTCCGCCGTGTTGTTGAAGCTTAGCTTCCACGCCGCCGCCGCCGCGCTCTGCTCCTTGTAATCCAGACAGTCCGTGGAGTTGAAGGCGAGCCCCGGAGCGCTGTAGCCCTGGTGGTGGTGTGGGTGGTGGGGGTGCGGGTGGTGGTGGGGGGGCGGGTGATGTGGGTGCGGGTGGTGGTGGTGGGGGTGGTGGTGCGGGTGCCCTGACGTCTGTGCGATGTGATGCGGGTGGCCAGACATGGAGGAGCCGGCCATGGGGCTGAGCTGGTGCGCGGGGTGCTGGGTGGGGTGATGGGTGGGGTGATGGGTGGGGTGCTGGTGGCCGTGGTGGTGGGAGTGCAGGGGCGCCAGGTAGGAGCTGCACTCCACGCCCCCGAAGTAGGAGGCTGGCGAGGCGGAGGCCGCGTAGCCCTGGCCGTACGCCGCCGCCGCCGCCGCCGCCGCCGCCGCCGCCGTGCTCTGGCTGTAGGACACCGGGTAGGAGGGGGCGGGGCCAACGCCGGCGCCGGAGGAGGAGGCGGAGGCCGACCGCTGCATGCAGGAGGCGCTGGTGGGGCCGGCGGCGTCGGGCAGCGTGGGCGGGGCCGGGGAGATGGGGGCGGGGCTCCAGATGGAGGTGACGGGGGTGGCGACGGAGGTAGAGGCCAGGCCGGCGCTGGAGGCGTTGGAGGTGTGGGTGGAGGAGGAGGAGGAGGAGGAGGAGGAGGAGGAGGAGGACACGGCCGGAGGGCTGAACTGACCGCTGCTCTCCGAGCCCGTGCTGTCCCGCGCCGGCGAGGACTTCTTCTTCACGGGCCGGGCCTTGGCGCTGCCGCTCTGCTGCTGCTGCTGACGGCACTTGGCCCTACGGTTCTTAAACCACACCTACAGGAACCACAAGGGGTCAAAAGGTCACGCTCACACTTCAGGGCGCAGGTTCTATTTCAGCATTAGGAGAAGGTGGGGGGGGGGGGGGGGGGGGGGGGGGGATAGTGAAGTAGTAGTTGTGTGAAAAGATTAAATAAGTTAATTAATAGTTTTTCTTCTAGTTATCATGGTAATTATTAAGTAGTAGTTGTATGAAGGAAAAAATTAAGAAATAAAGATAAATTAAATAAGTGAATGAATAGTTTATCTTCTGGTTATTATTAGGCCTCTAATAACTGATCATCAGGTAGTCTTGAAGGAGCCGCCATCACGGCGCTCTGAACGCGCGCTCCTCAGAGCAGCAGTCAGTCCAGTTTTGACTGATCGCAGCTCTGGCGACACCACTTTAGATGACCGCAATCGTAAGACTGATAATTGTTTTATTCACTCGAGCGAGTTTCGCATAGTCCATTCGGGGGGTGGGGGGGGGGGGAGGGGGGGTCACGAGCCGCAAATGTGTGTCGTAATTGACTCGGACCAACCTGTACTCGGGACTCGGGCAGGTTGATCTTCAGCGCCACCTCCTCCCGCATGAAGATGTCGGGGTAGCGCGTCTTGGCGAACAGCGACTCCAAGATGTCCAGCTGCGTCCTTGTGAACGTCGTCCGCTCGCGCCGCTGCTTCCGCGGATTCCCTGGAAATAAATGGACTGATCATTATAAGCATATTCACTATTATAATATGTAATATGTTATACAAGTTTAGCAAAGAATTGACATTAGCCTAAATATTAAATATTAAATACTAAATAGTACAGCCTTATATAGAATTATTATTATTATTATTATTATTATTATTATTATTATTATTATTATTATTATTATTATTATCTTTTTGAATATAACCTAACAATTAAACCATAAATATGTTTAAATTATTGTCAATGTATTTTTCCCCACTTCATTCCAACATTGCAGTAGCGGTCAAATGTCTGATTCAACGAGACGAACAGCGCGTCCTGTAATAAGGGCTTCTCACCGGGGTAGCCTACAGAGGGGTGCAGCAGGTCCATGGCCGCGCCGCTGAGGCCCAGGCCGTTCATGCCGTAAGGGGCCTGCTTGAGATAGGACATCATGCTAGAACCGGGACCGGGACACCAGCCGCCGCGCTGAAAGGTTCGATCGGCCCGGGGGTTGCGGTCCTTAAACGTTCCTGCACAAAGAGAAAAGGCCGGCGTGTAAACCAAATACATAGATAAGTTGATGAGATGAGACGATAACAACCTGGAGTACTGCAAATCCACGAAGGCCGATAGAACATATTTGGGGGGACGAGGAGGCCATTGGCTACACAATAAAAGCCCACGATTCGAAATTAAAAATATCTAATTGCACAGCAGCATCGAACGTATTTACACTTTCACGTGTAAATAACAACCATCCCTTGTGGCCTAAGTGCCAGTTAAGGGACGTGGTCCAATAGCCATATACCATAAACTCGTTTACAATTAAACAACTACGAACCAAATTAGTCCTATCCTGCTATTCTATTTGATCACATAAATGGGATGGATTTGTGAGGAGGAGGCCCGTGATATGACGTGTTGGTTAGTGGAGGCACATTGACGTCTTCATTTAAGTCACAATAATTACAGAGATTTTGTTTTTACAGGGCTGTACCTTTTTTGTTAAATTAAAGTTACAAACGTGTCATTTAAATGTGTTCTTATGATAAATGATAAATATGTTATTACCTTTGAGGCATAAAAGTAAGTGCATCTTAGCATAGTCAAATAATAAAAGGCGAAATAAATGATCCTACAACCTCGCCGAATTGTTTTTTCTGAAGAGCAACGGTTCGGGTTTATTTTATCAGAGGATCTGAAAATAATCAATTAATTTCAGAAGGCTAAATCAAACAATTGTACTGAGCGCAGTTTAAATCAGAGTTACAAATCGAGTCATACAGACCTTGGCATGACCTTTGATCACCCATATCATATCATAAATCAGGCCTACATTCACATGCCTAATATTGGAAGAAAATACCATGTTTTTAAAGTTTGTGATTTCCTAACTACAAAAAAATGTAGCCTATTCCTAATTTTTTCTCCATGGGTCTTAGTTTAAAACTTTGACAAGACACGGGACGAGTTGTAATGTAATTTACATGTGTATGCGGGGCTAAAGGACATAACGGGACGTAGTCAGTATTAATGTGGTCCGGCCACCTAATGGGTGACTACATGTGGCTCCCAGCACGGAGAGCTGCCGCTCGCGGGCGGACGGGCTGCTGCCGTGTAGCCTATTTGTATTGATGCGTAAACACTTGGGCTGCGGCATTTCCATAACCACAGGAGATGGGGTGAATCTCATGTAAATAACCGAAACTATGTGCAAATTAAACTCCATTAGCATGCAGATTATATCTACAGGGGGACAATTAACAGAGCGTGTGTGTTATCAGCAAAAATAAATTACTGCAACCCGAACGTCCCGTTTGACTAAGTGCCCCCAATCAAGGGCCACCGACTTCGGGTGTAGTTTTTTTTTTAAACTCGGAAGCAATAACATGGGCAATTATAAATAGCCTCAACACCTGTATAAGTCAATTGTTTAATTTGCATTGATGAACTGGGCATCAAATGTCTTTGGCTATTATGTTGCTCTATAAGATATTCTAGAGAGATCCTTTCTAGTCAGGCTATGTAGAATAAGCCATGCCAAAAAACAAAAACAAACACAGTATTTGTAGCCCCATAGCCTTAACCGCTTGTAATTTTTCACGCAAATTGCCATTTAAACTCAAATATAGGCCTATGCATTTCAATGCAGTTTTGATTACTCAAGACAACATTTTAAAAGTACGCATAAAGCGAGTAAAATCACAACGGGATACGATACGCCTTATTATAGGAATCATATTATCAACACTAATAATAATAATAATAATAATAATAATAATAATAATAATAATAATAATAATAATAATTCCATGACTCACCTTATGACAGCCTTTTGTATGTTTTTATTTCCCTTCGCAATGAAGCCAGAAAGATCCAGTGTTACAAATATCCACATGCAGTTGGTCGCGGAGGAGCAGCGTAGGTGTGTTGCAGCCCAAAAGGTGCGCGGAAAGTGTCCAGGGGAACACGACCGACTAGTGTCGACAGAGAGGCCTGTAAACGTCGCGGAGGTCCGACTGTAGATGCAGGTCTACTCGGGGAATCATCAAAAGCACATTTTCACCAGTAAGTGCGGGTTGATTTAGCTTCAGGTGCACAACTTGGGAAAATGATTGCCAATGTTGACGGATCATTGATCGCCCTCTCGTTACTCAGTGCTTGTATGAGTGTAGGACAAACACGGAAACGCCCACCTCACCCAATCCCAGGGCACGTGAGTCTTAAAAGGCGTCAGAATCGACCAGTCAGGAGACCGCTTTCAATAAGACCCACCCCCGTTGGAATCTAAAATAAATCTTTACCACGTGAGCGCATAATTGTGAGAGGAAAAAAAGAACAGAAAAAAGTTTGACCTAAAATGAAAATTAGACCAGGCTCGGATATTTCTGGGTTAATGGTTTTTGTTAGATTGCCAGACTTTAAAAGTACGTTTAACTATTTCGATGAATGAAGATAAAGTTGTGGTTTAGTATTTAACCTGCAGTTAAATTGCATGTCTCAGTCCAAAGTTCGATGATGTAAATATATGCCTACATATTTTCCCGAATAGCTTATAAAATATATGAGATCATATCTGTAGGCCTATGTTAAATGTATTTTTGTCAATTTAAATGCAGAGGCTAATTCAAAGTAGGCCCACGCCTAGTTTTTCGCGTATACGCGAAAAACTAGACTTATTTGTCAACGTCGATTTTTTTTTAATATCAAAGGCCTCCATAATATATTTTTATCAACCTAGCCCGGGTTTTCTTGAGAAAAATTATGTAGAAGAAATTAACCTTTTCTTTTAAGTAACAATCGCATAGTCTCTGCTTTTGATTATTTATCTCACTTATAGAACCTAGAAATAAGATTGATTAGCCGGACGCACGCAAGCTACGGCCATTACAGGCCTCTTCACAAACTCACACCAAATTCATTATTATTGTTACTCGGTAACATTTTTTTCCAAATATAACAATTAAGTGGGACATATTAATAATCAACATAACAACACTGATACTAATAATACTACAAATAATAACAATGATAGTATCTCTATTAATAATAATTATAATCATCATAATAATCATAGTAAGACTACAAACATGAATGAAACTGCCCCCTGATTACTGACGTGATTACGCAGATGCCATTAGGTACCATTGAACGAGAAATGTGCGACTAATGAATATTTAAATGTTATTTCATTAAACGTTCAATCCCCATTGGACATTCACTAGTGCTTTAATAGGCTGTCCCGGTGATTAAGAAACGCACGTTCATCTGGTGATAAATAAACCTGATAAATAAACGAGATGTTTGTAAATTAAGGGCTTCTGTGGGCGCTAGGCCTATATTGTTATC
>JAXIVH010000001.1:2379600-2387100 GCA_036785325.1 Urophycis tenuis | reverse complement strand
ACACTTCTTTACATTAGATTAGATTAAACTTGATGATCATTGTGCATGGTACAGGTACAATACCAATGCAAAGGAATGCTATACTTTATGTCCAGTGATGGACAGTGGAAAGGTACAATATGCAAAAGGGAGGGCAAGTGTAAAGTTGTGAGCACAGTACGACCAGCATGTGTACATTTGATGATTGCAGAGTACAGCCACATGTGTAAGACAGTTTGATTCCATGGCCCAAGACGAGCCATAGGAGTGTTCCATGGTACGAGCATGACTGCTCAAGAAACAGCACTAGTTTGTCAAGTGTCTGCCTGCCAAAACAAAAACATAATTCCACTTATTGTCAGTGGCAACATTTTATTATAATTTCGGCATTGAAATGCATTTTGATATCACATCGAGTGAGAAATGTATTTTATTTTCAGAAGTTAAGGCAGTTAATAACTTGATAAAGGGTTTCTATCGATGCCATGGTGATGGATAGGGAGGCTGCTACACCTGAAGCCAGGCAGCTTGCATGTTGTTAATGATTGTCTCTGCGATGTGTAGCCATCTCAGCTGCTGTGTGGATGTGATGTAACTGGTGTTCTTGTAGCACAACTGACATTTTCATTTCACATCGCTTCTGCTGAAAATCCATCCCAACGGTTTTTTTTTAAATGTACATTTTGTTTAACAAGACAATCATGACAAGTGAATACCGGTTTTTGAAGCGTGAATGCAATCAATAAAGTAAAGATTTTCACAAGACTGTGAGCGTGAGAGGGTGAGGGACCCAGGGAGTGAGCTAGAGGTCTTGTATGGAAGAGGGCCTCAGAAACAACATGGATGATGTTCCTGTTGGGGGCCCTACAGGAAGTGACTCACAAAGCAGGAGCACATGCACCATTGAAACGTATCGCAGATAAAAGGTGTCACACATCCATCTCAATTCACTGGCAGGAGATAGCAACTTGGCCATTAGAACTTTAAACAGGGGCGCCTGGGGATTGCTCTGTGAAAACCTCAGTCTCTATACAAAGAAGGGGCCATGCGCGGCTGCATTGCCCTCACCCTATGGACCCTTCATGGGCATTATATGTTGATGTGTTGAATCGGTAGGGTGGAGGTGGCTGAATCGATAGGGTGGAGGTGGCTGAATCAGTAGGGTGGAGGTGGCTGAATCGATAGGGTGGAGGTGGCTGAATCGGTAGGGTGGAGGTGGGTGAATCGGTAGGGTGGAAGTGGCTGAATCGGTAGGGTGGAGGTGGCTGAATCGGTAGGGTGGAGGTGGGTGAATCGGTAGGGTGGAGGTGGCTGAATCGGTAGGGTGGAGGTGGGTGAATCGGTAGGGTGGAAGTGGCTGAATCGGTAGGGTGGAGGTGGCTGAATCGGTAGGGTGGAGGTGGCTGAATCGGTAGGGTGGAGGTGGCTGAATCGGGAAGGGTGGAGGTGGGTGAATCGGTAGGGTGGAGGTGGGTGAATCGGTAGGGTGGAGGTGGGTGAATCGGTAGGGTGGAGGTGGGTGAATCGGTAGGGTGGAGGTGGCTGAATCGGTAGGGTGGAGGTGGGTGAATCGGTAGGGTGGAGGTGGCTGAATCGGTAGGGTGGAGGTGGCTGAATCGGTAGGGTGGAGCTCTGGGAAGAATTTCATCTTAAAATGTCAGAAGAGGGCCGCGGGGTGAGACGTCATGGGGGGAAGCTTCCTGAAGGGCTGGAGCCCCCAAATTGATAATCTTATACGTCCTTGAGCCCCGCCTGCTTATAAAAGAGACCCAGGTCTCTGGCTCATGTCGCGGAGTGAACTCTGCGCTGTGCTGTGTGGTCACCAGAGAACGTCTGAATAGAATGCTTTGGCAGCCATTTTGACCGTTTTCTTTGCTGGTAATCACATGAAAGAGACACGTCAGGACCCTCAGGGTCTTGGCTGTTGAACACCTTGTATCATGAGACCGCAGTATCAGACTGGGGAACTGTACACGAGATGTACACAATGTATGCAATGCAATGAGCAATACACCTGGTAACCACATGAAGACATTATTTCTCTAGAAGCACCAGGTTACTACAAAGCAAAGCAAATGTTAGCTGCTGACGTAGCCTAACATATCATTTTAAAACTAGCTTAACATATTATATTGAGGATGCCAATGAACAGATCATCAAATATAAACAATAATAATACACATCACAATTCACTTTCACAGAACGCAGGGAACATAGAAGTATCACATAATAACTTAAATATGTATTTTGTCACCACCATTGTAACAGGTGCTTAAAACCTTTCCATCTACCAATGCAACTGCAAAAGGACTGGGGAGACTGGAAGGGGGTTTACTCCCCAAGTCTGCAGGGGCACAAATGGAGTCCCATGGGCTCTACCAAATTAAAAGCATGGCAAGTGGAATAATATCATTCTGCTACACTCCCTCCCAAGTGTCCTTGACCCCTAGGTCACCTACTAATGACATCACTTCATGTAGGGCTAGAGCCTCCAACTTTATCATTTTTGTAGACCTTAATATAAAACAGACCAGACATCTCCATCTCACTCCGAAAACATTCTGCGAGACTTGGTTAACAAACAGACCAGGATCAAGTGAAAGGTAACGAACAAAGTAGTTTTTCTCTGGGACCTTTTCCATAATGTTAGAATATCATCTGAGCTTGTGGCAAAAACAATCACCTTTCCAGTATGAATACTGACCAGCACTATTGCCCCAAAGGATTACATTGCAGCCCTTTCTCATGGTTTACTGCTATAGTGCTCTAGCTAAATACCGGACCAGTTAAAAAATGTGTTGTCCACAATTAGTCTGTTAGACCCAAAATGATTGGAAATTAGGGTCCAGGTTGAATTTTTTTTCAGATGAGAGCACTAAGAAGGAATAATATGCTGAGGAATTAGTTAAAACGGCTAACGGCTAATTAGTTTGTTGAGTGAGATGTTACTGAAAACATCTCTGCATAAAGTCCATGAAGTGTTGAGCATCAGGTGGAGTGTGTGGTCATTGCTCTGTGGAACACAGCACTCATACATAACTCATACATAACCTCATACATAACTCACAGCAATCAACAGATTTAGACATCTCATTGTTAAGAACTATATCTCATGTTACGCCTACTCAGAGCAATTGGAATGGACAGGGTCAAACCATACTTGACTCAACTTTTTGTAAGCTACCAGATGGGCTTTGAGGTGTGTGCATAAAATAATGAAGGAATAACATTTCAGGAGCCAAAAACCTTTATAAAATAATCACTATTGTATTTTTATTCTGAAAAAAAGCTGTCTTCAGTGACAGACACAGCTGTTTTGATCTCTTCCTTATGTACATTCTTCGTGCTAACTGGAGGTATTCCTATTGCATTGTATTTACTATTTTGCCCAACAAAGAGGAAATGGCAAACATAATTTAAAACCTGATGGATTTGTGCTTTATTCATGTCATTTGTAGTGGACTGCAAGTGTAACGTTCAACTCAGTAATTGTTATAAGTAGTAAGTGTTTCTGAAAGTGATATCACAGATTTACAAATGAAATGATTCCATCCAACTCATCCCAGAGGGCTGAAGAGGAGCAGCTGTAATGATATTTACATTGAGCCTGACGGCCCTTAAGCTGAACATCTCTAGCGCTTGTTAACGTGTAAACACTCATTTGATAAGCCCTCACGTTTTACTAGCGCTGCTCATCATTATAATACGTGAAGCAAATATTGGTTGTGTGCTGTGATGGGTGGTGTCATATGATAAAGAAATGCTTCGCTGGCAGAATGAGAGCCAGCCAGCGAGCAGGGCTAGTTATATATACAACCAGTGGATTTCCTCAGATATATATTTATGAAAGAGTAAAAGTTAATTTAGGCAAATCTGCTGCTGAGCTTCTCTAGCGCAGCCCCTTGAACTGTGACCTCATGGGGGGTGGCGGTGGGTGGGGGGGTGGGGAGGGGGGGGGTAGGCGCCAGGTTTGAGTCCCAAAGGTCTTTGTGCTCGTCAGAGTGACCCGAGCCTCAAATAACCAAATAAGATTAAGATTACAATCTTTGCTAGTGCAACATTAAAACGATAAGGCTAATGAGAGAGGCTCGTACCCTTGATACGCTAGCTGCTGATACGATAGCTGCTCCATCGGCCCACAGGAAATCCTCCCAGAAAGAGCAGCAGGAAGGAAGCCTTTGTTTAGAGCCTAAAGTTATTTTCTTCTAAAAAAATGTAATTTTGTAGCTGGATGGGGCGAGTCATCGCTATCGCCCGTTTGGTTGCTAAGCTAACCGGGCGAGCGCTTGGTGGCTAGATCGACAACCACCGGGTTTACACTAAGTGTTGCTCAAATAAATATCTTGGGGATAACAGCTTCCGACAAAGCTCAACTCTCGCCGGAATCCAACAGGCTGGGACTTTAAGCTGTTGTTGTGTTGGGGGTACAGCCCCCCTCTTTGCTTCAGATAACACATCTCGGGTTGACCCCAAAGGTAGGGGGAGCATTACAAATGAATCCCCGTTTTAATAAGTCTGTCTTAAGCCCAGGATATTTACGGCAGAAAGAGAAAGAGAAAGACAGGCAGGGGGAGGGAGAGGAGGCCAGAAATATATTAAAGCCTGTGATCACAGGCAGCTTTTCTTGTTTGTTATCCTTCTGTTTTCCCTTTAATCCAATACACACTAATCCAATTTGTCAATCACGCTTTGACCTGAACTTCTTGCTCATCTACGGCTTTCTCTTGGATATGCCTGTGAAGTGACCGGCCACTTCTTGTTACACAGCCACAGTGTCACATTGGAAAGGAGAAAACACTACACCTGTGAATTTAAACCCTGTATTAATAGCTAAAACACAAAAGGGGAATTGGCCGGATGGGTCAGTGGCCACTTGAGTATCACCTGAGTCCCATAAAGAACCAACACAAAAAGTACAGATGAGATCATTACATATAGTATTTATATTTACAAAAAAAATGATATCTTTGCGCTGGACAAGTGTGTGCCTCGCGGCTGAATATGCATGAAGAGCCATAATCAGATGTGGGCCAGTCAGCCGCTGAAGGGGAATACTGGGAGCACAAAGGGATTGATTTAATTACTTGGAGTGGGACGATGCTTTGGAGGGGCCTTGTTCTGCAGGAGTGAAAAGGCTGCCTGGTATCCCTTGCACTGCTTTTTGTGAGGGATTTGAGAGTGGCTGGGTGGAGGTGGAGGGGGTGGAGGGTGGAGGGTGCAGATGGCAGAGGTAGTCTAGCTTCTTAAGTCACCAAAACTAATCCCAAGTAGAAAGCTCTCCCTGATGAAAGGACATTCATTTATTGCAAAATGGACACAGGGCATTCTCTGTTTAACATCAATCCGGCTAACATTCATCCCAGTTCTGTTCAATTACCTTCCGCCTGTCGCAGTAAAGTACGGGCGCTGATGCATGATTTGCTATCATTTCTTCTGTTATGATTCGTAGAAACAAAAGTTAGACACCAGAAAAAAACCCTTCATTCTTGATGCTGTCGCTGAGTAAACTGGAATTGCTGAAGTGAAAAAAAAAGATGGTTTCTGTGCAGCTCGGTGCATGACTGTAGTTTTTTGGCAAAAAAATGGTAAATGACCACCATAAAATAAACAAGCCTACAGGCCTTGGTTTTGCACACAGATAACGTTTTTCAAGTGCCATTATGGCAGAGTCTAATCTTTCTCCCAGCCCTCCTCAACAGCTTCTGCTTTTGTCAAAGTGCAAGGGGGTGATTCAAGGATCTTAATGGTGGAAAACAAGGCACTCTGGTGTGTGTGTGTGTGTGTGTGTGTGTGTGTGTGTGGTGGTGGGGGGCATACCCCCCACCACCACACGGTGCTCACCTGATGGATCCTGAGAGGTGTCCTCCCCTCCCCCCATCCTTTCTTCTTTTTATTCACACATGAAACCACATCCAGCGGACACAATGGAGGGGAGCTGTGGGGCTGGTGGGGCTGGTGGGGCTGGCGGGGCCTGGCCGCTCCGCGGGCGACCGTGGAAACACAGGCCTTCATCATCTCACCGCAAGAGCCAAAAGCCATCATCCTATTACGCTGTGCGCCGGGCGGCTAATGTGTGCTGCGAGCCCCGCGCCCTTTTACTGGACAGCCTGCTCTCAGGGTGTGAGCCAGGGGGGGACTAGCTCACCTCTCGTCTGGGGAGCCCGTGGTGGTGGCCCCGCTGTAGTGAGGGCCCCACTGTAGTGAGGCCCCGCTGTAGTGAGGGCCCCGCTGTAGTGAGGGCCCCGCTGTAGTGAGGGCCCCGCTGTAGTGAGGCCCCGCTGTAGTGAGGGCCCCGCTGTAGTGAGGCCCCGCTGTAGTGAGGCTCCACTGTAGTGAAGCTCCGCTGTAGTGTGGGCCCTGCTGTAGTGAGGGCCCCGCTGTAGTGAGGGCCCCGCTGTAGTGAGGGCCCCGCTGTACTGAGGGCCCCGCTGTAGTGAGGGCCCGCTGTAGTGAGGGCCCCACTGTAGTGAGGCCCCGCTGTAGTGAGGGCCCGCTGTAGTGAGGGCCCCGCTGTAGTGAGGCCCCGCTGTAGTGAGGGCCCACTGTAGTGAGGGCCCGTTGTAGTGAGGGCCCCGCTGTAGTGAGGGCCCCGCTGTAGTGAGGCTCCGCTGTAGTGAGGGCCCCGCTGTAGTGAGGCTCCACTGTAGTGAGGGCCCCGCTGTAGTGAGGCTCCACTGTAGTGAGGGCCCCGCTGTAGTGAGGCTCCACTGTAGTGAGGGCCCCGCTGTAGTGAGGCTCCACTGTAGTGAGGGCCCCGCTGTAGTGAGGGCCCACTGTAGTGAGGGCCCGTTGTAGTGAGGGCCCCGCTGTAGTGAGGGCCCCGCTGTAGTGAGGCTCCGCTGTAGTGAGGGCCCCGCTGTAGTGAGGCTCCACTGTAGTGAGGGCCCCGCTGTAGTGAGGCTCCACTGTAGTGAGGGCCCCGCTGTAGTGAGGCTCCACTGTAGTGAGGGCCCCGCTGTAGTGAGGCTCCACTGTAGTGAGGGCCCCGCTGTAGTGAGGCTCCACTGTAGTGAGGGCCCCGCTGTAGTGAGGCTCCACTGTAGTGAGGGCCCCGCTGTAGTGAGGGCCCCGCTGTAGTGAGGCTCCACTGTAGTGAGGGCCCCGCTGTAGTGAGGCTCCACTGTAGTGAGGGCCCCACTGTAGTGAGGGCCCCGCTGTAGTGAGGGCCCCGCTGTAGTGAGGGCCCCACTGTAGTGAAGCTCCGCTGTAGTGAGGGCCCCGCTGTAGTGAGGGCCCCACTGTAGTGAGGGCCCCGCTGTAGTGAGGGCCCCACTGTAGTGAGGCTCCACTGTAGTGAGGGCCCCACTGTAGTGAGGCTCCGCTGTAGTGAGGGCTCCGCTGTAGTGAGGCCCCGCTGTAGTGAGGGCTCCGCTGTAGTGAGGGCCCACTGTAGTGAGGGCCCACTCAGGATGGGATGGGAGGATGGTAGTGATCTCATTACGGCGGCAGAGAGGAAAGGAATAATAACAAAAAGCCTGTATGTCAGCACCTCATCTTCTTTATTTCACTTCCCGCACTTTT
>JAXIVH010000001.1:2354600-2374600 GCA_036785325.1 Urophycis tenuis | reverse complement strand
GTCTTTTTTCCCCTACTAAATACACTTTGGATAAAAGGTAACTGATAAATGAAAAGAATGTATGTATATATATATATATATATATATATACTGTATATATATATATATATATGCTCTTCTTAATAGATTTTTTTTAATGCAAGTAATTGAGAAGGTAATAGAAATAAGTGTGTGTGTGTGTTTGTTTGTGTGCGTGTTTGTGTGTGTGTGTGAGCACATGTGTCTTTTTTGTGCGCCTGCATGCTTCCCTGTGTGTGTGTGTGTGTGCATGTGTGCATGCATGTGCGTGTGTGTGTGTGCGTGTGCGTGTGTGTGTATGTGTATGTGCGTGTGCGTGTGTGTGTGTGTGTGTGTATGTGTGTGTGTGCGTGTGCATGTGTGTGTGTGTATGTGTGTGTGAGAAGGGGAGGGGGCATTTAGTCCTAATATCTGTTGACAGTACCAAATCTCTTAGCATAATTGGCTCCACCTTCCCCATTAGCACCGGCTCTGTTTGGCTCCCCAGGG
The DNA here is from genome assembly GCA_036785325.1 of Urophycis tenuis. Taxonomy (NCBI): domain Eukaryota; kingdom Metazoa; phylum Chordata; class Actinopteri; order Gadiformes; family Phycidae; genus Urophycis; species Urophycis tenuis. Next base: position 2,374,093 of record JAXIVH010000001.1, on the reverse strand, counting down.
CATTTGTTAGAACAAATTTGAGGAGTGTCATATTGCACGCATTTCAGACAGCAGTAGCCCCACATTAGTGTAATGAATCAATCTGCCAGGCTAACGGCTGTGCTCACTCCATTAGCTTATCGGTGGCAGAGCATGTGAAGATAGAAATTCCAGCAGGGAAAGGATTTATTTCCTTTAAGATATCACACTAAGATGTAAGATGTATTCATTAATGGAACTGGAAACACGAAACTAACAATGGCGGCATGTATATGCATATAAAAACTGAAAAAAACGAAGGTTTTGCCTCAAAACAGGTAAAACAAAACACCTCCACCCAAAACAGAACATGACGGTGCAGGTGGGGGCGAGGAAAGAGTTTCAAGTGTCAGAATTCCAAACGTGGATGTTTTGCGGCCACGCGAGGCTGAAGACTTAAGGAAATAACAACTACTTGAGTAACGGAATGGGCCCTTTAGCAAATGAATGGCGGATGATTATTGGGGAGTCTCCCATTCACTGCTAATTAACTGATAGCATCTTTCCACACAGGGTTAGCATCACAATGGGACCCCTGCAGCAGGGCCATCCAGCTGTTAGTCGATTCAGCGAAACCAGAGCAGCTAGCGAGACACTGCTGCTAACCGACGGGCCGTCATCGGCTGATTAGAGCCTCCGTTTGACACAGAGATGTCATTAAGGCATGGCCCAGTCATATTTATATTTGAACCATTATTGGCGCAGGGGAGGTGGGCTGGCCGTGAGCAGGGTCAGCAGCACCCTGCACACACACTGCAACAGACCTCCATGGCACTCCGGCACCAAGGTGACTGAAGGGCTGAAGGCCACATGTGGTGGTGGAGAGAGACTGCAGGCAGGCCTGCTGCTCAGACTCCCCACGTCAGCACTGACTTCACTGTGCATTCAACAAAGTACCTCCAGGGCTGCTGGGTTTCATTTATTCTGTGATGCCCCATTTCATTGTATTATATTGTATAAACGACTTGAAACCATTGTTTGTGCAAAGTCGTTGAATATGTGTTTTAGTTAAAGAGTATTAACAGGGTCAAGCGTATATGCAGTCAGGTGATCCGCTAGCCATTTGGGACAGGATGATATCAACATAAGTTCACTCTTGTTATGTTATTAACCTCTGTTCACTCTTTGAGGCAGAAGTCCAGAGCAAACATGCACTTACTTTGTTGATGTATGATATATTAAGGTGTGTATGTGTGTGTGTGTGTGTGTGTATGTGTGTGAGTGTGTGTGTGTGTGTGTGTGTGTGTGTGTGTGTGTGTGTGTGTGTGTGTGTGTGTGTGTGTGTGTGTGTGTGTGTGTGTGTGTTCATAACCTTTACTAGTTTGCCACGCCACTCAGTGCTTAATCAAAACAAATAGTTTGGTAGAGCCATCACTGACACTGAACGAGAATGTCATTTTATTTTCAGCTTCAATGTCTCTCGAAGGACCATTAAGCCAACTGAATGAATCACTTTCAGTGGGCCTGAATACAGAGGAAATGCAGAAACAGATGTGATTACTGTCCTGCAGAAATATAATCTGTTCAGTAACAGTGACAAATTGTAGTTTTTTAGAGTACAAGATTACGCGGGTGTAAATATTTGGAACACGAGGGGCCTGAACTACAGCGTCTGCTGAACTACAGCGTCTGTTAAACTACAGCGTCTAACTACAGCGTCTGTTAAACTACAGCGTCTAACTACAGCCTCTGTTAAACTACAGCGTCTGCTGAACTACAGCGTCTGATGAACTACAGCGTCTGTTAAACTACAGCGTCTAACTACAGCGTCTGTTAAACTACAGCGTCTAACTAAAGCGTCTGTTAAACTACAGCGTCTGCTGAACTACAGCGTCTGCTGAACTACAGCGTCTGTCACTGGAAGGCCTCTGATACATGGCAATGTCTCTTTTGTGGAGCTAATCCAAATATCAATATCCACTTTATATGGGCCCCCGTTCTGTGGCCAAAGCAGCGCACACTGATACCACCTGCCCCTTAGTGCTGCTTCCAACACACACACACACACACACACGCACACGCACACGCACGCACACACACACGCGCGCGCGCACGCGCACACACACACACACCACAACAACCAACACAAGCGTTCCCATCCCATTTCTCCTAAAAAACCAAATGCTTTTTTTATCTGCAGACTCTCAGACAATGCCTAGAGGATCCCGTAGCCTAATCTCCCCCCCCCCCCCCCCCCCCACCACCACCACCCATCCCTTTATACCACTGTTAAAGAATGTTTGAAAGGGGTGACACCACCTACACGTGACACCACCTACACCCCCACCCCACCCCTAACCCTGCGAAAAGGGTGTTTGGTGAGGGAGGGGGGGCAACATCTGGGATAAGACACACAGAGGTGGGGGGGGGGAGCCTTGGGTAAGGAACAACAAAGGGAAGATTTGTATCCACGACAACATGTCTTCAGTTTTTTTTTATATTGATTTAAATGCTACAATCAAATAAGAGAAAGGGTTGAAAAATATGAACCAATCATTCTAAAGTAACTTGAACACCGAAGTGTTGAAATGTAAAGTGAAAGGGAGCAGGGGTGCCACAGTTTTTTTTGTCGACTAATGTAAACAAAGATAATGAGTCATTTAATCGATGAATCATTTTAGAGTGCATATTAGAGTCCAAAGTGAGAATTAATTTTAGAATGATCCATGACCCACATATAGCAATATAAAGCATCAAGTAACCACATTTTCTTTTATTTGATTAATATTCTGTCTATCAACTAATCAAGTTTTTCAGCTAATAGTTGCAGCTCTAAAATCACCATAGAAGAACTGAATGACATGTGATACTAATGAAATTTTCACCTGGTTTTAACTGCCATAAATGGCCCATTTGAGTAGATAGAAAACTAATGTGAGAAGACCAAAGAGCAGAACTGGGTCATGAATGATAAACCAGTGAAGTTGCGTCAGTGTCAGTCCGGCGGTTCAGAAAAGACACTCGCCCACTCACCGTTTGGAAGGGTATTATGTTTAAAAACACTTTATTTCCTCTTTCCTTCTGAAAGATTATACCAGTTATCCCCTCAAAGTTGAGTAAAAACGCCATTCTTGTGTCTTTAAGCTCTGGCATTGGAGGTCAATAAGACTATGGCTGCGCGTTACAAGACCCAGGCAGGGTGTAATCTGACTGAAGTTACATTCATTAAATGGTAAGCTCCTTTAGCAATACGCTCCTAAAAGAACTTTGCTGATAATATACTTAAAGCGGTTGCGGCCTGTTTGTTTCAAAGCCAGGAGACATTTAGCCATGCGGCTCACGTACGAGAGCTTAAACCTTTCTGGCTCCCAGTGAGAGGGGGCTGGGTGGCGGTGCTCTGGATAATGAGCTGCACCGGCTGGCACCACAAGTCAACTTCAACTTATCAAAGGAAAACATATTTTCCACGCAGCGCGTTTGGTCTGCACAATGCCACCCGCACTTTGTTCTCGGGCAACGATGGAACTTTCTCTGAACAATCGTTTCATAGATGCGCTGGGCTAATATAGGAACACATCGTTATTGCTCCACCGTGTTCAGATAAACTGTCGTACACTCAGAAAAATATGCAAAACGTTCACCTAATTATGAAGACATAACTAAAATCTCTTTTGTCCTCGCCAAAAGTTTCATGTGTGCTCACAGAGGAACACTTATATATGTGTATATATATATATATATATATATATATATATATATATATATATATATATATATATATATATATATATATATATATTGATATATGTATTTGCATATACAGGCACACATATATATGTGTATATATCAATATATAGCAGGTTCATTAAAGATAATCTTCAATGATATGTACTAAATATTTATATGTGTAGTAGTTTTGAGTAGTTTTACTAGAAGTAATGGGGGGTATTTAATAGAGGTGGTTTTTGAAATAATCAATCATCAATCAATTATCACCAAACATCAATTATTACATGAAACTGCATTCAGATTACCAATACCAGTTCCTTCTAGGAACCTAAGGAACTATTATATTGTATGTTTGTGTGGTTGGGTTCATACATGTACTGTCTCTATGTACTGTTCTATATTGCATGTTGTACTTCTGAAGCAAATTCCGCTTCTAATTACTAAATGGCATCTTTAACTTGTGTAGTGCTGAATTTAAACCGAACAAAATATCCTACAAATGATTGTCGATCGGGTTCCCCTGGTTTGTACCAGCCCTGACGCAGGCCCAGGTAGCAGGACTAATAGAGTGGTGATGCTGGTGTTATCCAGAGAGGTGGTGACGTGATGAAGTCATGGGTGGGGTTTGTTTAGAACCTCTGCCTCCACCTTCCCTGTCGGTGGCGGGGAGACCCTGCTGAACGAGCCCCTCTCCCCAGCCTCCCACCAAATATCACCCCTCTCAAATCAATTTCACACACCAACGCAACCCCCCCCCCCACACACACACACACACACACACACATACACTAAGCTCCTCCCTACTCATTAAGCATCCTAATTAGCATACATATGATATCAGTGGTAAACCATCAGTGGGCTGGTGATTCACAAGCGCTCCTGGATAATGGGAGGGTTGGACACCTATTAACCCCGGGCCGGTTGCACAGGGGCTAGGAAATCCCCTCGCTCTCTCTCTGTCTCTCTCCCTCTCTCTCCCCCTTCCTCCCTCTCTCTACCCCTCCCTCCCTCTCACCCTATCTCTCTCTCTCTCTCTCTTTCTCTCTCCAAAAGGGTGCTGATGCAGACCCCTACAAAGGTGTCGCCCTTTGTAAAAACACAAAATGGCAATTGGATTGATAAAAAAATCACAGATAAGCAACAACGTAGAAGAGAAAAAAAAAGAGAAGCTATACATTTGTTTAAATGCACTTCAAAGTAGTAATGAATGATACCATCGCTTCACGTCTTGGAGTTCTTTTTGTCTGTTTTCTCTCTCTTTCTCTTCATTCAGGCCCCACACATACACACACACACACACACACACACACACACACACACACACACACACACACACAGACACACACACACACACACACACACGAACACACACACACACACACACACACACACACACACACACACACATGCATACAAAAATCACAAAGCCACTTCAACAAATCCCTTCTTTAGCAATCGGTCACGGCCACAAGACAACAAGGAATAGGATGAAGTTGACAAATAACTGTTGATCCACCTTCATTCAGCCTTGTGCCTTTCCTTGCCTCCCTCCAACGGTTGGTGTTAGTATGGAGAGATACTATAGTGTTGATATACTACAGATAGACGCTATGGTGTTGGTATACTATAGAGTTATACTATAGTGTTGCTATACTACAGATAGACGCTATGGTGTTGGTATACTATAGAGTTATACTAGTGTTGCTATACTACATAGAGATAGTACAGTGTTGATACAGAGAGATAGTACAGTGTTGGTATACTACAGAGAGATAGTACAGTGTTGGTATACTACAGAGAGATGGTACAGTGTTGGTATACTACAGAGAGATAGTACAGTGTTGGTATACTACAGAGAGACAGTACAGTGTTGGTATACTACAGAGAGATAGTACAGTGTTGGTATACTACAGAGAGATAGTACAGTGTTGGTATACCACAGAGAGATAGTACAGTGTTGGTATACTACAGAGAGATAGTACAGTGTTGGTATACTACAGAGAGATAGTACAGTGTTGGTATACTACAGAGAGATAGTACAGTGTTGGTATACTACAGAGAGATAGTACAGTGTTGGTATACTACAGAGAGATAGTACAGTGTTGGTATACTACAGAGAGATAGTACAGTGTTGGTATACTACAGAGAGACAGTACAGTGTTGGTATACTACAGAGAGACAGTACAATGTTGGTATACTACAGAGAGACAGTACAGTGTTGGTATACTACAGAGAGATAGTACAGTGTTGGTATACTACAGAGAGATAGTACAGTGTTGGTATACTACAGTGTTGGTACAGAGAGATAGTACAGTGTTGGTATACTACAGAGAGATAGTACAGTGTTGGTATACTACAGTGTTGGTACAGAGAGATGGTACAGTGTTGGTATACTACAGAGAGACAGTACAGTGTTGGTATACTACAGAGAGATGGTACAGTGTTGGTATACTACAGTGTTGGTACAGAGAGATAGTACAGTGTTGGTATACTACAGAGAGATAGTACAGTGTTGGTATACTACAGTGTTGGTACAGAGAGATAGTACAGTGTTGGTATACTACAGAGAGATAGTACAGTGTTGGTATACTACAGTGTTGGTACAGAGAGATAGTACAGTGTTGGTATACTACAGAGAGATAGTACAGTGTTGGTATACTACAGTGTTGGTACAGAGAGATGGTACAGTGTTGGTATACTACAGAGAGACAGTACAGTGTTGGTATACTACAGAGAGATGGTACAGTGTTGGTATACTACAGTGTTGGTACAGAGAGATAGTACAGTGTTGGTATACTACAGAGAGATAGTACAGTGTTGGTATACTACAGTGTTGGTACAGAGAGATAGTACAGTGTTGGTATACTACAGAGAGATAGTACAGTGTTGGTATACTACAGTGTTGGTACAGAGAGATAGTACAGTGTTGGTATACTACAGAGAGTAAGCTGATCGCAGGCCAGTTTGACTGCTGCCACGGCCGACCGTGCACTTACTGCTGAGCTGTGCTGAGGAGCAGGATTAGACCTGTTCATAGGCTTTGCTGGGCTTTAATCTTTAATCCAAAACCATAATATAGACCGCACACCTTCGCCTGGCTGTCGCTCACCGTCAAACCACAAGATAAACCCACAGCCAAACACTTTAGTGTCAGAGGCCACTCAAACAAAAGCTATTTGTTCTGAGTCCCCAAAGCCCTTTGGTGGTTTAATGATGCGAGCGTGTACCGAGCAGCCAGAGATACAGCGGCCCGCAGGCTGCAGGGAAATAATAATAACAAAGCATCGAAATGCACTCTTAGGTTTCCTGGTGCTGAAAGGTAGGGCATGCCGTTGACTACATCCCTCTCGTCTCACAAGCCTGTTTAAACATCACATGACCAATCACATGCCGTACCTTAAGTAGACACTAGATGTGCAGCAGTGGCTGCTTTCAGCCACAGCAAACCAGAAGGTGAGAGGTCACGCATGCTGTGTGTGTGACATTACCTGATGAATGAATGATGCACAATGGGCATCACAGGCAGACAATCTGATCACAGGCAGACCAAACTTTATTAGACTAAACGCCATCAATGTCGTTAGGTGTGCAAGGAAAAAATACCAAAACAAAGATTTAAACCTGGAGCATTAAATCTTTTAGCATATTATAGCAAATCCCATTTCTAAGTGTGGTATACATGTCAAACATGAAAGCAGAACAACATTCATGAGAGAAAAGTAAAATGAACACAAGGCATGAAATAGGAACGGCTTTCGACCGCAGAATCGCCTCGTTTCACTTTCAGAAAAGAAGAGAAAAGACAATACTTCATTCAAGAGGACGCGGGAGTTCCTCTCTTTGCTGGAGAAGCAGTTGAAATGTTTCCTTTGACAAGCAGCGGTGACGACAGACAGAATGGAGCAAAGGCAGCCGTGAAGTGGCATCTTGATAGGAGAGTGGTGTAATGGTGATTGATGGGAACTTAATGAACACTGACTGCATTCACAGAGCGACTCAGCGAGGAGCGGGGAGGTTGTAGAGGTGGCTGCCCCAGTGTCTTCCTGTCTCTCTGTTTGTTCAGGGACAATACATAACTCACGGCTAATTTGGAGCCAGATAACATCACCTTTGGATATGGTCCAGGGTTGTGCACGTGCCTGTGGGCTTCAGCAGGTGCACAACAAGTGTCCCTCCTGTAGGCCAGCCTCAAGCTAACTACGGCCTGCGCCTGCCCACAATGGAAAGAGGACAGGAATAGCACAACAAATCCATCTTTCTACCTGTTGAGTTAATATTTCCAGTATATGTTGTCGTTTTAAATCTCAACTCATCGTAATTGTCAGTGCATCTGTGTCATTCCTAGCTCTAGTAGGATCATTATGGCATGTTTAGGCATAGAGACTGTTCACTGGAAACCTAACCCCATAACAAAACATATGTGTTCTATGCACTAGTTATACAACGAGTAATCAGTACAACATAGTGTCCAACTTGCATTAACAAAAAACAAACAAAAGTTTAAGTAAATGCAAAGCTTTAATCCTAACAATGGCTGGGCATTGTTTGCATGGGTTTATTTATTTTTGCTGACATTTGCAAGAAGTGATGAACATTCTCCACAGGTATTGGATGGAGAGGAGAGGGAGGAGCCAGCAGGCCACTGTAGAGAGTGGTGACTGAGCTGTAGATGATTGAGGAATCTCCACGGAGCAGCAGAACCGAGAGCTGGGCCGCTCTGCACCACTGTGGCTCTGCAGCGTCAGGACATCCATTGTAGCCCCCATCTCCACCACCAACAATGACCACTGAGAAAACTAATTAGGTACATTTCACCCATTTCCATGTTAATGTTTTGTTTGTGGCCATTGTTGGGGAAAACAATGGGGTGGCTGAGATGCTAATGGGAGTGCCACAATAAAAGCGTCCTAATGGGAGTCACAAGCATTAGCCTGGAGGTTAACGGTGGGGCTGCCCTCCCCTCAGGGAAACACACAGGGCTTCTATGGACCTGGTTGGGGAGGGTCAGGGAAAGGCAGGTTACAACGCATAGAGAGAGAGAGAGAGAGAGAGAGAGAGAGAGAGAGAGAGAGAGAGAGAGAGAGAGAGAGAGAGAGAGAGAGAGAGAGAGAGAGAGAGAGAAAGAGAGAGAGAGACAGAGTGAGACAGAGTGAGAAAGACAGAGATAAATAGAGAGATATAGACATAGAGGGAGATGGATCTTGTTGTACAAGGTAAAAAAAAGCACGCGAGGACTTACCTCAAAGGACCTGCAATGTTCCTCAAAAGCGAGGGAAATGGAGAGAGAGAGAGAGAGAGAGAGAGAGAGAGAGAGAGAGAGAGAAGAGAGAGAGAGAGAGAGAGAGGGAGAGAGAGAGAGAGAGAGAGAGAGAGAGAGAGAGAGAGAGAGAGAGAGAGAGAGAGAGAGAGAGAGAGAGTGTGTGTGTATGTGTGTGTGCTTGTTTCCTGTTTCCACGCAGGAAATTCAAATTTTTACATATTTAGTGAGGCTGTTTCCCCAATGTGGAGTCAGAGGACCTTTCTCATGATGTGTTGTCCCTCCTAAGTAACCAGCAATGTCTTGAGTCAATTGTATCATTTTATTAAAATCTACACAAATAATAACCCCGCCTGCTGAACTGAAAGGTGTGTGTGTGTGTGTGTGTGTGTGAGAGAGAGAGAGAGAGAGAGAGAGAGAGAGAGAGAGAGAGAGAGAGAGAGAGAGAGAGCGAGAGCACGTGGCTTATCATCGCTCTCCAGACAGCGACCGGGGATCAGTGCACGCGCTCACGATCGATGCATCTGATAAGGAATTAAGACAGAAAATAAACTGTACACCTTATCGCGGGAGCTCAGTACACAGACTTAATTGTGACTGCGACGCGTGCGTGTGTGAGCGCATCGCGGGCGGCGATGGAGTGGCGCTGCTGGGGGTTGCATTGGGGAAGGGGTGTCGCATGTGTGTGTGCGTGTGTGTGTGTGTGTGTGTGTGTGTGTGTGTGTGTGTGTGTGTGTGTGTGTGTGTGTGTGTGTGGGGGGGGGGGGAGTGGGGGGTAAAGGTTTTTTTTTTTTTTTTACAATAACTATGAAAGAGCAGAAGCCGTACAGGTTTCTGCATGATACGCTGACGTGGACAGAGTGGGTCTCGTGTCAAGGTGAATATTGTCGGATGACAATGTGCAACTTGGCAACAGCCCTTATTTCCAGCGTGAGAAACGAGAAACGCGGCCTACTTCTGTTTTATATATGGTATAAAAAAATCGCTGACATTTGAGCGATTCATATTATAGTTTTAAATGACTAATACGATAATGAGATAATGGTTTATAAGATTATTTATATGGCACACATTTATTGATTTACAAATTATTTACAATGTGTCAGAAATCGTCAATTAACTCTCAGTAATGCTGCAACTCATGATTAGTAAAGGTAGTTAGAAAGTATACATTTGTTGCGGGCTCTGGAAATGCCTCAAGTAGCCTACCATTGCAGCGGTACCAAAACACACAATACTCAAATTATATTGTCCACCAAAGTCTTCACTAATAATTTCTATCTATCTGAAGAGAGTTTAGATTAACTCACACAAAAGACAAAACGAATGCTTTCAAAACTACCTGAACTAACATCAATTGCAGCATAAAGTTTTAATAAAGCACTATAAGCATTGTTAATAGTTTGTAAATCTTTATCTAATGGTTCAAACCCTTTTTTCAATATCCCATTATCTTTAACCCTTATCTCAGTATCTTATGTAGAACTGATCATGAATTGCATATTAAGTATCGAGTATTCCTGTTGGAGCCAAGCGTTATAAATAATGAATTCACTATGAATTTATTATTTACTACTGCTTTATTCATGCTTCATAGCTGTAACTATTCTAATCTAGTTATCTAAGTGTTACCTATAATTATCTAAGTGCTACACATTATTTTGTTCTTGATATTATGAATCATATTATCATTGCATTATTTTATTTCAAACCCATTACCCAATCCATCTCGTAGAGTATAGAGCAGTGGAGTGACCTTGATGAAGTTAAACTCCTATAGGTGTCTGTGTGTCTGTGTGTCTATCTGTCTGTGTGTCTGTGTGTCTATCTGTCTGTGTGTCTGTGTGTCTATCTGTCCGTGTGTCTGTGGGTCTGTTTGTCTGTGTGTTGTCTGTGTGTCTGTGTGTCTGTGTGTCTGTGTGTTGTCTGTGTGTCTGTGTGTTGTCTGTGTGTCTGTGTGTCTGTGTGTCTGTGTGTTGTCTGTGTGTCTGTGTGTTGTCTGTGTGTCTGTGTGTTGTCTGTGTGTCTGTGCGTCTGTGTGTTGTCTGTGTGTCTGTGTGTTGTCTGTGTGTCTGTGTGTTGTCTGTGTGTTGTCTGTGTGTCTGTGTGTCTGTGTGTCTGTGTGTTGTCTGTGTGTCTGTTTGTCTGTTTGTCTGTGTGCCTGTGTGCCTGTGTGTTGTCTGTGTCCCTGTGTGTTGTCTGTGTGTTGTCTGTGTGTTGTCTGTGTGTCTGTGTGTCTGTGTGTTGTCTGTGTGTCTGTGTGTCTGTGTGTTGTCTGTGTGTCTGTGTGTTGTCTGTGTGTCTGTGTGTCTGTGTGTCTGTGTGTTGTCTGTGTGTCTGTGTGTTGTCTGTGTGTCTGTGTGTTGTCTGTGTGTCTGTGTGTTGTCTGTGTGTCTGTGTGTCTGTGTGTCTGTGTGTCTGTTTGTCTGTTTGTCTGTGTGTTGTCTGTGTGCCTGTGTGTTGTCTGTGTGTTGTCTGTGTGTCTGTGTGTCTGTGTGTTGTCTGTGTGTCTGTGTGTTGTCTGTGTTTCTGTGTGTCTGTGTGTTGTCTGTGTGTCTGTGTGTTGTCTGTGTGTCTGTGTGTCTGTGTGTCTGTGTGTCTGTGTGTTGTCTGTGTGTCTGTGTGTCTGTGTGTCTGTGTGTCTGTGTCTGTGGGTCTGTGTGTCTGTGTGTCTGTGTGTCTGTGTGTCTGTGGGTCTGTGTGTCTGTGTGTCTGTGTGTCTGTGTGTCTGTGGGTTATACATGGCAGAATAAAAGAGAACTGAGCTCGATTCCGAGACGAACCAGAAGCCGTCCAGCTCCACCCTGATTGCTCCTGTGTTCCACAGCACTACACTAGCAGTGGGTAACCTAGCAACTGGAATGCTTGGAACTTGTTCTGGTGACTTTCTTACTGTATTCACAGTAACTAAGTGTTTCACCTTCTTCTGACAAATGTCCTTATTGTAAGTCGCTCTGGACAAAAGCTTCTGCTAAATGCCCTATATGTAAATGTAACATTGAGAACTTTTGCTTTCCCCACACCTGTGCTTGACAGGCAAGATGGATTCCCCAAAATAATCAGCAGAGATGCCCTGATGGATCAGAAATGAGACGGGAGCAGTCTAAAATAGAAATGAACTCACAAAGAGGCAGCCACAACTCCAAGCAGATATTCTTACAGCGCATTTTACTCAGTAATTTTGGACAGTAAGTCATTTGTCACAAATTGCACTCAAATAATAGCTCTTAAATCTTACCTACAGCACTTTTAACATACTCAAAATCAAGCATTTATGAAAAGGAAGCTGGAATATGGAGAGAGAGATGGAGATGCCATGGGGACACTCTAAGGTGCAGATCCTATGGAACTTTGCAATAATTCAATAATTCAATAATTCAATAATTCATGATCCTTTCCATTTAGGAGTCCAATGATGACGAGCATGTCTTCGTACAATGTGTGAAAAGAGAGCACCTTGCCGTTTGGCAGAGGCCCTTTTCAGATGAAGGTCTTTGATCTCCACTCCAAACCACTGGCCCCCAGAAACAGTGGGGCCTTGGCTAGCAGCTCTGTCAACCCTGTGCATCCACTCCAGACACCAGCAGTGTGATGGTGAACCAGTGTGATGGTGAACCAGTGTGATGGTGAACCAGTGTGATGGTGAACCAGTGAATCAGTGTGATGGTGAATCAGTGAATCAGTGTGATGGTGAACCAGTGAATCAGTGTGATGGTGAACCAGTGAATCAGTGTGATGGTGAATCAGTGAATCAGTGTGATGGTGAACCAGTGTGATGGTGAACCAGTGAATCAGTGTGATGGTGAACCAGTGTGATGGTGAACCAGTGAATCAGTGTGATGGTGAACCAGTGAGATGGTGAACCAGTGAATCAGTGTGATGGTGAATCAGTGTGAACACTCAGAACACTGGATATTACAACGCAATGTACAAACATGAGATAGAGAACAAGTCAACATCTGAGTCAGTCGCATGCTACCTCATATATGTATATGTTTCTTTTCAAATGCACCAATGAAGGTGTGGTATGGGGCGACTGCTGACAGATGATAATTGGGTCCTGCTTGTGTTTGTTTGTGGCACTCGCTCCATCCGGCGTGTCACGAGCAGGGGGGCTGCTGGCTGTAATTGGCCTCCTTACATGGAAACTTCTGGCAACAATGACACGACACATAGCTGACAACCGTTAGCTCTAATTAGCATCTCTGTGATATGTTAGCAAACGATCACATCTTGGCTTTACAACTGCCGTTATGGGTTCTTCTGATACATTCTCATGTATGCATCATGTTTCCCTCATAAAAGACAGCGACAGTCCACTGAAGTAGTGCTGTTACCACGCAGACTTCAATAGCGTGACTGTGTGTTACGAAGCTAAGCTAAGCTACTGAAAGCAGGAGCCAGGTGTCAATTTGTTTATTGGAAGCCGCTCTCCTGAGACCCTAAAAAAAATGGAAAAGTCTTTGAAAGGAGCCGACGGCCGGCAGTAGTGGCACTTCAAAGAGGTCCCCCCCCCCCCCCCTGCCTTTTACCACTAACAGCGAGGTCACTTTCAACTCGGACAAGTCACCCCTTTTATACCATTAAGTTGGAGGGTGGAGTTTGTCTGTGGTGTTTGTCTCTCTGGGTGGGGGTGGGGGTGAGGGGTGGGGGGTAGATGGCTGTCATCGGTGAAAAATCAAACAGAACCCAATTAAACTGATTCTACCATGCCAGTGATCACAAAGAGTCTCACCTGGGCCCTCCCTCCCTCTCCCTCTCTCTCTCTCTCTCTCTCTCTCTCTCTCTCCCTCTCTCTCTCTCTCTCTCTCTCTCTCTTCCCCCTCTCTCTCCCTCGCTCTCTTTCACTTCCTCACCTCTCACCCTCTCTCTCTTACCCCCTCTGTTTTTCTCTACTTCCAATTCACTCCCTCTCTTTCTCTCTCACCCCCTCTTCCTCTCTAGCTCTCTCTCTCTCTGCATGACACATGCCTCCCTCTCTCTTCCCTCTGACTGATGATCGTCAGGTCCCCCAAGTCTAGGTAATCTGCCGCTTCAGTGTGTTAACCCATCGAAGAGCTCCTCACAAGATTCCTTCCTACATTCATTTCATTCAAATGAATTACATTACATTTTAGTTATATATTGCCAATTCATAACAGAAGTTATCTCAAGACACTTTAAATTTCGAGCAGGTCAAGACCAAAACTCTTTAATGTTATTTAAAGAGACCCAACAGATTTAATTATTATTCAATAATAATTAAATTCATTTATGTAAAAGGTTCTAGATTTTGGACATATATTTAGTATTGGCTGTTTTGTATAAATAAAATCATTATCTTAAATAGGCTGATGCCACAGGTGCTGGCCATGTATCAAGTCAAGTCATACTGCTACATGTAATAGTGTGTGTACAAAACATTACTTGGTTAGGATCAGGGTCTGGTTAGGTTGGGGCACCTACAAGGGCTCGGTTAAGGATTAGGGAAAGATTGTGGTTTGGGTTAAAATGAACGCTAGAAAATGTGACGCAAAGCCTGGTCTGCTGCAGCTGAGTGCAGTTGTTACCATTAGCTCTACCTGCCAACAGCACTGTTCTGGGAGCGGGCTGACTGTTTTAGATTTTGTCAATTATTTTTGATCGTTATTACAAAACACCTGCACACTCACAAAGTCACATCAATCATGCCCCATTAATCATTGACATCTTTATTAAGCGTCTTTGGGTCCTTGAAAAGCGCTATACAAATATAATGAATTATTATTATTATTATTATTATCTGTCCATTGGAGTTGCTATAAAACAAGATAATCACTTCCAACTATTTTTATAGTCAATTTGATTAGGCTTTATTGATAAGTAGTTGCAGTAAATTCTCACTGCCAAAAATATATTTTTTTTGTTGAATGATAATATTAAACCTGTTCTCTTCATAGATGCATGGATTAAAATTAGTGCTGAACCTGAGGAATTGCAGAAATGTAACTCACAAATCTAAACCTAATTTAACCACTCCGATATTCCATCCTAAAAATCACACATTTTTTAAGTTCCAGATTGAAATATGAATTGATAGTCCTTGTCTATTAATTAATGGTAAGCTGAAAAGCGTTGTGTTCACAACAATAAATCTAATTTAAAGGGGTCCACAACATAAAAGAGAAAACTAGATTTTGAAAGTATCCAAATGAACCCCCCCTTCAGCCCACCTCCAAAGCCACTCCCCCCACACATGAGCAGCTCACTGGTCAATTAGCAATAGTCTTAGATAAGACCGATAGCCTTGTGGATGAGTCTGATCATGCACAGTGTGCACAGGCAGAGTGAATGCAGGTAGCCTGGGAAGACAGACAGACCGGTAGGCCATTTCTTTTCTTTTTCTTATTTGATTGCTGTCTGGATATAGAGAGCAATTTTCAACAAATTCGACAGAAATGCTTGTAAAATGATTTGTCTACCCTAGCTTTAAAGAGCCAATTATAATGGGTCCACCATCAAAGTTGCATCTTAAGTCCACGATGACTAACAACAAAAACAGGGGCCCATTACCAGACCGGACCACAAACGACAATAGATGTTAAATTCCTTTGATATAATGCAGGGGT
Organism: Urophycis tenuis; assembly: GCA_036785325.1. Taxonomy (NCBI): domain Eukaryota; kingdom Metazoa; phylum Chordata; class Actinopteri; order Gadiformes; family Phycidae; genus Urophycis; species Urophycis tenuis. The sequence continues at coordinate 2,358,562 of JAXIVH010000001.1, read as the reverse complement.
GCTCCACCTCTGTGCAGAACGGCACCTTTCATTTGTTTCGATGGCGGTGGAATCAGGCATCAAGAGGTTCAAAGTGTAACTCAAAGTATGAGTCAGGGGGTCATCCTCTCCCACTAAACACCAGTCCCCTAATTATCAATTTTCTCTGGGCGGGAGGCCTTGACATGACTCTGGAGTTGAGCTCTGGTGTCACTATAGATTACCAGGCCCACCTACCAGCAGTGGACACACAACTGTGTAAAACAATTCATGCTTCGTAGCGCTGCTATCAAAGACCCACCCCCCCCACCCCAGAAAACAGTGGGCCACGCATGGCTGGAGAGCACAGTGAGATGGACAGAGACAAATGATTGTGGTCACTCACACAAAAAGAGTGCAGGCTTGGTACAATAGGGCACAAGTAGCATGAGACACGCATGCTGGGACAAAACCTTGTTATACCCATTATGTAACGTGTTGTATGGTCTCTGCATTCATACTGCAGCATGTTAACAAGAACCAATGTTTAGTTTGCATCTTCATAATCTATATTATAATCTATACAGCATGACATCATTGTAATTGTACAGCAATATCGAGGACCTCTATATTCATGAAAGAGGCATATCACTTTTTTAAAATTTATTGTATACATTTATCTATACAATAAATAAATAAAATATTTATTGTATTTTGCTGAATGCATTCATGCACATTTGTAAACAATTTGAAAACAGTAATGACCTTCTTATTAAATACTATCCAAAACACAATCCAAGTAGAAATTATGCAAAGCAACACAAAATTTAAGCATTTATGTGGAATATCTACATGCAATATTGCAGTAAGCTGTCCATATTTAGATTCAGTATGAAATATACATTATATGGAGTCCTGCAGGCACATGTTGTCAATACATTTAATTACATTTAGCTATCTCCTCATTATTAAGTAATTTGAGTAATTTGTTGATTATCATGGATAATGTATGTAATTAAGTGTTTGGCTTTTTGATAAGTTATCTGATTATGGATTAGAGCAGTAGTGTCTTCTCTATGAACCTCACTGAGTATATCAGACTGTCCTCTTGTTATTACAGACAAACCATGAGCTTCATTCAAAAATCGACAAGCAATAATCACTTTTGTAGACACACACACACACACACACACACACACACACACACACGCACACACACACACACACACACACACACACACACACACACACACACACGCACACACACACACACACACACACACACACACACACACACACACACACACACACACACACCTATGCACACACACACACACACACACACACCTATGCACACACACACATACACCTATGCACACACACACATACACACACGCACACACACGCATACACACACACACACACACACACACACACACACACAGAGACACACACACACACACACACACAGACACACACACACACACACACACTCACACACACACACACACACACACACACACACACACACACACACACACACACACACACACACACACACACACACACACACATACACACATACACCACCAAATATGCATTTATTTTATTCAGTCTATGACATAAGGTCTACTGAAAGAAGGCAATATAACCTCAGAGCCATGAATGACCACATATTAATTAAGATTAGCATTCATTAATGAAATGATCTGCACACAACCTGGTATTTAGAACTATTAAACATATTACTGCAATGTTTTAGATCTAAAAATAACATTGCAAATAACATTGCCAGATATTGTCAAATGGGGATTTTGTGGCAAATACGTTTCTAAATCAATTCAATATGCATTAACACAAACCTGTGACATACTGATTATGTGTGCAGAAGTGTTGTGAAGATGACCAGCGCTAAGAAGTATACAGCAAAAATAAAAATAACCATGACATCATCAGGAACATATACAGTGCAATTATTTATAACTGGAAATGATTAGTTTATATGCAATATTTTATTCAAGCCGTTTCACAAACACAAATCCAGCATGATAATTATGTGCCTATTTGTACTACCATATACGCAACGGTAAACAACTTAGTGAGTGAATGACGAGGGGGAGAGATGTGAATACTCATGGGTACATTCCTGGGTAATTATGAGGTGAAGAAACAGCTTGGGTGTGAATAGGAGACAGAAACGGAGCTTTTTGGCCAATGATCAGCTGCACTTTAAAGCTGCCAGTGGATGCCCCCTGTTGGCCAGCCCGAGTCCTACACTGTGACGCTGCCAAACACCGCGAGGCTCTGCCGCAAGAAGGGACTCACTGAGATCACCAGGCACGAGCAGACACTGATTCAACAGTCAGTGATTCAACAGTCAGTGATTTAACATGTCAGTGATTCAACAGTCAGTGATTCAACAGTCAGTGATTTAACATGTCAGTTATTTAACACGTCAGTTATTTAACACGTCAGTTATTTAACATGCCACATGGCACATGAAGAACCGAGTTAGTCCCCAGTCAGAGTTGAAATATACCATCATTATCCTGACAAGTAGCCTACTTCAGCATCATAAAAAGCAACAATTCCTTCCCAAACCTGCAGGATTCACTCAGATAGCTCTATCGATAATCATTGTTCTAATATGTTGTGATTATTGTTCTAATTGTTCTAATAATGAGATGACTTGAAGCATGAGAGAAGAAAGTCACATATTTCAAAGACCAAACATACCAAGAAAGAAGATCCTGCTGAGGTTCTTCTGTTTGGTTGAGTTGAGTTTGATTTAGGTTCAGGTAGATTATTAGTCTTAATCACTATGTCACACCACCTCAGGTGTGTTCACTTCACAGGCTTTAAACTGCTGCTCAACATGAATCCATGAATTCACATCTTGCAGTTCATTACAGGACAGACCCCAGCCTCAGGGCAGGCCTTCTACCTGCCATCACACACATTACTGCATGCATGACGTGGAGCACAAAGTTACCACCTTACACCTTCAATCACCTTTTGTTATTGATGAAAGTGATATAAACGGGTAATAATAATTGTTCCGTAAAATGTGTCTTAAATCTAATTAAATGGATTGGTTTCACCTCAACGTAAGTGGGTTATTGTGGTGCTTCATTTTCCGAGTGCATTAAGAGAAATATCATTGACATGAACATTAGTGTCCTCAGAAGATAGAAGATGACCTGGCCTGCCGTGATGAGAACCAAATCCCCTTGAGGAAATCAGACCATCAAAGACATGATTTAGAGGATCGCTGTAGTAATGCAGCCAGCAAATGGCTTCCGCCACATCAAGACCTCCAGGGACATTTCAAGGGGGATTTAAGCCAAACGCTCCTCTGAAAAGGTGTGCAAATCAAAGATATGCCAACGGGTGGAGGAGCAGCCCTGTGCTTTGTGTCCCCTTCTGTGGAGGGATCACGCCGTTTGAGTGCCCATCGTTTCAGGGTCAAGTTGAGTTGAAAAGGAGTTGTAAAGACACAACAATGTTAGGCAAACAATAAGCAAAGATACACAAATACATTGGTAACATAAAATGCAAAATATTGTATTGTAGCATTCTTCTTTACTCTTGAATTCAGGGCATAGGCCCACATTTCAATTCCTGCATGTTCTTTCACCGTAACGGCCCTTGGATTTGACAAAGAGCACGTGAACGTATTGGACTGAAGTCACACGCGTCCCTGTCGTGTGCTAACACTTAAGCTAATACCCTCGCTACACTTAGCTGATGGTGATATTGCATCATACCACGTCTATATATATACCTGTATCTGGGAACGATGACCTCATCATAGTAGTGTTTATGGATCACTGGGCCGCTGGCCTTGATTTCTATTGCTATTGAATTAGACAGAATTCATTTTTCGTGAGGGAGTGGCTTCCCAATAATCCAATCACCCCAGTCAGCACTCCATGGACAGGAACGCCAGGAGACGGTCACATGCACCTAGCAATTCCTCCTCCATGTTGAACCATCTGCAGTGG
>JAXIVH010000001.1:2317100-2349600 GCA_036785325.1 Urophycis tenuis | reverse complement strand
CCTGCTTCCCTCCTGCAGGAGGAGGACCACAAGGCCCATGTGTCAGGAGCACATGTCAGGCAGACTGGGATGAAAGACCATTCCAAATATACAGAGATGAGCAGACATTCCTGCACAATCTCCCGAAAGACCAATCAACCATGAGAGGGTTGTTGGAAGGGAACAGCACACGAACACTGCCTGTTGTGGGCTACATATTATGCCAGATTGACCCAAATAGTTTTACAATACATTTCAGACTAGTTGATGTTCAATTATGTGATACTATCACTATTATCATATTACCAACAAAACATTTTCTCTTATGACAACAGTACTGAATATTTGACAGTGTATCAATTTGCTATTGCAACAGCCAATCACACACAGAGAAACAGCTTCATGTCTCTATTGAACCCCCCCGTGCCCCTCCTTGGCCGTGGGCCATCGCTGAATCCCGTCCAACGTTTCCGGTGCATTCTGGGGCCGCGGGGGCGGGGGAGCTATACGTTACTCTGTTCCTTTCTCTCCTCGCCCCGTTTCATCAGGGATTGTTTGTGGCGGTGATCACGGCTCAGCCCCCCCGGGCGTCGCCCCCCGGCACCTCGACACCATGGAGACACCATGGAGACACCACGGAGACACCATGGAGACACCACGGAGACACCACGGAGACACCACGGAGACACCACGGAGACACCATGGAGACACCATGGAGACACCATGGAGACACCATGGAGACACCACGGAGACACCACGGAGACACCATGGAGACACCACGGAGACACCATGGAGACACCATGGAGACACCACGGAGACACCATGGAGACACCACGGAGACACCATGGAGACACCATGGAGACACCACGGAGACACCATGGAGACACCATGGAGACACCACGGAGACACCATGGAGACACCATGGAGACACCACGGAGACACCATGGAGACACCATGGAGACACCACGGAGACACCATGGAGACACCATGGAGACACCATGGAGACACCACGGAGACACACACTCTGGCCCTGGGACAGACGGACAGACGCCTCCCGGCTCCCACAGACACCCAGAGAGGGGGAGGGACAGACACCTCCACAGACACCCAGAGAGGGGAGCCTTCGGTGGCTCCACTGTGACCCTGTGTGGAGGAGGAGGGGGGCGTGGCCTAGTCACACTGTGACCCTGTGTGGATGAGGAGGAGGGCGTGGCCTAGTCACACTGTGACCCTGTGTGGATGAGGAGGGGGGCGTGGCCTACTCACACTGTGACCCTGTGTGGATGAGGAGGAGGGCGTGGCCTAGTCACACTGTGACCCTGTGTGGAGGAGGAGGGGGGCGTGGCCTACTCACACTGTGACCCTGTGTGGAGGAGGAGGGGGGCGTGGCCTACTCACACTGAACGAGCCTCCAACTCCTCAGGTGTCACTTCCACTGGGTTGCTACAGGTTCCGGAATGGGAAGCGTTTAGAAAACCCCTCAAAGTTTCACACATACCCCATGTAGCACCTTTCTCTTTTTTTGTTTTAAATTGTTACACCCCTGCTGCTCATTTCAATCTGAGTGTGGCAGACTGCCACCTGAACTCCACTATCTTATCTCGACATTTCCAGGAGGTACGGGGCTGCGCAGAGGAAGAGGAAAGGGCCTGTAGCACTGCTGTGAATGCCAGATTCTGCCTATATGCTTTTCCTCTGACAGAGAGGGAGAGAGAGAGAGAGAGCACGAGAGAGAGAGAGAGAGAGAGAGAGAGAGAGAGAGAGAGAGAGAGAGAGAGAGAGAGAGGAGAAAGAAAGAGAGAGAGAGAGAGAGAGAGAGAGAGAGAGAGAGAGAGAGAGAGAGAGAGAGAGAGAGAGACAGAAAGAGCAAGACAAAGGGCAGAAAACAAACAAGGCTGTTGCTGTGCCAGAAACTCAACTGGAATGAGAAAAGCTTTCCCGCTATAATCACCACAGAAAGCGACACAGAGTCAAAGCAGAAGGAATAGGCCGAAAGGGAAGGTACAACAAAAGAGAGAGAGAGAGAGAGAGAGAGAGAGAGAGAGAGAGAGAGAGAGAGAGAGAGAGAGAGTAAATAGAGTGTGTTGTGTGTGTTTATCATAGGAACCAGACCCCATTACATGTCAGCAGGCTGGGCCTAGTTAGGCTTTGCACTTGAACATTGGTGCAGCAGTGGTGGTGATGAAACGGATAAAAAAAGGCATTCCAGTATCCTGGCTCTGCAGAAGCACTTGACATTTTCTGATGACATTTGAGCCTCTTTGAATCGGCTTGAAATGGCGACGTTTCATCCTGCCGTAATGTTACACTTTTTGAAGCCGCATCTTATCTGCCGGATTATGCCACGGCATTATATGGACGTATTATGCCGCGCTAATAGTGCATGTAGATACTTCACAAATGATACTAAAAATGCCTCACATCACACATAAGGAGGATTTGGCCCTTTAGTAAAGAAATACTTCCGAATATGCAAATGCTCACAAAAGAATTAGGGCTTAACAGATTTGACTCACTCAAACAATGGCATGTGCCTTTTTTTCCCAGGATGCAACTGTCCATCAGCTTGTAGGATTAGGCCTCTGTTTTTGACAATGCGTTGAATAAAAAAAGGGGACAAAGCGGCACTTCCTTTATTACGAGGATATGCCTATAAATGTTTCCCATCTAAGCTTGACAAATGCTTCTTGAAATAAAGGAAGAGGAACGGGGGGAAGGCCTGATGTCGCCCTCTGTAGACACATCTGGGCCCCTGCAGTTCTGTAGCGCCTTGTCTTTCCCAGCTGCCTTCATTTTGTGATGCCTTTGAGCGAGCTAATCTCATCCGCTGAATGGAGAGTAACATATTGAAGTTGAGTTGCAAAATTCTGCCATTGTCCCTCAAGCTCAAAGTAAACACAGCAGCCAGTCACCCATTCATCACACACATACACAGAGTCCTGCAACCTGTCATCACCAGACTTATGGCTCCTCCTCAAGTAGCACGATGTCCTCACTGAATGTTCTCTATTCCTTTCAAATCTTCTTTTTACAACACGTTCTTACACCGGTCCTACAACATTATTAGTTTTATTTAAACCTAAGTTTACACATTAGCAACCTCTAGTGGCTTGACTTGTAGCTACAGTTATAGATGTATCATTTTCAGATGTCAGTCAGTCACAGTCTGAGATTTCCCAAAAGTTGACTGGTATACAATTATTCCTCAAGAAAACGACGTGAATGGTCGTCATTTATCATTGAGAAACTTTCAGGTAAAGCTGCAGTAGAAAAGATACATGTAGGCCTATGTGTAAATACTTTTTCAAGCAAGCAATACTATGAGCTTGTTAACTATAGAGAAGGTTTGAAAACAGACTTCAGCATAAGGAACATTCCCATCCTCCACATTGTTTGTATAATGATGTATAACCCCAGGGTAACATCCCCCTTTCTGCACTCCCTGCTTCTAATGGCCTGTCTCCGGCTGAGCTGTCCCCGGGAACTAACATGAATGTTCATTTTCTTGGTCTATCTTGTCTTTGTACCATAAAATGGCATGGCCGACCATAAACAAATCAATACAACGTAGCATGATTCCTTATTTGATGAACTGGCTTGGCTGGTTTACTGAAGCTCCAAACTTGTCATATTAAACCACTGGGCCCAAACTACATTCTATATTTACCATGATTATAAGCAAAACATCAATAGGGCTTGAACATTATGATCACTCACTTCACTATCACTTCACAATGGCAGCCTTCATTTTGGAAGCAGGAGAAATGGAACATTAGTTATTATGTTGGTAGTAATGGTTATTTTGTCATTGTTTAGTAATTAATCTTGGAAGTGAATGGGAACACATTGTTGTGTCTGACACTGCCACAGCTATTCTCATGCTTGATGTAAAAAACAATGTTTTCTTTAGCCTAGGTTAATGCATTAGTGCATTCTGATGTACAAGCCCTATATGTCTTTTTTTTCTATTCAGAAACCGCGATAAAACCTTTGCAGCAGATCCAGAATGCTGCAGCACAGCTTGTGTTCAACCGACACAAATTCTCCCAAGTGACCCCACTCTTCCATGACCTCCACTGGCTCCCTGTAGTGGCTCGCATGAAATTCAAGACGATGCTACTGGCCTACAAAACTGTCAATGGAACTGCCCCTACCTACCTCCAAGCGTTAGTGAAACCCCACGCCCCTGCTCGAGCACTCCCCTCAACTACCTCAGCTTGTCGACTGGTATGTCCATCACTAAAAGGAGGAAAAGATCGGACGGCGAAATCACAACTCTTCTCCGTTTTGGCACCACAGTGGTGGAATGAGCTCCCTGCCATCTTCCTGAAGAGACTAAAGACTCACTTGTCCCCCCCCCCCCCCCCCTCTCCCATTTTTTTTTTTTTTTTTTTACAAAAAAACTACCCTCATGTTATATATATAATTGCTCTTTGTAACTTGGCACTTAGGCAGATATCTTGTATACTAGCAATGGTTAACCTAGCAATTGAAAAGTTGTGATGACTTTCTTACTGTATTAGCAACAATGAAATGTTTCACCTTCTTCTGACAAATGTACTATTTGTAAGTCGCTTTAGATAAAAGCGTCTACTAAATGTAAATGTAAATATGTCTGTTATATATTTTTTTCTATTCAGAAAAAATAACAAATATCAAATATTTTTTTGATATATAGACATCAAACTACCAATGCCACAGTGTTTCTTTTCTTGTCACTTTACTTGACCCACAAGACTTTAATATGAAATGAATGAATGAATCTCAGAGATCTGTATTGTTCTAACAAACATAAACCCAAAACAACTTCCTCATGTCAGCATAGTGTTTCTGGCAGAAATGAGCTGGCATGTGGCTGGAGATCCCTGGAGATCACAGAACTCTTGTGTCTGCATGGTTGTTGACACAAGAGTATTTGGGTGGTTTGGGTGGACTTGAGCCCACCCAAAACAGGTCTAGCTTTGCCACTGGTTATATTCCTTTCTCTTTCTTTAATGTGAAATGCTGTTTGAATTTCCAAGACAGAAACGTTCCTGCCCTGGCTCTGTTGTGCCTGTTCTGGCTCCAGCTCTGCGTCCTCTAGCTCCTGCTGCTCCTCTTCCCACTCCGTTGGGAATAGAATAAAAAAGGCAAATAGCACTAGATCAGTTTTTTTCATATGGGGCTTCTGGGAAATGCATGGGGTTGCCTTAATTTATTTAGAGAGTGAATAAACTTGTGAAACAGAGAAGTATCGTCATGTAATCCACTGATTTTAACAATGTAACTGTACTCTAAATACCAGCTATCTAAATTGAAACTGTAATGAATCGGGAACATATTGGCCACAAGGTGGACTTCTGCCTGGATCACTTTAGTTTGCAGTCTCAGCCCACATCCCAGTCACTGGGGCTGTGAGGCGATGGCAGGACGCTGGTCGCATGCTGCGGAACATGAGAAGAAGTCTCAACACTTCGGCCTCTCATCAGTCCAGCAGAATCTGGAGCTTAAAGGGATATTCCGCCATTTTTGGAAATAAGCTCATTTTCCACCTTCCCTCGAGCAAAACAATCGATCTTTACCCTTTTCCCGTTCATCCAGCCGTTCTGTGAGTCTGGCGGTACAACTTTTAGCTGTAGCTTAGCATAGATCATTGAATCACATTAGACCATTAGCATCTCGCCCGCTTAGAAGTGATATGACGCGCCTCAAAGTATAGTCCCGGTATACCACCGGCAATAGCAGGTAATCACGTTGGTTGTATTGCCGGAAGAAGCCTACAGGGACTATTGAGGCGCTGTGTCATATCACTGCGCCCATGGTACCTTTGCAACTTTCCTTGATTATTACGCCAGAATGAGAGTATAGTTCCGGGTAAAATCAGCCTAGAAAATCGCCATGTTTCATTTTCCGTCGGTCTTATTGCACTTTCAAACTTGAGAAGAGACAAGTTTTAAATGGGAAAAATTCCGGAAATCGTAGTCACTTCTAAGCGGGCGAGATGCGAATGGTCTAATCCGATTCAATGATCTATGCTAAGCTACAGCTAAAAGTTGTACCGCCAGACTCACAGAACGGCTGGATGAACGGGAAAAGGGTAAAGATCGATTGTTTTGCTCGAGGGAAGGTGGAAAATGAGCTTATTTCCAAAAATGGCGGAATATCCCTTTAACTCCCGGTGAGAGCATTGATACAGCAAAGGAGCAGAAGGACCTGATGAATCAGCAGAAAAGTCACCAAATCCTAGAAAACATCTAGTCTGCTTTGCACTGTGTTGAGTGCACTGCGTTGAGTGGCACAGCAGACTTGAGGGGCACACACCATCAATGCTTGCTGTTTGCCCTGATCCCTTTGGATGCTGAGAGATAATTGTGAGGATGTAACTCAGCAACAGTTTCTGGGTGGAACTCACACAACTCAGGTTTAGCAAACAAGTAGGTCTACAAAATTAATCCAAGCAACTTGCATAAAAATAAATGGTTTAAAGGTTGAATGAATAAGTGATGGATCAGGGCATTTTCAGGGCCAAAGGAAGTGTCTATGAGAAGACCGAGATGTTCAAATTGTGGTTGGCCTTTCGCAGAAGCAATAGCATTTTGTTTGTGAAAAAATGCGATTCGAACCAGTCGCCTGGCAACCGTAATGGTTGACGGTTTCCACTCCGGGCTCCTGCTAGCGTGTCAATGAGCAAGACACCTAATGTGAACTGCTCCTAATGAGCTGGCCTTGCATGGTTGACCCTGATGTCAGTGGGTGTATGAGGTGAATGTGAGACAGTTCTTGTAAAGTGCTTTTAATGGCCATAGGTTTGAAAACTGCAATATAAATACAGTCCATTATATACATAAATTTCCCATTTATTCACAGAAACCAAACCAGCATCGCAACTAGACAACATCTGATCAGTTATAGGAATATATGTTAGTCGAATGGTAGGCGAATCAGACTCTGTATGACTGATGGCATGCAATTAGTGAGGTTCCTGTTTCTATTCATTTAAGTTTAACAGATAGCTTTTGGGAAAGAGGAAGTGCATATTTCCACCCATCATAAACCCCAATATTGTCATGTGGACTTGCATCCTGTGAGATGCAAGTCCACATGACAAAAATGTAGTTTGAGCTACTCATGAGTGATAATGATTATCATCAGGCATCAGTGACTTCAAAACCGCTAGACCTATAAATGCCTGAAGGTCTTGTAAACCAACCCAGTCTCACAGCAGTTTGTGAAACAGTCACAAAATTGTTTTTATCTATTGATTTGTGTACATGGACACGGATTTCCCTTTTTTTCGTGACATTGATGTCACAAAATTTTACTTACCTCATTGTTTTTTTTTACTGTTCGACCCTAGCTCTCGACGTTTTTCAAATCCTTGTTTTCATAGGGCACTGCTCATGCTGCCTACTACAGTGATACAGTCACTCAAAATATAGGAAGCGAGACAAGCAATAAATGATTGAGAATCATTGTCTCAAACAAAGACGTCATTGAGTGACTTCAGTTGAGACAGTCGGCACTGAACAAGATGGAAGGAACTGCTCTTTCAAACTAGTCTGCAAAAAGAACGACAGATTGTTGGTCAAAGCGTCAAAGGGTTATATATGATATATAGATGATATATGTTGAGCTTACATAGCCTACCTTCATACAAGTGGGATGCTGAATGTGCACGTATTACAGCGTGTACCGAGGACTCAGCGCTTTGCAAAGAGTATAAAAACTCAAAAGGTTTGAGACATTTTCATGTATCAACTTGAAGGAACTGCTTGGGACTAGATTGGCAGCACATGCACTGAAGCGTTTGACCAATCGCAACAGTGTGGGCTTTTGGGGGCGGGGTCTATTCAACCCATAGAGGTCAATTTGATACCATGTCCTCAACTAACCCTACATTTGATATAAATGTGCATATTTGTAATACCGAGATATAACGCATGGAGGCAGATTCAGGGAGTTTGAGGACTCGTTGTGAGGTTACAGGCATAATATTAACCACTATCCGAACTACGTGAATGGGATCTGCTCGTATTTGTGCGTGTGCTTGCGAGATCTGCCTGATTTTGTAGGGTACCGATGTAGGGTACATTGGTGAGAGGACATTGAGAACGTGACCGCGGTCCTAATAGCCGGTCACTCTCAAGCTCCACAGAGTGACCGGATAGGCTAAAGGGAAGAGCAACACTACCAAGTGTTACCACTCTGAGAGCCACGCCTACACCTTAAGCCTACAGACCCAGTGGTGCTACAGACCCAGCAGTGCTACAGACCCAGCGGTGCTACAGACCCAGTGGTGCTACAGACCCAGCGGTGCTACAGACCCAGTGGTGCTACAGACCCAGCGGTGCTACAGACCCAGCAGTGCTACAGACCCAACGGTGCTACAGACCCAACGGTGCTACAGACCCAGCAGTGCTACAGACCCAGCAGTGCTACAGACCCAACGGTGCTACAGACCCAGCAGTGCTGTGCTACAGACCCAGCAGTGCTACAGACCCAACGGTGCTACAGACCCAACGGTGCTACAGACCCAGCAGTGCTACAGACCCAGCAGTGCTACAGACCCAACGGTGCTACAGACCCAGCAGTGCTGTGCTACAGACCCAGCAGTGCTACAGACCCAGCAGTGCTACAGACCCAGCGGTGCTACAGACCCAGCAGTGCTACAGACCCAACGGTGCTACAGACCCAACGGTGCTACAGACCCAGCGGTGCTACAGACCCAGTAGTGCTACAGACCCAGCGGTGCTACAGACCCAACGGTGCTACAGACCCAGTGGTGCTACAGACCCAGCGGTGCTACAGACCCAGCGGTGCTACAGACCCAGCAGTGCAGTGCTACAGACCCAGCAGTGCTACAGACCCAGCGGTGCTACAGACCCAGTGGTGCTACAGACCCAGCAGTGCTACAGACCCAGCGGTGCTACAGACCCAGTGGTGCTACAGACCCAGCAGTGCTACAGACCCAGCGGTGCTACAGACCCAGCGGTGCTACAGACCCAGCGGGTCTCTGCCAAAGGGACTGACATGACTGACCTTTGAACAACAGAAGTACACCGCAGTGATTTTATGTTGATGATATTGCAAAACTAAATTGCTTGTTGAAAAAGGTTTCTTTCAGACTAGTCTAGTTCCAAAGACTGCACATTGGACAATATTTCACATGAATAGATTGATGATATTGATATTCAATGTGCTCATTAGGCTATTACTATGTTACATTCACAAGTCATACAGCCTACCTTGATGGCCCAATGAACAACAATGCAATTACTGCAATGGAACTGCAATGGAGCTACTCATTATGAATGAGTAGCAATTCACATTGTTTTAGCTTGTATTGCAGGTTATTTTCAGAACTAACATGTGCAAAAGAGCTCAGACTATATGAGGATCATCGAGTGATTTGGTTGTATACACAAATGGATATTACATTTCGGTTTCAGAGTAAGTTAACTTTATAGTCATGTGTTGCGTGGTGATTAGAAGGACCCATCATTGTGAAAGTGCAGGGGCATTTAGCAGACGCTTTTGTCCAAAGCGACTTACAATCAGTATATTTGTGGGGTTTGACATATGGACAGTTAGAGGAGGGTGAATACTAGGGGATCGAACCACCGACCCTATGGTGAGTGGACGACCCGCTCTGTCCACCCGCTCTTTCCACCCGCTCTACCCACTGAGCTACTGCCGCCCCTCACTATCATATTCACCATGGTCACTCGCTACACTATGTGACACTTGGCTGAAAAAGTGAAACAGCATTATAAATGAATCCTGTAAATACAACAGGTATTTTGGTGAAAAGCCGGAGTCTAATCCATCTGTCTTTTTCATCTGTGCGATTATTTACCAGTGTTAAAATATTGCATATTCCCCCTCACACTTTCTTGCATTATTTATTGGCTTTGTGTCTGAGTAAAGTAGTAAAAGTGGAGTAAAGTACCTTTACTCCACTTATTAGCAGTTCTAGTGTTGAAGAAGCAACGCACACACACACACACACACACACACACACACACACACACACACACACACACACACACACACACACACACACACACACATAACCTATAGATTCCTTCCTGTCAGCTTCTTCCCCTCAATGTATGCAGTGACACAGAGCTGAGGGTTGTCTTTCCATGTGTGAATGCGTAAACTAATCTGATGGCAGGCAAGAACACCTACCACTCACTGGACGACAGGGATGCCCTCTCCAACATGGCCGCCACCTCCTGCTCAGGGCTCTGTAGTCCCTCCTGGTCCACAGAGACCTGTGTGTGGTCCTCATGAAGCCCTGATCAGAGGAGTGGGAATGGTGGGAATGTGGAGAGAGGGGGTCCTGTGATGATACAACCACACTGGTGAGATTTTAAAGGGTCAAACAACGTTGTATTTGTGTTCATAAATGTAAAATGACATGATTGTTCTCATGACATGAGTATTCAAATGTTTTGTCATCTTTAAATGCTTTAAAACAGAACATGACCTTGTGTGTAGTTTTCATGCCTTCAAGTCAAATTCAGGATTTCATCTGATGTCCAACCCAAAGACAAAGGTGAAAAGCAAAGTAAGACTGTTGTATAAAATTACAATTAAAAAGGTAAAAGGTAGACTTAGATCAGGTTTTACAGTATAATTTATAGCATGAAAGGCTCGGATTCCATGTCCTTATTTAATCCAATAACCAATGCAACAGTAATAGGCCATATAAGATAGAGATGAAGAGCATCCTTGCATGTCCTAGCACTCCTATTCAGATATTGAGCCTGTGCAGAGTTCAGCCCTCCTCCAGGCTGGAGACCGAAGATGAGCAGAGGCCAGAGAACACTATTGTCATTCATCCTTAGCATGCAATAATGCTAAGGAGGAACTAAAGGGATTTAAACTGCCTACCCTGGACAGCATGAAGATATATGAGATACAGACCTTTAGATATCATCTTCCCTGGATCAGACTTCATTTATTCAAATATCATGTCGTTAATCCAACATCTGGTTTCAGGGAGGGAATATTCTGTCAGAGTGGTTTGACATGCTAAACATAATACAAAATAAGATAATAAAATCAAATCATAATGGTACATATTAAAGGTGCCTATAGGTAATAATAAAAGCTACTATTTGAGTGTAATTTGAAAGAAGCCAACCGTCAGTGAATGAAATACTCTGTACGAATTTCTCTTTTGAATTATATGCATGACTCTGCATGAGATCATTTCGATTCTGAAATCCGCTCCCGGCTCATTTTTTGACCAATCAGGGCTTCTCTTCGCGATTGACTCGATGAATCCGTCTCACCTGCCAATCACAGGTGTGTGAAATGCACACTTCTCAATGGGTGAGGAATATAGGGGGGAGGGAGCAGGGAGGAAGGGGACGCTTTCATGTTTAGTTAAAAATCTCTCTTCTGCTCTTTTCTGCACTCTCTCTTTACAACTATTGAAGCTTACCTCCAGCGGCCTGACAATAAAAGTCATTATAATCACATTTAAGTAATGGAATTAAAATGCAATTAGTTGTGATCCACATTTATGGGTCCAACACTATGGAACCAACTTGGCATAAATGGAATTTGATATTCAGAAGTATGTTTTAGGTAGTGTATAATCCCATTAAATCAAGAATTGTTGTGTTTTCATCCCCTTAGACTGAGCCTTTATGTCCACAGTGGGTCTCCAGCCCTTCATGTTGCACATGCAGGCCTTGTTCACACAGCAGCAGGGAATGGACAAACAGAGAATGTGTTAGTCATTCAATCCACTTTAAATATGTGTAAGTGAAGCCCCCGTTTGGGTCTCACAGCCCTAGGAAGGCGTGTGATCACCATGGTAATGAGCCACGGCAACTCTGCCACAACTGTGTGTGTTACAATGAGCCCGGCTGTATGTGGAAGGTGCTGCATGCAGTTGCGTTATACTGTCAGTGTCCAGGAAGAATAACATAGATCACTATTCTGAAGAAAAAATAAGATCCAAGCTGAATAAGGCATTCAGTTGGTTGCAATCTGCAATCTCACTGCCACTTAATTATGTACACTCTACGTTTAAAGAGTCAGTGAACCCACTGTTTCAGCTGGAAGTAAAAATAATACATTTTAAAAATGGTGTTTTGGGCTGAGAGAAGGAGGGAAGAGGGGTTTCACTGTGTTGTTATCCCCATGGCAACTTGGTGACAGGTTTAAATGTACTGTTTTTACTTAGCTAGCTATCTAGGAGCCTACTCATCGTTCAGCAATCTTGCATGAGCAGTATCATAATGAGCGATGTCACAGGGAGCGACACAGAGTCTAGGCACTCCATGTCTACAGAGGAGGCTCTGGAGGTGGAGGATTTATCTGCCGTCCAATCTGACCCCCAAACCCAGGATGGAGTCGGTCCCCAAGCAGAGCTGTTAGAGCCGTGAGCCACAGGGCAGAGGCTGGGGCTGAGCAGGACCGAGCCGGAGAAGTGAGCCACGATAGCAACAACGCAATCAGTTTGTTTTTGTGTGTTCCTGTAATTCTGTTTGTAATTGTCTTCATGTGTCTGTGGGACTTGCTTAAACATGAAACATTTCATGGCGTCATGTGGTTTCAGGTCATGTGGTTGAGTCAGTTCATGTGTTTCCAAGAAAACCTGAAGTGTTTTTCGCATCCTTCTGGAAGTGTCCTTTTGGAGGAGGGTGAGGATGGGTGAGGCTCCAACGCAGCAGCAGACCAACATGGCTGTCATCAGCAGCGGTCACATGGCCTCTACTGTTGCCAGGGCTACCAGGCCCGCTGCACTGCGTGTCTGAAAGTACTCATGGTGCTGTTAACTGGCCGGGACCAAGAGATACAGAGAGAGAGAGACAGAGAGACAGATGTAGAGATAAATAGAGACAGAGAGACAGATGTAGAGATAAAGAGAGAGAGAGAGAGAGAGAGAGAGAGAGAGAGAGAGAGAGAGAGAGAGAGAGAGAGAGAGAGAGACAGATGTAGAGATAAATAGAGACAGAGAGACAGATGTAGAGATAAAGAGAGAGAGAGAGAGAGAGAGAGAGAGAGAGAGAGAGAGAGAGAGAGAGAGAGAGAGAGAGAGACAGAGAGACAGATGTAGAGATAAAGAGAGACAGAGAGACAGATGTAGAAATAAAGAGAGAGAGACAGAGAGACAGATGTAGAGATAAAGAGAGAGAGAGAGACAGAGAGACAGATGTAGAGATAGAGAGAGAGAGAGAGACAGATGTAGAGATAAGAGAGAGAGAGAGAGAGAGAGAGAGAGAGAGAGAGAGAGAGAGAGAGAGAGAGAGAGAGAGAGACAGATGTAGAGATAAAGAGAGACAGAGAGACAGATGTAGAGATAGAGAGAGAGAGACAGAGAGACAGATGTAGAGATGAAGAGAGAGAGAGAGACAGAGAGACAGATGTAGAGATAGAGAGAGAGAGAGAGAGAGACAGAGAGAGACAGATGTAGAGATAAAGAGAGAGAGAGAGAGAGACAGAGAGAGAGATGTAGAGATAAAGAGAGAGAGAGAGAGACAGAGAGACAGATGTAGAGATAGAGAGAGAGAGAGAGAGAGAGAGAGAGATGTAGAGATGAAGAGAGAGAGAGAGAGAGAGAGAGAGAGAGAGAGAGAGAGAGACAGAGACAGATGTAGAGATAAAGAGAGAGAGAGAGACAGAGAGACAGATGTAGAGATAGAGAGAGAGAGAGAGAGAGAGACAGAGAGAGAGAGAGAGAGAGAGAGACAGAGAGACAGATGTAGAGATGAAGAGAGAGAGAGAGAGAGAGAGAGAGAGAGAGAGACAGAGAGACAGATGTAGAGAGAGAGACACCAGTGCACAGAAGAAACCTTGCTGCTCCAAGCAGTCAGTGTTTGCCTTTTCATTTCTGTCCTCCTCACCTGGTTCCTCTCAGCTACCGTCCTCCCTCTAGGTTTCTGTTTACAGTGGTTTGAACGATGGTGAGCCAACACACCACAGCTCCATTGACCTCCTGAGTTTTCCTGTACTGTTATCGTTGTTTTTGTGATTGTTGACAACTATTACAATGGTATTTTAAGCTGTTTTGCAAATGTGCTACACTCAATTTAGACTGAAATGTTGTTCTCAGCAGTTTGCAATAGCCTCATTGCACACCTTGACAACTTGGACAAAATATTGAGAGCTCAAAACACTTCCCTTCACGCGCTTCAGGCTCAGCTGCAGTCTGTATGGTGCACAGGGAAGACATGAAGACTGGAGGCTCCATGTGAAACACCAGGGAGCTGTGAGGCTGTAGATGCTGTGTTGAGCTGATGGCTGGGGTTCTGCCAGAGGAGCCTTTCATTCTTCTGCTGGTGACAAAGTGATGCTATCTGTAACTGTCCTCCTGACATTTCCCTCATCTCCTATCCCTCCTGCATTACTCCTATTAGCATTTTGGAATCACCTTATAGGGTATCAACAGTTCTTTATGAAAAGCATATTCATACAAGCATGATAATACATAAACTGAGATGAATTACAATGTCATTTTGATGATTTGTCTTACCCGATTTAACAATTTCAGTGTGTGTGCACTGTGGTCTTTGTGTTGTAGCTATGGTTGCAACATAGGAGGGGCATTACCTTTGGAGTAAAAATATGTGGGTGACATCAAACACAATAAATCTAGAAAATGAACAAAGAAAAAGCTATGCTCGGTAGAATCAGCAATACAGGAAGTAAAACACAAGTCAGTGGCAATAGGCTACTTGTGACATTCACAAAAAATGCAAAAATGGATATTTGAATAATATCATCTTGTGATGGTGGACTTACATAGGCAGCAACCATCTAGTCTTTGGAGTGTCTTCACTTCTTTCAGTGTTACTAATTTTGAGATACAGTGTTACTGGGATAATTAATGAAGGTCAATGTTATTTGAATAAAAGTTATTTATTTCACAAGGTTAAGAAGAACTTTAAGTGGAGTTGATGAAATTAATATGAAATATTAGAATTATTATGAAAAATATGGCCACTATCAGCCATTACTTTCATAATTAATGAAGGGTTAGCAATCACTGATCATCATGAGATGTGTTCATGAGCAGCAATGTATATAACTACCATGTCAATTGTATTGACATGGTAGTTATAGGCCCACTTTATCCACTTCTCGCAAATCAGTTGGAGTAAAACTTATTGACCATCCTCTGCTATATGGCCATGCAAGTTGTCGATGGTCATGTTTGCTTGAATATGTACATTGTATTTTTACTATTTGTTATTTGTTCATGATGTGTTGATGTATAGTAAAATTATACTAAATTATACTATATAAAAATTTCCCTTGGGATGAATAAAGTGTCTATCTATCTATCTATCTATCTATCTAGTATGTTTTGCTCCTGACGTTTTGACACTTCTTGGCTCACCTAGTGTTTGCCTTTCCAGTATCTCACTGACTTCTCCTTTTCCTTACAAACCAATCCAAAATGACGATAATGATGACATTGTTGCAGGTTGGCTGGTGTAGTTGTGCAGTGCTGTGTAGGGACATTAGGGGTCCTACGAAATCCATAGGATGTATGCTATCCACCACTAAAACAGGCAACATTTAAACAGCTACGTATCTTCGCTTCACACCTTTGGGACGTCTGGATAGACTATTCTGGACAGTGAGAGTTTGGTGAAAACATCAAAAATCATTTTCTAAATCACTGGAGCAAATAACACACTGTGTGGTAAACATGCTCTGGGACAATTATGTTTAGGGTTGTTTGAAGGCATTTCAATTGCATAAAAAATAGCAGTGTTATGCCAAAATCTAAATATGGAAATTAGCAAACACTATTGCATCAAGCCCGCATCAGAATGTGCAAGTAACTGAAAACATGACATGAACTTCTCCCTAAATAAATGGAACAGGCTTTATGTCCATAGCTTGATCATTCACATTATGCGGCAGGAGCTCAGTGGGTAGAGCAGGTGGACAGAGCGGTCGTCCACTAACCGTAGGGTCGGCGGTTCGATCCCCTTGATCCCCCTCCAACTGTCCACAAGTCAAACCCCACAAATGTACTGATGGTAAGTCGCTTTGGACAAAAGCGTCTGCTAAACAACATAACGTTGTTGTTATGTTTTTTTTTTTACATCAGTGCCAGGCAGATGGTTCCCCAGCCTCGAAACTCTAAACTAACCACAGAGACTTGTGACTTGCACTTCCTGTTATATGTTTAACTGCCAGTTGTTGTTTGACAGCACGGGACACAAGTACCTGAAGGTCTTGTAGGTGAGCACGTTCATTCTGTGGCAACAAACAAATCAAAGCAAAGCAAACTTTTGAGGCAAGTCATTTGTATTTTCATAATGTGATTGTGATCAAGTGATTTGTACAACTGAACCTGTAATGTGTTTAAATGTTTGTTTGATAACATGATCGGTATCCTTTCACATGTAGCAGACGATCCAGAGATGCGTTTCCACCTCACACTGCTGCTGTCTGTGGTGTTGGCCTCAGCGTTGAAAACCCTCAATTCAGTGGAGGATCTGCAGGAGACCGGCTTTGGTCGCCCCCCGCCTCGCCACGGCCTCAGACTGCTGAGGTGGTACGTTAACACGTGTCTGGATAACAACATGAAGGCTCTGTGCGATCCTGTAGAAAGAGAATATGGATTTCATCCATACGAAAATGGTGAGGACTTGCTGCCCGAGCTTCCAGACCAGCAGCCATTGGGCTACTTCACCATCGGCAACCTTCACTCGCCCCACGCTGAAGACCTGCCGTACGACGTGAGGAAGGACTACAACTTCAGTGACCCTCTGAGTAACATGGACAGAGTGCTGGTCAAGTACAACCAAAACAACCTCCACATCACTGAACTCTTCATCTCAGAGCATTACGACAAATGTAAAACTTACATTATTGGCTCCAAACTCCTGGCCTTTCTCAGGCAGCAAACACCCCACTTTTACATGGAAATGTGATGCCTTTAACGTTTGTTTTTAACATTCTAAATCAATGCAATTTGCTAAAATTAATCCGTTTTTTATTTAATTATTTGAATTAAATGTTTTAATTACAGATAAATAAAAATGTTAAGATCCCACATGTAAGCCTTTTATTATGATCATATTAAAATCTTTTTTTTTTCTTTAAAAGTTCCATCTTTGAAGTTTTCAGGAAAGACTTTTATTTCGTGATTCAGGCTTGTTATAAGTTACACATGCCTGAACAACTAGTGTTGCGTGGGCAGGGGGGGGGGGGGTGGGGGGTGGTGGTTTCATTTTACCACCTTCATCTATTATTTGTGATATTTGTGAAATGAAACTCAAAGGCTTGAAAAAAAAAACCCACACCTTTGTTCCTTATTCCATGACAACTTGCATGAAATTGTATTTTTGAGCAAGGGTTAGGGTTTCTAAGCCATCACAATTCGAAAATACTAATCTTAACATAATGTTAATCTCCACAAATACTATATATACTGTAAATATAGTATTTACACATGTTTATGCAGTTTTCATAAATACATATATTATATTGCAATTTTTAATGAGCTTGCATTATGCATTTAGTTTGACTATAATTGGCTCTGTGTATGGACCACGCAACTATGGAGCACTCAATTTCCTAAATGATGATGGAAAGTGGGAGTGCATTGCTCCTTGGGTGGGGGCTAAATTGATCCCTCCTAACTAGATTCAGTGATTACTCACACCAGTGAGTCTGTTGGAGTTACCTTGACTGTTAGCCACATGTCCACATGTTCCAGTAAAGCAGGCTTTGAGCTGACTGCTGACCAGCCAATCAAATTCCAAAGAGCTCCACTAGTAGAAAGATAAACTGCTGTGGGGTAATTCCAAACAATGTGCTGTGTGTGAAGGAACAAGATGGCTGATGTGTACTTTGAAATAATAGATATTATCGCTTAGCTCATCCATTTCAGCAGACCCAAGGACAGCATTTCACAGTAGAAATGGTCGGATTGGATTCACACACACACACACACACACACACACACACACTTCATAAAAATAAAGCCACACACACACACACACACAAAGTTATGAGGGCATGAATAATGAAACTATCATTACTCTTGCTACCAAAACAGCACCATGTAAAATATCAAACATGGGGGTGGATTAAGGATGACATTGTGTGGTCTAGACATCATGGCCAGTGATGTCAACCGGCACTCCCCAATCACCTTCAATACACACAGTGTTATGAACACAGACTGTGTGGTACGCCACCGTCAGACCAAAGGCACTCATAAGCCGAGCCCTTGACCTGCTGCATTGTAACATGTGGAGCAGCGAGGGCTGCCCCCCCCCCCCCTCCCCACCACCTCCAATGACCTACTCCCAACACAAAAGAAACCAAAGAATAAGAGTCCCACTATGAAACAACACTGCTGCGGATTAGGCACCGTAAGCCTGCTAGTGTTTGGCCCCTGGCCCGGCGTTGGCGTGGTGGAGGGCCACCCTGTCTGCTAGCCCACCCCTTAGAGGTCATGTTCCGCTTCCAGAGTATTGATGGATCACCCCACCCCTTTTGATGTGGGTTTCTTTAATGGATGTTAAATTGATAGTCACACCAGTGCCCTTGTCAAATGCCCCGAGAGAGCTATAGCTGACCTGGGCTGCGTTACAAATCTACCTCAACAGCAATTCCATTCTGCCCAAGTTGTTTTCCCATTGTTCCTATATGTCTTAACACAGAGAAGCAGCTTACAGAAACCAGCAAAGTGTCTGGGGTGAAGATGCATCGTTGTGTCAGTGGTTTGGGAGACTAACTCCTTCATGTTAATACTCCATTCATAATGGTTTCTAAATCCCACACCACGTTCTTCCTGCTTGATAACTGCTGCTGCTCAATGCTTTTGTGAACGGACATTAGGAAGATCAAGTCCCAGCAAACCTCATTAATGACCTTTTGATGACCTAATGACCTTTCCCCTTTTAGCATCTTTGGCCTTGCCCCAATGTCGTACATTTGCGTACGTACCTTTGTCATCCTCCTGTATGCGTGTTTGCCAGGCCATCAGGTATACTGTGAGCAATGTCGTGATCATGAGTCAAACCTGCATTGACCACAGCCCCGACCGTGCAGCGGCCAAGCAAAACCAGAGCAAACAAACCAGAAGAAAAACAACATGAAGTACACCACAGTGGTTCCAACAGAGACCCCTACCTGAAAGTGGTGCTTCTATGAGACGACTGGTTGCCCGAGTGCTTAGAGAGAACCCCCCTACCATGGGAAGGTCACACACACACCTGCTGAAACCCTGAAGCACCAAGGTGCCCTTGAGCAGGAACCCCTGCTAGCTGCTTGACTGCAGTAGATGCACTTGGCAGATCATGATCCAGCAGCCACATGCCTGGTGAACCGCTCCACAGACAGGCCAGCTGGGTCCACCATTTGCTGGAACAGCATATTTACAAGTCTAGATGCATTGTTTCCTCACACGGCAGAACAGCCAAACTCTTCAGCTCGTTAGCTTCAACACTTCAACACGCCCAATGAGAAGAATATTCAATAATCAAAGTTAGTATTTTTTTTTTTTAATTCAGACCACAGTAAGGCTCATAGATTATGTGGTGAACGATATAGTGTGAAAGGAAATTTGGTCAATTTACAACTTAAGGAACTTAGGAAATGCATTCCACAAAAGATGAGCATTGAGAAATATAGTAATTAAAAAGAAACAGGGTGACACACCAGAACGTTGTAAACATGAAGGAAAGTGACTTCAGGGGCTCACATCATTCAGCACACAGACGGCTCCTTCACTGCTGTCCCAGATCCTGGGGTGGATCTATCAGGCCATCCAGCGGCAGGATGGGGTTGAAGCGCAACAGGGGCAGGTCTCCGGGTGGGCAGCAGTCTTTGGGGTGGGACCAGCCCTCCTTGGGGCGCCGTATGGGTGGGGGTGGCGGGGGCAGGTCGGCGTCGGCGTCGATGGCACCGCGGTCCCCGCTGGCGCCCCGGGGAGGCCCGGGGGGGCGCTCCGCACAGCCCTGGCCGTGGCAGTGGACCAGGAAGGTGCCGCAGCGATGGCGGCTGTACATGACGCCGATGGCAGCCAGGAGGGTGAGGATGAGGAAGCTGAGCAAGAAGAAGACCACGAAGACCCCCCGGGTGGCCTGGGCAGACGCTCCAGGGCTGCACCCTGGAGGAACCCCAGGGGGCGGTTAGTAGGCAACAGGGGGGCAGTTAGGAGGCAACAGGGGGGCGGTTAGTAGGCAACAGGGGGGCGGTTAGTAGGCAACAGGGGGGCAGTTAGTAGGCAACAGGGGGGCAGTTAGGAGGCAACAGGGGGGCAGTTAGGAGGCAACAGGGGGGCAGTTAGGAGGCAACAGGGGGGCAGTTAGGAGGCAACAGGGGGGCAGTTAGGAGGCAACAGGGGGGCAGTTAGGAGGCAACAGGGGGGCAGTTAGGAGGCAACAGGGGGGCAGTTAGGAGGCAACAGGGGGGCGGTTAGGAGGCAACAGCGGGGCAGTTAGTAGGCAACAGGGGGGCAGTTAGTAGGCAACAGGGGGGCAGTTAGGAGGCAACAGGGGCAGTTAGAAGGCAACAGGGGGGCAGTTAGGAGGCAACAGGGGGGCAGTTAGGAGGCAACAGGGGGGCAGTTAGTAGGCAACAGGGGGGCGGTTAGGAGGCAACAGGGGGGTGGTTAGGAGGCAACAGGGGGGCGGTTAGTAGGCAACAGGGGGGTGGTTAGGAGGCAACGGGGGGGTGGTTTGTAGGTAACGGGGGCAGTTAGGAGGCAACAGTGGGAAGGCAACAAAATGAGTTGCTGATGAGTTGGTTTTAATTAGTAAATGGACATGTTCCATCCTCTTACTGTAGAAGGACATGTTTCAGTGGGTTAACAGGTCCTTTATCACTATTAAACAATACACCACTGGTACGTTTATCTATTTATTACACAATGTTGTATTGTGCTCCAATTCATTTGGGCGCTTTTATTATTTCAATATATATACTTTTTTGTATTGTTATCTTAACTCTTCCTACATGACAAAACCTCAAAAATCAGGAGGGGTCTTATGGACTGAATAGTCGAGTGGTGATTTGCATTGAGAAGACAAAGCAGTTGTAGAAATGTAACCATGGAAAGAAATGTTTTCATGAAAACAATGCACATCTGTAATTTTTTGGTTAATTAATCGTAAACTTTAACAGTTAACTAGTGCTGGCCAAGTTTGTGTTCGCCTAACAGACCGCCACCTCCAGCAACATGATAGGCCAAAACTAATTAAACCAAAAGTCAAAAGGCCCTGTTCACCCAGACCTGAGCTTAAGTCTGCTGCCTGTAGACTGATGTGTGAGACACTACATGGAGACAGACACCGGCATGTCCAGACCGCACAGTGCTGAGGCACGGTGCACCTTCTGACTGTAGCTACCAGAGCGCTACGCTAGCAGCAGGACACCCTGTGAGGTAGACCGAGACCTAAACCCCCTGGCAGTGGGAGTGCCTTCACCAGGAGAAGTCCGTACCGGAGGTCTGCGTGTCCACACACACCGTTCCTGAACCCAGCCGGGACACGTCCTGGAAGCCCGGCCGGCAGTGACACGAGTAGGACCCAAAGAGATTCACGCATTCCGCATTCGTATCACACAGCATTAAGTGAGTGCCGCATTCGTTGACATCTAACACATGCCAAAAGAGAGAGAGAGAGAGAAAAATTATGTTTAGAAAATAGCATGAAAGATGATTTATGAATTGTAATAATGAATTCCCATCTTTTCTAGATGGGAGTGGATCCCATTTTTTTTCACTTTGCAGGGACTTTGAAAAGATTTGAAACAGAAAAAAACTTAACAGCAGGATAATTAAATGTGGTGCTTTACATGATGGAATACTGTTATTCGTGTAGCAATAGCAGTTTGACTGAACCTAACGTCCTTCAACAGGTAGACAGCCTCGCTATACCTGCTGTGGAAACAGAGACAACGACGGCTTGCCTCTGGCTGTCCTGGAGGCTAACGGTGGTCTCCAGGAGTTCCTGCAGCGCGCCGTGGATGGTGGCGTGGACGCGCTGACCCGTGGTGCCTTCTGCAATCTGCAGCCAGAGGATGTACAGGACTCCTGCACTCAACCTGCACGCACACGCACGCACACACACACACACACACACACACACACACACAAAATACATTTGTACAAAAAAATGATTCAAATAATTGCAGATATAACAAGTTACAAAAAAGGATACTCAAGGATACAAAAAACATTGTCTGTGCCACACAGCAAAGCTGCCTATTGTGGCTGATATAGAACAGAACTTAGCCTGTTGTTTATGTTTAGTTTTTGAAAGTCCTGCCAGTCTTAACCAAGCGGCAACATTCCATGCTGAAAAATGAAGCCCATGCGGAAGTGCAAAAACTTGCAGTTCCTCGACTGGCCGCTTGAGGCTGGCTGCAGAAAGGAGTCAACTCCCATAGACACCCATGTTAAAATGTCCAACTTTACAGCCAAAATAAACATGTTTACAGCCTGGTTCAAAAAACGGTTTTGGTGTCTTTCAGTAGTGTTCGAGTCCATGACAACTGTGAGGGGGGTGAATTTTTTTAGAATCCATTATTTTAATGCACAGAGAAGGATTTATTTTATGAATAATTAAGGGAGTGGTCAACTTGATTGGCAGCTATCATCTGTCATCACGGCATGACCTTCACGGATTCGAGGCTTTGATTGGTCTGGCCGGAGGTAGGCGGGCTTAGAACACAGACTGAAATGTCCAAGATGGCGGCGCCCGGAAGCTCAATTTTAGGCTTCATCTCCGCTGTTAAGAATGTCTATGGGTGACGTCACGGAGGGTTTGTCCATATTTATATACAGTCTATGGTCTTAACCCACTGACCGTGAGTTTATGGACACACCCCAAACTGCCAAAGATCAGTCCAATCAATTTGCATGTATAACCCAGGTTACTAATTCTTGAAGTGATGTGCTGGTACTTTGTTATCTTTTCATAGAAAGCAATGTCCATATAAAAATCAAAGACACAGCCTATTTCAATGATCAGCACCTCCCTCCTATCCTTATCCACAAAGACAATATCAGGGGTGTTAGGGATGTTACTAGACAGGTCATTGGTACTGCCAAACCACTCTGACATTACACGGGAATGTTTGAACACAGATGCATTTGGGTATATTAGCTTTGGACACACACACACACACACGGCATTCTACACACAGAATACTGCCAACAAATATCTGCCAAGCCAGAGACGAAAGTAAGAATGAAAGAACCTAGAAATGCTGCAAGCACTGCATTTTGAAGCACTGCATACACATAATGGGGGCTTTCACATGGCTCACAGTTTAGTCCCAGGCTAAGGTCATCCTCAGGCCAGGATACCACAGGGCTTACTTAACCCATGTTAACACAGGTTTCTGCTGGTCCAGTGTGACGGGCACATGGCTACACCCCCATTAGTCTAGAGCTTAGTCACCCCCCTCCATTAGCCTAGAGCCTAGCCTAGACTAGGGCTAACTAGTAAGTAGTTAGCCCTGGGCTAACCACCTCTTCTGAACTATATCAGTATTTGTATACTGTGATACACACCTTTTGATCCTTTTGGACAGCATGTTTTTTGAAGTGTGAAAAAATTCCAGCTGCTTGCTGATCTGAAGAATCAAGAAGTAGATATTCAAAAGGTTTTGAAACACCACCTCATGGAGTTAATCATTGGATGACATTTTATATTGCTTTACTCATAAACAAATGAAAATGAAATGTTATGCAAGCTAGAGGTATTGGATTTGAGATAATGATTGTCTTGTTGTTCCTCTAGAGCAGGGGTGGGCAAACTTTTTGACTTGCGGGCCACAGTGGGTTCTAAAATTTGACAGAGGGGCCGGGCCAGGAGCATTTAGACACACATTGTAATTTATCAAACCTGGAGATTGTGTCTGTTTTTTATACATTTCAATTGAAGGTGCAAAGTTAAAGAAATCAACATTTACTGGAAAAAAATCAATGGAATCACTTTCAACATTCAAAACATATTATTACCCAACAAAATACTCAAGCTCAATAATTTCTAATTGTTTTAAACCCCGCAAAATCATGGATGGATTGTCCGTGATGGACTGGATTAATTATCCTGCCTGCAGCATAAACAAGAAAGGACACATTAAGAGCAATGTGCGCATTTACGCACAGCAGCGGTGCAGTAGCTTAATTAACACGCCGCACATCGCTATCAATGGTCTTTAAATTGATAGCGATGTTCGGCGGGCCGGATTAAGAAGCATAACGGGCCGTATATGGCCCACGGGCCGTAGTTTGCCCATGTCTGCTCTAGAGGGTCTTATGAGTACCTTCATTATAACATGGAGGACATACCAAGGTTTTGACAGAAAGCAGAAGAGCCCTTGCTGTGCGGTCCCAGTGTTCCACAGGTTTGTGTTGGAAATGCATCTCGATGGCCACTTCAAAAAGGTGATCTGACGTGGGCCAGATTAAATAGACAATCAGCAGTGAATTAATGACAAACAACTCACACTAGTACCTCAAAATAATCAAAGGCCCTTTGAATCTGGATCTTTATAATACCTACCACCTGGTACATGTCCAAACTCTGTGCGATTCCTGGCATCTGGCAGACATGAGCACATAAATACAAATAAATACGAAAACAACCCCTGCACATTTTTGTCCCACCAGTCAATCCATTCCACAAGCCAAAATGTACCGACTACTATAATACCGACTGTTGGAGAATGTGATGCAAGGTAAACTCAGTGTGATGAGGTCGCTCATCCCCCTGCACTACACACCATCGATACCCACCTATTGTTCTGTGACCTGACAGCTGCTCC
This sequence comes from Urophycis tenuis, assembly GCA_036785325.1. NCBI lineage: Eukaryota > Metazoa > Chordata > Actinopteri > Gadiformes > Phycidae > Urophycis > Urophycis tenuis. The sequence continues at coordinate 2,324,865 of JAXIVH010000001.1, read as the reverse complement.
ATCACGTTGGGGTTGGCATGTGGGCGAGCTCTCTTGGTGTCGACGGACACAAAGTGCTCGGCGTACGGAGGCGGTACATGGGAGGTCTTGTGGAGTCGCGGGCCCTCACCCTCACCCTCACCCTCACCCTCGCCCTCACCCTCACCCTCGGGCTCCAGCTCTGGTGAACCCTCCGCTGAGGTGACCGCCATCCCACGCTCTGCAGGCACGCCCACACTCTGTGGGACGGCGGCGGTCAGGCTGCTGACCCGGGACGGCAAATCATCCGCGGTCCTGCGCGCGGTCGTCGGGGTGTGCAGCAGCGACCCCGAGACCTGGGCAGAGCGGACCACCTCCTGGTCCGACTGGTTCTCCTGGTCCGACCGGTTCTCCTGGTCCGACTGGTTCTCCTGGTCAGACTGGTTCTCCTGGTCTGACCGGCTCTCCTGGTCTGACTGGTTCTCCGCGGCCCTTCTTCCCGTTCGCGGTGTCCCAGCGGACGCTACGGATGACTCCTCCGAGGGGCCGGTGCGGTGGCGCTGTGCGGGGCCCGGGGCCGTGGTGTGGTGCTCTTCATGCACAGAGAGCTCCTCCTCCTCCTCCTCCTCCTCCTCCTCCTCCTCCTCCGACATCAGAGGGGCTCTCAGGGTGCCGTGGGGTTCTGCTGGAGGCCCGGGCTCCCGGTGCTGCACGGCAGGCAGAGCGGAGGTCCGGTGGTGGTCATGGTGTTCTGGGGAGGGCAGCGCAGGGGGTTCCACCACCACGACTGATTCCACTCGCTCAGTGTTGCTCCTGGGTAAAGAGTCAGTGAAGCCACTCTCCTCAGCAGGAGGCAGTTCTGTGTAGGTCGTTCCCACCCATGAGCTACCGTCAGGCTCCTTGAGTTTGTCGAGAGGGTTGTAGACGGCCGGTGGTCCAAAGGCCTGGTACTGCCCGTAGAAGCCCCTGTACGAGTAGGCCGGGTGCCCCCCGATCAGCAGAACCACGTGAAGGGTGTTGGAGACAGAGATGTACTTGGCCTCACGCCAACACTTCTGCAGGATCTTGTGACCGCCGAAGTAGCCGGTGGCCTCGTCCACGTGGATCTGGTCCTGTTTGAGGTGGCAGACGTCGGGCTCCATCAGGTCTTCCAGGTAGAGCTGAATGCGCATCCCGGGATCCACCTGGATGGTCCAGTTGCACCACAGGGGCGGGTTGGAGCACAGGTAGTCCGGGGAGAAGAACTCCCCGCTGTCTCCGTGCAGGACTTGGTGACAGCCCCGCAGAGCGTAGAAGGCATTGGCACCCGTGTCCATCTGCTCCTCTGTGAGAGAGGGCGGCTGGGGTTACATGTGATATGACTTCACTTCATTTGAGGTTAGAAACTACATGAGTAACATAAAGCGCTATGTGTATGTTGGGTGGTATCTCTGCTATCTCTAGTAATGACATTGGTTCACCCACTGCTCTTTAAACTTGAAAATATTCCATTCACAGAAACACTGATGTTTTAGGGAACAAGTATTAACATTATAAACATAATTGACAAAGGTCTCACCTGAAACGTTAGGAACATCATTTTCAATAATCTAGGATGACAAAGATAAGATAAGATATTCCTTTATTAATCCCCCTTAGGAGAAATTCACAGTGACCAGCAGTACAGGGGATAGATGTGCAGTAAGCAACCAGAGATTAATATAAACTTTTTATGTTAGGATTGATGTTTGCATTTAGGAATGTTTCTTACCTGTGAGTCGCAGCATTTCGTAACTATGCCAAATATTAGTACAAATATTGACATTTTCAGTACAAGATGACATTGTGGCATCGTGTTTATTACGTTCTCTATACTTGAATATACAAATGTTTTCTATGTCTCGCTATGCTGGTCAGTTCTGTTAACACGACAGATTGCGTTTGTTTTCCTTCCTCCGCCAAAAGGCGACCCTGGCCAGGTGACCTTTATTAACTGATGAGTGCGTCCTGCCACAGACGTCATGTTGCGTTGTGGAAACTGGGGACGAAGTGCAGAGTCGGTGCGTCGCCCAGCGGCGGAGGCGCGTTCTGATGAACGAATACATCCATCCACATATGTTCGAGCTTGTGCACAACATGTTAAACTTTATAATAGTTGGATGTGTCGTTGAAAGCAACACTTCCGTATCCGTCCTGAGAGAGGCGCTCGACTTTGGCTAATAAGAAAATTAGCCAAATTAATAACTATAACAGGCCTGTGTTATGGTTGGTTAATAGATGAGATTTTTTTTTTTTAAGATTAGAATAGAATTGATTTTTTTGTGTTGTCAGTAATTCATTTATTTCATATTCACTTTATACTGGAAAAAAAACATTCCCAGCTGCGTCAAATCTTGTAAAAACCGTATCATAATTAAGAGTAGATCATACTAGATAGTTAATGGTAAATGGTTTATTTTTTCATCAGATCGCCATTACTTTATGCTGACCTTCATGTGCCAAACGCATGGTTTAAGTGTTAGATCTATTCAAAAAGCGTATTTTCCTGATTGTGTTTCATCACTGTTACACACTTCCAAATTCTGTTTTAAATAGGTTATATTTGTATCTGAATTATTAAATTGTAAAACGTACGAGTAGTCTATAACGTAATGCTAAGTACTACAGAATACAAACTATAGGCTATATAATGTCACTCTTCACTCTTCTCTTCTGTTCCACTGTTCTGTGTCCAATGTCCCAAATGAAAAGTCAAGATAGTTTTTAACTGTTTCAATTGTCTTTCAAAAGTGATTAAAATGATTGTGTTGTTGAAACGATGTGTTCGCAATTTATTTGTAATCAAAACCTGACACGGGGGTGAAAGAGTGATATACTAGCGTGATAAAAGGTACTAGGGTGATAAGAAGTCCTAATGAATGCTTGATAAGTAGACTATAATAAACAATGAAGTGTATTTTAGTGCGCAGGGCGCGCACTATGGGTCTATGATAGAACCGGCAAGAAACAAAAACTACTTTCACCTCTGCTGCTTCTACGTGTGGTGGACTATCGTCACATCATTGCCAGGCACAGCCAGCTAGCATTCATTTGTTCTGCCACTGGGTTGTGCTAGTGTTGAAGAGCAGCACAAAAATACTGAGACAGACACCCCCCCACCCACCAGCCCAACACACACACACACACACACACACACACACACACACACACACACACACACACACACACACTTAAAGGTTTAACAAGTGTCAATCTTTTTTTTTACTGTACTCATAATGAAGCTCTTAAACAAAGTTACAATCATTACAGTCATCACAAGCATTCCTGAAAAAGACATTATTACCCTGGCTCTGTCGTGTGCTCTCCTGAAAATAGAAAGACCTAGATGGTTTACAATTCATCACAGCCGTACATTTAAGATGTGTTTAAACTTTAAAAACGCTTAATAGAAAGATACGACATTTCTGGTGGCTAATTCCTCTTAGTGTGTTTGGTAAACATGGTTCATGTTGGAATGTTGATAAACTGTTCTGTTACTCAATAAATCCAGTAATCCAATCTAATTTCCGCATGAGTTGTTTGGTTCTGCATAACAGACGAACCATCGGCCGTGTCCCCCTGGTGGATTCAGGATCAGTTCCCCAGCCAGCTACTGTTCACACCGCAGAGGCACCCAACACGGCTGCACAGTGAAACACACCTCAGAGAAAACTCAATAAGAACATGTGTGTTTACTGGCACTGGTCTAGCTTGGGGTCCACGAGCCAGGACCAGATTTGGATCATTTCTTGTGGCGTTCGACTGTGCACCAGAATCAAGCTCTTGTACACGCAGGGGTTCTCCCGGTACTTCTTGTCGACGTCAAAGGTTCTGAAGCCCCTGTGTTTCTCGGGCACCAGGCCCAGCTTCTCCAAGCACATCCCTGTGAAGACATCGTCGATGGGGAAGAGCGCCACCTGCTGGGACACCTTGAAGAGACGGAGCGCCAATGGCCCTGAGTACAGGTACCCCCCCCCCCCTGCGTAGGGGGGGTACCTGCCCACAAACACACTCTCGGGGATGAAGTACTTGAGCCTGTGGTCACGGTGTGGACTGGCATTCTGGATGACGTCCCCCACAAAGAGATCTTTTGTCATCACCTCCGGCAGGTTTTCGAGGTAGTGGATGATTTGCCGCGTGTTGACAAAGACGTCGTCGTCCCCTTTCAGAACGAAGTGGGCGTTGGAGCAGTGGTGACTGAACCACTCCAGGAAGTGGGTCTCCTTGAGGGTGAGGTTGAAGAAGGAGTCCCTGTAATCCCATTGGAGCAGATCTCTGTGCAGCTCTGCCTCATGGCTCAGTAGCCCCGAGAGGTCGGGGAAGTGGTCCGATGTTGCCGCCGTGCCCAGGAGGAAGACCGCCACCACTGTCCGATTGGCCACTTTACCCGCCTGTCCCCAGGACTGCCGAATGGCCTGGCGGCGATCAAAGTGAGGCGCTAGTGACTTGATGGCCAGGAGTAGGAAGGGTCCATCGTCACACAAGTGGGGTTGATTGATGAGAATGGGGTAGGCCCTGCAGCGCATGTACAAGAGGAAATCCTGGAAGCGTTGTGGTAAGGTGTTGTAGTCCCCCACTTGTCGGGCGACGCGGTTGTCTGGTACACAGGGTTCGAGGGCCTGGGCGTTACCGAGCCACCGTGGCATCCGGGCGACAAGGGAGTCGTTGGTTGGCACCACGTTCAGGATGGGGCTGTAGATGAGATCAAGTTGTTGCTGCTCCCGGTTCCAGAAGGATTCACTCCATTTCCACCAACGCCAAAACCTCTTTGATGGCATCCTCACTTTTTGTAAGTTGTCTTTGTTCTGGCCCAGGTTCCTCAACATAAGCACGGCCAAAAAGATGAAGGTGATCATCATGATGGGACAGAGTACCCTGGCCTTCCGGTAACCGCCCGTCATTGTGCTTTGTCTTTGTGCCTATGGATTAAAAGTACACAAATCAACAAAATTCGCTCTGCTAAACTACACATTTCAGCATCACAGTCTGAATGGAGTCCACTATTTAAGACTTACAACAAAACCATGGTACAATGGGATGTTCAGAAACATTGCGACACAGTTGAGCCTAGCGTCAGGAAGGAAACAGAATGATGAACTGGAGGTCAGTGAGAGACTTTCGTTCCCCTCTTTGGTTACAGACCCGACAATGACTGCACAGCAGACTGCGGTTAGCATGCACATGTTTCTATCTCTCTCTCACTCCCAGTCAGCAGAGATAGGCAGCGATCACGTGTTTGTAATTCTGCTCTGTGCATGACATCAATTTAGGAGCCTCAATCTGTGGCATTGTATGTTGATTCTTACTCCTAACAGTATTCAATTGCCGTATGCAATTGCATATTTTTCTCTGGGAATATGTCCGAATGTAAAATGATACTTGAAAGGAGCTGTAGGCAAGCATTAACAGCTATTATTTTAGTGTAATTTGTTAGAAATGGCCAAGCCATCCTTTGGCTATTAGTGAGTGAAATGCACTCTGAGCGGATCTGTTTCGAGTTGACTGTGCCTGTCTCTGTATGAGTTTAGACCAACCAGGACATGTCTTCCCGTATTGGCTCAGAGAACTCATCTTGCTGGTCAATAACAGTTGCATTAAATGTAACCCTATCTTGCTTAATGGCGGAGAAGCTTAATCGATGGAGGGGATGTATTTGTGGATGTTTATGAAATTATGTTTGAATTAAATAAAAAATGAACTAAAAAAGCCTAAACAGAACAATTATAGTTTAAACCCAGCATGAATTCTATATAAGGGAAGCCATCAAAAGCCTTTCTGACATTTAAGCACTGTCACAGCACCCAACACATTTCTATATCTGACCTAGTCAGATAAACAAATAGGGGAACCAGCTTCTCCTTCAATAGTCAGATGGTCAGATGGAGTGGGCTCACATCCGTGATCAGCAGAGTTCTCACGGTCTGTAATGAGACCAGGTGACAGCACTTCCTGACAGCCACAATAACCAAATTAGTTCTTTTTTGTTTTAAACATGCTAAAACAGTATGTCTTATCTTATCATCAGCAGAGTAATCTATAACATTTTATCACTGTTAGTAAAATAAGACATTTAAAGTAAAAATCCGTCTGGGCAGCGGTCGATGTTGAATGCAGCATCTTCTTGGGCACTTGTTGCTTTACGTCACGGTTTGTGTGTGTGTGTGTGTGTGTGTGTGTGTGTGTGTGTGTGTGTGTGTGTGTGTGTGTGTGTGTGTGTGTCTGTGTTTGTGTGTGTGTGTGTGTGTGTGTGTGTGTGTGTGTGTGTGTGTGTGTGTGTGTGTGTGTCTGTGTGTCTGTGTGTGTGTGTGTGTGTGTGTGTGTGTGTGTGTGTGTGTGTGTGTGTGTGTGTGAGGATGGATTTGGAGCTCTTAAAGTAATAATACAGCCTACAACATGTTGACATCATTATAAAACATCTTTGGTGATGTACAACACACCCCAGGTCCTGTTTTTCTGATACATGTCATTTCGTAACTGGCTGCCCCCTGTGTGAATTGTACATTTATAAATTTAATAAATACATCAAATCTATTATAACAATATGTTTATCCAATATTATTAATTGTGAAAGCTAGATGTTTGGCAGAATGCTATCATGCAATATGGGCGATAAACCTAGCCTAACGTTAGCTTTAGCTTAACCAGTGCATTCTAGAACACTCAATGGATGTTATTGTAGCAAGTACTTCAGAGAACATCACTGAACAGCCATAACTGTGGCTAGCAAGTTGATGTTCAAAGAACAAAAGGGATATCCACTATATCACTGCCCATCCGTTTTCTAACAATGCAAACATGTTATATGCAGTAGTTCTGAGACAGAACCCCTGAGTTAATGTCATATGGGAATTAAACTAGCATCTGATTGTTATGGTTGCTGCTACAGCGATGTGAAGACATACTGTCCTATTAAACCCAACTGTCATGACTACAGCATTGTCCCAGTCTGGGCAACAGTTTGATCTCCACTTTCATGAGAGGGTTAAGCCTTCCGGACACAAGAGCACATATCTCTTATATTACAACTTATAATTAACACATTAACATGAGCACATTAACATTAACATTGCCTTAACTTTACAACTGAGTGTTTGAGTCTGAGTCTTTAGTGTTTCCTGGAGGGGATGTTAATAACAAAGGTATGTCAGATGATCTGCTGCAGCACACACACTGCCATTCAAAGCACTTTGAAGTATATATTAATGAGGCACTTTTAGGCCATCACTATAAATATCTACCTATTTTACAGAGCCACACATCCACAAATGCAGCACCATTCATTCTCTGACAATAGGAGCAGAGGAACCATGAGCCAATGGTACGGTCCAGTCCACTGACCAGGATGCATGGGGGGACATTGTTGTGTTTACGTCTGAATCATTTCAACAGTGGACTCAGTTTCTATTAAATATATATTTTCAATTACATCATTAATTGAGAAATAATTTATATGGGGGGGACTGCCTCCATGCACATAATGCCATAGTGTGGCACATTTCATGTACAACATGGCTCATTATAACACTCCTACAGGACAGTTATCAAACACTACCATATGTGAAGTGTTGGGGGTCACAGTTAGGGGTCGGATGGGGAGTAAGGGGGTCAGGGGGCTCCTGGGCTCGTCTGGGATCAAACACAGCCGCATGCTTCACTGTGGCTTGATAATACCGAAGACGCTCGTAAAACAATGTCTGTTATCAACAGGCTATAAAAAGGTGAGCACTGTCACATTTAAAATACATAGAAAACGACTTCTTCATTTGGTTAACGAACAATGGCAACGTGA
>JAXIVH010000001.1:2269600-2314600 GCA_036785325.1 Urophycis tenuis | reverse complement strand
TCAGACACAGAGTGGGACAGCACCAAATATCCCTTCGTTGTACATTTTCAAACAAAATGTCCTCAGAGATCCCATCCTGCTCCTTTATCTCAAGGTGCAGAGTGAGCAGATCCAAGCCGGGTAGGAGAAGGAACACCCACAACACCATTGTCTCAAGTAACCAGAGGAGAAGAACAGTACAAGACTCCCGTCAGTCCTCCTAGCTGCGGTGCACAAAGGCATCAATGCTCCCCTGGATGTCGGCCATCTTCCTCAGGACTTGGTTGACTGTGGCTTCGTCGCACTCCAGACACAGGTACTCAGAGTCCTTGCAGAGGAAGAGAGTCACTGCTCATTAATTTACACATTTTGGTCAGAAATACAATACACTGTGGGGTAGCCTACCCCTGAATGCAAATTTGGAGTTTGCATGTCTAAGACTAGGGGAGCATTAGGGAACATTGTTTCCACGTGCAGAACCTGGTGCATTGTTGCTGCAGTAAGATGAATAATACATGTAACGACAACATTTTGCAAAGACTATTCACCTGCTATTCAGCCAACGTGATGCTCATGGTTTGTTAATAAAGGCCAGCCGGTCCGGCACATTATGATGATGCTGACATGTTCATAAGCTGACACCCTACTCAGTGAGGAAGAACCTGATCTGCCATCATTCTTGGCTGTAAGAAGAGCATCATGTGTCATCATGATAAAGGCCAGTACAGATAGTGTAGGAACGGACCAGACTCTGCAGTCTGCAGCGCCATAGTGACGCTGCACTGCAAACTGTGCAGCACGCCTGTAGCACTACCTACAGAGATGCAGTGTGTAGAGTTTAGTGGCACCCAGCAGAACTGACTTGGCAGAAATGTAATATAACATTCAGAAGTATGTTTTAATTTGTGTATAAACATGTTGCACCGCCATGTTTCTACAATAGCCCAGAATGGACCAATGGCTCTAGAGACAGCTAATTTTTAACTTCTAATGATTTAATGATTCTAATGATTTGCTATGATTTAAAGATTTAGAGTTTAAGTAATTAGATACAAATCATGAATCTATCAAGGAACCTCATCAATGGACACAGCAGCTGAATGGAGTAACCTCTTGGAGCCTCAGTGTACCACACTAAAATGGGGAAAGCAATAATATAAATATCATACAAATCTACATTAGATAGACATTTTTTTTGTGTCACAAAAAAAGAATACACAGAAGGCTACCCACCCCACAGTGTCAGTTCATCTCAAACACTGAGACAAAGGGCTAAACTAAGCAGAAAATGTCAACGTTCAAAGTTTCAGTTCGATGAACAAAAAACTGCCACAAGACAGCAATAATAACAATAATAATAATAATAATAATAATAATAATAATAATAATAATAATAATAATAATAAATGACATTCATAAAATGTTAAAGCTTTTTGAAATATCCAGTGGCTTAACATAAATGATGATAGCGTTAATAATGGCAGCGATAAGCGTTGTAGGCTGACATCCTGTAGGATGTTAACCCACAAGGCCCTGCTGTACCTACAGTCAAGAGGTCAGCAAGTGCCAGACATGGATCCAAATCATTTATAGTAAGTACGGGGGTGACTTTATTTGTACCCTTCCTCATTTCAGGAGTTTATGTCAAAATGGTGTGGTTTACATCAGAGCTTCTGGCCGAGCTGCCCAGTGGATGAGAGCCACAGGATTGGTCCTGAGCAACAGAAGTGGGCCGGGCACAGGGGCTATTTTGAAACGGGGACAATAACTTTGGAATGATTGCAAGGAGGAAGAGAAGGGGGGCACTGAGACAAGACAGCTAGACAAAGTAAGATGAAGATACCAGGGTGGCTTGTTTTGAAGATTAAATCTTTAAGAAGAATTACTTTTTTGATCCTGTGAGGGAAATTTGGTCTCTGCATTTAACCCAATCGTGAATTAGTGGAAATACAGTGACGGTGAGGCACACAGTGAGGTGAAGCACACACTAATCCTGAGGCAGTGAGCTGCCAACAGTGGCGCTCGGGGAGCAGTGAGGGGTTAGGTGCCTTGCTCACAGGCACTTCAGCCCTTCGTACTGGTCGGGGTTAGAACCAGCAACCCTCCGGTTACAAGTCCGAAGCCTTAACCAATAGGCCGCGGCTGCCCCAAGGGGATGGGGTGGAGGGGATCGATTCTCTGCATTTGACCCATCCTATGGTACATAGGAGCAGTGGGCTGCTGTGTTCATTTGACCCATCCTATGGTACATAGGAGCAGTGGGGCTGCTGTGTTAATTTGACCCATCCTATGGTACATAGGAGCAGTGGGGCTGCTGTGTTCATTTGACCCATCCTATGGTACATAGGAGCAGTGGGGCTGCTGTGTTCATTTGACCCATCCTATGGTACATAGGAGCAGTGGGGCTGCTGTGTTCATTTGACCCATATGGTACATAGGAGCAGTGGGGCTGCTGTGTTCATTTGACCCATCCTATGGTACATAGGAGCAGTGGGCTGCTGTGTTCATTTGACCCATCCTATGGTACATAGGAGCAGTGGGGCTGCTGTGTTCATTTGACCCATCCTATGGTACATAGGAGCAGTGGGCTGCTGTGTTCATTTGACCCATCCTATGGTACATAGGAGCAGTGGGGCTGCTGTGTTCATTTGACCCATCCTATGGTACATAGGAGCAGTGGGGCTGCTGTGTTCATTTGACCCATCCTATGGTACATAGGAGCAGTGGGGCTGCTGTGTTCATTTGACCCATCCTATGGTACATAGGAGCAGTGGGCTGCTGTGTTCATTTGACCCATCCTATGGTACATAGGAGCAGTGGGCTGCTGTGTTCATTTGACCCATCCTATAGTACATAGGAGCAGTGGGCTGCTGTGTTCATTTGACCCATCCTATAGTACATAGGAGCAGTGGGCTGCTGTGTTAATTTGACCCATCCTATGGTACATAGGAGCAGTGGGCTGCTGTGTTCATTTGACCCATCCTATGGTACATAGGAGCAGTGGGCTGCTGTGTTCATTTGACCCATCCTATAGTACATAGGAGCAGTGGGCTGCTGTGTTCATTTGACCCATCCTATTGTACATAGGAGCAGTGGTCTGCTGTGTTCATTTGACCCATCCTATGGTACATAGGAGCAGTGGGGCTGCTGTGTTCATTTGACCCATCCTATGGTACATAGGAGCAGAGGGGCTGCTGTGTTCATTTGACCCATCCTATGGTACATAGGAGCAGTGGGCAGCCGTGGTCAGCGCCCGGGGAGCAAGTTGGGGTTCAGTGTCTTCCTCAAGGACACTTCGACATGCGGACAGTTGGAGGAGGGGAATCGAACCGCCGACCCTACGGTTAGAGGACGACCCGCTCTACCCACAGAGCTACTGCCGCCCCGCTCATTTTAAGAAACAAAATGAAATGAATAAAAACCAAAGCAACATGACCCATCTTTGACTTGTTGAAATGCATTGGAAGTTAAACAACAGAAGTGAAGCATCTGTCTATTGAGAAAAAAAACTCCCCGACCCCAGGTTCCAGGTGTCAAGTGTCGACGCCCCTTCAACTTGTTTCAACTAGTGGAGGACAGGTGTGTGACATCCGTGCTTAATTAGCAGGTGACCAGGTCGCCATGTCCAACATCAAGAGGCTGTTGATGTGTTCACATTTAACAAGGTTATCTTCCAGGCAGTGTTCTCAAGTCTATTTCAAAACACTAAAGATTTCCCATGTAATTATTATTATTATTATTAATTATTATTATTATTATTAGTATTATTATAAAATGTCTCTGTCAATGAACAGAAGCATTCTGATCTTATAGGAGTAATCACTGTCATGTTTGTTTATAACTCAAGGTGTCATGATGGATCATCATTTCTCCAGAGCTCATTTGAGTCAAACCTCATCAACGTCGGTCTGTCAAGAGGCGCTGGTGGGGGTCCTAAAGTCTGTCTACTGAACATTCAAAGGAGTCTCCGCCAGGCAAACCTCTCACTAGCCACCTAATAACAAAGTTCTTGGCAGTAAGTACTTCTCAAGACAACTTATATTGCATCGTATAAAGGTCGATGAGCTTTGTACATGCAGAATTGAATGCACCCAGTGCAGAGAACTGTGTGTGAGTGTGAGTGTGTGTGTGCATGAGCCAGTTGTATAAAAGACTTTGGATTATAACACTGTATAACAATAAGTAAAAAAAAAAAAAAAAAAAAGTACAAAGGTATATGACCCTTTGTGAAGCTTTCATCGTCCATAGTCCTTAAGGTCATGGGTTGCATCATGATCGATGCAACTTTGATACTGATACAAAAAAAAAAAAGGAGTACAAGTCTACTCCATTTCTTGGCAAAGCCAGAAGCCCTCAGTGGGTGTGGCCTAGGGAGGCCAACCTCTACTGGCTGTGAGAAACCTCTCCATGCTGAACATCCTGGGTGGGGGCTTTGCCATTACCATTACCTTATGATTACCTTCTAGCCAGGGCTGTAGTCAAGACCACCTTTGTTGAGTCCAAGACCAGGACTAGTCGGGACTAAGTCAAGACTGAGTCGAAAGAGGTTCCAGTCCAAGACAAGACCGAGTCCAAAAGTATTCAAGTCTGAGTCAAGGCCGAGTCCAGGACAGAAAAAAACAAGTCGTATGCATGAAATATATATCATATATTATATTATATATTTCATATGTCCAAGAACACATTACCTTTATATTCCTCTATGTTAACTAATGTTAGCACATTGATAAGGCTAAGCACCTCCTAGCTGCAGTTAATTTACTGCGATGTCTGATGCCTCTGCAGGTGTCTTATGAAGTTTGACGTTGTCCCACAGGTTTCTGAAATGGTTGTTTTGCACAATTTGAAGTCTGCCCTGTGTTTCTTTTTTTAACGCAGTGCTGAGAAACTCCTGGTGATGTATATAACCAAATCTTATTATGGCAAATTTGGCAGACATTGTTTGTCAGTGTGTGTGAATCAATACAAACGAATGACAATAAAGTTATGTTAGCAGGGCACGCAGATGCAGGGCGCACAAAGATAAGCTAGTGTGTGATTGGTTATCAAGTGGCCAGTGGTGTAAACATAATAAAGACACCTAGACTCGGTTGAGATCAAAAGCCATATTTGGCGAGACCAGTGGCAGAGACCGAGACAAGTCCAAGTCCAAATACCAGCAAGTCCGAGACAAGTCCGAGATCATGGAAAAACCGTCTTGAGTCTGAACTCGAGTCCAAGACCGGACTTGAGTACTACAGCCCTGATTCTAGCTATGATAAAGAGCTAGCACACTACGGTATTAATACACATGCGCGTACTCCCAAGCTTTCCCTTCACCATGCTAACATTCAGGCATGCAGACACAAGCCCGCCATGGTTCAAACACACTAATGCCTACTCACACGCTATTTCATTAGCTAATGTCAACATGCAATCATACAAATGCTAACAAGACTAATACACGTTTACATGATGTACGTAAAAGTGAGTATGAGTGCAGCCATAAAAATTCAATATCATAAATATGTTTTTGTCAATTGGTTGACAAGTAGAAAAGTTTGATGAGAAAGGCTGGGTGACAAGACTAATTATACATTTTAATGTAGTCCAAAAACAACCAGACAGAGAGGAAGGAATGTAGATAATAAAGGGACAACAAAACAAAGGAACGATAGGGTCATAGTGAAGGAGTGAAGCCATACTGAAGCCTCCATGGATAGTGTTAGGGCCAATTTAATCTTTATTTTCTTTTATTGAATTTTACCTCCCCCTGCTGGCACTTTTACTTTGCCCTACGACACCACCAGGAACTCCTTATAGGGAGACAGGAAGTGAGGCCTGACAGGTGACCGCATTTGAGGGAAACGCTAGCCACAGTTGGGAGCGATATAGTTTTTTGACCACATAAACAAACACACACACACAAACACATAACTCTAGAACACGAACAGAACACGAAACTCATTAGAAATTAGAAGCCTTTTCGTTTACATTTACATTGACAAGCGCATACACCGTTTGATATATTTCAGTTGAATTTCGAAGGATAGTGGAAGATCCTATTTTGGTTGGAATTAGGTTTAAGTTTGTGAACGTGCGTCCGAAATTCCCCCGACTTGGCTTGCACGGCGGTTTGATGGTAAGAAAAGACAAATTGCTGAAACAGATAGTTTAAGCTCTATCCTGAGGATGACTTTTTATGGCCTGGCCAAACATATGTATAGGAGGTAATTTGCAACAAATATGAGCTCTGTTTAAAAAGACCTGACTGAGAGCTGCAATAAAATAAAAACACTTGTTTTTTTTGTGATGTAGGTATTGAGGTTGTTCAAATATAAAGAGGCAATTCATTCCATTTATGAGCTAGGCCTAAGAGTCAACATGTTTTTTCTTACTTTGGTACAGGATTGTTAGGATTAGTTCATTGTTGTACTAATCCTACCAATTGGTACATCACTTGTAGGATAAGAGCTACATCCACATGCCCAGCACATATATTTACCGTTTATTCATTTAGTCAATGCCTTTAACCAAAGTGATCAGTGACTGCTGATCAGATTTCAGAACAGCTCTAGAAGCCATGGCACTTTGCTCTAGGGTGCCAACAGATATGGTGGGAACATTGGGAACATGTTGCCTTTTGGTGGGAAGAGCCTCGCCTTTACACCATCCTATATGTATGCACGTCAAAACTACAGCAAACCCTGTTCTTTATGCTGTTCTTTAGTGTATTACATATTTTATAAAGGGAAGAACACTTAAATTGACACTTTGGAGCTACGGGTTGGGGTTAGTTGATATCAAAGAAGTATTGATACATTCCCATGCCCTGTTGTTTCACTTCAGTTGTAGTGAAACAAGAGTAAACAAATAAAAGAAAAAGAAAAGTCTCAATATGAAGTTAACAGTGATAATTAATATGGCCAGGTGGATGGCAGGACAACACTGTGGATCTGACCTGCGAGGGGCGCCCCAGCTCCAGCTCCAGCAGGGCCACAGGGCCACTGGGGGCGGCCTCCTGCCCCCGACCGCTTGACGTCTGCAGGTCCACCCTCCAGCTCAGACCCCTGAGCCCCTGCTCCCAGCGGCTCTGGGCCAGCAGGCTCTCCCGCACCCGGGGCCGCTGGCTCTTCCAGAAGCGGGAGAGGGCGGTGGCCTGCCCCTCGCTCATCCCTCCGCCACCTTGCTTCTTCATCTGGGCTGTGAGGAAAGCCTCTAGCTGGCCATGGTCCATGTCTGCCATGGCGATGGACTGAGAGGCGGACGAGAAAGAGTGCAACAGTAGAATACAGAAGGGCAGCTGCTCTTTAGCTTTGCACACAAATGCCAAATGGATTACTGGTAGCCGTGGTGACTAATTATTATAGCATATATTTGAAGTACTCCTTTAATAAAATATATATTCCCTAACTCAGCTAAAAGTGACAATATTGGCATCCAGTTGACAAAAAGTTAAAAGAACACATTCCAAGACATTGGGTCACGCAATTAGTGTGCTGGCAGTGACCTCTAGTGGCAGTGCCGATACGACAGCATTTGATGGAGCAAAGACAAAATGACAATGTCTGTACTGTATTTAGGAAATATTCGTCAGCATCGCCTTTATCATGATACTCTTGCCTTTCTGACATGTATTAGATAGCGTCTTTGAAATCAATAAATCATTGTATCGCATATAGGGTAACAACAGAAGCCTGTATAGCTGTATATCACTCGTACTAAGTATTGAGACAAATCGCAAACTGCAGCATATTGGCGACACTTCCTGAAGTGCACGAAGTACAGAAATAGTTATTTTCAATTCGTAGGTTAATCACGAACCCGCCTACCTTTAAAAGCCCTTTCATTTTTTCATGTAGAGCATTGAAATCCTCCAGGGAGAGATCCGGATACAGTTCAGTCTTGAGGAGTTCTTCGGTGATTTCATCATTGTTGTAATATGCTTTTTGAGCTATTCCATTAAGCAACCCAGTTAAAGACTTTGTTGCTTCGACGTCGGCCATGTTTTTATTATGTTCACGTGATCTGGAAGAGGTCACGTGCAGGGCTTGCTTGTGACAGGTCACGTGTGCTCGTTCTGAGCTTTCCTCTGAGTGGGCATCGTGCCATGCGCACAGCCGTTTATAGCTTTGGCCATGCACAACAATTAGTTTAGTTAAACGTTGGGTGCGGCCGTGATTGACTCATTTACTTGTTTGTCTTTAGAGCCAAATCACTTCGAAACACGTAATAAACGATGTGAAAAGTACATGATCATGAACTGCAGTTGGCCATCAGAAATCTGAAACGTGTCATTCTAGACTCAAATTCACAATGTAGTTGAATAATCCCTGATGGTCAATTTGGGAGTGCTATAAGGAGGTTTACAATAAAATATGGATGTGGGTGTTTCAATGTTCAACGTTCCATTGTGCTGATGCTTCTCTCCTCCAGTGCATCAGGCCCTCTGCTTGGTGACAGCTGGACTGGGATTCTGGGCAGTGACTCGTTCACTGGCCTTTCTGTTGCACCCTTATCACGATTGAAAAAGACAAAATGGAGTCGAAGAGCCGGGGGGGGGGGGGGGGGGGGGGGGGGGGGGGGGGGGGGATTAGCCATAGCACCCCCATAACACCCCCAAGAAAATAATGTATTTATATTTATATAACATGACATTTCATAGCACCCTCAGTAAAGCGCCGAGCACCCCTATAGCACCTGCAGATGTCTGGCGCTGCCACTGCAAAGAGCTCAAGAAATGTATTAATTGATTAATTGATATAATAATATGTCAAGTGTTTACAATACTTAAATAGCTATTTAAACATCTAAGCAAGATATATAATGTATATTATATATCTTGTATATATAATATCTTGTATATAATATCTTGTATATTGTATTATTGATTTTATTATTATTATTATTGACAATGTAAACATATTACTTCCTCTTCAGGTGAAAATGGTTACAGGAATAATGGTTACAGGAAGCAAGTGGGTGCACGTCAGAGCACTATTTCAGTGTATATCAGTGTATATCAGTGTTAACCAAAGTACATGTGAGATCCTATGCATGTGAGCATGTCACTGCTCCTCACTGGATCCCTGAGACCCAACGCATGCGGGTTGTTATGCAATGCTACTGTAAGAGGAGGTTCAATGGAAATGAAGTCACAGACTTTGCTCCCTTAGTAATGGATATAGAAACTAACACTACATCATAAAAGGGGGCTGGGAAGGCACCAGGGGCAAGGGTTACCTGACACATCTCACAGCTGTGTTTGGTAGACCAAGGAGTCACACTGGAGAGTTATACCGTCTATGAAATATGGAGCTGCTTTGGCGGTTTCTTCTCATTTTCTCTGTTTGTGTAAAGGATGTGGATGGCATTCCATTAGGTGAGTGTGACATGTGGTGACCCACAATGGATTCAACATTAGGGATTAAGTTGGTATTTACATTGTAATTGAATATGTGTGGTTTGATCTCAACGAAACATACTGAGGACATACAGTTAAATGATTTTAACGGATTAGTAATAAACAGCTTGATTTCATTTTATAACAAAGTATGCCTTTTTGGGGGGGATGAACGTTAAAACGGCAGAATGTAACATTTTTACCATTTACAAAACCTTGTAGGAACACACCGTTGTACCGCTAGCACCGAGTCAGATGCATTTACTCCTTTTCATAGCTCCGCCTACAGTTACTCCTTTGCATAGCTCCGCCTACAGTTACTCCTTTGCATAGCTCTGCCGACAGTTACTCCTTTGCATAGCTCTGCCTACAGTTACTCCTTTGCATAGCTCCGCCTACAGTTACTCCTTTCCATAGCTCCGCCTACAGTTACTCCTTTCCATAGCTCTGCCTACAGTTACTCCTTTCCATAGCTCTGCCTACAGTTACTCCTTTCCATAGCTCTGCCTGCAGTAAGATGATGAAGCAATGAGAGGCCAAGTACAAACAGGCCCCACAGCAAGAAATCAAACCAGAAAGAGAGAAAAAAAACTGTGAGATTAGATGTTATGGTTCCCCCTAATTACATCACAGACATCAAGAGGCTAAAGGCTATGTTTCCTCAATCATGCCCCATTTTGTTCTTGTCGTTCTCAGTTCTATTTTCATATCAGTTACATCAACAGTTACTGAGAGAGTTGAACACATTGATGGAGAGCTAAAGGCCTCTGCCCTCCTGAACTCAATGCTCACACACTCCTCATCATATGTAGTGGATTGTATTACTTGATCCAAGTTTCCTCCTGCTTTAGTGCACCTACTCTGTTCACAAGTGATTGAAACAGCAATAATATGTTCTCAAATGTCTCATGTCTTCTTCATCTTATTCTTGTTGCTTCTGCTGATGCCTCAAGTACACAATATTTGATCCATACATCCTAGCAAACCCTCAAAAGCACCAAGGCTTGGAAAGTATAGTTTTTCCTTCTCTGTGAATGATGTCTGTCCCCAGCTCCCTGGTAGCTCACTGGGGAGAACATGCACCATTAAGGCTTAGTCCTTACAGTGACCTGGGTTTGATTCCAGCCTGTGGTTTGGATTTGCTGCATGTCTTCCCCTCTCTCTACCATACGTTTCTGTCTAATCTCTACTGTGTCTATCAAATGAAAACAAAAACATGAAACATGCCCCAAAAATAAATCTTGAAATGTGTATACAATACGTATGTCAATGTAGCTGTGTATGTTTTTTCTTTTAAAGGTACTACAACCATAAATTGTGCATACGGCTCGAATGTCCACTTGGGAAACACGGATGAGGGCTATGCAGGTACAATGCAGTCTCTTTATTATGAAAAATGTGTGATTGGACAGGAAGTGACAATAAAGCTAGCCAGATGTTTAGGGGAGCATAGGTGGTGAAGCCAGCCAGCTTGGTCAAGTTGTCAGACACAAAGATAAATCCTGCTGTAGAGGAAGAAATGTTTATTAGATTTGGATGTGAGATTAGATTTGGTGATAAACCAAAACTATTGCATGAAAATCAACAAATGCAAATAGTTTAACATGTGATACAATTTACATACAAGATAATAATGAAAATTGTCACTAGGCAAACACAATTATCTACGTACATCTAATCAACTGCATGTTTCATGCATGTTGAAAATGTGTATGTTCAAAATTGTACAGGAGACATCGAGCTAGTGACTGGGATCACAGCTGGCAGCAATGTGTCCCTGAAAGCGCACCTGTTCCCTGAACACCTTGACTTCCTGGAGCTGAGCTTTGTGGTTGGACAGACGACTGCCACAGTTCACACCAAGAAGGAGTTGGACGCAGATATTTTAGTTGAAGTGAGTTTGATGAATTGATGCACAGTGGATGGGTGAATGGATGGTTACATGGTGGAAATACACCAGATATGTGGTGTCTATATACAGGCCTTTACAAAATATTAAATAAACACTGTTCATTTATTTATTGTTTACTGTTTATATTATTTTACATTTGCCAATAATGCTTAACTTCTTGATGTTAAACTTAACAAACATAATCCATTCATGACGGTTTGCACTAAATATATGGGTGAATCTCATAGACTGTATCTAGATATAAAATGCACAATTGTAGGGGTGAATATTGATATAGATTAGTGTAGATATAATAGGGGTAAAAAAGTCAAACAGACCAAAGGAAGTTGGTTAAGGGAATATTTGTGGGGAATATTGTAAATCGGTTGAGACATTCCTCAAAAAACCTTCCATGATGTTCATGTTTTGCAGGCTGGACAAGAATTATATTACTCTGTGGCTTGTGACGATATAGATATGGTATGTAAGTAAGAGGTAAGAAAGATGTTCCAGTATTATACAGGAAAGAACAATCATCTTTGAAACGAAGGTTATCTGCCCCTGTAGTTTGACAACATACGGACGCTACGGATCAATGATTTGAATGACAACACACCAGTATTTACAAAGAAGCTGTACAACACAACAATATCTGAGGTAATCAATTGGAATTGAAGTACAAACATGAGAGTCACTGAAATGAAAGAAATATAATACTATAAATACTATAGCCACTTGTTACATTAAATTAAACATTTAAAGGCCAATTAAATGTTTTTATTAAGCATAGGTAGAAATCAACCTCCTACTCCTGCTGTTCATGTAACCAACCAAATTAATTAACAAGTTAATATAATGTGACCCAGTAAAAAGCACATCACGTATTTTGTTCATGACTTATTGAACTGGATAGGGGTTGTACAATATAATACACAACAAACATGTGCATTGTGTATTACAATGTGTTGGATGTTTGTTGGCTCTATAAGTCATCTTGGTCTCTTCTTTCAGATACTGACTGTTAGCACTGAGGCTTTTCGAGTTGAAGCCACAGATATGGACATCTCCCCTGAAAATAAAAGGCTGACGTATTCTGTTTCGGTAAGATTAAGAATAACATTGTTTCATGTTCTTTTTTTAAGAAAAAGGGGCAGGACAAATGATTCTATACAGTTGTGTGGTTATTGGTTTATCAATGTCTTTTTGCCTACCTTGACAATCCTTTTTCTGTCTCTCATAAGGCCCCATCTTCAGAAGACTTTATTTTCACTGAGTCAGGGGCTTTTATTGTGGCAAGGCGCCTGAATTACAACTCACAAAAACAATACACATTCTATGTGAAGGTTCAGGTAATGGCATCATAGATATTATGAAATGTGTCTGTATTACAGTACAGCTTATCTCACTTCATTTGTTTTTATTCACGTGGAAGTCCTCCATGTACACATTGTGTGTGTGTGTGTGTGTGTACAGGACACAGGGGGTCTGTTTGATGAAGCTACCGTGCACATCAACATTGAGGACATTGATAACCTCAACCCCTATTTCAACCACATCTTATACCAAGCTTCAATTCCTGAGAATGAGGTTGGTCAGTAAATCTTTTTTTGCGATGACTCAAATACAGAGTTGTGTGCTTTATTACAATTATTTTAAATTGTATTAAAGTGTTTATGATGTGAGTGTAATATCTTCTGGATTGTGTCAAGTAAAAGTAGTGCGATATTACACATAGTGCTTTATTAATTAATTTAACTTTAATCTTTTATTAAAGATAGGTCTGTTTCATCATATAATGCCTGAGGCCATAAAGGCCCAGGATGGAGACACTGGGATCAACGCTGCTATTGAATACAGCATCACTAAAGGTGAACTATATTAACCACATACAGTATATACTATATTGTGTGTATGTTTAAAATTGTTAATCCAACATACACCTACCCCATTAAATGTGCAGTTTCCAAGCCTTTTGGAGCCCTTTATTGTATGGAAGTTGAATCCATCATACTAACATGTGACTTCTTTAAAATACATTCTCAGTGTCTCCACTCAAGTATGCCCACCACTTTGTGATGGACTCCAGCAGTGGGTTGGTGTCTCTGCCCACTGCCATCGACAGAGAGGAGCTGGGCAGCACCCTGATAACTGTCAGCATCAAGGTACAACTGCCACAGACTGATCCTGCTCAAGACTTTGGTGATGGGAGTGTCGTGGTGGTGGTGGTGGTGGTGGTGGTGATAATAGTGTATAATTGTGGAGACAGGGTTACAAGGATCAAGCCTGGGACCTTGGTCCAATGTATCTTACACTATTATTAAGAAGCAACACAGAAGCGGGGGTACAGGTGGCGCCTGCACTTTCTCATTTGACATCAGATGTTTCCATCTCCATCATGGCTCAACCATGTCTGCAATACTGCAATGTCTTACTTCCATAACCTGGTCATATTTCGGACCCTACCATCTGCTACATAG
The DNA here is from genome assembly GCA_036785325.1 of Urophycis tenuis. Classification (NCBI taxonomy): domain Eukaryota; kingdom Metazoa; phylum Chordata; class Actinopteri; order Gadiformes; family Phycidae; genus Urophycis; species Urophycis tenuis. Next base: position 2,300,871 of record JAXIVH010000001.1, on the reverse strand, counting down.
TCCTACTGAACAGTGACAAAGGCTGACTTATAGAGCCAACATTTTCATTCTTCATTCTGGTGACAAAAATCCACCCCATATTGTTCCAGGCCCAGCAGACTGATGACCCTTCCAAGACAGCCGATTCCGTAGTGATAGTTGCCATCGAAGACGTAAACGACAACCCACCGGTGTTCAGCCAGCCAAGCGTCTCTGTAACCATCATGGAGAACTCTCCTGTGGATGTGGTTGTTTTCATGGCAACGGTCTCCGACGCAGACCAGGTAGGATTGTGTAGATCACTCCCACAAAAAACACTTTTATAAAACAGATCATCAACCTGAGGCTAATAGAATAGTGCTCAGTGTCAATAACCGTCATTGTTTCATAAAATACATAAAAATACATACACAAACTCACTCACACTTGAACAATATTGCATCTGCTCTTTACCATCTACATATCATCTTCAGGGTGGCTTTTTAGGAAACCTGAGTGTTGTCCCAGAATCCGTTCCCTTCTCTGTGAGCTCTGATGGCTCTGTGAGGGTGAAGGACTCCACTGCGCTGGACCGGGAAACACATGAAAGCTTCATATTTCAGGTTCCCTTCCTTATACAATCCTAGTTCACCTTATAAGACATAATTCCATTCTAATCTATTTTAGGAATCACTTTTGTCTTGTTGTGGAATATGATATATCATATGTATGGGAAAGCTCCATGCTAGGCCAACATAACTAAATGAGGAAGGAATTAAAAAAAAAAAATAGCAGTCCATACAAACTGCTATGATCTGAAATATGAATAAACATCTTACTTTGACATGACACTCACCACTGCAGACTCACCCTGACTGTAGTAGAGTCTGGACACTGGTGCTTGTTGCTCCACAGAGCATTACTGGCTGGTATAAGATGTTCTTTTTTTACATTTTAAAAAGGTGATAGCCATTGAATCAGATCCCCCTAACGGAGTTGCAAGGATGAATGTGAATGTGACTCTTCTGGATCAGAATGACAACACTCCTACATTCACAAAAGCCATATACACTGTGAGGGTGCCTGAAGAGCAAACAGAAGGAATGCTATTGGTCCAGGTAAGAGTGCAATATCCTATCAATGCTATTGTCAACATTATTCTAAGTTGTACTGGGTATAGGCACAGACCTGATTAAACTCCCAATGCAAAATGTTCCCATTTAACACATTTTGGACGACAGATCCTGGAGGAACCAATGAACAAAGCTACGGCTTACATGTTTTAAACATAAAATCTGATATATAATCCTTTTATTTGATTTTATTTCCATAAATTCCAGCTGGCATTTGAGTAACAAACTCGCAAACAATGACATGATGACATTGACAATGACAATGGTTTTCTAATCATGTATGATATTCTTCAAAGGTCAAAGCCGAAGACTCAGATGTAGGTCAAAATGGAGAGATCACATACTCTCTTGACTTTGGAAACAAAGATGGCTACTTCTCCCTCAATAACAAAAGTGGCGAGATAACTCTGAAGAAACCTATTCTACCTCTGGAGGATAGGGCTTTGGAATTCTCTTTGTTCATAACAGCCAGAGATGGTACGGCAAACATTTTTTTTTTTTTCTGGGGAAATAACCATTGGGATACTACCAATTTACTTAATAAAGTCTAATTCATGTATTTTCTTTACCTACCATAATGATTGACCCTTAAACAACAAACATTTGTTATGTTTGAATGTGTTCACCATAACCTTCCACTATTTCAAATTATAATAACAACTGTTGATGTCCATAACACTATTGCTTCTCTTCTGCCCCCCAGGGGGCATAGTGTCTCGTTCTTCTTTTGCACAGGTGAACCTTTTTGCTCCGGGAGATTTGAAACCACAGTTTACACAGAAAACGTACAGTGGCACCATAGAAGAAGAACAGTTACCTGGAGTTGTGATCCTGAAAGTATGTTTCTCCACACATGTAGTGTCCTCCTCACCACCGATTGAGGGCAGTAGGGTAAAGGCATGTAGGGGATACTATATGTTTGATAGGCAGCAACTGGAGGACTTTTTAAAAATACCTTCCCCATCCAAAGTTTAAAAAAGTATGTTGACATGGGCCGCTCTATCTCTCTCTGTGTATATGTGTGAATCTGTATGTGTGTGCTGTCGGCACAACATCCAATCAAATTAGATCCATGTTGTTTTGATCCGACAGCATCCATCCAATCAAATTTCAGGACAACCAATGAAGAGGAACTGTCAAACCGCACACCAGTTGGCAAAAATGATACCAAAGATAGTTTTGTTCGGGTATAACTAGGAATCGAAATGACTCACAACTCAAACTGTAGGACTTGGAACTTGACTTGAGACTTGCCTGTCTTGGTTTGGGACTTGACTCGGGACTTGAGGGCAAACACTTGAGACTTACTTGTGACTTGCAAAACAATGACTTGGTCCCACCACTGTGTAGCAGTATGACATTATCATCCCTGTAACAACACTTGGTTTGTCCTCGACTGAGTATGTGTCCGGTCCTGGTTATATATCATTATAACTTCACCGACAACCTTGCAACCATAACACGGAATTGAAATTATGTTTTCCTCACATAAGTAACACCACAGTCATGAAGATGACCTTTCAAAACGTGAGTGTTACTGTAGGTTTATGATCATCATAAAAATAACTAACTCTACAGTTTTGTAAGTAGTTGTTGATTCACTCAACGCTGGCATTTATCTTCAAAGCAAATAACTACTCACCACAATATTTTTATTCCAATGTTTTACTGCATGCAGGTCAGATTTCTCACAGTGGGTTCAGAGGTTCCTCCAGTTCTGCAAGTTGTGACCGAAGCGGACAAGTTTGCAATTTCCCCGGATGGTATTTTGACCTCCACGGTGACTCTGGACTTTGATGAAGCCCCACAAAACTACTCCGTCAGAATTTCTATCACTGACGGTGTCAGTACCGACCATGCAGTCGTGGAAGTTCAAGTCACAGATGTCAATGACAACAGTCCTGAATTTATTTCCAGTTCCATTACCAAATCAGTCCTAGAAGACATAGATGTGGGGGACAACGTGACTGCTGTGCCTGCCAGAGACAAAGACCATGGCTTCAATGGGGACATCCGCTACTCTTTGGAAGGGGGTAAAGGAAAATTCTCAATCGACCCCAAGTCTGGGATGGTAAGGATCGCTGCTCAACTGGACAGGGAGAGCGATCCAGAGTTCAGTCTGCTGGTATTTGCACAAGACCAGGGGCAGCCAGCCAAGTGGGCGTCTGCCACCTTGCAGGTGCTAGTTGCTGACATCAATGATAACGCCCCCAAGTTCCCCAAAACAGAGTTTTATGTGGACGTCTCAGAAAACGCATCGGTGAGCACCGTACTGCTCAATCTATCGGCGGTGGACCCAGATGACGGCCCAAACGGCACAGTGATGTACAGAATTCTCATGCAAAGTCCTTCCTCCACACCGGCTGCTTTTGAGTTGGACTCGTCCAGCGGTGCTCTGCGGCTTGCCCAGACTTTGGACTTCAGTGTGGCCCAGATGTACAGAGTCAAGGTCGAGGCTGTGGATGGGGGAACCCCTGCTCTGGTTGGAAACACCACAGTGGTCATAAGGGTAAAGGACGTGAACAACAACCATCCACAGTTCAGCCACGACCGCTACGATGTTGCAGTGCTTGAGAACCTGCCCAGTGGTGCAGCCATTGTCACCTTGGACGTCACTGACAGAGACGAGGTCAGAAACACATGCTCATCACCGCCTACCACTCAAAACATAGCAAGAAATGGTCTACTGCATCGAGTTTGTGCTGTACTTTGTGACCATTATATTTGAGTAACTTTAACTTTAACTCGTTTGGCAGAAAGGTCATCATGTTTTCATTCACCTTGCACTAGGACTTCATATCTCCATAGGGAGCTGCCCTTCTTCCATGGAGGCCACCATGTTTCTATGGTTGCCCAGAACAGAGGGCTCTCTAGAGAACGCTTTTTTCTCTCCAAAAAATGCATTTTGGGTTAAGTGTTGTAGGAAGGAGGGGCATGTTCTCCCGATGGCTGCGACCCATTTGCTATTCTTTTTTAGTAGCGTTTTTGTGTAGGAGCATTACCGGTATATTGATATAAGCATTGTTATCTATGAAATGCACCACATATAAGTGGCGTTGTTCTACAGCTGTCGTATGAGCTTCACCCTCTCTCGGACGCGCCTCTAAGAAGTGTAGCATCGTGTAGTGAATGGCAGTTTGCCGATGAGTGGGATTATGATGAGTTGCTTGGCAAACTTTGATACATCCATGTTTTGGAGATGTTATTTATTATGAGGTAATTTCCTCAACTAACTTCACTGCTCGTTGCTGCTCAATTCTAGAATGGTCCTTTAATTAAATATTAAGAGATTCTTTTTATTGACCCCTTTCAGAACATTCTGCCATGGCAGTGTATAGACAGGATAGTACCGTATTCAGGTTATTACAATTAATGTTTCTGATTGGTTTAGAGTTTTGGTAAATGCCGTATATTATGCTTTATTTATTGCTTCATTGTATTTCACTATTGATTCACAGTGGTAATCACTAGCTCAATTTCCATGCTGTATGAATACCATATGCCATACAGTCTGGTTTTAAGTTGTAAATGTTTTGAAGAAGTGGATGTTTGTGATGAATATGTATCTGTGTACAGTGCAGCCTCTCTGGCTGAGCACTTAACACATCCTAATAGACCTCTGCATGTCCTCCCAGGTGTCTTAAAGCTTCCTCTCTGTTACAGGATGGCTTCTCCAATGGTCACTTCATTTTGACAAGTGACACCTTTGACATCAACACAATGGGTGTGGTCTCCCTGAGGACCAACGCCACCTTGGATAGAGAAACTCACAGCAGCTACCTATTGCAGGTATGACATTTTGAAACAGATGTTTTGCCAAGTAGAAATCTATAAAAAATATTTTTCTTTCAAGATTATTTCGACATAGTGACATAGTTACATCGTGTAGCTTTGTTTAGCAGAATGAATCAGTAAAAAAAATAGTTGCTGCTCATATAATAAAGGGCTACAAATATGTTTTGTATTTGTTCACTTCCTACTGAGGAGACTGACGTTAATGATAGTTGACTGTCAAGTTGACTGTTTGTTTTTTAACCAGTTTGTCATGTCAAAAGCTAAGCACAGAAATACAGGAAATAAGTAAATTGCATATTGCAATTATTAATAGGTTTTTCTAGAACATTACATAAAAAAGACAAATGAATTACCTTTTTGTTTATGTCATCCATCACTTTTTCTAAAACCAACATACTATATTATTCATCAATCATCCCTGAGAGGAGAACTGAGGAATCATTTCTGTTGAATCTGTGTGAATTTGTACCCTTCAGGTAATAGCAGTAGACCAACCTACTTCTGGACTGAGAGCCAGTGCAGAGCTCAACGTTACCGTGTTGGATTATAACGATAACAGCCCTCAGTTCCACGCCTACCCAGACCCCCTCCAGGTCTCAGAGGGACACTATTCAGACACAGCCCCAGCGGAGGTGTTTACCTTCCGGGTCACCGATGATGATGCTGGCCCCAATGGGGAAGTCACCTTGTCGTTCCCATCCCCTCACCCACTCTTCACACTAAGAGAGGTGAGGTCACAATTAGCCCAACATGTAGTTCTGAGCTATCTTTGTGTTACAGGAACGTAGTGTTTTGTTGTTGTATTTGTAACCTCATAGTTGGGACTATGGTTGATGCAATCAACACTCAAAAGTCAACACACAAAACACATCAACTTCAAAATCATGTCATAGCCATTTGTAATAAAACATCTATGAATTATGGTTGCTCTGTGAAAGCCTGTCTCTGATATTTGCCTTATAGTCTCCAATCATAGCCATTCCCGTTTCTGGTGAAATACCGTTGATGTTGATTTCAAAAGTGTTGATTTCTATGATGCAGGTTTTGTGAGATGAGTGTGTTTATTGCAGGACGGCACATTGCTGGTTGTGGGACCTCTGGATCGGGAGAGCAAGGACTTGTATGACATTTTGATCAAGGCCTCTGACAAAGGCACGCCCCAGAGAGAGGTACCGTGGCTTCAAAGACAGTAGGACAGGTCACAATGGCCTGAATCAGGCCAATTACAACTGTTCATCTAACATGGAGCAGTTTATCAATGACATGTATAGAGGAGCGCAGTTGAGGCTTTTTTTATAAACAACCAAAATGGCTGCCACGAACGTGCTTTGTTTTTCATTGAGGTGTTATCTGTTGATGACCTGAGAATCTCTTGAAAAAAAAAAAAAAAAAGTTTCAGACCTATACACATATGCAAATTCATCTAACTACATCATTTTGCTGGATATGATTCTAAAAGTGTGCAAGTAAAGCAGGAGCAGCCTCAGAAAGCTTAATCTGTGCTCACTGTTTGTACATTTAGTGATGAGATGCCTCTGTTGTGGTCTAATAGGATTCGCTGTACTCGATATATATGATAACATATAACATTATTAACATTGGCATCATTTATTCGCTTGAACACTGGCTAGCTTTGTTTCTCAAGATATGCTGCATATATGTTGTCTTGTCATGTACATATGTACATGTAAGAATAGTAGACAGGCACTAATCTCTCTGATTAGTGGATGAAGAGTGACAAGCAGGACATCACGTGGCTTCAACCGATGTGAAGCCAGTCAAACATAAACATGGCTTGCTTTACAATACCACCAGAACTTCACCGCCATCAAGCTGAGCGTGGCAGACATCAACGACAATGCGCCTGCGTTTGATGCAGAGAGCTACAGCAAGAGCATCCTGGTGAAGGAAGCCAAAGAAGGGGACCTGGTGTTGAGGCTGTTGGCCACTGACAAAGACTCGGGGAATAACTCCCTCATCACTTACAGGTTGGTAGGTTTCTTACATCGTAACAGATGTCAGTACTTGAGCTCTTCCCACGCACACACACAAAGAACATAAAGGACAAAAAGGAATTGAGGAGATTCAGCCCTGCATGGGGTCATGCATCCCTGCACATACTCACATGATAGATGGATGCAACTTGCCCCATGGGACACGTTTGTCAAACACAGGTTGTGTGAGTGATGAAGGCCATTGACCAAAACAGATTTGTTTTAGAAGTTCTCTGAAATACGCTGTAGGTTTGACTAGATTCTCAAGAACGTACTGCATTTCAGTTGTCTATCAAATGAATCTAAAATGAAAGTTGTGTGGCAAACAATGTTTTTGTTTAACAAATTCTTCATTTTGGTTTGACTCATCCATCTGGTTTGTTTGCTGTCCATGTAGCTTCTCTGCAGGTCACCCCTTTCTATCAATAGACAGTGAGACTGGGGCAGTGACCCTGGCCTCAGACCTGGCCAGCGTTGCCAAGGACACCACCATAAGACTTCTGGCCAGGGCCACAGACCAAGGCCAGCCTCCACTCAACTCAACAGGTCAGTCTTCAGGTTAGCAATATCACAAGAGGTGCTGTAGGTAAGATATCAGAGCTATTATTGCAGTTTAATTCACGAGAAATGACAATATCTGTTTCGAGTTGACTGGGCCAGCCTCATTCATTTAGACTTTGCTCCAAGCTCATCTATGACCAAAGGGTTGCAGATGTTCTTGAATGCAACATTTTGGATGAGAAACAGGGGGAAGGGAGGGAGCAGAGATTGAGGGGACATTTTTTGTTTTTGTTTTATTTCAAAAATCTTGCTCTTGCTTGCTCTTCTGTTTTTCTTGCTCCTTTGCTGTTTTCCGCCATCTGTCTTTCCCAAATCTTACCCAGTACCTTTAAGTGAAATGCAAAAATGGCTCTTTCAGCCCCCGTCGTCATCAACCTGAGAACTCGAACTGTGGAGGAGGGAGTGAGCTTCGACAGCTCCTCCTATAACTTCACGCTGGCTGAGAACCTTCCGGAGGGAACAGGCGTGGGGTTGGTTGCAGCGTACGCAGGAAATGACCTTCACACCATCAACTACACGCTGGTAACACACACTCACCTGTTCTCCATCGATGCTCACGGGGCCATCGTGGCCCGCACCGTGATGGACAAGGAAAGCCAGGAGTGGTACATCTTGGAAGTGCAGGCAGTAGACAACAGAGTCCCCCCTACGTCAGCCACGACAATGGTATGTTCCATTACATTTCTTTGATATCATTTGAAGAAAACATAGAGCTGGGTGGTATGCAGAAGGTAATATCAACATACAAAAATAAGGGGGTAAGACCAAGGATTTAACCCAATGTCATATTGATATTGTTTACATTAGAGACACAACAAACATATTAATCTCAGCGACTCTGCATCATCTATATCCACACCAATATTAGTTTTTGCATGATAATGACAATATGTTGAATCCACAATATTGAGATATTGAGGTGCTCCTAAAAACACAGCTCTGTCTCTCCCAGGTCAGTGTGCAGGTTGTGGACGTGAATGAGGAGCCTCTGTTTGTCAGTGACAGCTACACGGCCAAGATCTTCAGCATTGCCTCGTACCGGTCTCCTGTTCTCTACGTCCAGGTAGAGTCTCCTGGTTACTGGTCCATTTCTGGATTTCCTTTTCTGCCTATTCTCCTGAATACCGTTTTAGCCTACTCAGAGAAAGATGTAGCTAAGTAGAAACTAAGTCATGTCAATAGACGAGTTAAGGTTAAGGGGTCAGTGTCACACTTTTCTTTTCTAGATTAACAAAATTTAAGATACATTTTGATACATGTTGGGTTGCTATAGGATGCCTTAAGTTCAGCCATCAAGTTACCAAAACAAACACAAAGAAATTGCTGTAAAACTGTATTAGTATGTATGAGTAGTTAGTAATCATATTGTCCATCTCAATGGTTTTCAACCTGTGGTACGCAAACCACTGGTTATACAGGAGGGTACTGTACTACATTTACAATAAAATAATATAATGAATTGAAAATAAGTATATTATAATATTGCTCAGTAAAATATTATGTATCTAAAAATAATAAAAATAGTGTTGCTTTGTGCATTCCATCATGTTTTCCATTGTAATGTTATGCATTCATTTGTCTTAATGATGGTCCGGGAAACGTCTTGATGACATTTGTGTTGTCTGTGCTGCTTAGAAAGCCTTCCACTCAGTTAGTGCTATAGTGAGGGGGAAGCTGTATCATGTTTGTTTGGAGGGAATGTATCCTTCCTCTTCAGCCTGGATCCAGTTCTGATGGATAGTGAGCGTGACCACTGAGACCTAGAAACCCGGCAACACGTTTCCCCCTCACTGCTTTCTGGACACGCCGTCCTGATGCCTTCAAACCCGCCGTTGCTCCTCTCTGTGCCAGGCCACAGACCCGGACGTGGGGGACCAGGGGAAGCTGCTCTATGGTCTTTCGGTGGTCAGCCCTTACTTTGGCGTGGACAGCTCCTCTGGACTTCTCTACGTGGTGTCTGCTGAAGCACTGGCAGGACAGTCCACTCTGGTGGAAGTGAGAGCCACAGACCCCGGTGGACTTAACGCCACCACGAGGGTGAAGGTGTGTGTGTGTGTGTGTGTGTGTGTACAGTGTGGGTGTGTGTATGTGTGTACACAGAGTGTGTGTGTGTTTGTGTGTGTGTGTGTGTGTGTGTGTGTGTGTGTGTGTGTGTGTGTGTGTGTGTGTGTGTGTGTGTGTGTGTGTGTGTGTGTGTGTGTGTGTGTGTGTGTGTGTGTACGTGTGTGTGTGTACAGCAACAGCAATGGTGGTGCGGCAATCAATTTTGCAATCTCAATTCCAGTAACATTTGCCTGGGGAATGTTAACGTGCTCAGTGCTTGAATGGAGACAAATTGCCCTGCAGTGTATTGCCGGATATCGCCAGACTAATTCACAAATGGGTAGAGATGTGGAATCTCTCAGTACATTTTTAATTAGGGCCATGACCAAATTGCCTCTGAGTAATTCCACAGACCTAGATCCATTTAGGGTAACGAAATGTGCGACACATCAGTGACAGTCATCTTGGTAGTTTCTGAAAATGTCTCAGTTGCGCTGCTATAGGGTGCTCTTTCCATCCATCCTATTTATCTGGCCTCATATTAGATAAACACAAGAGATTGGCCCGTCTCAGGCCAGACATCTGTCTGAATGGGAGGGGAGCCTGACACATGGCAGAGCAAATAAAACATGACCTAAGATGTCTCCTTACCAGGCTACATGCATTGTATTTGTTGAAGAATTCATGCACATTTAAAATGCTACTCTTTTCTTTTAGCTACATGGCAAGAACATCTAACTTTCATACTTAATGTGAGACAACATTGTTATTTTGTAAAAAAGGTAATAATGGAAATAAGTCCGGCAAAATGTTATTGTGCGGATAAGCAGAGTGCTTCTGTTTCCTGACCGCAGGTGGAGGTGCAGGGCAGTGTCAGCAGCAGTCATGTGGTGGTCATCTCCCTCAACCGGGCTGCCAACGAAGTGGAGAACACAATTCCAGAGGTGGAGAGGTAATTTCAAATGTACCCCATATCAGCTATTTTGACATGAAAAACGTAACGTATACGCCAACCATGGAAAGCATTCCCATTTTCCTGTGACTGTGGACTCAAAGTTAAATCACAAAACAAACAAGATACGTGCTGAAGTGTTGAAGGAGTTAAAATTGATTAAGGGGTTGGTGAGTCTGATAGGAGGAGTTATAAGGCTATACTTTAATTACGAATGTCATGCAACATATAGATTACATACTTTGTTATGATTGTCAATTGTAAGTCAAGCATAAAAAAACCACAAACCATGGCCTGAATGTCTCTGATGTAACTCTACCCAGCGCGTTAGGGAAAGTCATTGGCTGGACTGTGAAGGTCATGGGGGTGTCAAACACCAATGGTGGAGCTGCCATTTCTCGCACATCCCAACCAGAACCCAAGACATATGTGAGCTTCATCGCCATGGACGGAGTGGAAGTCATACTGGCTGAAGTTGTTAAAAAGTGAGGCCTTTCTCCTACATCTTTTTAGTGTGTGTGTCGAAGGTTTACGTTGGGAAAATGAAATGTATTGTTCAATCTTCAACCGGGTGAATTGAGAGTATTGCTCAAGGACTCTTAACTGATCAGAAAACATGATTCTGTCATTAATGTCATTCACCGTTCACGCATAACATTTACCTTTAAATCACCTACGATGCCGTGCGGCTACCAGGAAGCTGCAAAGTGAGTCGGTTGCGGTGAAGACGGAGCTAGAAAGGTTGTTTGGAAAGGGGCTTCAGTATGCTGTGGAGGAGGAAGCACATGGTCAGACCTCTAATGGACCTATCATTGCTATGGGCGTCATACTGGCGATAAGCTTGCTGGTACTGATGCTGGTAGTAGTCCTCTCAATTTTCAAGTAAGTAGGATGCCTCAAATTTCCAAGCATGCAATCCAAGAGTACAAATGGAGTGTTGCACTACTAGCCATTAGGAGCAAAGAAGGATCATTGTGATGTGGTCAACTTTAGTCATGTTGACATTAATGTTTATGACTCTCAGGATTAGAAAGATGAAGAAACATCTTGAGGACCCCCACAGGGAGAAGTTTGAGATTGACAGACAGAGTGAGGGATTCACGTAAGTACATTTTGATTACATTACAGTTGATGCACAGCATACACTCATTATACTAGATGAAATCTCACCTTCTCTGCTGCTTTTTAGAAATGTGGCCAGGAAGACTTCTGAAACCTTTTCATTGGTGAGAATAAGAATTTCCCCAGTTTATAAATTGTAAAATATGGTCAAGATAAAAAAAAACCTAACACATTCAATTGTACAACAGCAACTGAAACGCTGACAACGCTGTGCTTGTGTGAAAGGATGGCGACTCGGTGGGGAAGACCTCGGTGGAGTGTGGAAGGTGGTCACGGCAGGAGTTGAACCCAGACATTGGGATGGAGGGACAACCTGCAGGAGTAGAAGAAGAAGAAGGTTCCTCAACGGGAGACGGACGGGAGTCACGAAGGAGTGAGAGTGAGAGGACGGCGACGGGGGACCCCCGGGGGGAAACACAGGGAGAGAGGCACCGCATCAGAGGCTCAGCACAACAAGGGCTGCAGGGGGATGATGTTGCATCACCTGCCAGAGGAACGGTAGGGGGCGATGGTGAGGCCACAGAATGGGACGGTAACAGCGTCTCCATCTCTGCACTTTAGTGCTGTAATCAGCAGGCCGACAGCCAAAGTCCCAGTGTTGTTATTATTGTGCATAGGAATGCAAAATCTAGATATCGCTATTCTTGACACCGAAATGTGCAATTAATGGAAGCTAAACGACTGAACCTCGAGATTTCATTCAAACTGTTTTACAAAGGTCTACTGCTGTATGGCTGTGCTATGTATTTTTCATTTTTGTAAAGGTTTTACTTTTTGAGATACTTGCGATTAAAAATGCTAATAAACTCTCATAGAGATAACATTGAGCCTAGCATATGCACAAGTAATTCCTTGCGTGGAATTACATTTCCTAGTTGTACTATATCTCACCACTCATTAAATCACTTGGTTGGAACAGTAACTATCTTCATCAGGATCACCATGCAGAAATTATGAATGTAGTTTGTCTTAAATTACTGGTGAACCTGTGAATGCCACCAATAATCATAATGCCATGTAGTAAACAGAAGGCATGTTCAACGTATCAACTGATCCAATTCATAGTAAATAATTACATTTGTTAGTAACCTACATTTAAAATTGAGTTATATTTTATTATTGTGCCCGAATGACCCTGAAAAATAAACCCATTGCCATCTTCTGTGTTTCTCAGTTTTTTTTTTTTTACAAAAACATTTATGCTGGACATATGGCTGCATTAAAAAACATAGTTCTGCTAAGTTCTGTAGTTTTATTAACATAACAGCCTGTTACATTTGATGGCATGTCAATGCGTGCAAAAAGGTCTAGCTTTGCCACTGATTTTCATCATTATTATGTTTTTTATTTTTTTTATTTGACGGCAAAGAGGTCCGGGGCTATTCCCAAAAGATCCGGGGCTATAGCCTCGAACTCCCATGTCTAACCACGGCCTGGAGATTAATTATGCAAAAAGTCGGGCTGGAGTTATTTAGATATAGGACCAGACTGAGCCGAGTTCTGCAATGCACGCAGACGGTTGATGCTGCCCTGTCAAAAAATGCTACAGTAGCGTGAATCATGTGTTAGTAAGATGAAACAGTACAATGTAAATACAGTGATAAATCACCTCTAGTCATAACTACAATAATCAATTAGGAGAATATCGAATTGAACCACATTGTAGTGTAGTTGCAATGTGCTCCTTTTGAAATTGTAAACATTAAATCTTACAGTACCATTTAATTACTGTGTCATTGAATTTTTTAATAAATTAGTCTTTTTTTTATAATGGAGAGAACAGTCAAGTAGTCTAACAAGCTGAGACAGAGGCCAACATTGTGGGACATGCCTGTTGGGTGTGTATGTGCAGAACTAGCACATCTCGGTAGCACACATCGACAGAACACCAGCACAAAGCATGTCCTACCGTTTCAGTGGGCTTGGCTTGGGGGTCAACCGACGAGTCAAAGATTCAAAGGAAAAGTCGAGTTTGATTCAACTGAGGGAAGATTAGAGAAAAGTCCTTTGAGGGAACAAAGGGAGGGAAAAACCAAATTTTAAGAAAAATCCCTCAAAGTTAAGACTAAATCCTAGTAAAGATAAAAGGTATTCCTAAAGAATCTTAGCTCGTAAGAGAGCTCCTTAGGGGAAATCTGCTAAGAGCAGGGAGGAGGAGGACTTTTAAGAGGCTTAGGAGAGTTTCTTAAGCAGAGGAGAAAATGGCTGAAAGAAGAGGCAGGAGAAATATTCTCCAAACACTGAATGACAGTGAGCTAATTAAATGCTACAGATTGATTCGTGCAGGAATCATGTTTGTGGTAGATCTCATTAGAGATGCACTCACTTCTCCAACCCAACGCCACAACGCAATATCGCCGGAAATTAAAGTCATCACAACTCTAAGGTATTAAGCAACTGGAAAAATGCAACAATGCAGCAGTGATGACTTGGGTCTGTCAAAACCCTCCATCAGCAATGTGATCAAGCAAACACTGACAGCGCTGTCACAGCTTCATGTTGTGACACAATTTGTTTAGTTTCCGCTGGATATCCACACCTTACAGGCTCATAAAAGGCTTCATGGACATCGCAGGATTCCCTGGTGTTGTGGGTGTCATTGATGGGACACACGTCAGTATAATTGCACCGTCAGAAGATGAAGCCGTCTTTGTGAACAGGAAGAGATTTCACAGTATCAATGTTCAACTTGTTTTCAATGCAGACGATACGATTTTGGACATTGTTGCTAAATGGCCAGGCTCAACGCACAATGCCAGAATACTGTCTCAGACAGACAGCTTTTCGAGGGACATTATGTGCCGGGCAATTGGCACTTGTTGGGGGACAGTGGCTACCCATGCAAACCATGGCTTCTAACACCTTACCTCCATCCAAACCAAGGGCTGTAACTAAACTACAGGTGACCCAAACAATACAATATAGAATTATTATGCATGGAAATAAAATGTAAAGAGTATGTTGGAGTATCGAAGTAGTTGAAATATTTCCCTCAAATAATGTACATTGTCATGTATTAAATTATTCACGTTACTTCCAGTTTCAAATTAAATTCTGATGATCTGTGCATTAACTTGTAGGGCCCATAAGACAACAAGGGCAGTCAGTAGTGGAGCGTGGCATTGGCCAACTGAAGAGGCGCTTCCATGCACGGAGAGATGCGGCGCCTGAAAGTCTGCAAAGTCATCATAGCCTGTGCAATACTACACAACATTAGCAAGGCTAGACAGATCGCAGAACCTCTCGAGGTTCATGGTGATGAAGAAAATGATAATGATGAAGAAGAAAACATTCACCCTCCACAGGGGAACTTGGCCCAGAGTGGACTGCCTTACAGAGCCCAATTTACAAAATTACATTTCAGGCAAGTTACAGTACATTTAAAAACTTGTGGTTGCATTGACCTAATATACCATAGAGTTTTACAACACATGGCCTACGTAGGCTGCAATAGTTAGATACATGACACATATTACACACAAAGACACATAATTTCTATGTCTCATGGGATTTATTTTTTAGAAGATCAATTTTTAGTCTGTAGTACTCCTCCTGTAGGCATATAACTCTTTTCTGCTGTCTGAGGACATCGATGGTCAGCTCCAATCTTATGTCCTGCAGGGATGGAGCAGCAGGTGCAGCAGGTAGGCATGGTGTTGGAGAAGCAGCTGGAGCAGCAGCGAGCAGGCTGAATGGTGATGTTTCAGGCTGAGGGTCGTACACCGGTGACGTCGAAGGCCCCGGTTCCTCTGATGGCTCTGTGCTACAGGGGAATACATTTAGTTTATTTCATTATCGTTTTGTTTTCATTGATTTCACAGAATAGGCCAGCAATGAGCATGTATACAGAGAAATATGAGAAATGGCTTATGTAATCAATAAATATTGTTCTTGACATTTTGTTTACCTGCCTATTGATATATGAAAACTCACTGGTCCTACCTTTGTTGCATTTCAATCACCTGGATCATTGAAGAGTCAATGCCTTCCCTCAGCCCGGTGATACTGACTTCTGACATTAAACACAACATTAAACACTGTTTCTGCCACCTGGGACAGCTGCTTAGCAGGTGGTCCACCCCCTAAAAAACAACCCAGTAACCAATATGTACACATAAATGATGGATTTAAATGAACTTTGCCAGCAGTCGTAAGTAAGTGGTATGGCACTCACCTGTGCGTGAAGATTCACGTTTGTATGCTGCAATCTCCTCTGTTGCTTTCGACTGCAACACATACCACCGCTTCTCGCACTCCTCACTTGTGCGCACAAGCAGGTGAAAAGAGGCATTTATCTGTTTTGCTATATTTTCCCATGCCTGCCTCTTGCCTTGTTGTGTGACACAGAGGCCAAATCTACCTCTTAAAACACCTTTATGCTCGACCAATTGAGCCAGCAGCAAACACTGTCCCTCGGTCCAGTTGGGTTTCCTTGTTCTTTTAATCTCCATTGCTGTTCACTGGTTTGTGGTAGATTTGAATGCCATCCAACACTGCTTCTTTTAGTCTAGCCAGCAATCACAGAAATTGATGAAAGCTGAGCCATTTTACCCTCGTTAATACCAAATGCATGAAGTGCTAAAATCACCAGCATGGTAAATAAATGTAAGCAAATAAATATAACTATCAGCATGTGAGTACTGTGCAAGTGGACCTGAGTTTTCACATATTTTGTGGGATAATTTTAAAGTATGGCTTACTATTTATTTCACAAAGATGTTCTTTTTATGTAAATATTATTCATAATTACCAGTCTTCATAGAGATTAGATTCTATGATTAAGTCAGATTTCACGGTCCATTCTATGCCCAGTATTACCAAGAGTGTATTTTTATCCAGCGTTTAGGATCAACCAATCACGTCTTTTAAAAGAATGAGTCATACCCATAGACTGTATATATAGGTCATACGGGGTCAACCACACCTCCTCACTAAAATAAGAGTTTTTGTCCATTCCTTGCTGAGAGTTCTCTGAGAATGTCCTGGAATCACTCTTAAACTAAGACTCCTTGCTAGGAATTTTTAGGCTAAATTAGGAGCTCTCTGAGAGGATTCTCAGAATCTTTAGTAATTCCGCCCCAGGTCACCCTATCTAAATGTCATGACAGTTTTGTCAACTAGGTGGCGCACTGATAAAAAAAAAAAAACGAGAGCAAATCAATGCGTTGCACGCATATACAGTCTAGGTTGCACGTAGCTCTACAATCAAACACAATTTTACCCATTTAAAAAGATAGTCGATGGTGTCGTCCTTTCAGAAGGATAATTGTTTGTCTCACCCACCCAGGTGAAGTCTGTGTGGGGAAACACTGCATTAGTTCTGTGGCTGCCATGAGCCATGTTACAGGGTAAAGATTTGATGTTTACAATTTGAAAAGGAGCACATTGCAACTTGCAACTAATTTAAATTAAGCCCACTGCAATGTGTTTCAATTCGATATTCTCCTAATTGATTATTGTAGTTATGACTAGAGGTGATTTATCACTGTATTGACATTGTACTGTTTCATCTTACTAACACATGATTCACGCTACTGTAGCATTTTTTGACAGGGCAGCATCAACCGTCTGCGTGCATTGCAGAACTCGGCTCAGTCTGGTCCTATATTTAGATAACTCCAGCCCGACTCTTTGCATCATTAATCCCCAGGCCGTGGTTAGACATGGGAGTTCGAGGCTATAGCCCCGGATCTTTTGGTAATAGCCCCGGACCTCTGTGCCGTCAAATAAAACAAAACAAAACATAATAATGATAAAAATCAGTGGCAAAGCTAGCCCTTTTTGGGTGGGCTAAACTTGCCTTTGCCCACCCTATCGTTTGGTCCTCAAATCTAATATTCTACTGTCTAGACTGTTAAAATATATACAATGTAGATAAATAGATAGATTTACCACCCGCCAGAATAAATTTAGGATCTCCACAAGGTCACCCTTAAATGCAGCAGAATGCAGGAAATCAAATCTATGATATTCAAAATCCCCAATACCCCCCCCCCAAATATATAACCTAGAATTGCCCCTGTTCATAATCTTAACAATAAAGGGCTAAATTTAATGTGCTTTGCTCATTTGGTGCCTACACGCAAA
Source organism: Urophycis tenuis (assembly GCA_036785325.1). NCBI lineage: Eukaryota > Metazoa > Chordata > Actinopteri > Gadiformes > Phycidae > Urophycis > Urophycis tenuis. The sequence continues at coordinate 2,283,226 of JAXIVH010000001.1, read as the reverse complement.
TTAGTGAGATAAACTTGATGACTTGATGAAAATACCACTGAATCGTAATCTTCATATGCAAGCATCCAAACTTTTATTCAGCAGAAGAGCTTTCAGCGAGCTCCAGCGAGATCTCATCATAAAGCTCAGCATCACTGCCAGCTCAGCCAGCAGTTCAGAAAGTGGGTGAAGGCAAGGTGAGCAACAAGTGAGGAGACTTTAGCCTTCCCATGAACAGCGACAGAAGAGAAAACAATGGAGCTCAGGAATCTGTAGATAGCCGAGTACGCATATAGCATTTTCCATTACACTTTCAACACATAACATAGATAATGCAACATTTTAACTACTGCTTTGATATATTCCACCCAACACAAAATGGCATTGCAATCCATTCATTATGTATCTGATCATGTTAAAAGCTTCAGACAAGCTTTGCAGAAAGAAAAACGCATCACATTTCTATGTAAAAGTGGGTTGGTTGCCTCCTGAGAATGGCAATGAGTTTGGAGCTAATAATGTATGTCTTCCTTTTTTTGTAATGTTGGGAGACGAAGAGGTCAGTGATGAGTTGGGTTCTGTTGTTGTAATTGACCAGCAGTCTGTCCGTGTTACTCAGACGGTTTGTGCAGTTGTAATCCTTCCTCACATTGTCTGGCAGGTCTTTGGCATGTGGTGATTTGAGGTTACCAATGGTGAAGTAGCCACAGGTTTTTTGTTTTTTTAGCTTGGGCAGCAAATTCTCCCTGTTCATGAATTTGTGAAATCCATATTCTCCTTTTATAGGATTGCACAGAGCCTTCATGTTGTTATCCAGACACGTCTTAACGTACCAGCTCAGCAGTCTGAGGCCATGGTGAGGTGGGGGGCGACCAAAGCCGGTCCTCTTCAGGTCTTTGTCTGTATTGAGGGTTTGCAACGCTGAGGCCAAAACCACAGACAGCAGCAGTGTGAAGTGGAAAATGGTATGCATCTCTGGGTTATCTGCTACATGTGAAAGGATACCATTAAATATAACACATTTAAATTCATTACAGGTTCAGTTGTACAAATCACTTGATCCTGAATACATATTAAAAAAATTACTTACGTCAAGTTAAATTTGCTGTTGATTTGTTTGTTGTCACAGAATGAATGCGCAACTATAAGACAATCGGGTCTAGTTCTTTGAACCAAAAAAAACCCTCCCAGGAAGTGGTTTGTAAATAACAAAGAGTAGGTGGGGTGGGCGTCTCATTTTGATGTGAGGTGATTATGTACTCTCTTTTAGTGTAGGTACTCTCTTTTAGTGTAGGTACTCTCTTTAAGTGTATACTCTCCTTTAGTATAGGTTCTCTCTTTTAGTGTAGGTACTCTCTTTTAGTGTAGGTACTCTTTAAGTGTATACTCTCTTTTAGTATAGGTACTCTCTTTTGGTGTAGGTACTCTCTTTTATGTACTCTCTTTTAGTGTAGGTTCTCTCTTTTAGTGTAGGTACTCTCTTTAAGTGTACATACTCTCTTTTAGTATAGGTACTCTCTTTTAGTGTAGGTACTCTTTTAGTATAGGTACTCTCTTTTAGGTACTCTCTTTTAGTGTAGGTACTGTCTTTTAGTGTACGTACTCTCTTTTAGCGTAGGTACTCTCTTTTAGCGTAGGTACCCTCTTTTAGTGTACGTACTCTCTTTTAGTATAGGTACTCTCTTTTAGTGTTGGTACCCTCTTTTAGTATAGGTACTCTCTTTTAGCGTAGGTACCCTCTTTTAGTATAGGTACTCTTTTAGTGTAGGTACTCTCTTTTAGTATAGGTACCCTCTTTTAGTATAGATACTCTTCGGCGTCACGATGAGGGGACACCAGAGGTAAAGTGCGTGTGGAGCAGCTCCGATTAAGCAGCGGTTTAGTTTGATGATGAAGCATTTAATATGGGCCTACATACAGCATAACACAACAATCCTCATTACACAACAACACTCATACACAACAACGTTTCTACTAAAAGTGTAACAAAGATTGTATGGGTTGTAACCATTGGGATAACACAATATTTAAAACCTCATAGTATTATGCAAGCTAAAACAGGGTTCCCTTAGAATTTAAGGGTGACAATCAAGATGTGTATTAGGCATCTGAAAACACAAATCCATCTCAATCTCAAGTAATTTGACTCAATCCATTTCCTATAATGCCAAGCAGACGGTTGGTTATTTAAAAAAAAATAAATAAATAAAAACATTTCTTTGTTTTTCTTGTGTTTTTTTACATTTCTAGATTCTCTTGTCCCATTGTAACTGACTAGCCGCTGGCCAGATGAAAATCTACCACATATATTCCTATGACTCAGGGGTGTGAAACCGACCTGGCACCACATTATAAGCATTACAAACATTGAGTATTTCTTTAAGGGGACATTAATAATATCACAAACGTATGGCAAATGATTCTCCATAACACATACACAGCCATTATTATTAGCTTAAAATATATATTAATGAATCCCCGTTAGGCCATTATCATACTTCTTTACATATTTTACAAAGCCGCATCCACAAATGCAGCACCATTCATTCTCTGACAGTAAGAATGGAAGTGCCAGAGCAGGAAACATAGGGGGAAAATAAACAAGACCTTAAAGTGAGTGAATTATTTAAAAAGTGTCTTCTATTCAATCTTTATTTTCAATACTCTGTGCCCATGCCTGGGGGATCTGGCCAGGTTGTCCTGTGACATTTTAACACATTTTAAAACAAACACCAATACATTTGAGCTATATACAAAGTAATTTAATAATTTGGGCTTGAACAATTAACTTTGACAGTTGCCTTTTGACTTCAATCAGAAGTGACCATAATATTCTAAAAGTGGGAAATTTGTCAGCTGCTTGTTTGCTATGCAGGTGTAGTTTCTGTGAAGATGGGATGCGGTTGCCCAGACTATCGTGCTACAATGTGAGACTTTGTGGTCACAACAAACTATAGCAAAGTTCTCAGAACAAACGTGACTTGTCTGAAAGAGGCCGACCACAATTTCCACTTGTCTTACCATGAATATAACAAGTGATATACGATCCCAAAAGACAATGAATGGCTTGTGCATATAAATGTAACCATTTCATTGTTAGTCTAAATTATCTGGTTAGATATGGAAATCAAATGATGTTGGTTTCTTATATGGGGGTCCAACATTCTGGTATTTAGGACCAGACTAAATCTTACCATCACACTATTGATTAAAAACAAAAAGGCAGAACACATACAGACATGCCATTCAAAAACCATTCGAAAGGTTAGGTCAAAACAAACATTTATTTTCTCATTACATGTCCACAAGTCTTTTGACCCTTTATACAATTCTCCTGAAATCAATCAATCTGTGAGAACAATGGTTTATGGATACTGCAGGACAAGCCCAGTGAGGGGGCCTTGCAGGTCATAAGAACAGTTCATCCTAGACCAGTTACAGTAAATGGACAACCCCCCACCTCCTAAACTAGTTAAGCAGTAGAACTGGCGTAGTTGAAAAGTGGCATTAGGTTGTGCAAAACTGTAGGGCTGAGCCAGACTGGACTGGTTATGTTCACTTCAATAATTTACAACTGCCTGAATGCAACTGAAGCTCATGTGTGTCTTAAAGAACGGTACGGACGTTTGTGTGCGTGTGTGTGTGTGCGCGTGGCATTATCGATAGAGGTAATCAGCTTGTATGTTGGCTGCAATCTCAGCCTCCCATTTGTCTCCATTGTTGAGCAGCTTCTCCTTGTTGTAGAGCAGCTCTTCGTGGGTCTCGGTGGAGAACTCAAAGTTGGGGCCCTAAATGAGGTAAGGATGGGGGCGGGGAGGACAGGTAGAGTTAGAGACCACATCGCCTTCTCTGTTGACAGCATTTTGATGAGAACTCACATAGAAACCGAGACATTGGTGTGAGTGCGTGCGTGCGAGCGAGAGAGAGAGAGAGCGAGAGCGAGAGCGAGAGCGAGAGCGAGAGAGAGAGAGAGTGTCAGTCACCTCCACGATGGCGTCCACTGGGCAGGCCTCCTGGCAGAAGCCACAGTAGATGCACTTGGTCATGTCGATGTCGTAGCGAGTGGTTCTCCTGCTGCCATCGGCACGCGGCTCAGCCTCGATAGTGATGGCCTGAAGACAATACACCCGCCATGCTGACTGGTTAGGACTGCACCACAACTCATTAGGAAACAACATCATTTCCTGGTCCTGGCCTACATCACAGGCGTTGCCAGGAAGCTATGATTTAGTTAAACATTAGTTATATATTTCTGTATTTTCTAAGACCCACTCCCACTAAAATTTTGTTTTTCCTGCAGAAAAACCAAAAAGCACTTTTTAAAGTTTTTGTGCACCGCACAAATAAAGTTGATTCAGTATTCTACAGCTATGCTCCTTCACAATACGATTTGATGTGGCCTTATGTTTCGGTGGTGCCTGCGTCTGTCCCTGTTCTGCACACATATGCACACATATGCTAATGCAGGACAGCCTCAAGCTAACAGTAGCTAACTATCAGAACATTGCTTCCTGTGCTGCCAAGCTCAGTGTTTTAAAAAGCCTAGCCTCACGTATGCCCAAACACAATTTGAAGACTGGCTGATGATTCACATGCAGGGTATGTTCTTATCTCGGGTGACCATAGAGTCTATTTATCAGAGTAGAAATAAATGTTTAAAATCACAAAATATCTACGTCTGTAAATGTTTTGTAAAGGCTGGTCTATTTGCTTCACGGCTGTTAGCACAAATCAATGACTGTTTGATTGACTTGATGTTCCTGCCTGCGTCACTCATATATACCATGTATGCCGTGAGCAGTTATTTGAAGATAGTTTTGAGAATGAATGCTGAAGTCTATATTGGCATATTCCTAGATCCTGGCATACTAGATGAGTAGATTAAGAATTGAACAGGATTTTAAGGATTTCAACCTGACCAGAAACAGGATATTAGTTTTGACTTTGACAGTTTTGGACTACAGCTTCTACTTAAGCTGATTGTGTTGATTAGGATTGGAGTGGGTGGAAGCTAGAGAGCCTTCATAGCACCTGACCCTTCAATGACCAGCCCTACATTCAAAAAATCACAAATAGTTTAGTTCGGGGTCAGTAAAAGGCCACTGTTAGTTTTTTGCACCTGATTTCCAGCAGAGGGCTCCAGACCACATCTATCGCTATATGCACACACAGACATACAGTGTAGTTAGACACACACACCTGGGCAGGGCAGATGGCCTCACACAACTTGCAGGCAATACAGCGCTCCTCTCCAGACGGGTACCTTGTACATCACAGAAACAATGTGTTACACTCTGTAGCAGCTCAGCTGCCTCATGGTCTTCTGTTCGTTACTACACATTCCTTTATATGAAAAGACTAAGAATCAATCAATCAATCAATCAATCAATTTAAAGTGCAATAGTCTTAAGTATGTATTTATATCCTCCACTCCATCCTTCCACTGCGGAATATGGCTGTGAACAATAATTAGGGTCTTCACATGCCACTGCATTTGTCCATGGGGAATCCTAATGTTAGCCCCAATGCTGGGATCTGCTGTTTGCTCTCTTGATGCTATTCTTTACCTTTGTATTGTTCTCCATCTCTACTGATCATTCTCTACCTTTGTTGTTCTCTACTTATTGGTCAGTACCAAAATTACTAACATTATTGATTCTCGCTGTTACTGGTGTATACAGTATGTCAATAACAAGGCTAGTGCGTACATATCAAAGTAAAATAATGTCAAGTAAAAGGCTCTAAAAATCACTGTTTATAACTGCTGTTATGCGTTGACTGGACCTGTCTACTGTCCCGTGTTTCAATCTGTCCTGTTCCTCACGTGTTTGGAGGGGAACCGTTACACCCCAAGCTCACACACAGTTCTCATGTCAATAGCAGCTATGGCATCCTCTCCCACGCACACCTCAGCAGTTACACTTCATAACACGCCCATCTTGCAAACCGAGGCCAGCGGTTGGCGGTACCTCCGGAGGGCGTGTTCCCCTCTGAAGCGTGGTGACAGGGGTCCCTTCTCAAAGGGGTAGTTGATGGTGGCTGGCTCCCTGAACAGGTAGCTCATCGTCATGCCCAGCCCTGGTCAGCACAACAGGCCAAAACACAGTGAGCTGTGGTGCAGCATAACACGCCTACTGTTCAAAGATCGACCACAGTGCTGCATTTGGCAATGTTGTTTTCTTCTGATTAATGGTGATTGGGATTGAATGATTGTTATTACTCCAATACCTACATATCCACAGCCTCTAAGTGGATATGATGAAGTGGATTTTAGTGGCACTGATTTGATCCTCCCTTCCACAAAGACGTGAGTGTCTTAGTGTAGAGGAAGGCCCCCAAGCAGAGCAGCCTGGAGTCAGTGTGCGGCCCCTGCTTGGATTGGGGCACTGCAAGTCTACTGTTCCTGTCTGTGTGAACACTTCTGTGAACCCTTGGATTGGGGCACTGCAAGTCTACTGTTCCTGTCTGAGTGAACACTTCTGGGAACCCTTGGATTGGGGCACTGCAAGTCTACTGTTCCTGTCTGTGTGAACACTTCTGTGAACCCTTGGATTGGGGCACTGCAAGTCTACTGTTCCTGTCTGTGTGAACACTTCTGGGAACCCTTGGATTGGGGCACTGCAAGTCTACTGTTCCTGTCTGTGTGAACACTTCTGTGAACCCTTGGATTGGGGCACTGCAAGTCTACTGTTCCTGTCTGAGTGAACACTTCTGGGGGGGAACCCTTGGATTGGGGCACTGCAAGTCTACTGTTCCTGTCTGAGTGAACACTTCTGGGGGGGAACCCTTGGATTGGGGCACTGCAAGTCTACTGTTCCTGTCTGAGTGAACACTTCTGGGAACCCTTGGATTGGGGCACTGCAAGTCTACTGTTCCTGTCTGTGTGAACACTTCTGGGAACCCTTGGATTGGGGCACTGCAAGTCTACTGTTCCTGTCTGTGTGAACACTTCTGGGAACCCTTGGATTGGGGCACTGCAAGTCTACTGTTCCTGTCTGAGTGAACACTTCTGGGAACCCTTGGATTGGGGCACTGCAAGTCTACTCTTCCTGTCTGAGTGAACACTTCTGTGAACCCATTTCAAATGTTTAGAATAACATTATGTAGTATGACGACAAGCAGATAGAATAAAAACAAACTTTGGCTTTTAAAACAAAGCCAAAGACAAACTAACATTTAGGCTGTACTGAACGTCTTGTCAAGGGATCAGAAATTCAATGCAAGGTATGTGCTGGGATTCAAATGGATACATCAAATCAAATGGTCAAATCCAAAGATGAACAATTTACAAATAGAGAAGTGACAATCCACAGCATCAAGGGTTATGATTGGAGCAGAGATGAGAACTGATGAAACAGTGCAGGTACTGTACTGTACTGACCTCTGAAGAGCTCCGTCCACAGCAGAGTCTGAGCCGCCCGGTCTGTGATGGCCTTCATGTCTGTGGCCTGCTCCTGGGCATTCACATACTCTATACAGTGAGGGGAACACATGGAGGGAACTCAAAACCTTGGGCTGCGCTGGAGATGGTTTACAGTTTGTGTTCAATGTTGAATTTGTTGATTATGCTGTACATCTTTGTTGCACTTTAATTATTGTATCCATGTGGCAGGTCATTTAGTGATGTAAAAAGTATTTATTTATTTATTTATTTATTTATTTATTTATTTATTTATTTATTTAGTATTTATTTTTTAACTTCCTGGGCACTTTTACAAATATTAACAAAATGCTGTGGTAGTGATACTAATTAGATTAGTATTTTACAATGTTGAATGGCCTTCCAGTTCACTGAAGTGACTGAATTGGTGTGTTTTGTCAAAGTAGCACTTACTAAAACTCTTTCTCTGCCCAGAGGCACTGAAGCACCTCACTAAACTCTGGCCAGTCACAAATGACCCTAGAAGAAAAACACATGATCAATATCATCACATAGAGACACAAAGATCAAGATCAAAGTCTGCTCCTGGATCAAAACTGCAACAAGTTCACCATGAAGGCTCTGTAGTTGATCGATTGCCACACAGCTACAAAGAGTGTTGAGAAAAGAAGCACTGGACACCATAATAGCAGCAAATGGAAAGAAGCATTTCTTATGGTGGTTTTCCACTGCAAAAAAAGGTACACAGTAGACTCATTCCAATAAAGATACTTTGGCTGGCAGCTATGAAGGACAGACAATAGTGAGCAGGCGTCTGTGCCGTCAAATAAAAAAATAAAAAAACATAATAATGATGAAAATCAGTGGAGAAGCCAGACCTTTTTTGGGTGGGCTCAAGCCCACCCAAAACTTGCCTTAGCCCACCCTATCGTTGCATCCTCAAATCTAATATTCTACCGTCTAGACAACATACAATACACATATACAATGTGATAGATAGATAGATAGATAGATAGATAGATAGATAGATAGATAGATAGATAGATAGATAGATAGATAGGTGGTTTGTACACTTGGTATACATACCAATCATTAATGTGTATGAATAAGAGTCCAATGTTATTTGAATGTTAAACACACAAAAATACATATACATACATACATACATTGAGTACAAGTGTGAATGCATGTACTGTATGTATAGGGCAAAGAAGCACGTGTATGCCTTGACATTTTTAAACAAAAATAACCAAGTTGAAAGCCAACAACATGTTTTAAAAATGAAAATGAAAAAAAGACGCAGTTGTTACCTTGCCTGGACGTGGAGTACAGCACACGCAATGTTGCAGCCATCACGTGTTTCAACGCTGCGAGAAAACACACGTCAGAAGAGAAGTTCACACACACACACACACACACACACACACACACACACACAAACACATAGAAACAGACTATTTCATAGAATGGTCCATTCCCGAAGGACAATGGTTCACCAATAGTACAAACCAGCTGAGCGTTACCACACTACTGCGTGGTAAGGCAGCACAACCTTTAACAGGACCCGTTTGAAGGACAACTGTTTTCTTGTGAATGTGCAGGGACGCTTCAAGTGATGTAGGGCACAAATACAAAGTGCGCTCAACATTACTATTGAGAGAACAGTTATTTTCACCTGCCCTAAACTTAAGATGACATTTAAAATGAAACTTCACAGCAAAACACACGAACCATTATTATCTTCCGCGTCATTAGCACAACATTGCTAACCGGCTGACCAAGTGCAGTAAATAATCATGAAAAATACTCAATAGAATGTAGTAAATGCAACAGCAAAGCCGGAGACATGACCTGTCTGCAGGTTACACAGCGGTAACCTGTCTGTTACGCAGCGAGCTGCTAAGCACTCGGCTGGCTAATTCTCAAGGACTTTGTGAGATGACAGGTTAAGGGACGTGTAAAATAAATACTAATCCCTCAAGCTGGACATGTACACAATCATGAATACTTTAAACATGATGAAACCACCTACGTTTCTAAGATTGTAATATGACATCTATGAATATTATAAGCTTACCGAAGTGTCGCTATTTGGCCTTCTAAACCAGAACAGCAAACGATTTCGGTTGCGTGCAGGAAATGACGACAGAGTTCAGTGAACTGACCGGAAACGACGTTATTGTATTTTTATTTATATATATTTGCAAATGAAATGAAAGGGGTTCATTGTTCTTGCCAGGTTCAGACTCAGCGATTTTTCTCCTTTTCGTTTTTTACTTTGTTTGGTCGACAAGAGAAGCGCATACGGTTTGACCAGGGACTACGCAGTTCAGGCTGTATGACTGTGCCCATGTATGACGTCATGTTTGCTGTAGGTCCTCTGTAGTGGAACACTGCCCCCCGGCGGAGGGCCGTGTTATTCATCTTCTTCTACTTGTTTAGGGGGCAATTCAAAAACAGCGTATTACCGGTGACAACTGGATTGGAGTAGCTTTATAGTAGTAGTGACTTTAGCTAAAATGAATGAATAAATAGCCAAAATTAATGTAACCAAGAGAAACAAAATATAATAATAAAATAATAAACAAAATTATGTATGAAACACCTGTTTCTTTCCGTGATTACATTTATATACAGTTTCTTTTTTTTTAGATGTTACAATCACTTTCCCAAATTTATTTATAATAGAACATGCTTTACTGTCTCCGATTCACAGCAATAGGTGCCTGGGGGAGTTCCCATTTTATACAGTGCATCATTTAGCCCGCAGTGTCCTTTTCTTGTTATGACGACTTCCTCCTTACAACTCCTGCCCCGATTTCTCCTATTGCCGATCTGTGTTTTGTATCGATGTCTGCCTGTCTCAACTGTGGTCCCAGTACTCTTGCCAGATGTTTTGAACTTGAAGCCTTTGGCCTTGGATCTACGGAATATGGACACGTATTATCTGCCTCCTTATACAGCATTTGCTACTGCAGATGCTGTTGTTTATCTAGATATCAATCAAATTCAAATTCAAGCAAGATAATGGATACCAATGGGGAGGTTCTAGGGTTTGGTCATAAACATCAAAACAGGAAGGTGATCTGTGCTTGATCTGAATCTGGTGTCAAATAACATTGTGCCATTATGTGATTAGGGGGTGCATCAAGGTTAACTATGGGAAGTGATCACTATCCAGTCTGGTGTAAATCAATAGAGTCCAGAGAACAGACGCGATGGCACTGGGAAGTGATTCTTTAGGAAGTAAGAGAGTGGTGTAATTATCTGGCACAGGTAGAAGACAAGATGAACAGAGAAACACTTCATCAGGAAATAAGAGCTGCTGTAGGAGTAGCTGCAGCTGCATCGCTTACCGCCAAGATAGAATGAATAGCGGAAGAGGATAACAGCAACTAAATAAGAATGATACTCTTATATATCTAATCTTATATAACATATTCTAGTAGAATTCCCCTAAATCACATTTTCTAAGCAGATCATTTGCTGAATATGGGACATTGAAGTTCAATTCTCCAAGAACACCACAGCGCAATAGGAAATGTGAAATCTGTAGAAATATCAGTCGGGCAATAATAATAGTAATAACAATAAATACAATAAAATGTATCATTCAATACCTACATGTGTTGCTTCTCCCATCATATATTAGAATTGTATTCGTCTGTAGGTGTTAGCATTTCTCTTAATATGTAATATTACCTTAAACAGTTTTTATTATTATTGCTAGACTCAATGTCTTCATGTATGCTAAAGCATTCATGTGTCGAGACTGAGGTTCAGTCCATCATCTTTCCAGTCCACATCTATTTCCTGAAATACTTCACACTTAACTCTTTCAAAAGTGAATATGTTACTTTTGGTTCATACTGTAAGCCTAGAGGGATGGATAGATGGAGAGCTGCAGAAGTGTTATTGCAGGTACATAAACTCAGTTTGCATTGTAAGCTGTTCTTGTTGAGTGAAATGAAGCATGCCAGTTTTAATAGGATAGCTGTTGTTGATTTGACTGTTTCACTCTATGTGAGCACTACTACCAGCATCATTCAATGTAGAGGCTGACTTTATCCTATTCCGACAAGTAAGTGAACTATATTTTATTTTCCATATCAGACTGTGCTCATCAGAAATGAAAACCCTTATTTAACACTGGACAATGCACCTTTATCTTGTTTAGCATAATCTACTTGTAGTGGATATGATGCTGGAACTGAGCAAAACAAAATAATGAAAAAGAAATGGAGTAGGTCGAGTAATAATCTTGAATTGATCAATGTTAGTCATGCATTGTACACATTACATGTATACATTTGAGAACAATTTATTTTTAATAAATTAACCAATGACAAAATAACAGTCTCAGACAACAATAAATACATGACCAAAAGCTCAGTCAACTAATGCTAGGGTACTTTCAAAATGGCTGACCCCAACCCCAATTCTTACCTCAATCTCGCTCAGTGAATAAGTTCCTCAATGACAGTGCAGTGGAGCGACCCTGGACGGTGGTGGAGAGATGGGTGTTGGTGACTGTGTTGGGGATGGAGATGGTCATGGGGGTGGTGGGCAACTGCCTTGTCCTGCTCATCAAAGTCATGGTAGGGTTGTGAGTCTGTTGCTCTCTGTCTTTCTCTCCCTGTAGTGCTTAAGGCCTTACAAAATAGCATATGCCAATAATGTAGCTGTTTAAAGCTGATGTGAATCAGATAACGTGGACCCAGTATCAGCAATTATTAGGTTCATTCATATACACAGAGAAATTGATTCAGCTGAGCATTGTGTGATATCTGAGGAAATCAAAGAGGAGAAATATGTAGAAAAAACAAGTCTGTGTAACAATGATCTTGTTTGTTTATGCTGGGACTGAGGATCAACTGCTAGAGGACTCGGAGCAGGTGTGTAAGTCTTACAAGCGTTGTTTCTTAGTTAAACTGTGTAATACACAATGGGTATTGTACAGTGTATTAGTATGTATTAGGAAAGGAACGTGGGTGGACATAAAAAGGGAGTTGTGTAAGTGAATATAATGTACACTAGGGCTTGTACATCACAAGGTCACAATCACAATGGCTGCCACCATTTTGGAAGCATAGGAGTGTTGTAAGATCTGGTTATTCCTCCACACATTTTATTACATTTTTGGTAATAGAATACATATTGTGTGATATAAGCTATAACACAGCATGTGCATAGTTGTCTTTCTTCCACTGTTCTTTTAAATGCATGTAAATACCCACCATCATGACAAGACTACAGAAATACCATTTATATCATGATAACGCAGTATATACTGTTGCATTACTCTGAAAAAATATCATGCATCTATGTATTGCATCAGTTGAGCTGTCATGATGATACATGACAAAGAAACAGAGATCATCATCATCATCATCATCATCGTCATCACAGTACTGCAACACAAACCAGTGGGCAGTAAATTGAAAGTCGAACCAAACAATCAACTCGTGTAAATAAAATAACATATTGGAATGGAGACTCACACGTCTGGCATGCATGGAAAGTTCTTTTGTGTGGTTTTCCCCTCATTCTTAGTCGAAGAATTTGATTGGTCCGTTCTTAGAAGTTGATTTCTTCCTCTTCCCTCAGTGAAACTTTGGTCTTCTTCATGTTTTTCTTTCATTTCAGTGCAGTAAGCAGTACTCTTGTCGCTACTGGGTGCCCTTCTTGAGCCTCACCCTGTCCGACCTAGGTAAGGACATCATTGGATTTACTGAATGAAACATGTTCAGGGTGTCTCCCACCCTGCAGCTCAGTCCATTGATCACTGATACAGTGTTTTATTTACTAGGTAACATATATGTTATTACCATTATACCCAATGGCAGCATGCAGCACATAAATCACATACCACAGCATAATATAGTGTGTGTGTGTGTGTGTGTGTGTGTGTGTGTGTGTGTGTGTGTGTGTGTGATGTGCATTAGTGTGTGGTACAGTTATATTTCACACTGCTGTACTTGTTGACCAATGTATTTTTTTTATCTTAAAGAGGAAGAGATATCAAATGTAGTTTGATGTCATTTTTGAATTAGCTGCAGGAATTGCCAGCAGTAACATTGTCTCTTCAAGGCTCTTCGGCGCTCATCATCTCTGGCTCCTTGCTGGCCATGTTAACAGGCGGGCAGACGTCCCCTTGGTGTGAAGTGGTCAGCCTGTTAAAGTTTGCCTTCATCACCTCCTCTATCGGAAGCATAGGTAACACAACCACACATTGCAACACAGGTTTGCATTCATTATGCGCTCAC
>JAXIVH010000001.1:2192100-2264600 GCA_036785325.1 Urophycis tenuis | reverse complement strand
ACAGCGTGTACTGGGCGAGCCAGTGGTCGAGCAGTTTTAACACGACAAACCCGGAGCAGGACATCAAAGCCAGTAACAGGTGTCTCTGGGATCGGGGGTCTCCATACAAACGCTGGACGCGTACTCCTTTGCGCACGGCGAATGCGATGTGGCATCCAAGAGCCGCTTCGAATCCTCGTGTGTGCACCAGCGCCAGGCCGTAACTCAGGACGGAACACAGTTGGATCGTGAAGGCGAACAATGGACGCCAAAAAGCGCCCCCTTCAATAAAGTTGCACCACACTGGGACCCACGCGAAGATCGGCAAAGTAAACCACTGGTCCAGCACGCCCGGCGCACGGCGCATAGTAGTCAGGCGAGCCCATTGCACCGGTGCGTAAAAAATTGCCATCAGGGCGAACACTTGTCTTACGTATCGACTTTCCTTAGTTTCTTCACTCGATTTCGGCCTGAACAACCAATACAACCCCATGAAAATATAACCCAGATTGATCAGAGAGTTAAAAGGCATTGCCAGGAAGGCTGGTAGATAGCTGACCACCTTTTCTGCGTAATGTTCATAGGACAGGTCTACCGCAACGTTGTCGAATACATTTGTGTTGGCCAATGCGACACAAACCAAAAAAGGCACCAAAACGTGAAACAGTGCATACTTCATGATCGATCATGAGCAAAAGGCTTCCTACACGTTTGTGTAACGCAATGCAATGTTGATGACAGGACCTAAGAAATTGAACTTCAACCGCTACTGACGATTTCCGCACTAAATATCACATGCTGGTGGTGGGCGGAGCGTGCGTCCTGCAAGACGGAGGCGTAACTTGTAGTAGGCGTAACTTGTAGTAGGAGGCGTGTCTTGTACTTTTCTAAATCGCGGAATTAAGATTAGCAGTGGTGCGTGGGTACTGTCGTGATTGCTGTATTAATATACAAGCGTGAGACCACGTACTGAATGTAGGAAAAACGTAATTAAAATCTTCTTCAGCTCTGCTATAACTTAACATACTCTTGCGTGACCCACAGCGCCCCCGTGTGTGTCTACTATGGTAGACCTCCCACAACCATTTATAAGACATTATAAATCACATACAATAATTACACCACAGGTAGGCCTACGTAAATGACCGCAACTCGGACCGCAAATATTAGGCCTTATATAAAAAGAATGCACCCGACCCGCTCATTTAAAAATATGCTCTTGATTAGCTTCATAGGCCTACGTGAAACTGACATCCCTGAGTCATATGCATTAAGAAAATAAGCCTATTACAATTTTACAATGACATTTAATGCATATAGCAGTTTAACGTGGGGAACCTGCATAAGTTTAGTCTATAATATCCCTTCATACATTTAACAAAAACACAGCAGATGGATACATCAAAGAATTTTATTGAAGACATTAAAAAGTGGGCCTTTATATGCCGTGTAAACTTCATGCCAGGTCCAGGTTGTCTTCTACGATCATGGCCTGATAGAATCAAAGGGAATCATGACTTTTGACTTTCGACTTCGACGGATAGCCTCGTATTCTACTATTGGCGTAATGCGTGATTTAGAAAAGTACAAGATGCCTTTAAATACTGACAACGAGGTTAACTTGCTCAGCTATGAAGCTCTGCCCATGAAGCTTAAAGTTAATTTATTCTGTATGGGCAATCTAGATGTCGCTTTTCTTCATATTCTTCTTCTTCACACCAAATGTGTGCAATTAATGGAAGCTAAACGACTGAACCTCAAGATTTCATTCACACTGTATTACAGAGGTCTACTTCCGTATGGCTGTGCTATGTATTTTTCATTTTTGTACACTTTATACTTTTTGAGATATTTGTGATTAAAAATACAAACTCTCATAGAGATAACGTTGTTACGTTTGAGTCTGGTAAATGTTTTCAAGCTGTTAACTGTGCAGCACAGCTCAGTGGGTAGAGCGTGTGTTCCACAGCCGGAGGGTCGTCGGTTCGATCCTACCCTCAACTTAAAATATTTCAATGATCAGGGGCATTCCTATGCGCAAGTACTTCCTCGCTTGGAATTTCATATTTCCAGTTCAGTTAGACACTTTCATCCTGCAATCCTGGATTTAATGTACAACCATATTCAGCTGTTACCGTGAGCTTGTTTTATTTATATCAACCTATATTTGCACATAATAATGCACATATTTGTAAACGTTTTCAGATGGTAGTTGTTGCCTACATGCAGAGGCCTAGCCAGGGATGTAGGGCTCTTTGAAAGGACATCTATACATGGCCCATAACGATGGCACTCAGCACAATTCTGTTTTCTTACAATATATATATATATATTTATTTATTTATTCATGTCCTGTACAAATCATACATGATTGAAGTTCCATGGCCTCTCCCTTTCAGGGCTCCTAGTGATTATAACTTCACCCCATCATCACCATGCCACTGCTTACATATTTATACATATTTATACAGCCTGCATGTTTTATCTGTGTGTCACAATATTGTCATTATACAACCAAATCATTTTCATTCAATCATTTTTTGAGCTACTGTCTCACTTAATATGTTTTTTACATTTTTGATCATCTTAAAAATCTATATTTGAAACACATATTTTTCTTCATTTGTATTTAATTAGATTTTTTTTTAGACAATAGACATACATTTTCTTTGTAACAATTCTATTTTTCTGAAGCTAGAAGTCACGTCTGCATTTGAAGGATCTGCCAGTGGAGTCACGAGGCTGTCCACACAGCCAGACACTTCGCCTTCTTTACCGGCATTATGAAAAACATTCTTTTTAAGCAATGTTACATTTTGTACTTTTCAAGTTAGTTTTATTTACAAGGTGAAACAATACACAGACATTGTCATGCATGTTCAGCTCATTTAGGGCATTTTTAGCAGATGTCCAAAGTGACTTACAAACAGTACATTTTTTTCCATACATTTGTGGGTTTGGACATGTGGACACTTGGAGCTGGGGATCGAACCACCAACCCTCTGGGTAGTGGATGAGCTGCTCTACCCACTGAGCTGCTGTGGGTGGAGCAGCTCATCCACCAACCCTCTGGTTAGTGGATGAGCTGCTCTACCCACTGAGCTGCTGTGGGTAGAGCAGCTCATCCACCAACCCTCTGGTTAGTGGATGACCTGCTCTAACAACTGAGCTGCTGTGGGTAGAGCAGTAGCAAAGCAGCATGACAACGTTTGGGGGAGAAACATGGTTATTGAAGAGTACTGCTATTAAATGTGGTTTGTTTTCAATCAGTGTGCCAATTTTCATCATCAGGAGTATATTTTATTTGACTAAATACCAATAAATATAAACCGGGATTCAAACCTGCACTTTGCAAAGGATACAGTTTAAAGGAGTCTAAGGAGGACATTTGAATACCTAGTTTAAACTTGAACCACCAGGTCTGTTGATGAACTAAGACAGGCCAAATCCCTCCCATGTGCCCATGTCTCATGGACACATGGACCCTGCTCTACCAAGCTGTGGGTCCTCAGCCACAGCCTGCCAGCCAGTCGTCACTCCAACATGTGACGCCAAAAGGGAGACATTTTGACAACGTGCAGCAGTACAAAGTAATGAATACGATGTAAACCCATCTGTCAGGACACTTTCAGAGACTCTGTGAGGGAACGCCACATCATCAGTGAACAACTGGATTTCTTTCAACTGCACAATATGAAATTTTACTTTTACTTCAGTTATAGTTACGGTCTTGGATGTTGTGGGCTTGTTAGATATTTGTCATGCTGTTCAAACACGCTGTGGCTCTTGCATTGGTTTTGTTTAAGACAAATGTTCAGTCCGTTTCAGAAGAGGAAACCTAATAGATAATTGTCCAGTTTTTGAAGTAATTTCCAGTAAACAGAATCTAACATAATTCTGGCAATTACTAATTACATGATTGTTATAATGAGTAATATAGATGACACCGTAATTTCCTGGAATTGATTAATAATTACTTTTAAAATAAGGTTCTTTCCTATCCCTTTTTCCGACAGAGAATAATTGTTGCAACCAGAATTGACATCAGTCAGTAATGCTGATAACCAACATGCATTGACTTTATAGACAGAGTTGTGTTATGCAATAGGGGAAAAACATCTGTATATCTTTAGTTTATGAGTATACACTTTTCATTTAATGGTAAGACACAATTACATCGTTAATGGAATAAACTATATTAATTGAATTACATTTTAAAAGAAAGGTACAAGAATGTTATGCCTTATGCTCTTTGATCCTCTAATGAGATGCTTTTGAAGGAGTCACAATGCATGTGGTCCTCCTGCCCTTGTTGTTCCCCTCATCCGTTAACCAAAGTGTCCGATGGAGAATGAGCCGGAGTCTGTGGACTGTTTCTCCTCATGCCTCAGAGACAGCTGTGAGCGATACAAGCCGTTGATATGGGAGTCAATCTCTGCGTCTGACACCTGAGGAAAAGAGTCAAGAAAAGATTTGATCATTTTATCACACTTGATTTTGCATTGTGCATGTAAGTGATCAGTGGAATGTGAGTTGAAAAATGTCAATAGAAGTGTTGCCCTCCACACCTGCATGGTGCTGCCTTCAATAACATGGTGCTGCCTTCAATAACATGGTGCTGCCTTCAATAACATGGTGCTGCCTTCAATAACACGGTGCTGCCTTCAATAACACGGTGCTGCCTTCAATAACACGGTGCTGCCTTCAATAACATGGTGCTGCCTTCAATAACATGGTGCTGCCTTCAATAACATGGTGCTGCCTTCAATAACATGGTGCTGCCTTCAATAACATGGTGCTGCCTTCAATAACATGGTGCTGCCTTCAATAACACGGTGCTGCCTTCAATAACATGGTGCTGCCTTCAATAACATGGTGCTGCCTTAAATAACATGGTGCTTCAATAACATGGTGCTGCCTTAAATAACATGGTGCTTCAATAACATGGTGCTTCCTTTAATAACATGGTGCTGCCTTCAATGACATGGTGCTGCCTTAAATAACATGGTGCTGCCTTAAATAACATGGTGCTTCAATAACATGGTGCTCCCTTAAATAACATGGTGCTTCAATAACATGGTGCTGCCTTCAATAACATTGACGGATTGTGAATGTAAGGCGCATCGTTAGGTTTAGTTGTAAATTCATTACGTCATGATTGTACTCTGTAACTTCTTCACTGCAGAAATCTCTTTTTTTCAAAACCACAGAGAGTGTCTCTATACAGCAAACCAATCTACCCATCTTGATAGTTTTCCTCCAAGGTCAATACGTTTTCTATATGAATGAATTTGGCTTAGTGGAGAGAGTTGAGACAGTATTTGCAGAGGGCATTACCTAAGAGCTGGAAAGGAAGTGACGTAAAGCCGCCTCTACCTTTTGAACTGCCAAGTGGTTCAAAGCTGTGGATGGGTTGTATTTAGTATAACACATTGTTTCAAATAATGAAGAGAAGTGATGGCTGCAGTGCAAGTTTGTGTGTATGTTCATGGACTGTTGTGATTAGATGTGACAGAGCTATGGTAGCCTACTTTCTGTGGTTCATGAGACTTACCTCTTCAAATTTCTTGGCTTTATATTGCTCAGCCCCTTTCAGGAAGTTAAGCAGTATGATGTCACAAAGTACGGTGCCCTGGGAGCAGCCAACCAGAGGTACACAGAAAGTGGTGTTCATTTCAGGGAATAGATTTGGCTTTGTGCTGCTCTTACGCATGATACCAACAGAGAGTAGGTCAAGAATGAGATCAAGAGCCGGATAAGACTGCTCGCCCAGCTTATACTACACCATGTTGTTCCTTGGCACCTTCTGACCCTGTAAATGCCTCATTACTGTTGGATGGGCTTTGCACATATTTGTGCATTTACGTTCACAAGAGGAACCTGATTATCACAGTAGACAGATTTTTAGACCCGACATTATTACCGTGAAAGGTGGATTTTATCAAACGCTGCTTTACTTAATGCAAAAACGTAGAGTAATCTGTCTCTGCCTTTACAGGGTCAAGGCATCAGCTTCATCATCACCCCCTAATCAAGATGTAGATAATCAAGTTATCTACCAGCTTTTTATATAACAGTTAGTTAAGACCAAGTCATTTGATTGGACAAGGGGCTACTATGAGTGCAGATATAAAGTATAAGAGCACTTTTAACTATACGTGTGCTTAGCAGGCATTTCTTATAACCATTGATTAAATTGTGACAGTGTACATATGTCTGTATATGTTGTGTTATATCTTTTGCACTATTATGTTATATGTTATGTTATATGTTGTGGGTTAAAATTTTTACTGCACATTTGGAGTATGGGGAAATGCAATTTTGATCCTCTGTGTAATTACTTGCACTAATTGCATGGTCTGATTGACAATAAAGTTCACTTTGACTTTGACTTTGATAAACGTACATGATACGACGTAGCTGGCCTGTAGTAATGTAGCAAGCAAGTGGGAGCAGGAAAATGTTTATGTTGCTTGGCAACAGTCCAGTCCCAATCCAACTATTTGAATGTATAATAATAATAATAATAATGGTTAAATAAACAAACAACAAATCATAACATTTTGTCCCCAATTACTGTTTTATGAACATATAAATGGGGCTTCTATATCTGTTGGATAAAAGCAATATCACAGTCGAGGTCATAGTGTTGTACAGAATATCAGGACTATCGTGTGATATTGTTTACATGTCAAATCAAGATAGGGGCCAGCTGTGGCCTTCAATGGGCCAGCCGGCAGGGTGTTGGTTTGGATGTCATTGATATGACAGTGAAAACATACTCACCACACCAACGGAGGTGAAGGCTGCCACCATGTTAATGAGTGTTGGGATCATGTTAAACTTCCCAGCCTGTTGAAGAAATACAGTTTGTCTGGATGACAATGTGACAGAATGCCTTATAGCTGGTGAGATCCTTTCTTTTACATTCAGCGTTAGGGTCAGTGAATATGAATGACAAATAAGACGACGACTTAATCAGGGAGCAGCATCAATCACACACACACACACACACACACACACACACACACACACACACGCACACACACACACACGCGCACACGCGCACGCACGCACACATGCACGGACGCACGCAGACACGCACGCACACGCACGCACGCACGCACGCACGCACACGCACACGCACACACGCACACACACACACACACACACACACACACACACACACACACACACACAACCCACTCACATTTCCATTGACCAGCACATCAAACCTGATAGCATAGGCTTTGACTAATGTACGGTAGTCGGTCCCATTGTCCATTTTGTAATACTTGGCAAACCTTAACGTACAAGAGGACACAGTTACAGACACAGTTAGAGACAATAATATTTCATCAATACTGTATCAGGAAACACTACTGTAGTAACATAGCTTTGCAGCTTTGTTTACTTATTGCTTGTTTTTATCACAATATTTTCTGTATTCCATATATACTGTATACTGTGTATATACATACTGAAGATGTAGTACTTACCTGAAGTTGTAACCGGGAGAGACAGGGTTATTCTGGGACATGGCGTCCAGGCGGGTGAAGGAGTAAGAAGGGCTGCACTGATCCTCGTCCCGATCCAAGTCACACATCCAGCCAATCTTTATCCCTATCACTCCACCCTGGAGAGGATGTGCATATGAGGATGTGAAAGTATACATTTATACATTTATACATACACACATCTCTCATATAAATACATATTCATACAAGAGAGAGAGAAGGAGAGAGAGCAAGAGAGACAGAGAGAGAGAAAATGACAGAGAGAAACAGTGAGAGACAGAGGAGGATATGGATTATGTTATGATTTGAGTGTTCATAATACTTTTTGCGCCAATTCAGTGAAGTTCTGCTGTGCGTAATTGAGCACGTCTCCGACTCTGAAGATTGGGCAGTACATGTGGTGGACCATATCAAAGTTACAGGAATAGATGTAGGACTTATTGATCGTTGGAAGAAAGTTCCCCCTGGGGTACACACACACACACACACACACACACACACACACACACACACACACACACACACACACACAAAGAAGCAACATTCTTTCCATGTAAAACACAATAATTTGTTTGTGTATGATGCTATTTAATTTGACAAACTACAAAGACAGTTTTTCTTGCACACACACACACACACACACACACACACACACACACACACACACACACACACACACACACACACACACACACACACGAACATCCCAGAATGAAATAACTGGAAGTGTTTTAGCAGTATGCTGAGAGCAGCATCATTGCAGTGACGGAGGTTCAAACAGTGTACTTGGTAAAGTTGAAGAGTGGAAAACGTATGCTGTTCTTGATAAAGATGGTGAAATTCTCCACCTCCCTCATGGGTTCACTGAGAGCCGAGAGAAAGACACAGAAGTGTGAGAGGGAAAGACCGACATCAAGTCTGAGAGACTGCAGGGGGTCAAGGCAGAAAATAAGGAAACAAGTCATTTTGGCCTCAACACGTGAGGCGTCTTACGTCTTAATGTAGTCCATCTCTGCTGGGCACCAGCCTCTGATCTGGCAGGTGTTCATGGTGGCGTTGAAGTAAACACACTTTCCGGTTGGAATACCTACAAAAGAGGCAAGAACGTGGAACGTAATGTAAACACACACGCACACATAGACACACACACCCACACACACACACACACACACACACACACACACACACACAACACACACAACAGTATATTGTTGCACCATGAAGTTATCAAGAAGGGCACAGTCTAATGGATAGCAAGCCTGTTCATTTGCATATTGACTTTTTCCCAGTCAATGTGTGTTGATGTCAGTTGTCTCAACATACCATCTGGGCATGTTCACTCGACTGACACAGTCTGTGTGAACAGGAAAGAGAGACAAGCAGAGGACAGGGCTCACCATAGCCTCCAGGCTTGTTCAGAAACTTGGTGCAGTTGCTGTCCTGTGTGCACTGGTATCTGTGCTCACTCTGGTCAATGGACCAGTTCACACACACACACACACACACACACACACACACACACACACACACACACACACACACACACACACACACACACACACACACAACATACACACCCACACACACACACAAACATACACACACACACACACACACACACACACACACACACACACACACACACACACACACACACACACACACACACACACACACACACACACACACACACACACACACACACACACAGGCACAGACACACACACACACTGATTGATTATTGGCATAAGTGATAATGACAGTGTCTGGTTACATCATAGGTAAGATATTATGCAATGCTATTAACCATGCATGGTTTTCATAGTGAGTACAGCATAGCACGGCACACACACTAGATGGCATGACTATAGGAGCACTATGGAAGCAAACCTCTGGGCAGTAGCCTTGTACTTGTCTCTCTGTGGTGATCAGCTTGGTGATGATGCAGAACACTGAGGCCCCCTGGGGGAAGACAGGGCACATGTTACAGAGAGTCCTTAAGGATGACTCTCAAACACGCAGAACCTGGGATTGGCTGATATGGTGGCTCAGTCTCCTGCTGATTAAGCATTGATTGGACACACGTCCTCCGCCTATTGAAAGTGAGTTGAACGGCCGTTTCCAGGAGAGCCTGCAGCTCCAGAGTTAAAGTGATGGTTCGGAGTAAAATTCACCCTGAGGTAATTTCCACCAATAATCCAGCCAAATACCCCCTCAGATGCATTTTTAGCGACGGTCAATATTTATCAAGTTTAGGGGTATCAGCCGAATGGCTTAGTATTGGAGTGCCCGGTACAATGTGTATATCTCGTGAATTACCCCACTAATAATGCATGGATTGTTACCCAACTTCTGTAGTAGTACATATATGGTCTGTACTCGCAAAACGAGGCATTTTAAAGTTTGTAAGTACACCAGGAGTTTATTTAAAAGAGCACTTTTCTGATAGCTTCAACTCGCTGTTGCTAAGGCTACCGCTGCGTCAACGTCTCTTCCGTCTTCCATCGAAATGTATTGACAACTGGAATAATTGAATTCACTAACTTTTTCCTTACACTTGTGAGTTTTGAAGAGGACTTTTACGAACTTATCCGGAAAGACGGAAGAGACGTCGCCGCAGCGGTAGCCTTAGCAACAGCGAGTTGAAGCTATCAGAAAAGTGCTCTTTTAAATAAACTCCTGGTGTACTTACAAACTTTAAAATGCCTCGTTTTGTGAGTACAGACCATACGAAGTTGGGTAACAATCCATGCATGATTAGTGGGGTAATTTACGAGATATACACATTGTACCGGACACTCCAATACTAAGCCATTCGGCTGATACCCCTAAACTTGATAAATATTGACCGTCGCTAAAAATGCATCTGAGGGGGTATTTGGCTGGGTTATTGGTGGAAATTACCTCAGGGTGAATTTTACTCCGAACCATCACTTTAATAATACCAGAAGCATGTTTAAAAGGATGGGCAGGGGGTTGTGTTGTCTGTGAAGCACTAAAGCATGGTAATGGATGAAAGAGAACTGCTTCACTATGGCCAGCTTTCTAATGTTCCTTCCATCCACCCATCCGTTTCTTCTTTGCCAAACCTATTTTTCCCTCCATCAGCTCTCCGCCTTAAGGTACCTGGGTGGGGGTGACGTAGTCAGCGACATCCATCACGGTGTTGTTGTAGACACCAAATCCTTTCACTTTGGTCATCACAGATGACTCAATGGCCGTGTCACGCACCTGGTAGGCCATCTCATGGAGAAACACCCAGCTGAAGGGTGATTCAGCCACACACACACACACACACACACACACACACAACAATATATTACAAGCTTGACTTGACTTAATGGCTCAAGCCACAGAAGCTGGTGTTAGTCACACTACTCAGTACGTTTACATGCAGCAAGAAATTCGAATTTCTGATCGGATCAGATAATGACATGCGTAAGACCGGATCACTTGTCCGAGTATACATGCCGTTCAGAGAATCGGATTAAAGGGATATTCCGCCATTTTTGGAAATAAGCTAATTTTCCACCTTCCCTCGAGCAAAACAATCGATCTTTACCCTTTTCCCGTTCATCCAACCGTTCTGTGAGTCTGGCGGTACAACTTTTAGCTGTAGCTTAGCATAGATCATTGAATCGGATTAGACCATTCGCATCTTGCCCGCTTAGAAGTGACTATGATTTCCGGAATTTTTCCCATTTAAAACTTGTCTCTTCTCAAGTTTGAAAGTGCAATAAGACCGACGGAAAATGAAACGTGGCGATTTTCTAGGCTGATTTTACCCGGAACTATACTCTCATTCTGGCGTAATAATCAAGGAAAGTTGCAAAGGTACCATGGGCGCAGTGATATGACACAGCGCCTCAATAGTCCCTGTAGGCTTCTTCCGGCAATACAACCAACTTGATTACCTGCTATTACCGGTGGTATACCACCGGTAGGTCCGAAGTAGGTCGGATTAAGGTGTTTACATGCACTTAAAAAGTCCGAACGATGTCTTATACGATTAGAAATTCAAATTTCTTACTGCATGTAAACGTACTGTGTGGAATAAAGTGGTCTCACACTTTAAAAGCTCTTTGAACATTATTGCTACCAGTTCACCATTTTCAATGGCTTCTTTGTGGTTCTTTAGGGATACATAACATTGTTTAGTGGTTACTGAGTGGTTAGAGAGTTTGTCTCTCTAACACTAATAACAACCACAAAAACAACTGGTGTAACCAGTTGTTAAAAAGCACTGAAGGATGGTTAATTGTAAAGTGCCAAGGAAGCACGCCATTTCTGTAAAGAGTAAGGATGCAAAGGATGTCATACATTTTGAGTTTGACTCTCTAATGGGATGGATAAACAAGGGAATATCATTTACATTTAGGGAGAGAGCAAATCTACAGGATCGGGTCACTGCAGTGATGTTTGCAGTGCAGGACAATTGGTTGTCGAGTATTACGCCCAGGTTCCTGGAGGTCAGTGAGGGACATACTGTAATGCCCTCGACTAAGACCAGGAGGTCCCTGTGAGGGCAGTCTTTCCTCGGTATGAAGAGAAGTTCAGTCTTTGGGAGATTAGTCTTGAGTTGATGCGCAGTTGTCCAAGAGCTGATGTCTGCAAAAAATTCTGAGATGCATGTTGCAATCAGAGTGTCTGAGGGGGGGAGGAGAGGAACAGTTCCTTCTCTATTCTGTATGTGCATGTGTTTGTGTGCATATGTCATTCTAATATATCTTAAATCAGCCTGGACTCTGTTTCAACCTCACTTGTAAAGTTCCTGGTTAACACCATCACAATTTAAAATGCTTGATATAGATATATTTACCAGAATATGCTGACAGATATTTCATTGCTTTTAGTTGTTTTTGTTCAGCCACATTGTCAAACCATTGTCTTACTCTACTTTATATTTAAAAAAAAAAGTAATTTATAGCATAAGCACTGCAAACTCAAACATTATCAACACATGCATACACACACACATAAACGCACATGCACACACATATGCTTACACACACGGGCATGTACACACACATGCACACAAACACAAACTCACACATAACATGAGCATATTCTAGTAAAACATATCAGAAGCTAGTATTTGTACGTATTGAGGCGTAGAACTGACCCGATGAAGTAGGTGATGATCAGAAGTTGAACCATGCGGTTGATGATGCCGATTGTCCAGCTCTTCACCACCACAGACTTGGTGGTCTCGTAGGTGAAGAAGTTTGTAATGCATGACCACATCTTCATCGTCTTTCAGTGTCAGGGTGTGAAGGAGTGCAGAAAATAACTTGCCAACACTCCACTTCTGCCTCTGTGTAAGGATTCCCACGACTCTTTGATTGTATTTGAACAAAATAAAAACAATTCACTCTTACAATCCTGTTACTTTCTACCAACAAAGTGAACACTTTGTTTTGTCAACGTGATCCAACGGTAAGATAGAACTGGAAACAAGATCTTGTTTGTCCCTGTGTCCAAATATCAACTGCTGTTTTGCCCAATTCTGTGCTTCAGTTGCATGGCTGGTCTGCAAGAGAGTAAACCTCTTTCTAGAAGTTAGGGAGGTTTTTACCTTCAAATTACTTCTCAAACTCCTCCTCTTTTAACCACACACACACACACACACACACACACACACACACACACACACACACACACACACACGAACCACAAGCCATATCCGAGGTATAACATTTCAGTCGACTCAAATAACAGTTGCTTCCTTGCTAATTCTAATGCCATCTACACAATTGTGTGCCATGACAATACAAACGTTAATGGCACGAGTGACTGGAGGGACGAATGGAGCATGATTGATGAAATGAACAGACTTAGATTATCAGTCACAATCATCAGCTGTTATGTATTATATGTGCTCATTGTGCATCACATTTGATTTATCTGGAAACACACACACAGGCACAGGCACACACACACACACACACACACACATACACACACACACACACACACACACACACATACTCTGAAGTATCAAATTTCCCTCTAATCTGATGTGAGCCTGGCAGCCCTCCATTAACCGCCAGTCACTTTATGACAGGCAGACATTAATGGAGTGTGACGAAAAGCATATCAAGTGGTGGAGTATCATCTCATACCTAACCTCACACCAAGTCATCTTCTTCTTAAGGGGGCATTGAGAGCATACTAATCGGACTTCTGATGGATGGATGACGGAAAGCCAATAGAGCACACTGGATAGAACACAGGCTACGATTTCGGTTGCAGCTTGTGGCAATATAAAGGAGGATAACATCCACATATTCTCCCACATTTCCGGCCAATCTGACCAAGGCCATTTAGCAGTTAGAGAGCAGCAGACAGAGATACAATTAGGCCCACAGACACAGAGGAGACAACGGACGTTATGCAACGTTCTGCAGAGCTTGGAGATATGAAGTCACCTTAAAACGCCTCACCATTTGGAAGTGGACCACTGACCTGCTGACCTGGGTGCACACAGACAACACCAGGATCTCAACCAGAAGGATCATGTTCATGTAGCAACCATGAACCATGAAAGTTGTTGTTGGTAAAAGGAGAACAGATGTACTTCTTCAAGTGATGTTTTTCCAGTCCAGGTCAAATCTCCTGTCTATGTTATATCTTAGTCAGGTCATTTTCTTTTGTACTGGCCATTGTTACATTGCATTAATCATGTCTGATTATTACAACAGTTAATAATCTGGAAATGTACATAACGCACATTTCAACCATTGCTTGTACATGTACAAGACAATAATTAAAAAAGATTATGACCAAATGAATCATAACCTGTAGTACAGTGATATTCACAATGTATCACAATGTATGGCTGCTACGTTATGTCAACATGCATTCTGAGGGTTTAGCTCAAAACTGTGCAGTTTAATGCAACATTTTGATGTTGATGCTAGGAAACAACATCACTGAGGATGTGTCCCAGCGCATCCGTAAGATGTATCTTTCACCTTTGAAGCTGGCGCAGGCAGTGACACCCAGGAATAGACTGGGTGGCAACCAAGGACAGTTTGGTGACAATTGGAAAGACAATTGACAGCCGGAAAGACGGCACCCGGGGCAGGAAGGGCTAGCACCTCGACCTGTGTCTTCCGCGAGGGAGAAACCCAAACACTGCTACGAAAACGCCTTCTGAGAAATACCCCCAGGGGAGCCCGAGAGGGGGGGGAGAATGAGAACCCCAACAGGATGGACCCAACGGCATTTAACCACGCAAACGGAAACACGACTATGAATTCAACATGCATCTGCGGAAAAGTGTGCAAGAACACGAAAGGCCTAAAAATACACCAGGCCAGGATGAAATGCAGGGAGCAGGAGAATATACTGCAACGCACAGGATCTGATCCTGGTGAGACGCAGGAGGAGCCCGGCCAGGAATCACCCCACAGAGCCCAGTCCCTCTAAGCAGTAGAGCCTCCCAATTCCTACAAAATAGTCCAAAAGAAGCGGATCAAATGTCCTCCAGCTAAGAGCCAGTCAGTGTGGTCTCAGTTTGACACTGACGTGAGCAAGATCCTGGAAACTACGAGTAAGGGAGGAGCAGACCAGCGACTCGAGACCATGACGGCTGTCATTGTCAGCTATGCAGCTGAGAGGTTTGGCCACATCGAGAGAAGTAACATCAAACCCAGCTACACTATGAACCGCAGAGCCACTCAGATCCACAAGCTGCGTCAAGAACTTCGAAGCCTCAAACAACAGCATAAGGTGGCTAGCGAGGACGAAAAGCAACCGCTTGTCGAGCTTCGCAACATCCTGAGGAAGAAGCTCAAAACACTGCGCAGAGCAGAGTGGCACCGAAGGCGGGGGAGGGAAAGAGCAAGGAAGCGCGCTGCTTTCATCTCCAACCCCTTCACTTTCTCCAAGAAGCTCCTGGGGGATAAGCGCAGTGGCAGCCTGGTCTGCTCAGCGGAGGAGGTAAACTCCTTTCTGCACAACACCTTGAGTGACCCGGCGAGAGACCTGGAGCTACAGCCGCAGAGGGCCCTCATAAGTCCACACACACCATCAGTGGAGTTTGCCCTGAGGGAGCCCACTTGGACTGAGAGTTTCTTCTGAAGAACAGCTATATTGACACCTCTGTTCAGAAGGGTGGTATCCCTGGAGTGCCTGGCTGCTTGGAACACACTGGTGTGGTAACACAACTCCTCAGGGAGGCACGCGAGGGGAAAGGGGACCTCACTGTGCTGTGGCTCGATCTCGCCAATGCATATGGCTCTATCCCACACAAGCTTGTTGAGCTCGCCCTCCATCGATATCATGTTCCCAGCAAAGTCTCAGACCTTATTCTGGACTACTATAGTAACTTCAGGCTAAGAGTCACAGCTGGATCAGTTACATCAGATTGGCACCGGCTTGAGAAAGGCATTATAACTGGCTGCACCATCTCAGTCATCCTTTTCGCCCTCGCCATGAACATGATTATCAAGTCAGCTGAGGTGGAGTGCAGGGGCCCCTTGACAACATCAGGAGTGCGCCAGCCACCGATAAGAGCCTTCATGGATGACCTAACTGTCACCACTACATCTGTACCGGGCAGCAAGTGGATTCTCCAAGGTCTAGAGAAGCTCATCACTTGGGCAAGGATGAGCTTTAAGCCAGCAAAATCAAGGTCTCTAAGAGAGGGAAAGTGGTGGACAGATTCCGCTTCTCACTGGCAGGAGCCACCATCCCATCCATCACGGAAAAGCCAGTCAAGAGCCTCGGGAAGGACTTCGACTGCAGCCTCAAAGATTCTGCCTCCATCCAGAGATCCAGCAAAGAACTTGAGGACTGGCTCAGCCGGGTTGACAAGACCGGTCTGCCAGGGAGGTTCAAGGCCTGGATTTACCAGCATTCCATCCTGCCCCGGATCCTGTGGCCTCTGCTAGTGTACACAGTACTTATGACAACAGTAGAGGGCATGGAGAGGAAGATCAGCGGCTACCTTCGGAGATGGCTTGGCCTACCACGCAGCCTAAGCAGCTCTGCTCTGTATGGCACCAGTAACATCCTGCAGCTCCCATTCAGTGGTCTCACTGAAGAGTTCATGGTGTCCAGAACACGGGAAGCACTGCATACAGAGAATCCAGAGATCCGAAGGTGGCATCAGCTGGTATCCAGGTGCAAACAGGCAGGAAATTAAATGCAGGGAAGGCTCTAGACGTGGCTGAATCACGGCTGAGGCAGAAGGCGCTGGTGGGGTCCATTGCAACAGGGCGTGCAGGCATTGGCTACCTTCCTCCAACCAGAGTTGACAATGCCCAGGGCAAGGAGCGCCAGCACCTGATCCAGGACGAAGTGCGGGCAGGCGTGGAGGAAGTACGAGCTAGCAGGATTGTGGGAATGGGGCAGCAAGGAGCATGGACTAAATGGGAGAATGTTCTGCAACGTAAGATCACCTGGTCAAACATCTGGAAAGCAGACTTCCATCGGATCAGGTACTTAGTCCAGGCTGTGTACGATGTCCTTCCCAGCCCAGCGAACCTCCATGTCTGGGGTAAAACAGAGACACCATCCTGTCCCCGCTGCTCAGGACGGGGCTCTCTGGAACACCTACTCAGCAGCTGCCCAAAAGCCCTAGGAGACGGGCGCTATCGCTGGCGCCACGACCAGGTGCTTAGGGCAATCGCTGACAGCATCTCCACCGCCATCAACACCAGCAAAGGCCACCACAAGCCAAAGCCAATCACCTTCCACAGAGCTGGAGAGAAGCCCAACGCACTACCACGGGCAAAGACCGGCCTCCTCACCTCCGCCAACGACTGGAAACTAGAAGTCGACCTGGGCAGACAGCTGAAGTTTCCTCCCAGGATCACACCAACTAGGCTTCACCCAGACATGATCATTGTCTCAGATTCCACCAAGCAGCTGATCATTCTGGAGCTCACTGTGCCATGGGAAGAACGCATGACGAGGCCAACGAGAGGAAGCGTGCCAAGTACCAGGAGCTGGTGGAAGTGTAGGAGGCAAGGCTGGAAAACCATCTGCGAGCCTCTGGAGGTGGGCTGCCGGGGATTCGCAGGGCATTCACTCTGCAGAGTCTTCACGCGGCTAGGACTCGTCGGTGAAGCAAAGCAGAAGGCCATCAGATCCGCAACTGAAGCCGCAGAGAGAGCCACAAGATGGCTCTGGATTAAGAGGGCAGATTCGTGAACAAACGCTGCTGGGACACAGGCCGGGTTTGATCACCCCCGGTCGGGTCGCCTGGGCTGAGGGGGTCTGATGTTGAAAGACCCGAAACCCCCAATGATCCTAGGAAACAACATCACTGAGGATGTGTCCCAGCGCATCCGTAAGATGTATCTTTCACCTGATTACAATGTATCTAATGTAAAACGTAAAATGTTGTAAAGTATCATCCACAAACACTTTTTACAAAGAGGCATTGGTAAACAACTACTACAATTACTGCAATCTAAGAGGCGTGCACTGTCAATGTACTACAGACATGCCTGTAAAAACCCTTCAACGGTCTGTTACTGCTAAATGTGACTCTCAGAGAGCAAGGGTTTCTGTGGGCCATAGTGCTACAGACACATGAGCCTGTATTAGGCACTGAGTGGTCAGAGATAATGGATGAATTACAGAGTGAAACAAGAGATGAAAAGAACCATCAAGACATGAACACGTTTGTAGAGATTGTTTTTTTTTTTTTTTTTTTCCTTACTGACAATCAGGAAGTGGTAAAGAAATAACATGTAGCTGTCTTTTGTTGTTGTTATTCTAAAATCGATTCATAATGATGTTAAACTACTGACTACTGAACATATTGCTCCCACTTCTAACTGATGAGGTACCACCAAGAACAAAGAAATGGACCACTTCATGTCTCACACATCTAACAGCTGTGGTTCAGATCAAATGAGGTTTGTTTCTTCAGCTGATGGTCTTTGGTGAGATCCACTGTCTTCTCTCCAGGTACAGAATGACGCCTCTGATGTCTGTCTGGTATCAATGTTGCACTGTAATAAAATATGAAAGAATGCTACGGTACATACTTCAACATTCTACTGGGTAACACCCTCACCCTGTTGAAGGTTGGGGTGAATTCATGGAGATTCACTCACGATAACAAGTTCATAGTTGTTTTCTTTGTCTGGTGAGAAAGGTAACAACATATTTGCATTTCTGAAGCTTGTTTTAGTGTTTAGAATTTATTCTTGAAAAACCAATGATTATCACAATTGATGCTATCCATCTTCTGTCGATCAGCTAATTATAGAGCACACCTTATTTGGCCCAGAGTGTGGTATTAGTCTCAAACACTTTTCTAGCTTTGTAGCAGTAGAAATGCTTATAACATACAAGTATACCAGCATGTTTTGCATGGCTGGGGTGTGTGTGTTTATAGGCCTTCACACACACACACACACACACACACACACACACACACACACACACACACCGAATTGGGCCACATCTCTGTGCATTAGTTAAGTTGGGGGATAACATTCTAAATCTGTTTTCAACAAGTGTCATATGAACAAATTATTAGGGTGCACTTTGCCATTAGAGGACGCAGGTTTGCACACGGTGGTGGCCTTGATGAAGGCTGGTTGGAAACTTCTGAACAACCCCAACAATCCATCAATAAGTTGTGAGTCCGAGGCTTTCTGGATAGCATCATCCATACACCCTTCATCATCATAATCACTGTCTTCATCATCATGATCATCACCCTAACTTTCATGAGGATCTCCTGGTTGCGAGGAGGTTGGTCATCACAGCAAACCCAACAGCAGGATTCAACTCTGTTTGTCTGCTCTTGCTGTCATGTGTTTGCTTTCAGTTCCACTATGTCAGAGGACAAACTTGAATGTTTTCTTAATGTCTTGTTAACGCCATGTTTTTTCTTGGACGACATGTCACATTACCAAATGTAGTCCCCCCACTCCCTGGGATGTGGAGAGCTATAACAGCATTAGCTTACAAAAACCATGGTGCACTTATATGTAGTACAATAAAGTAGAGACAAC
Source organism: Urophycis tenuis (assembly GCA_036785325.1). NCBI lineage: Eukaryota > Metazoa > Chordata > Actinopteri > Gadiformes > Phycidae > Urophycis > Urophycis tenuis. The sequence goes on along the minus strand of JAXIVH010000001.1, from coordinate 2,245,120 downwards.
CACCAACCACCAAACTAAATGGGGGCAGTAGCTCGGTAGGAAGAGCGGGTGGACAAAGCAGGTCGTCCAGTAACCGTAGGGTCAGTGGTTTGATCCCCCTCCTCCAACTGTCCTCATGTCGAACCCCACAAAATGTGCTGATTGTTAGTCCAAAGTCAAAAAATTCCCCATTACCCTTTACTAAATGTATTCCCAATTCAACAAAGATTTTAAGAGTCAATTGTAGTTATGAAACAGACTTCCTTTTTGATTTACTCATTTTAGAAAAAAATACAGTTTGGCTGCTAGACTACAACATAGAGCCTTTTATGTTATTCATCTGCCTATTTTGAATATTAAAACAGTGAGCAATGAAGACAAAGAATAGCCTACAGCACTTGCTATGTGAGTAAACTTGTGCGTATGTAATCATCTGTTCACTATTATTGTACTTTAAATTATTCAGTACATTTCAAATTCTCTACAGAGACGGCCCTCCTGATGGTGACCGAGTCCCTCTGAGGCCTCTTCTCTCTGGTGGGTCTACAGAGACGGCCCTCCCAGGCCTCTCTGGTGGGTCTACAGAGACGGCCCTCCCAGGCCTCTCTGGTGGGTCTACAGAGACGGCCCTCCCAGGCCTCTTCTCTCTGGTGGGTCTACAGAGACGGCCCTCCCAGGCCTCTCTGGTGGGTCTACAGAGACGGCCCTCCCAGGCCTCTTCTCTCTGGTGGGTCTACAGAGACGGCCCTCCCAGGCCTCTCTGGTGGGTCTACAGAGACGGCCCTCCCAGGCCTCTTCTCTCTGGTGGGTCTACAGAGACGGCCCTCCCAGGCCTCTCTGGTGGGTCTACAGAGACGGCCCTCCCAGGCCTCTTCTCTCTGGTGGGTCTACAGAGACGGCCCTCCCAGGCCTCTCTGGTGGGTCTACAGAGACGGCCCTCCCAGGCCTCTTCTCTCTGGTGGCACCTTGTTCTCCTCCACCTGCGTCTGACACTGTGATTCTGGTCGAGTTTAATCTGCCGACATCAACAATCAATTTTCATTGGATAAAGCAGAGCGACACGGGTCGTTGTAAGGTCCAGAAATAAACTCAGGTAGTTGTTTGTCAGGTAGCCATTAGCCAGCTAATTCATCAGCTTCGAACCCTTGAGACGGAAGAGACGACGAAAATAAAAAAAGATGAGGATTACCGTGTGCTCTAGTCCACGTGGATGGAGGAATTTGCCTTGGAAAGAGCAGCATCTGCGCTATGTTTAATATGCAATGACAAAATTACATTGATGAAACGGTCAAATGTAAGGTGGCACTTCAGTACGCACCATGCTTCTTTTGTATCCAAAGATCCATCTGGGAACAGCAGGGACAAGGCTTGGGAAGAGCAGCGGAGAATACAAACCAGTCAGCAGCAACTCGGTGGATGGACCAAGCAAGGTGGAGGGAATCCGGCTGGCTTAGCTGGTGCTTTGGCAACAGTCAAGAATGGAAAGCCGTTCACAGATGGTGAGTATGCCAAAACAGTCATGCTTGATGTGGGCAATAAACTGTGTGATGCCTTCTCCAATAAAGATAAGATAATCAAACAAATAAAAGATGTACCTCTGTCAGCAAGAACTGTTCTCGATTGTAACCATGATGGTCGCAAATCAAGTTGAGGAAACGCAAATTAAGGACATAAACACAGGGACATACTTTAGACGAGTCCACAGCCATTAGCCATGTATCTCAGTTTGGTATAACTGGGAGGTGGCTAACACTGTGTGAGGAATGTGTTGCTGTTTTGCCAATGAAGGGATCAACAAGAGGAGTGGATTTATTGAAGTATTTCTTGGGAGTTCATTAAAGAATAACAATATTATTATGAAGAATAGAGATATTCATTATATATAGTGCTTTTGGTGCTCAGAGACGTGTTATACTTAAAAATTAAAAAAACAAATGTATGTCTTACTCTCGTCTAACTAAACATTATATGGCTCACAAGGGAACACATTATATACTGTACACACAGAAATATTTGGCTTTCATGGCTCTCCCAAACAAAAAGGTTCCCATTCCCTGCAAACTGGTTGTTGGTCTGTCCAGTAGAATCCAGAGGCATTTTGGTCTGTTGATAACAACACGTTGACATAAAAAAAAAAACAGAGGTTCCAGACTAATGCACGTGCGAATGGCTCTGGCTATGTCAGGGTAGCATCACCCTTAATTGTAGTGATTATAACCAAAAAATAACAATCGGCGCAAGTGTTATTTCAGATCACCACTAAGCACAAGTTTATGTCACAGCTGGACCACTTCTCAGACAAGGTGATGCAGCTGCTCTCATAAGGAAAAATATTTGGGAGTTATCTTTGTTTTGTCAAAGACAGTCAATGACCTCATGGATATTTTCCTTCATTTCCTGTTGAAATATTTTGTGATTTTTTTTTGTTTGTAGAACCAAAAAGTGGTCCACACCACCTGTTTCTGTTGGTACCTATGCTTTTATTCAGTGTAAATTAGTAATTACAATGCTGTATCCTTGTTTGAAGTGTTGTCACAACGTCTGTACTACAGGGGAAGAAAACATGCATATGGTGCTGAGGGAATTTGGGTAGCTTTTCACCTGTTATGGAGCTATATAGGAGTAATATTTCCAGGAAAAACACCCCTCTTAAATCATTCTTAAAAAAATATCTTGGTGTTTGTATTCAAGTAAAAAGTATAGGCCTAATGTGTAACTCTATAGACACTAGTTACACATTAGATGTAGGCCTAGTAGCGCGTAGCATTGTAGTCTAGACCGCCTGAACCGAGACCAAGACACTACCAAGACCAGATGGTATTGAGACCAAGACAAGACCAAGACCAAGACTGACCAAGTCAAAACCAAGACCAAGTCGAGACCGGAAAAAAAGAAACTAGTGTTTAAGTTACACCAATACGTGAACAATAGCGCAGCCATTAGGAAAATATATAAAATGTAACATATTTGGCGCGTACGAGTGCTGAGTCATATATAAGGTTTTGTGATGAGCATGAGCTCGCTGCTTGGTTTATGCACAAACGCCCTCGAGACCTCTATGTCCGAGACCAAGACAAGACCGAGACCAAATACAGTCGAGTTCGAGAGAAGACAAAGACCACATGGTCTTGAGACCGGTCTACGGTACTACAACTCTAGTAGCGTGCAAGTAGTTATCTAAACAACTTCAGTCAACACTGCACTTCTTTGGGTCTTAAGCAATACACCTGAAGACACCAAATCCAGAAAATGTACAGCGAAATAAAAGCAAATACATGAGGTGACGAGAAAGTTTGTTGTATATTAGTTCAAGTTGTTAAGAATTATGCATACTTTCTTCTGGTAGACCAAACGTTTTCGGTGAAACTAGATATAAATGATAATGAGTCGAAATGTCTCTTCTCACTCTGTGTCTCTACTGTACAGCAGACTTCCTCTTAAAGGACAAATGCCCTGGTTTTCAATATGAGAGTTTTTCTTTTGGTGTATTTCCATCTTGCACTCCTCCAGTCTCATGGCCACCTGACCAATAGGATTCCACCCTGACCTGACCTTCTGGAGCGTCTGGAGGACATTTTCAAACAGGAAATAACTGTTAAATGACTTGTTAATTATCAAGACCCTAAAAAGCAGTTGCCACAGTCGCCATGTGCAACAAAGAATGTGTGTTGTAGACTATGAACTCCTTCTCAGAGTGTCCTCCTTTCACAACAAAGCATTGGATAACGTTGTACGCATTAGGAAAGTTATTTGTAAGGTCAGGGCACACAAAGAAGGCCAGTGCCACATTTAATGTCAGGAAGGGGACAGAACATCTTCCTTAACCGTCCTCTTTGACACACGTTTCCTGTGTAAGGCCGATACTGACTGCACTCATAGCCTCCCACCACTCCACTTCATCCAGCCCACAGGGGGTCACAAACAAGCCGGTGTGCTCTCCTTGAGACTCAGTGTGTTGTGTAATTCATTGGTTTGTTGTGCTGACATTGTAACCCTCCTGTCTCCTCGTCCTCATCAAGAGCAGCCTTTTCATGACACCAAGACGGGCCTGCTGCATGTAGTGACTTGGGAAACGCTGCACAATATCCATAAGGAGGTTGGTCAGGGCTGCCTTTGTGCAGTTCTGCCTCTGTCTGGCATCTGAATGCCTCATCTGTCCTTAACCTGAAGTCGTCTGTATCCTGCTGAGTGACTCTACCCAGCCACTCTCCTCCTTGTTGACCATTGTATCATTGTAACCCGAGTACTGCTTGATGTTCTGAATGGTTGCTTGTGCTGGGGCATCACAAGCCAAGCAAATCAACTGAACCTTGATTGTTCTGTCCCTGTATTCAACGCCCTGTTCTAAAAGTTGACCAGTTTCTGAAAAGCATTTTCAGGAAAATTTAAATAAATTGAAAAACAGAATAGCCACAAACATGTCTGTTTCTGGCAAATCCAGCAAAGTATAAACTTCAAAGACAAAGGTACACATTAATGCAACAATAATTCAACTCATTCATCAAATACTGCTAAAGTCTTGTTTATTGGTTTACAATAGTGACTCGTACAACCATACTGTATTCAAAGTATAAATAATATAGCACAGCTGGTTTGGGAAACGTTTTGACAGTTGGGAAATGCATACAACGTCTCATGATACATTACATACATATTTTTTGTCTTGTCCATCACGTATCTATGTTTAACCGTGGTTTTCAGATTCCTGTAAATACAAACCATTTCCTCTGGTACAGTGGCAGCGCCAGACATTTTCTTCTGCAGGTGCTATGGGGGTGCTCGGCACTTTACCGAGGGTGCTATGAAATGTGATGTTATATAAATATAAATAAATGATTTTCTTGGGGGTGCTATGGCTAATCCAGGGGGGGCTGTAGCACCCCCAAGCCCCCCCCCCCTCAATTACATCTGTAATTACGTGCATCTAATTTGAGTGTGAAGTGTGAAGATGTTTGGTTATACATTATATTCATGAGATGGTGATGTAACCACATCTATTCCATGTGAGGCTAAAATAGAGGTATATTCCACTTTAATCCATGGTAAATTATTGGCTTGCAATTGCTTACACTACTGGCTGGATAGACATTTTTTTTTTTTTTTACAGGGCTTGTAAATCATGACGTTACATCGCAATGACCACCTCCAAGTATAGGAGCACAATAATGTTTAAGGAAGTAATAATGTTGAGGTCATCGTTTCGTAATTAATCGAGACATTATTTGACAATATGTGGTTCTGATGCAAGACGTAGCAAAACAAAGTAGGCCAAAATAAATCCAAGTAGGCCAAATATAAAAATGCTGTTTGATTTGACTAGACTAGACAATTTTAATATAATCTCCTCTTGGAAAAATAAATGTTTATAGACATGGCTCATATAGCCCAATAAAGCTGTTAGAATGACCTACTATTGGTTTACAATAAGCGCTTACAAAGCTTGGGCTTCACTTGAAATAGACACTTCAGCTGCTGGCGAATTTTAGATTTAAAACTAGATCAATCAAAATTGGCAAGCTGGCTTCATTGGTCACAATAGGTCAACATTTACAAAAATATAATAAACACATATTCCGTAGTAGGCTTTGGTAGCTATACAAATTATAATATGGCTGAAAGTGTATGGCTGGAACAATGCTGCCACCCAGAGGAATGGAGAACAACACCAACACGTTGAACACATTCTACATAGCCCATTTTGCCGTGTTAATGCATATTTTGCCAGCCTTTTTTGTCCTAAATGGCTTTACAAAGATATCTGCAACTATTTGTTCTAGTCAAAACTGAATTACAGAGATATCCAAATTGCTTTCACTCATTAGATTGAATGCAAGTTAGTTATTGAATACAAGTATTCTTACTCAATACAATGTCATTATGACATTGTTGACATATGTAATATTAATTTCGGTTTGTCAAATTGAGCTCATTTATTCTACAACATATCTGAAAGTGTATGGCTTTCTGCTTCTGCACCTGTAGCTCAAGAATACTGCAAGAATATCACAGAGCTCATGAGGTGAGGTCAAATACATGTTGTTCCTTTGTTACAACCTAACCCACTACCAGGGTAGGTTGTAAGACATGCTGGGGTAAGTTGTAACAATTAAAAAAGCAAAAACAGACCATGTCACACCATGTGATGTGCTTTATTGAAATAAAATAACAATCCAAAACAATGTCTCTCTGTCTGTGACTGACCATAACTCAAATCCACTTTCTGTTTGACTCAGGAGTGTGTGTGTGTGTGTGTGTGTGTGTGTGTGTGTGTGTGTGTGTGTGTGTGTGTGTGTGTGTGTGTGTGTGTGTGTGTGTGTGTATGTGTGTGTGTGTTTGTGTGTGTCCCAGAGACTGTAGGGCACATTCTAACCAGGCTTCCTTTGGCTTCCAGTTGCCAAGTGGCTCCATACAGACAACACAAAGGGTTTCATCGTCTGAGGCCTCAGAATCCTCAGCGTTGGCCTTCAACATTTTATTGGTGGGCTCCCCTTTTTCGTTTGCTTGCCTTTATTCTTTCCCAAGATAAGCCTACTCTTTCCTACATTTTCCTCTTCTCTGTTCTTCTTCCATCAGTGCTTGCTTCACTGTTGTATCAGTGAGTATTTCAGACTGCCTCTTCTTCCTGATCCTGCCGGTTGTTTTCCTTGGCCCTGCTTTTGGAAATGGCCGTACAGCCAACAGGACTGAATGCCTGACCTAGAGACAACCCCGAGGTGCCTGGCTCACCTGGAGTGCAGGACACGGTGACATCATCAGTTGCACAGGAGCCAGGAGTAACCAGGTAGGATGGAGGAGAGGAGGCAGTCACCAGGTGAGATGGAGGAGAGGAGGCAGTCTCCAGGTGAGATGGAGGAGAGGAGGCAGTCACCAGGTGAGATGGTGGAGAGGAGGCAGTCACCAGGTGAGTTGGTGGAGAGGAGGCAGTCACCAGGTGAGATGGAGGAGAGGAGGCAGTCTCCAGGTGAGTTGGAGGAGAGTGTGGCTGGAAAGCTCCAGAGGTCAATGACGCACCTGGGTCTGGACGGTCAGTGACTTGTGAGGGTGCATAGTCAGACTCCTCAAAAATGTCAGGATTCAAGGGCCAAATACCTGTGGATCGGGAACCGGCTTGATTGTTTTTGGGTGTTGCAGCTGCAGGCAGAGCAGTCTTCACAATACTTGGAATGTCATATAACGCCATCGTCGTTGCAGGATTCATCTTCATCCAGGCATCACCTGCAATGTTCACCATTTTCTTAAATGGGCTGAGACACTGCGATCCAATGGCTGAAGTTTATGGCTGCAGTGAGGGGGGGGGGGGGGGGGGGGGGGGGGGGGGATAAGTGGTACAATTCCATTGTTTTGGCAGAAGTTGATTGCTTTCACAGATAAATGTGAACAGTGGTTATCCAGCAAAAGTAAAACCTTCTCTGAGCTGACCTATGACTGTTTTGCAAAGTAAGCAAGGAATAACAGGAAGTCTTCCTCTTGCATCCATCCTAAGCCCTTACCGTTTCCGGCACTCCCTGTTGGCCCACTCTGAATGAAATATTTCTTGTAACGTTTGAAACCGAATACAAAGAAGGGAGGAATTGCATTTCCCAGCGCATGCACAGCACATGCTACTGACACGAGCACACCTCTCTCACCCGATGTCATCGCACCCACTTGCTTGACTCCACGACGTGCAACAACACAGTCTGGTGACTGGACTGTTGTTACACCAGTTTCGTCTACATTCCATATATCGCTCCCATCAAAGTTGTAACTCTCAATGACCTGTCCAAGAGTGTTGAAGAAACGTTCCACATTTGTGCGGTTAAACTTGTGGCCCGTGTAAGGCTGGTCTATATGCTTCTCGACCCGCCTGTGGGTGTTTGATGTTCTGTAATACTGCCAGTTGATATGCAAACTTTCTGACCTAAAAGAAAGTGAAATAGAATACAGTACATAGTCTGGCACCTGCACTAGCATTCAATTCTACTCTGGTCTCTCCAGTGACCCACCTATTATATGCTTACCTCAGGTGGAGTCAGTACATAATACAAGTCTGCTGCCTGAGTCAAATAATTAGCTAGCATCTCCTCCTGCACCACAGAGAAAACTTTGTTGCTGCTCCTGTAACCTACTGGGAAGTGCACTGGACCCTTGGTCTCTCAGCTTAGCCAAGTTAGGGTAGTCAGTCTAGGGGTGAGCAGATGGTAATGCTCCCCATGGGCACCCTGATGTGAAAGAAAGCCTCGACATCCTGTTGGCCATCCATGTATGGCCAATCAAATCGGTCTCTAGGCCCAGGAATCTTTCGTTCCCCATATGACATTTGGGGTCATGTAAATTATATGGGTCATATGAATATGAATGAGTCATATGAATGAGTCATATGAATTACAGAGGTGTTTCAGGACCATGGGGCAGAACAGGTAAGGCAATACAAGTTGACTACTCTCTGCATGAGTCCACATTGCTGTCTAATGGCAACATGTACAGTGTGTCATTGTCCACATTTACTTTTCCTGGTCTATATCTTACTTCAAACCCAAAGTAGGCAAGCTCAGCAACCCTTTGTTGGCCAACAGCATTGAGCTTGGTGGCTCTCATCACATAAGTGATGAGTCAAGCACCAAGCACTGGTGTACGAGCTGGTCTAGGGCTTAGTTCAGCTAAGGCTGAACTTCAGTCCACTGTACTGGGGACCTGGGTGACAGCGGTGCCCATTTTCCCTTCTTTAGCCTGGGCTGAGGCTGGTGGCAGTGTTTTACTGGCAAGGGCTCATACATCGGACTGGAATTTCTATATAAGTCTTGTATGTATGTCCGATAATAGCTTGAGGAATACAAAACAGACTTGAGGTGTAGGTCACTTCACTTCTTGAAAAGCCAAAAATTGCTTGGCCTGAGCGTTACACTGTGGGGATTGAGGGCCCTCAAGACACATCTCAGTCCATGATCTTAAAATATCTTAGCATAGCAGAGGTCTTAGTATGGGATGCAGCATTCAACAAGCAAGGTGTTTAGCATTAACTACATGTTATTATGAAATGTGGATGGGGCATTCGAGAGTCCAAAGGGGATGTGCACCCACTCATACAAGCCCCATGGGTGACTTTTTCCTGACCCAAAATCGAGAACCAGCTATATCCACAAAGCGTGTCAATAACATCTTCAATATGTGGCAGGGACTGGCTTTTGGTTCAGGAGTCTAATCAATGCACAGCCTCAAGGTCCTGTCCTTTGGAGTATGGGGATTTTTTATTCATTATTCACTTCTTGGCCATTACGTCCTCGATATACTCCTTGACTTTGTTGAGAGGCTTGGGAACCACTGTGTAGGATCTCTGCACCGGAATGTCATCCTTAAGATTTATGCTTATTAAAGCATGGAACACACAATGTCATTATCATCCCAAGTGAATGCATTTGACTCCTAAGAGTATTTATTTCACTACTGCTTGTTGTAGATAATTTAAATTGCCTACATTGACAGTGGGATGCTACAGCTGGGACAGTTGCTCTGTTTGATCTTTATCAACACTTTTCAACTTTGTCAACTTCAATTCCACCCTCCTGCCTTATAGGATGAGCTCTTGGATCACGTTGAAGCTCAATCTCAGTCTCACAAGGCTGAGCAGAAAGGTTACACCGATGGCAAGGTTTGAATCATTGTTAGGTAGTAAATTAAAGGTGAGTTCAACCCATCCATCATATGGCATCGGCTCTCCATTAGCTGCACTGAGATCAAGTCTCCCAGAAGTTCACTGAGGGGATGCACTTCCTTTGAAGGCAAGTACTTTTATTTTGCATTTTTGCTTCCATGGGCAGACTGACCTGGGGCCTGTTTCAGAAAGCGGGTTTAGTGAAAACTCAGAGTGAGTTGAGTCAGAGTTGAAGGAAACTCAGGGTTTTCGGTTTCACAAAGCCAGTTCAGCTTAACTCTGAGTCTGTTACTGCGGCAACATACTCTGTGAAGCTAACCTGCTCGCTGGCAGGTTTTCTCCCACTCAGCCTGAGTTTCTCCTCTTTAGCTGCAGACTGAAGGAAGTGTCAGACAAGGCGTGTCCTTTTCTTGAAGAGCCAGTTGACATCGAAGCGCAAATACTCTGCAGACATCTCCGTGGGGAGAGAGTGGTCAGACCCCGCTTGGACGTTTTATCATTCCCTGATGATTATCTGTTGGAACCTTACTGTTTTTCTGCACAATCTATCATTTATCTTAACAATATTCTCAGCCCTCATATCGTTCGTATGACACATCATGGACATGCCCTTAGTTCTGAACAAATTCTTTATGTTGCACTTCGGGTTTTTTTCTTCGTTTATATATATACAGTACTGTGCAAAAGGTTTAGGCAGGTAGAAAAAAATGATGTAAAGTAAGAATGTAAGAATGCTGTTTTGAATGCAAAGGGTCAGATCAAATATTGATTTGATATAGATTTCTCTTCTGTTCATTCACTTTGCATTTTGTTAATTGATGGAAATAAACTATTCTATTTGTGAAAGCAGTCTTAGTTTACAGCATTTTTTCACACCTGCCTAAAACTTTTGCACAGTAAATATACATATACGCACACACACACACACACACACACACACAAACACACACCTATATTTACTGTATATAGGTAGATACTGTATATATCTACATCTATGTATGCATATATATTAATGTTGAAAAAGTGGAACACTGAAGATAAAACTTATGTTTTTCAATTAATATTTACTCGGTCAGCAATTTTCTACCAAGCCTGCTCACGTTCTATTGCGGCAGCTACTGTGTTGCTTTTTTTCTTAAAAGTCATCATATTCTGCATATGCAGTCATTAATATTTCTCTCCACTGGGGAGAAGTAGGAGGATCGAGCCTTCTTTTCTCCTGCTGCCATTGGTGGAATCATATTCTCTGTGTTCCATTGATGCAGGCTTCATACTCTCCTTGTGCACAAGCTTTACTCAGGCTGATCATACTCAGAGTTGATTGAACTTATTGTTATCCCCTGTTCTAAAACCCAAAACTCTGAGTTTGACAGCTCAGAGTTACTCAAGACAGAGTTCAGGCTTTGACTCAGAGTTTGTTTAACCCACTTTCTGAAACAGGCCCCTGGGTGGCAGAAGAGCAGTCACAACATACCCACTCAAGTTACATGTCAGTCAGTCATTTTCTAAACCGCTTATCCTCTAGACTAGAGGGTCGCGGGGGGGCTGGAGCCAATCCCAGCTGCAACGGGCGAGAGGCGGGGTACACCCTGGACAGGTCGCCAGCCTATCACAGGGCATGTCAATAAACATTTCAATTAGCCAATTATCTTAGCTACTCACTGTGATGTTGACTTGACATCAATTGCTGAATGTGGAGGGATGACTGTGGTTAACCTGATACTGGTTTGCTAGTGTCTTGGTGAGACTAAATACTACATTCAGTCACCAGGTGACTGTAACATCGTTTTCAGCATCCCACAGCACCGTCTGCTGCAGGGTCTCTTCCCTACAAGCAGTAATGACAGTTAGGGCAGCCATGTGACCTCTCCCATGAACCGTCTGCTGTTTATCGGGACATTGGCAGGTACACTGGGGGTGAGGCCCGGATGCCACTGCTGTAACATTTGAACTGACTGCCCGAGTCACGGCCTGCACCTGCGCGCTCACTTTTCTTTGTCCACCTCACTAGTGTTGACATTTTGTGTGTCACACTAAAACCAGGGAGCCTTGCATGAACACAACAAATCGGATGAGTCATAATGATGTTTGAGATATCTGCAAATATTATTTGAACTAATCAAAACATATCTGTAAGTAGGGGAAATTATGGGTGCTCGTATGACATCTCCTTTTACTTCTGCAGTGGCACAGTTTCTGCATTAAATAAAAGGCTTGAATTGTTATGCCAAATGAATACGGAAAAAAGGGATTATTCAAATGGTATTCTTAAAGTATCTAAAACACCATTATGAATTGATTAATGCAAGTCATTAAATACATCGTTATATAAACCACTTAAAATCCATTTGAAAAGCAGTGTCATGTATTTTCAATTTCAATTGATTGTGTACGTTAATGCTCCATAGGAATGCATATTTAATATTTTGTTACCCATTCAAACAGTCGGCCTGCCTTAATTGGTTCAAGGTCATACTCATTGGCCACAACCAGAGAATGCACGTTAACGTGTTGTGTCGGAGTTAAAGATTCCGTGTGTACACGACCAAACACTATGGAAAGTCCTTGGGGATAAAACAACAAGGCACAAGTTACTTCATACCTGCGTTAACACGGAAGAAATGGTTGCCTATTGATGGCTAAAATTAAAAGATTCAAGATTCAAGTAAACTTTATAGTCAGTTTTCATGAATGTACAGGACATACACAAAAACCGAAATGCCGTTTTCCTCGATCCCTGGTGCTAGACAAGCATGCAATATAAATATAAATATATAAAAATATAAGCACACAAATCTAAATAAAAAGGTGCTCGGGAGAATTTGCAGTTGCAATTGTTGTGGAGAAAACAGTGTAAACAATGTAAACAATAAGAGGTGCCGTATGGGCAGTGTGTAAAGAGTGTATAAAAAGTATAAACAGTATGAACAGTATAAACAGTATAAACAGTATAAAAAGTATAAACAGTATGAACAGTATAAACAGTATAAACAGTATGAACAGTATAAACAGTATGAACAGTATGTATGTATAAACAGTACTATGAAAAGTTATTTAACAGATTTATATACGGAACAGATTTATATATGGACAGATTTATGAACAGTACTAAAGTGCAAAGTGTAAAGTGGCTGTGCATGGTGGTAGGGGGTGGTGGGGCTGTGCATGGTGGTAGGGGGTGGTGGGGCTGTGCATGGTGGTGGGGGGTGGTGGGGCTGTGCATGGTGGTGGGGGGTGGTGGGGCTGTGCATGGTGGTAGGGGGTGGTGGGGCTGTGCATGGTGGTAGGGGGTGGTGGGGCTGTGCATGGTGGTAGGTGGTAGGGGTGGTGGGGCTGTGCATGGTGGTGAGCAGGTGTGTGGAGGTGGATGGGGGGTTAAAGTCCAGGTTAAAGTCCAGGGGGAGAGAGGTTGTGTGCAGGTGTCCGGGGTTGAATGAGTGTGTGTGTGTGTGTGTGTGGGGGGGGGGGGGGGGCTGGGAATGGGAATGGTGGGAGGGGGAGAATGGGTGGGGGTTGGTGTCAGTGTCCAATGTTTGTGGGGGCAGAGAGCAGAGAAAGAAGGGGGGTCAGTGCTGAGTGGGAGTTCAGCATCCTGACCGCCTGGTGGATGAAGCTGTCCTTCAGTCTGCTGGTCCTTGCCTTGAGACTCCTCATCCTCCTCCCAGAGGGCAGGAGGTTGAAGAGGCAGTGGGAGGGGTGGGTGGAGTCACCCGCAATGCTGAGTGCTTTGCGGGACAGGCGTGTATTGTAGATGTCCTGGAGGGAGAGGAGGGGAGCACCGACGATCTTCTCAGCTGCTCTCACTATGCGCTGCAGGGTCTTCCTACAGGATGCAGTGCAGCCGCCGTACCACACAGTGATGCAGCTGGTCAGGATGCTCTCGGTGGTTCCCCGGTAGAAGGAGCACATGATGGGGGCAGGTGCTCTCGCTCTCCGAAGTTTGTGTAGAAAGTAGAGGCGCTGCTGAGCTTTGCCGGCCAGTGTTGTGGTGTTGCAGTTCCAGGAGAGGTCCTCAGTGAGATGCACCCCCAGGAACTTGGTGCTGCTCACTCTCTCCACAGCAGCACTGTCGATGGTCAGTGGGGGGTGCTGGGCGGAGGCTCTACGGAAGTCGACAACAATCTCCTTGTTACGGCTGGTGATTTTGACCCAAGTGCACAGCAATGAGGAGACGTAGGTTCAGGTAACGCCCGTGGGCGTATTTATTGATAGTCTGTGTGGGGATAGGAGTAGGTGAGTCTAGGTGGCTCCGCAGGTTGGCTCAGCTGAACTTGGATCTCCAGAGACTGCAGAAGAGAGGAGAGGCAGGGTCAGTGGAAAACAAAAAGAACAAAGACTGCAACTGCATGAAGCTAGCAGCTTGGTAAGCGCTGTGAAGCTAAATAATTCTACTATGACTCTAGAGAGCTAAACTGTAGGCTGGCCTGTACTTCACCATACGTGTTGACAGGTGAAGCTCTGGCGTAGAGTGAAGTGCAGACTGGGCTTTTGTACTGGCAGCAGTTGATTGTGGATGGCAGACAGGTGCGGAGATTGGTGAGGGAGAGCAGGTGTCCTGAGCTGAGCCATGGAGCAGTCAGTGAAGGGGGAGGGGTGGATGTGAAGGTGAAGAGGAGCGAGCCGTAACACTCCTTCGTCTTCTGCACGTTGAGAGAGAGATTGTTGTCCCTGCACCACACGGCCAGCTGGCTCACCTCTTCCCTGTAGTTTGACTCATCGTTGTGGTTGATGAGCCCCACCACAGTCGTGTCGTCCGCAAACTTGACGAAGAGGTTGTTGTTGAAGGATGGAGTGCAGTCGTGGGTCAGCAGGGTGAGAGAAGGGGGCTCAGCACGCATCCTTGGGGGGCCCCTGTGTTCAGCATGATTGTGCTGGATGCGTTCCTGCCGACCCTGACTGCCTGCGGTCTTCCGGTCAGGAAGTCCAACAACCAGTTACACAGTGAGGTCTGCAGTCCTAGACAGTCCAGCTTCCTGATCAGCTGCTGAGGGATGATCGTGTTGAAGGCTGAACTAAACGCTAACATGTACAGCCAATAACACTTATTACAATAATACAGCCAATACAATACAATAATACAATAATACAGCCAAATAATGTGGGGCGGTAGGTACAGCGGGTGGGCATAGCGGGTCGTCCACTAACCGGAGGGTCAGCGGTTCGATCGCGTTGATCCTCCAACTGTCCACCCACCAATTTACTGATGGTACGAGGTTTAGGAGAAAAGCGTCTGCTAAATGCCCCTTTACCTTTAATACTGAGCATGGCACCCAGGTGCCCACTGTTTCACTGATGACTCCTGCCATGTTCACCTGAAGGGGTCCTTATTCACAGTGCAGTGATAAGTAGAAAAACAACTCCAGGGACCATATTATCGTCCTGGGAACCAAGGAGAAAAAGGCAGAGTGATGGAATGTCAAGTATAGAGGATATAGGATATAAATTAATGGAATATCTAGGCATAATCCATAATGTTATTTAGCAGTAGGATGTGCCTTTGCATATGACAGTTGGTCAAAATGTGTGTTAACTAATAATTTATTGCCCTGGATTTTCAAAGTCAAATGATACCGCAATCAAACATGAACCGCAATCTACCTAAACATGTTAATTAAAAAGATGATGGCAGGGGAATATTGCTGAATCGGTAATATTGTTAAAGCAATGTATTAGTAAAAGTAGAAATGAGGGCACACCTATATGCTTTGGTGGTTGGTCAATAACGGTGTTCAGGATCATTCGATCCTGATCCGATCTCATGGTAGCCCGATTGAAGAAGAAGGGAATTTAGCAGACGATTTTGTCCAAAGCGACTTAGTACATTTGTGGTACATGTAGACAGTTGGAGGTGGGGATCGAACCAACAACCCTCTTGTGGGCGGCTATACCGCCCCAAGTGTGTGTGTGTGTGTGTGCGCGCGCGCGAGAGAGAGAGAGAGAGAGAGAGAGAGAGAGAGAGAGAGAGAGAGAGAGAGAGAGAGAGAGAGAGAGAGAGAGAGAGATATGCGGGACTACTGAATAATTGTCTATGAATAATTGTCTATGATAGACAATTATCAATTAGTCAATTAGTAATTAGTCAGTAAACGTACATCTCAAGCACATAGACTCTAGGGCCATAGAGTCTATGTGCTTGAGATGTAGGCCTACGTTTACTGACTAATTACTAACAGCAACAAAGACACACACCCACACACAAATATATATTTTTGGTTATGTAAGAGTAACATAAAAGTACATATTTTAAGTTAATAATCAGTCGTTCGTAATTTAGATCAATTGTGATGTTTTTCATATCAGGGAGGGTCTTTTAAATTCATCTGACACCGAAACCCAATTGAATGCGCTGACGTTATTGAGTGGCACTTAAACCATCCATTCAGTGCGAAGTGTTACTACTGCTCGGCACTGTTACTGGCCAGGAATTCATTGGCCCCTTTCGGTTTCTTTTGACTATTTAACAACGAATCCAGTGGATATAAAAGAAGATGTATGCATGTGATGGACATAGACTTTGGTCTCTTGGTTATTAAGCTACGTTGGTTGGAGCAGCTCACCAGTGCTAAATTCGCTAATGTAATGAAGCATTCCCACTGTAGCTAACAGTAACAGCAGCTAGCTAGCGGCTTGGTAACAACAGAACGTCAGACGGAAGCTACTTCGCCATCCAAGCTAACGGGAAAGGTTGTGGCCAAGAAGCTGATACTAAGCTACAAAAGCCGACCCTTCCCAGCCTGACAGTGATACAAATGGATCGCAAAAGGATATTACCGGGCACAATGATGTACACATGTCAAGTATAAAATCTGGAAATAGGAATACGACCAGGAAGACCGATCAAATCCACCGTTTCTTGATCAGAAGCCATTGTGATCATGTCACAGGTGAAATAATCTGTTAGCTTGCTATGGTTAGTAGCTAACTAAGATCTATCTGTTACATTGACTAAATGTTAAATGAAGACGTAGCTTCGAGTCTGAACAATAATTATATCGTATAGAATTTAACTCAACCATCAATGATTGTACGATGGCAGTCATGCATGTAGTACTTGTCAGCAAACCTTGAGATCAGCAAAGTTATCTCGTTGATTGCATTGCTGTAATATTGCAACAGTTTGGAATTTAACGTTTACTATAGAGATTGCGTTATAAAATACACACTCAAACCAGCAAGCGAGCAGGTGAGGGAATTGTGTCCACCCCGGCTGCAACGTGTTTTTACGGGCTGGATATTGATACCTGAGCTGTCAGAGCAGGCACTGTAAGTCATCTTAAACATGTGTATGTATATTACCACGTCGTTTGCCAACCACGCACTCAGAGCACTTCATGAATATTGTTTGACGTTCGTGGAGATGATATCTAACATTGGGCAAAGTCGAAGCTGAGTCTATGAAGCCTGGTGATTTATGACATGCTGGATTAAAGCGAGCATTTATACATTCTAACACATTTCAATCAATCAAATAATGAGCAAAGCGAGGCATTATGTCAGACAGTTGTTTTTGGTTGGAAGATAACATGGTGGGCCATGTCTCAATCTATAGATTTACAGTGCAGCAGTGTGCATTTTGTAATGTGCTACATGTTGACCATTTAGGGTAGAAAATGTTTATTTTGGAATTGAAGTCCCATGCCCTTTTTATCTTGAGGGGGACAGGGGGGGGGGGGGGGGGGGGGGGGGGACAGAAACTGGGTTCACAAGGTTAGTTAATGGCTCATCCAAGTAAACCATTTTGAAGTGGTTAGCCTGCCAAACCATTACAGATATATTATTTGTGTTGTGCAGTAGGTAAGGTTTAAGAGCAATCCTTTTAGTATAATTAGTTAGAAATGGCTTTGTCATCCATGGCTTTGTTGTCCTGGTTCCCTGCATGCGTGCCTCTGTATATCTCCGACCACTCCTGGTTCTCCTGGTTCATGTCTCACCATTCAGGAGATCTTGAGGAGCTGAGGATTGCACCAGCCACCCTCCAGTTAGGAGACATTCAATAGTTTTAAACAATCAATACAACAACATTTTGCTTTTGATACACAGCCCAAATAATCTTGAAACTAATACAAGTCTTTTACCTAAGACGGATTGTGCAGAAATGTTGAAGGACCATATATTTTTTGATGTTTTTTTGTCCAAGTTGCTCCTTGACAACTCTGCATTTAGCTAAATATTTTTTGCCGCTGTTCCTTTTGGCATGATAATCATCATAATATCTTGAATTGACACATTTTCTTTGTTGTGGTTTAGGCGATGTGTTACCCCTACATTCCAGTGTTACAGCCTCTTATCTGTTATCGACATAACCTGCTTTTATTACCTCTCTCTCTCTCTCTCTCTCTCTCTCTCTCTCTCTCTCTCTCTCTCTCTCTCTCTCTCTCTCTCTCTTCATTCCAGGCATATGACATGCTACACAAACAAGAGGCCCACTGCAACTTGGACTGGAACACATAGAGGTCAGGCAGATGGCCTTGTTCAATGGTCGCTCATGTGAGAGCCCCCACAAGCATGTGAAATAGGGCAGAGTCATCACTCACAACCACAGCTTGGATGTAAATACAAAGCACAGAAAATCCACGCTCCTTTCGTCATCTGGCTTTCTCTTTGCCTTGCATTCCCAACACACTCAACGCTACGGGCTCCAGGCTTCCGATCCCAGGCCCTCTGCGGTCGTCTCCCCAGACTTGAAGCCACGCTGGTGCATCCACAGGCACGAGGGAGGCAGTGGCGGGTGTAACGTGGGCTGTCGATGCTGTGGAAGGAAGTTGGAAGAATCGACCCAGGAAGTCCCTGGAGCACAAGGCGGAAAAGAAAAAAAAAGGCCTTGGGTCTGAGAGTCCAAAGCTTAGGTGACTGAAGGGCTGGAGCCTGACGTAGGCTACGTCACAGAAGTCATCTTAGCCCTTCTTTGTCTTTTTTTAGTCCTACCTTTTTTAATATAGTCTTTCCTTTTAAACCCGTCGTGCTTTCAAGACACCTGCAAAGTTTTTTTGTTTAGGTTTTTTTTTTTTATACGTATTTTTCATCCCTTTGTTCACTAGAAACATATTTTTGACTCTTGCACATGATATGGATAATGGATGTACAGGAGGTGTTTTTCTTTTGTTGTCATAGCCCTTTTGCTTTGGAAACGACAGCATGCCGTCCCTTCGGTCAGACTGCCTCCAGGTGAGACTGTCCAGTGAGGCCACCTGCGACATTAGGAGATGCCTCCACACGGGAATACTAAGCTAGCGACTCAGACACCCTCTCAAAGACTCCTCTGATAAGACTCCTGGACTGAAACACCACACTGCCAACCGCGACTGCAGGATCGGTGTTTTTAGAATCACTTACCTACAGACCTAAACTTTGTACGGCTTGAGACGCAGCAATGTAAACATGAGATGCCTGTATGTTTTATGTTTGGAAGCTTTTTCTTGAGTTGGCAGTTTTCACAACTGGCAGAACAAAGAACGTTGCTTTATTTTTTTCTCTTACCATAGCTCCTTAGATCTCCAACTGGCCCTGAACATCACCCCTCTGCTTTCAGCCTTCATGCTACACCCACCCTCTTGTTGTCCTATCTGCACACCTCACAGGACAGAACTTCACCTGTTTGTTGTGTCACTCTACATTCCTTCCTCCTGTTCTGTTTCTCAACACAACCCAGAGAACTATTGGTTTGCCAAAAAGTGAGTAGGGCAAAAAAAAATCATTGACTATTAATTAATTAGACTGATAAAATCTTTTAATTCATCAGTAATTGAGCCATGTGATTGATTCACAATTTTCCATTACTTGAGTCATAAGTCTTATATGCCAGCCTTTAAAAGCAAACAATGTTATTTGGACATGGATATAAGATGGTGGTACAAATCATGATTATAAAGTAGACAAACAAGCAAGCAATTAAAAGGCATTCATCAATGCAAGGGATTACAGAGTCTATAGAACATCAATGTGCTTGACAATGGAGTAGAACCATCCATTTGTGGTTTGCTCACATGACCGTGGCCAGACGGCAGCTCATCTTTAATCCTTGTTTATCAATGCCATTGATCCTTTATCTGGTTCTTCACAAACGTACAGAAAAACAAACGTGGGCTTTGCAGCATCCAGTAAGCCTCTCACACATCACACATGTACAAGTCACACAGGCCCCCAGCTTGCATCATTCAAGTGGCCATTGGCACCAGGACCAAGGGCCTGGACTGCTTTGTGTGTGCAGTATGTCTCTGAGTGCCTTCTTCGCAGCTGCATTTCTTTATCCTCCCTCCGGCTCTTCAAGTTCCAGTGAGATATAGACGGCTCTTTTCATTAGCAGTTGGGAGCTGATTGTCGGCCTTTTCTTTCAACGGTCTTCATTTCATTAGTTTTGACTCCCCAGTCCCTCCATCACGCCCCTCTCTCGCCCCTCCCCCATCTGTTCTATTAACGTTTTTATTTTGTTTTCGTGGAGTAATCCTCGCAGAGACAGAACCCAACCAGACTCCCACCCAGCAGGTCCCCATCTCAAATCCATTAAGTCCCCCCCAGCAGGGGGAGGGGTCAGTAGCCTGGAGCCCCTCCCCTCCGGCCCCCAAGCTAGTCGCAGCACCCAAACATCCCCACTGAACATAGAGTTCTCCTCCCCTCACCCCCTTGCCCGCCGTTGCCCGCCTTCCTCCTGTCAGCGAGTTCCTCAACAAGGAGTTTCCTGAAACACTTCAATTGAACACACACACACACACACACACACTGACACACAAGAGCTCATTGTCCAGCCAGACGGGCAGGACCTGAAGTGATGCCGGCCGGAGGCAGCAGCACCAAGAGTGGCGGTGGGGGGACGTCCTCCTCGCCCCTCCCCCACACCGTGGCCCCGCCCTCCAGCAGGCCCCTGCGGCCGTCCCGCTACGTGCCCGTGTCGGCCGCCACCTTCTTCCTGGTGGGATCCACCACACTGTTCTTCTGCTTCACGTGAGTGGTGTGCTCACGCACGCACCGCTAACACACACACACTACACTGTTCTTCTGCTTCACGTGAGTGGTGTGCACGACGCACGCGGCTAACACACACACACCACAGTGTTCTTCTGCTTCACGTGAGTGGTGCGCACGACGCACGCGGCTAACACACACACTCCTCACCAGCCGAGCCCACAGTGGGGTAGAGGAGACTAACGCCGGGATTAGGATTATTACCTTCAGACACATTGGAATCCCGCTTTATTATTTATCTGGTGTGGCGATGCCTATACATCCAAAGACAAGGTCTGGGCGTGGTGTGGTCATGCCTGCTGCACTCTTCCCGCGTGTCCCGGAGAAAGACATGCTAACATTGCCAACGCACGCCAGCCGTGAGCTTTTCAATGTGCCACGTCTCTCTGTGTGCCCATTGAGGTGCTGTGTGTGCGTGTGCATGCATGTCTGTGTGCCTGCATGCCCTGTCAGTGGTGGTGGTGGTGGTGGTGGGCAGCCAACCATGCACTCCTATAAGCAGAGAAAATAGGTCAACATCTGTCACTGTGAGAAAAGCCCCTTAACCTCGCACAGCCACCCTGCTCTCTGACAACAGTCAGTCATCTTCAGCTCATCCTGTTGTCTTGTGTGTCTGTAACACAATGGACACGTCATTATTTAGTAATGCTGTGAAATATCCTAGATTTAACCACACACCACATTCATTTGGTGGAATCCATTCGCATTGCAAAAGCCATTTCAAAAATCCCACCCAAAAAACTAAATTTATTAAGGGTAACCTAATGGCAAACTATACATTATTTTCTGTGTCTAAACATGTTGTGCTTTTGAGCAAAAATCTCTAGCAGATGAACTGGCACATGGTTGCCACCATGATGACCACTGCCTCTTCTATGCTCCTCCACAGCTGTCCATGGCTCTCAGAGCGCTTCTCCGTGGCAGTTCCCATCTACAATGGGGTCATCTTCATGTTTGTCCTGGCCAACTTCTGCATGGCAACGTTCATGGATCCTGGAATCTTCCCCAGAGGTTAGCTCAAGTTGTCTTGCTAAGTCGTCTTTTCATGTGTTCTTCCCAGTTATTGTTGTTATTTTTATTGTTGTTATTCTTAGCCTCATCAGATATACTACTCATCTCCACAGAGATGATGAGATACAAAAATATTAGCCCAAGTCCCACCCCGCACCCCACGCCTGTGCGTGTGTGTGTGTGTGTGTGTGTGTGCACGTGCGTGTGTGTGTGTGTGCGTACGTGCGTGCGTGTATGTATGTATGTATGTCTGTGTGTGCGTGTGTGCGTGCGTGCGTGCGTGCGTGCGTGTGTATGTCTGTGTGCGTGCGTGCGTGCGTGTGTGTGTGTGCGTGCGTTTGTGTATGTATGTATGTGTGTGCGTGCGTGTGTATGTCTGTGTGTGCGTGCGTGCGTGCGTGTGTGCGTGCGTGCGTGCGTGCGCGTGTGTGTGTGTGTGTGTGTGTGTGTGTAGCGGATGAAGACGAGGACAAGGAGGACGACTTCCGCGCTCCGCTCTACAAGACGGTGGAGATCCGGGGCATCCAGGTGAGGATGAAGTGGTGCTCCACCTGCCGCTTCTACAGACCGCCCCGCTGCTCCCACTGCTCCGTCTGCGACCACTGTGTGGAGGTACGTGGTGGGACCCTCCTTTAGTGAGCTCTGGCCTCAGGGAGCCCTGTGGCCACTGCCAGTGTGTGCATGATGTCAAGTGTCTGTGGCCCGCGGGCCAGCGGCCCGATGATGTTTGATGGGGCAGTGTGCAATCACCTTATGGCGACAGAACAAATGCAACATAGTGAGATACATTATGTGAAATGCGTGATGTGTATATGACTGGTTGCAGTGTTCAGCGATCTCCTTGTCAGGATGACTGCTAGAGTTTCAAAGGTAGAACAAAGAAACCAAAAACTCAGTTGCTGACAGTTGGACGTGAACATAATGTATGTCTTTATTCTCCCCCGTCTCCCCCCGTCTCCCCTCTCCACCCTGCCTGTGACTCTGTCTCCCCCCCGTCTCCCCTCTCCACCCTGCCTGTGACTCTGTCTCCCCCGTCTCCCCTCTCCACCCTGCCTGTCTCCCCCTCTCTCCCATGAAGGATTTTGACCACCACTGTCCGTGGGTCAACAACTGCATCGGCAGGAGGAACTACCGCTACTTCTTCCTCTTCCTCCTCTCTCTGACGGCCCACATCATGGCCGTGTTTGGCTTCGGCCTCCTCTTCATCCTCTACCACCGGCAGAACGTGGACCGCCTGCACGCCATCCTCACGTATCCTTGGGGCTGCGCTGACCTCGGGACCGGGGGGGGGGGGGGTACATACAGTATTATAGCAATATGTGTTGGCGCCCAGAGAGAGCGAGCGGGACGTCCAAGGCTGCTGCAGAGTGGGAGTCTCAGTTACATGTTAGTGGGCTACAGTTAGAGTGTAGTGGGGAGAGGGAGGGCGGGACTTCCTGTAGAGGGATGTCTGTTACATGTTAGTGGGCTACAGTTAGAGTGTAGTGGGGAGAGGGAGGGCGGGACTTCCTGCAGAGTGGGAGTCTCAGTTACATGTTAGTGGGCTACAGTTAGAGTGTAGTGGGGAGAGGGAGGGAGGGACTTCCTGTAGAGGGATGTCTGTTACATGTTAGTGGGCTACAGGTAGAGTGTAGTGGGGAGAGGGAGGGCGGGACTTCCTGTAGAGGGATGTCTGTTACATGTTAGTGGGCTACAGTTAGAGTGTAGTGGGGAGAGGGAGGGAGGGACTTCCTGTAGAGGGATGTCTGTTACATGTTAGTGGGCTACAGTTAGAGTGTAGTGGGGAGAGGGAGGGCGGGACTTCCTGTAGAGGGATGTCTGTTACATGTTCAGCATATTGCTTTTTAAGAGTCGTCTTCTTCATCAAAAAGCTCATATAAAAAGCATATACTGGGCTGTGATGGACCGGGACAACACCATACCCTGGACATCTTTGGCCCATGTTTATGCACAGTGTTCTCTGCTGTAGTTGGGTGACTCTGGGCTGTCACCTTAGATGTTGAGCCCATGACATTTAGCTAGTTGAAAAAGTCAGACTGATGAATTGGTTCGTGAAACAAGACGTTTTTCTGGTACAAAACTCAAGTGAGATAGACCTCTTTTAACTTCCCTTTTACAGAGCAAAGTCTATGGTTAACAGGGGTATTTCATGAATGTTTAAACAAGTGACTGGTGGTGGATGACTGGGAGGTTTATAGACTGGCTGTTGTCTTTGAACGTACCTTGTCCTCAACACCCTCCCGTAGGCTAGCGGTCATGTGTGTCGCGGGGCTGTTTTTCATTCCCGTGGCCGGACTCACAGGCTTCCACATAGTGTTGGTAGCCAGAGGCAGAACCACCAACGAACAGGTAGGACAGCGGGGCACCTGTACTCACCCCTATGTTATCATCCTGTATGGCAACCTGTACTCACCCCTATGTACGTTATCATCCTGTATGTCAACCTGTACTCACCCCTATGTTATCATCCTGTATGTCAACCTGTACTCACCCCTATGTACGTTATCATCCTGTATGTCAACCTGTACTCACCCCTATGTTATCATCCTGTATGGCAACCTGTACTCACCCCTATGTTATCATCCTGTATGTCAACCTGTACTCACCCCTATGTTATCATCCTGTATGGCAACCTGTACTCACCCCTATGTTATCATCCTGTATGTCAACCTGTACTCACCCCTATGTTATCATCCTGTATGTCAACCTGTACTCACCCCTATGTTATCATCCTGTAGATCAACCTGTACTCACCCCTATGTTATCATCCTGTGTGTCAACCTGTACTCACCCCTATGTTATCATCCTGTATGGCAACCTGTACTCACCCCTATGTTATCATCCTGTATGTCAACCTGTACTCACCCCTATGTTATCATCCTGTATGTCAACCTGTACTCACCCCTATGTTATCATCCTGTGTGTCAACCTGTACTCACCCCTACGTTATCATCCTGTATGGCAACCTGTACTCACCCCTATGTTATCATCCTGTATGGCAACCTGTACTCACCCCTATGTTATCATCCTGTATGGCAACCTGTACTCACCCCTATGTACGTTACCATCCTGTATGTCAACCTGTACTCACCCCTACGTTATCATCCTGTAGGTCAACCTGTACTCACCCCTATGTACGTTATCCTGTGTGTCAACCTGTACTCACCCCTATGTTATCATCCTGTATGTCAACCTGTACTCACCCCTATGTTATCATCCTGTATGTCAACCTGTACTCACCCCTATGTACGTTATCATCCTGTATGTCAACCTGTACTCACCCCTATGTACGTTATCATCCTGTATGTCAACCTGTACTCACCCCTATGTTATCATCCTGTATGGCAACCTGTACTCACCCCTATGTACGTTATCATCCTGTATGGCAACGGTTGTTGGAGTCTACCGGCTACTCTGGCCTCCCTTTCACTCCCCCTCCGGTTGTCCCTGTGATCTAAATGCAAATGTACAGCCGACACTAAATGTGGCAAAATCATCCCTGTTTTTATTCTTATCAATCCTATTTTATTTTTGTGTTTGTTTTGAATGTGACCCATTTTTAAATTGGGTTAGGACTTGAACGGTCAAAGCATTTGATTAGTAACTGGTAAACCCCACCAGTCTGCGCCTTAATCTTTTCATGTTATTTGTCATTCTCTAAATTTAGCCCTTTCTTTTTTTGCCTTTGTAGCTTGTATCATTACTCCCTCCTTTAATATGAAACAATGTTTGAGGCTAGGAAGGTATTGAATTGTAGAAGTACATGTACAGATGTACAACTTTGAAAATGTTTCTGTTTTAACTTAATGTTTGGTTGGAAAAAGGCCTTTAAAATATTCCCTAAAAACCACCAATGTTCAAGGCCTGTGGGAATGTCAGCTAATAGCAGAACTGCTGCCCATCAAACCGTATGCCTGACGTAGTGCAATGGGAGCATTCCCAAAGACCTGTTTTGAGTACTTGGTCTAGTTTGAAAGACCGGAGAAACTCAATGTGTGGCAGAGGCAGAGCAGGTTGTCTGGCAACCAAGTTGCTAGACCAATTCCCGGTAATCTTTTAATGATTGAATACAGTTACGTGATACATATTAGTTGACATTTAGAGGATGAAATGAAAGAAACAATGACAGTTGTAAATGTGTTGCTGACCTGTCTTTGTGCTGTCTCTCCAGGTGACCGGTAAGTTCCGTGGGGGGGTCAACCCCTTCACCAATGGGTGCTGGAAGAACGTGTCCCACGTGCTCTGCAGCTCACAGGCACCCAGGTAGGTGTTTCTACGCACTCCTCACTGTACAGTGTGGATGTGAGGAGGGCAGGTTCCTCCTCACTGTACAGTGTGGATGTGCAGAGGGCAGGTTCCTCCTCACTGTACAGTGTGGATGTGCAGAGGGCAGGTTCCTCCTCACTGTACAGTGTGGATGTGCAGAGGGCAGGTTCCTCCTCACTGTACAGTGTGGATGTGCAGAGGGCAGGTTCCTCCTCACTGTACAGTGTGGATGTGAGGAGGGCAGGTTCCTCCTCACTGTACAGTGTGGATGTGCAGAGGGCAGGTTCCTCCTCACTGTACAGTGTGGATGTGCAGAGGGCAGGTTCCTCCTCACTGTACAGTGTGGATGTGCAGAGGGCAGGTTCCTCCTCACTGTACAGTGTGGATGTACAGTGGGCAGGTTCCTCCTCACTGTACAGTGTGGATGTGCAGAGGGCAGGTTCCTCCTCACTGTACAGTGGGGATGTGCAGAGGGCAGGTTCCTCCTCACTGTACAGTGTGGATGTGCAGAGGGCAGGTTCCTCCTCACTGTACAGTGTGGATGTGCAGAGGGCAGGTTTCTCCTCACTGTACAGTGTGGATGTGCTGAGGGCAGGTTCCTCCTCACTGTACAGTGTGGATATGCAGAGGGCGGGTTTCACGTGGGCCTGTGGAGACGGGATCTGGTGCCGTTTGCTGTCTGGAAACAATTGGACTTTAAGAGATGCCTGAAATGTAAATGGTTGTACATATATTTTTTCCTGGTGTGTGTGTGTGTGTGCACGTGCGAGAGAGAGAGCACATCCACTGCTGCTATGTCACAACATCTCAAACAATGAACGTTCAGGCTGGGATTGTTCCGATCTGCACCAACCGCTAGCCCTTTGTGATCTGAAGGTACTTGGGGAGGAGAAAGCGTGTCCAGAGTGTGGCGGTGCAGCCACCTTTCCTACGGTCGCAGCTGACCGAGGCCCAGCTGGCTGCCAAGATCCTGGATAACGGCATACAAGGGGAGCTGCACAGGGTGAGGCTGTGTGTCTGTGGCAGAGCGCCTGCAGTCAGTTGTTTACCGTGAGTATTTCTGCAGGCCGACAGGCACCTGTCATTCACTGTCTTCCTCTGTGGGCCTCGGGTTCTCCCCCTGGTTCTCCACTCCAGTCCAAGTCCAGTCTGGAAATGATGGAGAGCCAGTCATGTGACGCAGAGCCCCCTCCTCCACCCAAGCCTGAGCTCCGCTACCCAGGACTGGCCAGAGCAAACACAGAGGGTATCCCTCTATATGTCCTTCTATCCCTCTATATGTCCTTCTATCCCTCTATATGTCCTTCTATCCCTCTATATGTCCTTCTATCCCTCTATGTCCTTCTATCCCTCTATATGTCCTTCTATCCCTCTATATGTCCTTCTATCCCTCTATATGTCCCTCTATCCCTCTATATGTCCTTCTATCCCTCTATGTCCTTCTATCCCTCTATATTTCCTTCTATCCCTCTATGTCCTTCTATCCCTCTATGTCCTTCTATCCCTCTATATGTCCTTCTATCCCTCTATATGTCCTATCCCTCTATATGTCCTTCTATCCCTCTATATGTCCTTCTATCCCTCTATATGCTCTGCAGCACTGGGGACATGGCATTCATTTGAATCCTTCCTCAAAGAAACAAATACTTTTTCATTTCTGTCTTCCCTGACAGTGGTTAACATCCAGTGTTTCTGGACCTTTCCGATTCCTCCGCAGAGAGCAGTTTGTTGAACAAGGCTCCCCCAACCCCAACCATGTACAAGTACAGGCCCACCTACAGCCCTGGCAAGAACCACACTGCTCTCACTCATGCCTATGCCAACCAGGTAATGATCGTCCCATTTGGGGGTGCTACGAAGAGAGAGTACTTTGCACTTAGAGTCATCAGTGATTTAGTTACTTTAATTTAGGGGTTATTCTTCATTTAATCCGTTACTGTTAAAATCCCAGACACGCTTGCACTGTTTCTGTTTCTTTCCTGCTTCGTGGCTGTACTGTACGTACCAGGTGCACATGTGTAGCTCAGCTAGCAAGATGCTATTTGAAATACAGTACGGTAGGCCTGACAGCGATACCCCAGCACTACTACGCTAGGTGTCTCCTATCAGCTCACCGCCGTCCTGCCGGCTGCCAGCCAGCGAGCGTATTGGTTTACCTGCCATGTTGTGTACACCACGGCCTCTGTGTCTGCTGTGCTCGCTGCTGTTTGGATTGTTTCCTCCCTTGCACAACACTGTTTTATGGCAGCTTTTGCATGCGGGATTTGTCAGTGGGTGCGCCACGGGCATCTGACTAGGCAGGCAGTGTAGTCCCACAGAGCGGCAGGCAGTTAGGTGAACCAGCACAGGGTGAGGTATTCCCTCCATAACACACCGTTAGAGTTGATGTATTCACAGGTAGATTTACAGAAGGCTGCGTGACCTTTGGACACTTTAAACCAACATGGCATTGCAAAGGGGTTTTCATAATGTAATGCAAACATTCAATGCCAAGGTACTTTTCTCAGGCTTTACAATACTTTTTGGACACAATCTTGCAGTCTAACAAGTTTCTTTTAAAAGTAACACTACCCTGTTACTACTGACAGTTGCTATATTTCACTGGACAGCTTCTAGTTCTGTACCGTTACTGTATTGAGTTGGTGTGCCACCAGATGTTTGATTGCTGATGCTGGGCTTATGTGGGTAAAGAGAGGGCAGTTGATTACTTATGGAACTCCATTTCATCCCATTACCTTGCATTGTTCCAGTCTGAGTCTTGTTTTTTTAATCTTCTTACACATCTTTCTTTGTTTTGTTTGTTTCTGATTTGTGTTTCTCAGTGGCTTTCTGTTGATCAATATCAGTAAGTGCATGATCTCAAACCTTTTTTCCTCCTTGAATCTAATTTTGAATAACATTGACTATGACTTGACTATTTCTGTTGGGTTTGCTGCCCTCTAAAGGTTATGAAGTGGTTGAGGAGCCCATCACTGTTCTCTCAACATCTGAAACTGTTGGGGAGGAAGGACGGAAACAAAGAGATGTGATGGACTGGTGTCATCATTTTACGGATGCCTAATGCACACATAGACAAAGCTTATTGTATAATAATTATGTTAATGATATTAACATAATTAACATGTCCATCACTTTAAGAGGGCCTTGATGGCAGCATTCCAAGTGATGCTGATGACCCCATTGAAACGTCTGACAGCGATCACAAGTGGTCCTTCTTCTCACCATCCACACAAAGAGAACATTGTTTCAGAACATTTCATGCTGTAATACTCTTTGTAATACACAGAGGCATCATCAGGGCAGAGTGCTAAAATCACTGATTACTGGTCTGCTCCTTTTATGAACATGAAGGAGCAGAGCAGACCAGTAGTGTTAGTCTTATGACACCTGTGTTTATATATATAAAATAAAACGACTTTTTATTAATACACAAAGCTATGACTCAAACAAGGCCATTCTATGGTTGTCCCCTAAAAGTCATCGTTGTTCTGTTTATCATGACGGATTTCAAGCCTTTCGATGGCAGCTAACAAATGTAGTCTTTAGTTAGTTTCACTTCCTAATCCTTTTCTGAGTGTTCTGAACATGGGATTGCATTTGGGAAGGCAGCATTATATTTAACACATAAACATACTTGTTTATTTTGAGTGCACTGACATTGACTTCATTTTCATGCACTGTGTCAGATGTCACTACATGTGGAATGTTTAGCGCTACTGTTTTCAACTCACCAGCTGTGGCTACATAATGACAAAGCACTACACCCAAAACCATTCATCCAAACACATGCTCCCAAATGCTCAATTGTGCCCATGTTCAATCCACTTGGTCTTCTACCTCTCCATACTTTCTTCTTTTCCTGTAGTCTATTTCTCAAATCCATCCATTTGTGTTCCTCCGAGGGTTCTCCTGTTCTGTCAAGAAGCTTCTTCCTCCTTCTGAAATGTGGTCCCGTCAATGTTGTGACCAGCAGCTGAGCCTCCACATCACTTGAGCTTAGCGACATGTTCTTTATCTGCACACTGCTCCTTTTTAAAAAGCATAATTGTATTGTAGTTGTCCTGTGGGAATGAACTTCATCGGTAATGAAGTGAATCCTTATTGAATTGACATGACATCTACATAGCTAACATGTGACATTATCTGCTGTGTGTCTGATGTCTGCTGGATCAGACTGAAGGCTGTGGTGATGGAATCCCTCTGTTGTTTAGACTCTGCTTCACACTGCTGTACAGTCCGTCCCCCTAACGTGTGTGTTCCTTACTGTCCATTCATTGGACTGCATCTTCTCTGTCCCCCTCCCCCCATGCCTCCCCCCATGCCTCCCCCCCATGCCTCCCCCCCCCCCCCCCCCCCCCATGCCTCCCCCCTCTCCCCTGCCGCCTGCCAGTTGAGCCGGGGGGAGAGTGTGGGCAGCGGCCGGGGGGAGTCCTGCTCCTCCTCCTCCTCCCTCCTGCAGGCCAGCCAGCAGCCGGGCTTCCGCTCGCAGCCCAGCCTGGACGGGCGGGAGGCGCCCCCGGAGCGGGGGGCCGGGGGGGAGAGGAGGGAGGGGGGCCGGGAGGCGGCGGGGGGCATCCCGGGCTACTCCCTGGGCGGGCGCTCCTACCCCTCCTTCTCGGACCCCGCCGTGCTGTCGGGCGGCGGCTCACGCTCCTCTAGCTCCGCCCACACGCCGGCCAGCGCCGCCCACGCCTCGGAGGCCAACACCAACACCTCGGCCAGCTACAAGAGTCTGGCCCCGCAGACGCCGCCCCACTACCCGGCCCGCAACGGCAGCCTGTCCTACGACAACCTGCTGGCCGGCGGGGAGGACCTGGCGGGGGGCTGCGGCCCCCCCGAGCTGTCGTCGGGGCGACCGCGGACCCCCGCCACGGGCGGCTACAGCTCGCCCTTCCTCTCGGCCCAGCAGCGGGAGGCGGAGATGCACTCGCTGTCGTCACAGTCCCCGCACCACCAGCACCACCACCACCACCGCTCCACCCACCACTACCAGCAGCCGCCCCACCTGCATCGCTCCTCCTCTTCCTCCTCCTCTCCCCCACCTCCTCCTCCGGCCGAGCGAGAGCGTCTCCTCGGGGAGACACCCCACCCCCACCTGGGCCAGGAGCAGGCGGGGACCGCCCCCCTCCTCCACCACCACCCGCAGCAGCACCACCACCACCACCACTCTTCATCGTCGCACCACCACCACCACCACCACGCCACGGTGGCCCGCCACCCCCCGCGCTTCTCCGCCCCCCAGCACTACCCGTACCGCACGCGCTCCACCGACACGCCGCTGGGCCCCGCCCCCGGCGGCCCCCTGGGCCCCGCCCCCCACCCCCCCCCCCCTGGGGAAGTCCCTGTCCTACTCCAGCGCTGCCGCCGCTGAGATGCAGTACCGGCTCGTCAGGAAGGCCTCGGCCTCGGCTGCCGCCAACGCAGCCGGAGCCGGAGGAGGAGGAGGAGGAGGAGGAGCAGGAGGAGGGAGTCAAGCACCTAAGTGAGTAGACTCTGTGTTGTCCAGTTGCAAAGACGATGGAGTGATTTGCCCTGGAAATGAAATCAATGCATCTGCCGCCTGAAAACCCTGACTACCTGATTGACACCTGACCCAGCTTCCACTCTTTCTCCCTTCCTTCCTTCCTTCCTTCATCTTCTTCCTTCTCCCCTACTCCTTCCTTCCTTGTTCCTCCTCCTCCTCCTCCTCCTGCCAGATATCCTGTGAGTTGCACTTTCCCTTTCGCTCGTGGGTCCTTTGGTCTGTGGTGGTGTGAGATTATGTTTGGTGGTTTGAGTTGGTTTTTGCCCGTGGTCTTGTGAAGTTATCCCCTGTGTGTTTCCTTGTAAGTCCTGTGTACGTCTACTGTAATGCATGCACACAAACACAGTGCAAACACGGTGCCCTGCCGGCACCACCATCACCGTGACCATTCTGTTGTCTGTTGGTGACGTGGGCCTTGTTAGGTCTAGTTCTCCTTGTCGTTGTTACTCTCTGTTCTCCTCGGGTTTGTCCACGCCCCTCTACACAGACCCTGTTTGGTTACATTTGCAAAAGCAAATGTGGTTTTTGTTGCATTTGAGAGTTTTTGCAATTAGTCTTGAGGACCCTGATTGAAGAGTGAAAAGGGGGCTGGCCAACACCGAGGTCATCATCATAGTGATCACAAGGAGCTCCTCTGATGACACAATCACTACAGTATCCAAACTCAAATGTCTGTTGTGATTCAATGTGATGCT
The DNA here is from genome assembly GCA_036785325.1 of Urophycis tenuis. Lineage (NCBI taxonomy): Eukaryota > Metazoa > Chordata > Actinopteri > Gadiformes > Phycidae > Urophycis > Urophycis tenuis. Next base: position 2,213,055 of record JAXIVH010000001.1, on the reverse strand, counting down.
AATCATTCCATCACAGTACAGAACTAGGAGTGAAGTGATATTTTATATATTTTTTGTATTTTGTATACATATGTACAGGTATATGTACTGTATACAATATATAGATATATATGTGTATGTATATATGTATATGTATATACTGTATTTGTATATGTGTGTGTGTGTGTGTGTGGTATGCATGGCTAGTGTTTAAACTATGGAAAGTGTACTCATTGGGTTGGTTCTGAATGTTTGATTTGTGTTGTTGTTTGTTCCATTAAGGGATGAGCCGTTCCAGATGAAGGCGCTGAATCGGACCAACGGGGGTCCCAGCATGTCTGTGTCGGCCCCCTGCTCCGCCCCTTCCTCTCCCTCCCACCCCCTCGGGATGTCCCCCCGCCCACGGGCAGCCCCCCCCGGCCCGGGCTCCACCCAGAGCCCCCCCCACAAGCCCCCCGCCGGCGCCGTGAAGAAGGTGACGGGCGTGGGCGGCACCACCTACGAGATCTCGGTGTGAGAGAGGTTCACGTCACTATTCTTTAACATTCTCACAGGAAACGCCTGGTCTGCTGGACACAAACCGGAGCATGACGGGCACTTTTTATGTTGAAGGGGGGAAAAAAACTCTCTGAGCTTAATGGAACAAAACCAATTGTTTATTGGCCAAACTTTCCCTCCTCTATCTAAATAAGCAGACATGAACTGAGGAGAGGCCGGTGTAGACTCCACTGAGCTCTCAGCGGTCACTGGACCCCGTCAGGCTGTAAAAAGACTCTCTTTATGGAAAAGCTGTGTTCACTGAAGCAGCCCGGGGAAAAGCAAACGGACTTGGAGAAGAACTTTGGACCAATGAGGAGCAGGTGTTTGTGTTTTCTATGGTCAAATGGACCAATGGTGTGGCTGTGATAATGACAGAGGCTCTTCTCTATAATTCCCTGTAATAGTTGGAGTACGGCACTGAACGTTGCCACTCCCTGCTCCTTGGTTTAGTTGTTGTAGAGATGTCCTATCCACTGCTGTGGTCAAATGGTTTTGGTTCGACCCAAATAGACTTGCATCATCAATGTATCTGACGAATGGGGTCATAGCTAGCTTGAATTTGCTTTATTCAGGCCAAGAAACGATGTTTGGGTGTTTTTTTTTTTGGGGGGGGTTGTATTTCTGTGGTAGCATGCATAGGCCAATATTCCATAGGCAATATGTTTTGATGATTTGTCCTGGCTCTTCTCCGGGGCCATAGTCTCTTCCATCCTTCCAGACATCAGACTTAGGTAATGGATGAGGAACTCTGCTTGGAGATGCCATCTGATTGAAGGAGGCTGAACTTAAGTTTACAACTTTTCTGACAATCTTGCCAGTGGCTGGATGAAAGGACAAGAACGGCACTGTGAGGTATTTAACTTTGAAGGCTAATAGCTGTGAAATGGATACGACTTTTTGGATGGCAGTGAAGGGAAATGTAGTGTCTGAATTAAGAAATGCAGATTCTCTCTATTATATTCCTAGATGTGAAGAGTCTTTGTTTGTACAGAATGAAGTGATTAAGTGTGGATTTTCTGAAGAAAAAACAAATCTCAACAAAGTGGTAGTGATGATGGACCGCAGCATGCACTATTATTACAACTAGCCTCCGTGGGCAACTGGGATCAGATGTGGACTGTGCTGCCGGCCGTCTCTCGCCCCAACACAAAACGGTTTACTAAAGTGAACAAGGAAGTAGTGGCTCTAGTTGTTATTCGTTTTTAAAGACAAGTGCAGTCTTTTTCCTCAAGAAATCTTTACAATTTGCCTTGAAATCAAATGTGTTTTATCTCACTTATTTAATTTCAAATGGTTTTATATGAATTTCTACATGAATATATCTATTGCTAAAGGAGCTTTTTTTTTTATATATATATATCTATATATCCATAGGAGGATGTTAATGTCAGTTTCTCTATCATGGGAATTCAGATTGGGCCCACTTTAGCAGGTGGTCTCAAACCAATTGCCCCCAAGAAATGCACACCAAAATGTTTTAGAAAATTGTTAGTGGCACAATGGCCTATGTTGTGGAGCATGTTTAAGGTTAAGTAGTTTAAAAAATCTGAAAAACGTGTCCTGTTAATATTTCCAAGTATGTTTGAGGGGCAACATCCTCCTTGGTTCCTGAGGGTTAAAGAGAAACCGTGATGCAGGAGTGGAGGGAGACTCCGGGGGCGCGGGGAAGACGGGGGGTTCAACTGCTCCAGCAGGCGTCTGAAGTCACCTAAGCACTTCTTTCTGGAGGTTTCTGCAATGCAAGTTTAAAATCGATCAACCACATACCGTACACTGTATGAAGATGAATTGGTGCTCGTCGCTCATCTAATGCCCTGAACAAACATGGTGTTCGTTCAAAAATTGTTTAGAAATACTATTCAAATTACATCACCGCAATCTCACTAAAGTAATTCTGTACGTGATTGACCTTCACAATATTGTTGGCTTTTCAATGGAACCTTGTCAACACACAGTTGTTGCATCGTGTCCCACTCAGCAAACAGTCTACTGAAGCAAGAATCTGAGTGTGTTCCTGACACGCATTCTGCTCAAACACTGCTTATAAACCACTCACTCTAAAGTGCGGGACCAGAAAATACTCATAAAAATGTATAAGATAATGTTGCCTTTGTTCCTAAATAAATTAGGGGGGTTAATATTGCTTGGGTAAAAATGGTTCCAATATTAAACTGCCCAAAACATGATGGGTTTGCTCATCTTGGCTGTTGTTATTCCCAGTGGTTGAGCAAGCATCAAAAACGTATCAAGATGGTCTGGTGGCCACTGTCTTGGTTTGGGTCACAAGTGTTTGGATATGGATCTTCATGACTTCAAGGCAACTGACAATGTGTACTGTACAGCTTAATGTGTGAAAGATTGTGTTTGTCATTGTTTTGTGCGTGAGAGGGTGTGTTTGAGGCTGATAATAAAATGAATGAAAGGTTTGGATCCTAACTTTTTTTCAACCCACAGTTATTTAACTTCGTGCGAAAAATACTTCATATTTGTAAGAGGGAAAAGTATTACAAAACTACTATTGTCCCGTTTTGCGTACAGGGATTACATTAAATGAGGGCTTGGTACATTAAACCAGAACTTTCTGAAACATGGATTACTAAAGTTCCAGCCTAAAACTAATTCAAGACGTATGGAAGCCTGATTGAATTCATGATGTGCATGAGAGAAGGCTAGAATAAAGGAATGCGGGGGCTGATAACAAATCAGATGATGAGAGATCAGAGATCACCAACAGGTTACTTCTGAGAATATTGTTCATCCACTCTTAGATCATGCTTTGAGTGAGGCTGAAATCTTATCCCTCATCTTTAAGCATAGATTACTTAGTCCAGATAATGTCCAAATTATGATGTAATCATAGATTAGCTTCTACACTCGTTCTGGAAATCTGATTTATTAAGCCATGGCAAGTTACTACTACTTTCAATACTAGACTAAATGTGCAATTCTTTTTCAACAGTAGGTTTACAACCTGTACAGGTAACCAGCCCTATAGGTCCGTACATTGAAAAAGTATCTCGTCTTTTATAGTGTTACAGCACATCATTGCCTTTAACAGTAACACACAGGCAACATAAACCCTTCCATTGTACTCAGTGTTTCCGTTTAAGTGTCTGATACCTCTGACTGTGCCAATGTAAATCTAAACTCCTGAACATGTCCCCATATAGAAGCTGTCTGGTGTGCAACCAAGCATCAAATCCATTTAGATTAAACACGGTCAATAAATGAAGCAAAGAGCATGCATTGAGTTTTTAGTTTTATGTACATTTGTTTCATTGCATGGTAAAACAAACTGTTAACACATCAGTTGCAGTCATCTTATTATTCTACTCACATGGGCAAAGGTACATAGACATTCTTATTAAAACACAACATGATAAGTGAGGTTCCTAGATATTCTGAACATGCCATTAATCTGTACCTGCAAAACAAAGGCAAACTGCCATGGGAACGATACAAGTAATCCAGTGTTAGCGAATGTAAGACACATAGTAAATAAAAGTTAAATTAGCGTTATATGACATTCTCCTGACATTCTGTGTCTTATAGAAGAAAAATAAATGATTGAAATGAAAACCAAGCAATGATAAAAAAACAACAACCGTTTACAGAGTTATGCCTTCATTACACAACTAGGTGAACAAAAGGGGTTAGAAGTTATGAAAGTTTTGGACCTGGAAAAGACCCGGAGTGCATTTCTCACCCAACCCAAAACAAATTAAAAGTCTTATTTTACTGACATGACATGAACAGTTGTACCATGTTTGAACAAGTACAAGTTAAAAGCATTAAACTTCAGTTGACAGGCAAAAACACAAAATACACATTTTAAATCCCTCCATGTGACTGGTGGCAAGATGTAGGCTACTGGCCTGTGATGTAATCAACCAAAACACTGCAATTGTAATAAATTGAGTCTTACCACGAAACGAAGCAGTTCATTTTAGCATCACTCTGTATTACGCAACACACCACGGCAAGACTGTGCTTAGCATGCTCAGCCATCTGTACAGCTGCTAGATATGGCCATGGGGAGGGCTCTGCTGGAAGGACCACATGAAGCTGCTCCCTCAAGACCACCGCAATGTCAAGCAGATTAACACGCATGTATTGGCTAGTCACAATATCCTGCTGAAGGTGAAGTAACGGCTGCAAAAGGAATGTAGAAATGTAACACTGACAAATCATTATTAAGGACTCTTGTCCATCAACATAAATTAGTGGAAATAAAATAAAAAAGCAAGAAACTATTCATATAAAACCGCTTGGTTAACATTAATTGTGTTTGATTTGAACTAAGAACATGGCTCATCAATACGTCCATATAAAAAGAAAAGGAAATCATTTCTCTGGCTCGTCCAGCACTCACTCAGTACACAGAGTGAAAGGCAGCACACAAGTCCTTTATTTAGTTCTGCCCTTGCAGTTCACCTTTCTGTTGTACCTCTGTGTTGTGAACATTGGCCCAATAGCCAGGTGCGGGTGCCAACATATTGTAGCAGTGGTTCACCTGGTGTTTCAGTGTATCCTCAGTGATACTAAGTGACCTCCTTAGACTGCTTACACCCTGCATTACCCCTCGCTCACTCAGCCCCAGTTCAACAAAAGGTCATCTCCACGGTTAATAAGTAGTGTATTTTAAAATGGCCAGATTTGTTCAGTGTTTTTTTGAATGAAAATCATCAAAGCGATGCCTAAGCAGTTGTGAGCCGACACATGGAAACATCAAGGAAAAGGAAATAAAAACCAGAGGAGACGGTTCACCGTCCCCCGCCCTCTCCAACATCCTAACATCAGTAGGACATTGCAGGTGACCTTTATTTGTCCTTCTTGGATTCCAGCTCCTCCTCCTGGGCTCCACCCACTTCCTGTTCTGGCTCCTCCTCCTCAGGAACAGGTGGGAACTGCGAGAGGGCAGCCTTATCACCTGCCTTGGTCTTGCTGAGCTTTTTGGATTTCTGGTACAGCTCGTTGAGGTTGAACTCCCTAATGATATTCTCCTGTTGGGATGATATGACATAGATATGACGTAGATATGACGTCGATATGATGTGGGGTGATATGTCATAAAATCGCTCATCGAAACATGGCACAATTCATTCTTTATCAAATGACTCATTACAACTGCAGCACCTTTCTAAATACATGTGCATAAAAACACATGAGGTCTTACCCTACGTTGAACAAAGAGCCAGCTCCCTTCCCTTTCATCAAAACCACTACAAAGCGCATATAGCTGCTACATGATTACCACATCGTTTCATCAACCACCATTTCTGTAAAGGTTGTAAACATTGAGGGTCTGTGCAGCACGTTCCATAATGCAGGTCAATAAAGCAGGAAGTGGACGAAGGGCAGGCCTACCTCGGTGAAGCTCCAGGACACTGCCCTACCCTTCTTGTCCACCTGGGGGCGTCTCATGACCTCCTTCCCCCCCTGGAAGAGCACCAGGGAGGGCAGCTGCTTGGACAGAGGGGATGTGGAGACTCTGTACCTGCAGCAGCAAGCCAAGAAGAGGACAGGGCTCAGGTTTCTCTCTCTCACACACACGCACACGCAACAGGCTATGAATAAAACACAACATACATAACAAAACACAATGAATCCAGCTTGAAGAAGGGGTGATCTAATTGTAATGATTATTACTCCAGCCCCGTGGACAGACAGGTGAATGAGCAACACAGGATTTAAAAAGAGGGGAAACTTACTTTTTGGACACCTCTCCGTAGCGTCCAATGTCCACCTTGCCAAACTTGAGGCCAGCGCAGTTATACCTGAAAGAGGACAACCACCAGAGGGTCATATCCAATGACACCAACATAGTATTTATAGGTGGCATAGCAGAGACTTAACCATGAGCCAATTCCTGACATCAATCAGAGGGACTGCAGCCACACCGGCTGTACACACGAGAGGTCACATGAGATCACATGAGAGCTGGCGCGTTAAGGGACACGTTGGAGCCATCAGACAAGGCTGCCACGTCCTTTTGTTCAGCAGAGACGGTGCTGTCCAAAGGGTGCACTATCTGCACTGGTATTGTACCAGTCCAGCCCCGCCGGACATCTCCCTTTGATGACCTGCCCACGCACATGTTACCACCCTGAAGCTGTGATGATCACATGCACATGTTACCACCCTGAAGCTGTGATCACATGCACATGTTACAACCCTGAAGCTGTGATGATCACATGTTACCACCCTGAAGCTGTGATGATCACATGTTACCACCCTGAAGCTGTGATGATCACATGTTACCACCCTGAAGCTGTGATGATCACATGCACATGTTACCACCCTGAAGCTGTGATGATCACATGCACATGTTACCACCCTGAAGCTGTGATCACATGCACATGTTACCACCCTGAAGCTGTGATCACATGCACATGTTACCACCCTTAAGCTGTGATGATCACATGCACATGTTACTACCCTAAAGCTGTGATGATCACATGCACATGTTCCCACCCTGAAGCTGTGATGATCACATGCACATGTTCCCACCCTGAAGCTGTGATGATCACATGCACATGTTACCACCCTAAAGCTGTGATGATCACATGCACATGTTACTACCCTAAAGCTGTGATGATCACATGCACATGTTCCCACCCTGAAGCTGTGATGATCACATGCACATGTTCCCACCCTGAAGCTGTGATGATCACATGCACATGTTACCACCCTAAAGCTGTGATGATCACATGCACATGTTCCCACCCTGAAGCTGTGATGATCACATGCACATGTTCCCACCCTGAAGCTGTGACCACATGCACATGTTACCACCCTGAGGCTGTGATGATCACATGCACATGTTCCCACCCTGAAGCTGTGATCACATGCACATGTTCCCACCCTGAAGCTGTGATGATCACATGCACATGTTCCCACCCTGAAGCTGTGATCACATGCACATGTTCCCACCCTGAAGCTGTGATGATCACATGCACATGTTCCCACCCTGAAGCTGTGATGATCACATGCACATGTTCCCACCCTGAAGCTGTGATGATCACATGCACATGTTCCCACCCTGAAGCTGTGATGATCACATGCACATGTTCCCACCCTGAAGCTGTGATGATGACATGCACATGTTCCCACCCTGAAGCTGTGATGATCACATGCACATGTTACCACCCTAAAGCTGTGATGATCACATGCACATGTTACCACCCTGAAGCTATGATGATCACATGCACATGTTCCCACCCTGAAGCTGTGATCACATGCACATGTTCCCACCCTGAAGCTGTGATGATCACATGCACATGTTACTACCCTGAAGCTGTGATCACATGCACATGTTCCCACCCTGAAGCTGTGATCACATGCACATGTTACTACCCTGAAGCTGTGATCACATGCACATGTTCCCACCCTGAAGCTGTGATCACATGCACATGTTCCCACCCTGAAGCTGTGATGATCACATGCACATGTTCCCACCCTGAAGCTGTGATGATCACACGCCAACAGTGCTTCTGCCAGTAGGAGGCCAGGAGAGAAGAGGAAGACTTGAGCTTACTTCAGGGAGAGGTCTGCGTAAACAGAGGCGAAGGACTGGCATTCAGGAGACCAGTTGGCAAAAAACTCTACAATCCAGGTGACCCGGCCATCTCTCTCCAACTCGTCCTGTGGAAAATGTTTCATGTGATCAACACAAGCAGACATAACACAGCCCTCAGCAACACTAATGTCCTCTGCAGTGATCAGAGTGTTGTCATTTAGCATGAAGTACTTTCTTAATACCATTGTTGTGTAGGTTAGTTATAATGTGCAATGTTGTATATGAAAAGCATAAAGGTTTAGCGGTTTTAGAAACACAGACAGAATCCACAACGCAAACAAGGTCCAAACTTCCGTGTCACAGACTTGAAATCCAGGAGAGAAATCCTGTCTGTCCAACAGTTTGTGAGCATTCTGCTCCCAACATGGGCGCCATAGCTCAGTGGGCAGAGCGGGTCGTCCACCAGCCGGAGGGTTGGCGGTTCCATCCCCTCCAACTGTCCACATGTTGAACCCCACAGATGTACTGATGGTAAGTCGCTTTGGACAAAAGCGTCTGCTAAATGCCCTAGATGTTAATGTAACACACGTAGCGGGACTTGCCATGACATTGAAGTGCCTTTTAATAAACTCTGAGGCCATGACAAAGGACACCGGCAGAGAGGTATGTGTGGACCTGTGGGAGTCAGTCTGGGCACTGGCTGACTGGTAAAGGGTGAAACTCCTCGCACACTTTTAGTATAACGCCATGGTGTCATATACAACCTCATTACATTTTACATTTACATTTTAGGGCATTTAGCAGACACTTTTGTCCAAAGCGACTTACAATCAGAACATTTGTCATACATGTGTGGGGTTCGACATGTGGCCAGCTGGAGGTGGGGATCGAACCGCCAACCCTCCGGTTGGTGGCAACCACTGACCGGAGGGTTGAGAAGGCGTGTACACAGTGGCGGTACTAGAAAAGCATCATAAAGTGGCCGTGGGTCATAACCTCCACCGCCTCCCTCTTTAGAAGGCCCAGCCCAAAGGTCAACACTGAACCCACAACCACTCCACTGTCTGACGCCATCAGCAGTCTAGTAGTCTGGTTCATCAGTTACTGAAATAATAAGAAAACAGGAGGAATATGGCCTTTCTTCCCAAAACATGATGTGAATGTTGCACTCTGCTTGGAGTGCAAGCAACAAGCTTCCCCTTGTTCTTATTCACCCTTTACCCAGACTAACTGGAGGTGTGAACCGAACCATGGCAACAACAAAAAAGACATTAAAATCCATGCCTTCATCAAACTGTGGAGTTTGGATGAGGATTTCTCGCTACACCTGTAGAGATGCACCACAGCGTGGTATTATTCTACAGGTGCCTGGGAAGTGTGAACCTCTCTCAGATGCCGACATCCACATCCAGATCAAGCTACACACAGCTCGCCACCTGTGTCCCATCATTGTGTGAAAAGCATACTAAAAGGTACTTTGATGCAACAAAAACAGCACTACCTACATTCCTACATCCAGAGCAGATTGCTGTTCAATACTTACAAAGTTAATTTAAGTGACAGTGATACAATGGCATAGATGACCACATTCAAAACTAAACAAAAAGGTTAGTTTGTCCCTTTAACATAATCCATTTTTAATAAAATACATTTTGGTAATTAAACTACTCGCTAGCTTCTCATTTGCCGAAACAATAATAATTCTCTAATCTTTGCTCCATCATGTTAGCGCCTGGCATCGCTCTGCATTTGTACCACACTCAATGGTCACCTTTCCTTGTCCACAGTGAACAAGCTCTGCGTGTCCTGAGTCCATCGTCATGTCAGTCATTTGGAATTGGGACACTTACATCAATAGTTTTGTCGCTGAAGTATTTGATGTACTCTGGTCCCATGTAGAGAGGGGGTTTGCATGTCATCAAGAACACTGCAGAGAGGGGGCAACATGCCAGTCAGGGTTAGAAGGCAGTGCACTGGACCCACAGTCCACACAGAAGAGAACCATTGGAAGGCGCGCATGCACACACACACACACACACACACACTTAAATCAGCCATTTTAGATGTCCAAAATCCAACCATTTCAGTCAGATTAAAATGATTACAATATGAAGGGAATACTTGTTTGTGGGATACAACTGATATCCACATGAACATGTGGATGCTTGTAAAATGTTTTTATTCTTTGTTTTTCTAAGGAAAACATGATGTAACAGTTAGTTACTAAACCAGCAATATACAATTAATATCTGTATATTTTAATTTCTTCAAGCCTGACCTGGCAATACTTAATGTGCTTTGTGATGTGTTTTGTTGTGCGTCTTTGTATTGTAACTGAAAAAGACAATAAAAACATTTGTCAAAAAAAAAAAAATTACAATACCATCTGTAAATTTCATCCAAACAATTTTGATTCAACAAATGAATCAAAATTGTATAAAACAAATTGTGATTATTTAGAATTATTTAGAGACTAGAGGCAGGCTACTGCCTCATGGAAGTGACTTCAGTTCTCTACTGCTGCCATGTCTGCTGCTGGGGTAAAGAGGTAGCAGAAAGGCAGCTCGCTAAAAAAAGTCTATATTAACCTTGAAAAGTCTATTTATATATATATATATATATAGCAAATTCACCTTTGACTTTCGACTGTCTTTACAACATGGGGTTAAGATGTTATTAGACAACAAACAAAGGATAAGATCAACATGTCCATGGTCATGTTAATACAGGACATATCCATGAGACATGAGTGTGTTACAGCTCTGTGGCTGCACATGACAGGAGTACAGGACATATCCATGAGACATGAGTGTGTTACAGCTCTGTGGCTGCACATGACAGGAGTACAGGACATATCCATGAGACATGAGTGTGTTACAGCTCTGTGGCTGCACATGACAGGAGTACAGGACATATCCATGAGACATGTGTGTGTTACAGCTCTGTGGCTGCACATGACAGGAGTACAGGACATATCCATGAGACATGAGTGTGTTACAGCTCTGTGGCTGCACATGACAGGAGTACAGGACATATCCATGAGACATGTGTGTGTTACAGCTCTGTGGCTGCACATGACAGGAGTACAGGACATATCCATGAGACATGTGTGTGTTACAGCTCTGTGGCTGCACATGACAGGAGTACAGGAAACACACCTATGCAAAGCGTCAGGTAGAGGAGGCCGAGGCGGATGTCCAGCCTGAAGAACAGAATGACGTTCGCCACCTTGCTGAACAGGATGATGTTCCCCACGTGCTGCTCCACCGTTACTGAAACACACACACACACACACTTTGAAGATCATTTCCATCATCTCACATTGTACATGAATTGAACGAAAGGGCTGGTAAAATCACAAGTAGATCGTTTGTAAACATCCATGACTAAAATGGCAGGAAATACTTACTGGCTCGTCTGTTCTTCATCATAACAATGGCACTAAGGAACATCAGGATCTCCACCTCTCTCTAGGATCAAATAAACAACAGCAAGTCGAATGTTATATATTGTAACACCATCAAAAGTACAACAATGAGAATTTATACACGTTTTCTGCTGCAAACAGGGCCTATTTATAGTCAGCTTACATCTGCATTTTAAAAGGCCCAAATGTAAATCAAAGTTGCAACTGACGCGGTCAAGGCATCACGCCATGCACAGGGACGATCCATTGGGCTATCTAGTAGTATAACAGAATCATAGAAATACGGACCGTGTACACTGGACTCAAAGGGATACACACTTGTACACGCAAACACCTCGTGGGGTTCATCACTTCATGTTAGCAATTATGTCGTTAGAGAATAGCCTTGCAATACGTTGGAGCATTTGTAGATACTGACCCAATCAAAATCGCAAGAGTTGCCATCTTCTCGTTGTGTTGAAAGATGGTCGCAGACGCCAGGAGTTTTGCGGACAGCTAAAAAGGCTACGGACATGAACAGTGAGGCTACATAGTACGGCCTCAGCAGCCACTTGTACACCTGCGGCAAATGGTAAAGGAAGGCAAGTAAAGGCGTCAGAAGCGCCATTTTTTAAATTTATTTAGTTCAGTCTAAGAAAGACCAATCTATTGTAGATGGTGGAGAAAACCTTTGTTGTACTAAACCTTGAAGTAACTATAATATATTGGCCCTACTGAAACAGTACCGACAAATGGAATGAATGTGCAGAAGCGGAAGAAGAAGCGGAGGTCAATGAGGACGAACCGCCGTAAAGCAACGACAATTGGCTACTTGAGGAAACCATCCAATGACTGAGAGTCCCGCCCAGCGGAAATGGTTTGGCCAACATTTTTTTATACCGTAATTACATGAGTAGCCGGGACATTAAATAAGTCAAATGGGGTTGGGGTTACACTGTTAAATATATATATATATATATATATATATATATATATATATATATATATATATATATATATATATATATATATATATATATATATATATATATATATATTTATTTATTTATTTATTTATTTATTTATTTATTTATTTTTTTGTAATAACATTACCTGAATTATCATGAATTTAAAACAACTGTATGTAATGCTGCTGCTACACTGTAATTTCCCAGCTTGGGATCAATAAAGTATTTCCATCTATCTATCTATCTATCTATCTATCTATCTATCTATCTATCTATCTATCTATCTATCTAGCTATCTATCTATCTATCTATCTATCTAACTTCATTCATCCAACTGGGGTAAGTGCAAGCAGCTGTACACAGGGAACCACATTAACATACATCAACACCATTAGCAAAATGACCAACTGTTTCTAACTGTTTGTTAACCGTTATGTAATGATTATCACTACACTAATAAATGCTAATTAATCTACCCGTATCGTAAATGGTTACCTAATCTACAATTTAATGCATTAACAAGGTTAATTTAGTTATTTTAAGTAAACATTTTGCATTGATGAGGATGCACGTTTAGCCACCATATACAGTATATATATATATAGTGTTTCCTTTTAGACCATAAGGGCAAGGGCAATTTTACCAGAGAAAACCTAAATATCAATAAAGTATTTCCATCTATCTATCTATCTATCTATCTATCTATCTATCTATCTAAAAACCTTAATAATTAGCATCTGCATTGTCGTCATCCTGGCTAATGGTGGTTGTCGGAGGGTTAGATTTTTTAAATCATTTATAGCCAACTGTTTGCATGCTGGTTTAACCTGCAGGACTAATTAGGCTTATCCTGCTACAGATTCTGAGGGTAGTGGACTTGTTTATATTATGAAAACATGAGTTGGATAGTTACGATACATGGCATCATAAAAAAAAAAGCTAACCTGCACCACAGTATAGCATAACACGTCTTTACACATTATCTTATCACTGGCCCGCCCACATTACTCACTGGCCCGCCCACATTACTCACTGGCCCACTCACATTACTCACTGGCCCGCCCACATTACTCACTGGCCCGCCCACATTACTCACTGGCCCACTCACATTACTCACTGGCCCACTCACATTACTCACTGGCCCACTCACATTACAATAGCTCTTCATTTTATAACTAAAAATTTGAAAATTTGGGCGGGCCAGTGAATAATGTGGGCGGGTCAGTGAGTAATGTGGGCAGGTCAGTGAGTAATGTGGGCGAGTCAGTGAGTAATGTGGGCGGGCTAGTGAGTAATGTGGGCGGGCCAGTGATAAGATAATGTGTAAACACGTGTTTTTGCTGCCTCCCGTGGATCCGAAAGGGCAGGGGTTTTTTTATGTTATCAGGCCAGACTTATGTGGTGTGTGAGATGTGTTGAGCTTCCAGAGAAGGAGGGCATTATCAGAAAGTAGAGTCTTTATGTGCAGCCCCGCAGGTTCTCAGTGTCCTAGTGCCGACCACCGAGCAGAACCAGGTCCAGGCCTGTACTGTGCACTGGCATTCCCACCTTAAAAGTCACCTAGTTGGCTAGTTGAGTGCTTGAAGTGCATGCAGTGCTGCTGTATGATGAGTGATTCGGAGAGGTTCTGGTGCTGCTGCTTTGGCCTGAATCTGTGACATAACCACAGCTGGCAGATCAATGTGGCATTATCACAAAAGTCCCCAAAAATAAATAAATGAAATTAGGAAATAAAATATGCATAGAATTCACATTTTTATACAAACTGCACAAACCCCCAAAAGTGAGCAATGATATCTTTATTGGATAATTCTCTGCTGTGGTGACCACACCATGTTTTTGTCCCCTTGTTTAGGCAGTGAGCTACAAAAAAAATAAATACATAACTCTTTCAAAAATGTTTAAAAAATCAAAACACACACACACACACACACACACACACACACACACACACACACACACACACACATACACACAAACACACACACACACACACACACACACACACACACACACACACACACACACACACATTGCGGAACAATGCCTAATACTCCATTTGGTATTTGGTTACAAATAAAATCACATTAAATGATTAAATGTCTTTGTAGATTCTGTGTCAGAGCATGCATGCATGCAATACATGGCACCAATAACAACAGCAACAGATAAAAGCAGATTACAATAAATGAAAAGCCTAAACATGTCACTAATTATCAAATGTTCCACAAATCTAAGCATAGTATGAGCAGATCAAAATTCACTTAAAATCCAAAAAAATGAAAACGTCCACATTTCAGAAAAAGTTGTTCTCAAAATGTTTACTTCCTATCCAACATACAATAGATTGTATTTAGTTATTGCTCACGCTGTGCCTGCACAGAAACAGCTGTTAGCCGTCGAGAGTGGGATAAAATGTCATCACAGATAACCAAAGTCTATGTGACAGCTCTCTGTTCAAATCAGTACTAACACTACCCAGGCCGACAGAGGAAACAAGTGTTGGGTCTGGTTGGATGACACATCCTCTAGTTGTAGTGATGTACAGATACAGCCGTACCCCTCACGAGCCACTTACATACACACTGGACAGCACAGATATGCATTTAAAAGAAAAAAACATATACTTATGTATAAATCATATACCTACATATAACAATACAAAAATGATTGTTTATGCATACAACATAATCCTTAGATGGTCACCAAACATTAGTTAGGTATGGAAAAAAGATGTGCAAGGACAGTACGATAGGTATACAAGTTGTATTATCTGATAGTAGATGACAAAGGTTAGCGTTCTCCCAGTGTTCTCCCAGCTTCAAGTGGAGAAAAAAAATACTAGCATAACAGCATTTTATTTATAATGTAGTACAAAGCTACTCCTGATATTATGTTACAGCAATAGTGCAATTATATAGTCAGTGAACAGAGAAGCAGTCTCTAAAACTCAGAATTTGTGCCGGGCGATTATCATTAAGGAGCATCTCTACAGGCCGTTAAGATGTCCAAGGGAAAATCAATCCGCTAGCAAACAAAAGCAAAAACTAATTCAAAAGAAATATACAAAAACTAAATAAATATAATGCAATTGGTGTTTCAGAAAGCACAATACTTATACTTTACCAGCAATGTGCTGTTTCTGTAAAGGGTAAAGGGTAAAGGGGCATTTAGCAGACGCATTTGTCCAAAGCGACTTCCAATCTCTGTGGTCTGATGTTAAAATGTAGTAAAGCCTGAATCACACTTCTGTGTCAGTATGTATACAGAGACGCTCTCCCACACCTTAGGAGCACGTTGCCCGTCTCTGGGACCCTCTGCTCACCTGATGGTGGACTCATCGAGCAGGGAACGGCTGCAGTGGGTTTTCTGATAGCCGGAATAAAATAAATGCACCTGGTGAAAGAGTACTGTATTTTCAGTTGGTTGGGATATACGTATAACTTTCCGGCAGTACATTTTAAAGATTGTGTCACATCTGTTTCAACAGCTTTTCAATGGAGCAGACTTGTATATGGTTATTCCATTTCAGGATTGTTCCGTAGGTTTGTATATATTTGGGGCCAGAAATATATATGCAATATAGATGCGACAAGTATACATGCAGGCATCTCTGCCAAGATCTGCGTGGTTTCCCTGTTGTGACGTGATGTGCTGCACAGAGAACAGCTTTACTGTCGTCTACGTATTGGTTACATATTGTCTGGATCTACATCTACATCTGGCGGGCAGCCAGCCTGAATGTGGTTCACTTAGTTTTGTGACAGTCATGGGGAGGTAGATCGGCCAGCCAGTATAGCCTTGCAGCATTGCTTGTTTGTGTAAAGTTTGGATCACAGAGTCCTTGTTGGAAGCAACCTTTCCCAACCTCGTGAGACAATCCAGAACGAGTTCATACTTCATGTTCTAGCTAAAGGTCTGTCTGACCTCACTGCTGTGAAGCAACTTTCAAAACCTAAGAGACAGACGGACCAATCAGCGCCAGGGGGAGGGTGTTTTAGTATAGTACAGTATATAAGAGTCTTATGTTGTAAAAACAAACCTCCTCAGAATGCAAAAAGGAGTGAAGCTTTAGCTACGCTCTTGCTGAATCCAATCAGACAAACACATACACATACGTGTTACCCTCTGACAAAAGTCTTCAAACTGTAAAACTGCCTGTTTTACATTCTTATTCTTTCTATTTCAGGTAAAGCGTTTGTGATTGTTATACTTAAAACATTACATTGAGTGCTGTCTGTCCACTTTTTGGACTTTGACAGTTGGTCTTGACGAGAGCGAGGCCAGACTAATGTTCTGCAAGAAAGTGAAACGTGAACCAACAAGTTCAGGATGGACCCAAAGGTTAGCTTTCCCTACTTTTACTAAAATAAACTTCCATGAAGAATTACTTAATTTTGTGTGAAGTTGTTGAGTGTAAAGCTTGTGTTTTTAAGCCATTTTGATGGGAAATACGGTACTCTATTTACAACCTGATATGATATACACAATACCTGATGCTATTCGACCTATATCACAACATCAGAAAGTTTGTCTATACTGTAAGTCCATTGGCAGGGTATCCATTTGCTGTGTGACCTTTGACCTGATCATCGCTTGGGTCTGTTTCATTCAGAGGTGTCTTCTCTTTATTTGATGGGTCGTCCCGCTTCTTCTTCTGAAGAGACAGGTTTCTACGGTGATAAAACAGGTAGCCAGGCAGCAGGAAGCCAGCCAGTGAAAAGACCAACAGGCTTACATTAATCTGTAGAGAGACAAGTGTCAAGTTAGTGTCCCATCACCGTCAGGGTCAAGTCTGATCCTCAACATTTTTTTATAATTTCAGCCAATAATATGAATGAAGGGAAAATACAATAATAAACTAGTGCGCGACATGAACGTGACGCCTAGAATATATAATTTTTCACCAGGCCCTAAAACTTTGCCAAAAAAAATTCAGTTTTCGTATATGTTCAGATAGTGCAAATCAACGTCAAAGATCCCTGAAATAATAATAATAATATAGAAGAAAAATAAACGGACCAAAAACAAAAGGGACCTTCGTCCTGTTTCACAGGCTCGGTCCCTAAAAAATAAAAGACGTGTGTGTGTGTCTGGGTGTGTGCGTATGCATGTGTCCTACCCAGAAAGGGTCTCCATTGAGGTGCCCCACCATCAGCATGAACAGAGGCTGCTGGAGCAGAGCGAACACGGCACTGATCATAGACTGCATGCCGGTCAGCGTCCCGAAGTGGTTGGCCGGATAGCTAGAGGAGGACAGCAGAGGTGAGACCGCTGGGCATGCAGCGAGACACGGGGGCTTCACAACACGCCTGAGGAAGTCACCTGATGACATCACAGTGCATCTCAAGAGCTGGACCTGCTCAACAATGTGTTTCTTTAAACCACATGCTGTTTCAAGTTGGAAATATATATATATATATATATATATATATATATATATACAAATATATGCCTTGAGTCCCTAAAGTTTGTGGGTTTTTTGTAAGAGCAGGTGCATCGCAAGCTTCCAACTGCCAACTCTGTCTCTACTGCTCTCTCTACCACACTGTCTCTACTGCTCTCTCTACCACACTGTCTCTACTGCTCTCTCTACCACACTGTCTCTACTGCTCTCTCTACCACACTGGCTCTACTGCTCTCTCTACCACACTGTCTCTACTGCTCTCTCTATGACTGTCTCTACTGCTCTCTCTATGACTGTCTCTACTGCTCTCTCTATGACTGTCTCTACTGCTCTCTCTACCACACTGTCTCTACTGCTCTCTCTACCACACTGTCTCTACTGCTCTCTCTCTACCACACTGTCTCTACCGCTCTCTCTACCACACTGTCTCTACTGCTCTCTCTACTACTCTCTCTATGACTGTCTCTACTGCTCTCTCTACCACACTGTCTCTACTGCTCTCTCTACCACACTGTCTCTACTGCTCTCTCTACCACACTGTCTCTACTGCTCTCTCTACCACACTGTCTCTACTGCTCTCTCTACCACACTGTCTCTACTGCTCTCTCTACCACACTGTCTCTACTGCTCTCTCTACCACACTGTCTCTACAGTGAGAGAGAGAGAGAGAGAGAGAGAGAGAGAGAGAGAGAGAGAGAGAGAGAGAGAGAGAGAGAGAGAGAGAGAGAGAGAGAGAGAGAGAGAGAGAGAGAGAGAGAGAGAGAGAGAGAGAGTAACTTTAAGCTGCTGCTGAAACTGAACATGAAGTCTCAGTTATTGCACTTACATTTGTTACACTTGTTTAATTGAAAAAATAGTTTTGGATTCATGACCCCTTGTCCTATTTTCACTACCCTCAACTCCCACAGACAGACACACAGAAAGTAACTAAGTAACTTTTACTTAAATGAACTACTTTTTACTTCTACTTGAGTACAGATGGGACGGGTAATTTTACTTGTACTTGAGTAATATTTCATCAAAGTATTGATACTTTTACTTGAGTACAATATTTGAGTATGTTTTCCACCTGTGGCCATCATGGACGTGTGGGACTCAGGAAACACATGGTGCTGTGAAGGGGGGGGGGGGGGGGGGCTGGGGGGGGGGGCGGGGTACTTACACAGCCGCATACAGTCCTCCACAGCAGGAGTGGATGAACCCTCGGACCACCGTGTGGAGCACAAACGACACCACCTGCACAGCGGAGATGGAGAGGATATCACACACACACACACACACACACACACACACACACACACACACACACACACACACACACACACACACACAGAGGCCCTGGTCACACCTGACATCAGGATGCATCTTGGGTGATTAATACACAAGTCGATGTAGCCAACAAGAGACAACACCTGTGGGCTGCATGCCACACACCTGACAGCAGGTTAGGATTGGGTGGCTGCAGTCATCTTCACTGAGCGTTGTGCAGTGCACCTGAATGAGCTGTTAATATGCCTTTGATTAAGAGTGAGAGGAGTGAGGTTTTTTTAATCTAGCTATGCTATAATATGGTCATGTTCAGTGTTAGATTGGAGATTGTTTTGTTTAGCTGCTATAAATTTGTTATGTGTATATGATATAAATAGAAATACTTTACACGTTTAGAGATTGTTTTGTTTAGCTGCTATAATTTGTTATGTGTATATGATATAAATAGAAATACTTTACACGTTTAGAAAAAATGTAGGCTTAGGTATCACGCTACCTAATTTAGGAACATTGTCAACATTGTCAACACCGTAGGTCTGAGAGGACTGCAATTTCATCTGTGCTATGCCTGCCATGAAGCATATTTGACAATAAAGTTACTTGAACTTGAACTTGAGTCAGGATGTCAGTGGATGTTGGTATACATTAACACTTAATGTACAAGGTTTAAAGGTGCAGTAGGTAAGATTTAAGAGCTATTATTTGAATGTAATTTGTTAGATATGGACAATCCGTCAGCTATAAGTGAGCAAATGCTATGTGAGAATGTCTGTTTCAAGTTGGACTGCTCCTGACTCTGCATGACACAATTTAGATTCTAGACAGCTCCTGGCTCAATTCTGACCAATCAGGGCATCTCCTCTGTGAGGTATGTGAAATGCAATATTCATTGGAGCCCTTGTTTTTGGTTGGGTAATCTTGTTCTCTACTGCTCTTTTCTGCTCTCTCTCTCTTTACAAATCTCATATCTTACCTACAGCACACACTACCTACACAGCAGTTTGAGTGGCATGTTCTCATGCTTTGTGTCTTTTTACAACAAGTCCATGCCTGTTAAATCATGTAATATCATTTGAGTTGGCTCCTAACCTGTATCGGCAAGTTGTCCACCAGAGAAATGACTCCGAAGGTGACCAGAAGCAGATTGGTGAAGATGAGGCTCTCAGAGCGTTGGTTAACTTCTGGATCTTCTTGTCTCTCTTTGGGGAACCTCCATGGCTGGATGAAAGAACGGTCAACATGAGAAATGAATGACACCAACATGTGATGTCTGCCACAAGGTTGAGCAGCACTACAACTTCTTTTGTAACTACTTAGATTTTTTGATTTAGCTTTGATTCAGCTTCACTTGTACGAAAGCTGTGGACAACAATGTGCTAACTGAACGTCTGAATGAATGCCAGGTCAGTGAAACATGTACAGCAGTAACACTGCAGTGTAACAGTGTTGTTGTGGTTCAGATCTGGACCTCTTTACTGGGCCAGCGGCGACGTCATCCTCCTCCTCGCACTCCTTCAGCCTCCAGTCCATGATGTAGCCAATCAGAGGGCAGGTCAGCAGGCACAGCAAGCTGCAGCGCTCCGAAGATGGAGGAGTAGAAACCCACTGGGGGAACATGGTTACTTCATCAATCCGGAAGTAAAACAAATACAGAGTTATAGATATGAATTAATAAAGACATGAATCTTATTAATAAGATGAAGTGATGCTGCAGCATTGTAAATAACACCATAAGTGTGATTTTTGTTGAATATTCATGAGCACCATGATTATTATTGTAATTGTTTTTGGATACATAGTAAGACAGAGAAAAGAGAAGATAGAAGTAGAAAGTAGAAAGGACAATGAGACCAACAGATTTCATAGC
>JAXIVH010000001.1:2119600-2189600 GCA_036785325.1 Urophycis tenuis | reverse complement strand
ACCTGCTTTTTACTTGTGAAGCTAGCATGATGCACTTCTAAACAACAATAATGTTATATCCATTGGGGAACTTTTGAAACGTGACATATCTAGTTGAATTGCTTTCATATAGGGGCAGGGTAGGCTACTTTGTAATAAGCCTATTGTGTAGAAATGTTGACCAAATGATGGCTCTGGTGCCGTAAGCCTCAGGGCCCAGGAGTCCCTGGGGTTCTGATCCAGATGGCCGCTGAGGTAGATGGGAATGACGTTTGTATAATAGCTGCTGGATTTATCGATACCTCTCTAATGAGTGGCGGGGGCAATTCTACCTGAAACATACGATTCAACAACCTTTAAAAGCCTGCGTTGTTTCACGTTGGACACAATGGCTTTTGCTCTGGTAGTTAAGGAACTGACATTTGAAATGACATCCTCTCTAGCAATCAGGTCAGATCAACACATTTCAACTGAGGAACCATATAATCTTTCTATCTACCATTTGTGGAGTGGTGTGTGTGTGTGTGTGTGTGTGTGTGTGTGTGTTAGTCTTGGTGTGTGTGTTTATACCAACGTGTATCTGATGTCTTCCGGTGCAGGGAAGGACTCTGCAGGCCAGTTGAGGAAGCAGTTGAGGAACACCATGCAGGCCATCCCAGACCAAACCCACATGATGACTCGAAAGGACACACCTAGGTCATAAATCATCTGCACACACATACACACACACACACACACACACACACACACGCACACACGCATGCACACACACACACACAAAACATGAAAGGTTATGAAAAGTTATGAATGTTTCTTTGTATGAATGGCAGAGTGTGTGTGTGTGTGTGTGTGTGTGTGTGTGTGTGTGTGTGTGTGTGTGTGTGTGTGTGTGTGTTGTGTGTGTGTGTGTGTGTGTGGGTGTGTGTGTGTGTGTGTGTGTGTGTGTGTGTGTGTGTGTGCGTGTGTCGGTTGGGCAGTACCTTGACACCTGGAAAGGTAACAGCTGAGGACGCATAAGAGCCGATCATCAGGGAAAGGATAGTGGAGCGCACGTTTCCAAACATATTAGGCAGCTAGACAGACAACCAGGTGCACACACACACAGACACCACACACACACACACAGGGGAAGGATCAAATAAAAAAAGTATTAAAATAGTGTACAAATAATTACTGTAATATAAATACATAATGTTCATGTGTATTCATCTTTAAACATTTAATTAATGGAAATATGCAAACCACAACCAACAACTTAGTGATCTGAGTAAGAACAACAAGCCATTCTTATTTCAACACCTATGTTTATCCTGGTAGACCCAGTGACTCTTGTGCCAACCAGCAGATGGCACTGTGAATTGCAGCTTTGTATTTGGTAGTTATAGATAATAATATTGGCCAGTGCCTGAGAAAATCCCTCCACAACCATAATAGCTAAATAAATGGTGACTTGTGACCATATTGATGTTCTTTGGCTTAGGGTTCTGTTCAGGCCCAAAAATCTTGGTGTTCTATATGACTAATATTTTTTATATTTTATTCTCTGGAGACCATCTGTCGCTCCAGCCCACAATATCACACCATGGTATTTTAGAATTTGAGATGATGTTTCTATGTTGCATTTGGATGATTGAACCTGATTTAAACTCAGTCTATCAATAGAAATGCTGAATGACTGGAGGCTGATATAGGAAGCTATAAATGATCATATCATATAATCATGGTGTAAAATATCCTGTGGTGTAAAAGCCTTTCAAGCTATATTACAGAGACAGAAAGTGTGTGTCTACCTCATCAGAGATCTATATGTCACATTAAAGGAGAGCCTTTTAAGCATATCAGCCACATGGTGCATGCCTTACTTGGTTTACATTTAGGGAATTTGACAGACCCTTCGATCCAAAGCGACTAAAAGTACAACTTGACAGAAGAAGGTGAAACATTTCATTGCTCTTAATACAGTAAGAAAGTCCCCAGAACAAGTTTCAAGCGTTTCAATTGCTAGGTTAACCATTGCTAGTGCACAACAAGTGCCAAGTTACAAAGAGCAATGTGTAGTGTACAACATACAAGCGCATGAGGGTAGGTTTTTTTTTTAGATAGAGAATGGATGTGATGCACCGTTCAGGTAAAGGGGCATTTAGCAGACGCTTTTGTCCAAAGCGACTTACAATCAGTACATTAGTGGGGTTTGACATGTGGAGGTGACAGTTGGAGGATCAAGGGGATCGAACCCCCGACCCTCCGGTTAGTGGATGAACCGCTCTGTCCACCCGCTCTACCTACTGAGCTACTGCCACCCCGTTTCAGGTGAACTTTGAACAAGTGTCTTGAGTCTCTCCTTCCAACCTTTTCCTCCTAATAGTATATTGATAGTATATATTGTGATATAAAGTGATAGTATATTGAAAGATCAAGTTGGGCATTATGGCATTTTCATAACTTATCTTTATATATATATAGCTTCTTAAACTCAACACAAACATGTGCACATTCATTTAGATCAATGGCAACTTGGGAGGGGACCTGATCAGATACTTGTAAAGTATCCAGTTGGACACTTTTTAAAGTATTCAACCAACCAATCCAACCACTCCCATCTGGCCTCTCTCAAAGCCACTCCTCCAAACCATGTGACTAGCTCACTAGCTTTAGCAATACGTTTGCCGGTTATGTGCAATGAGCACAGGTAGCCGGGAAGGTGGACATACAGACAGCTAAGCTCAATTAATTTGGGCTGACCTACATGATTGGACAGGCTTATAACAGGCCTGCCACAGACACCAGATTGTATTAACTTTTTTTGTAATTTGATATATTGACTGCTCTTGGGGTGTAAACATAAACAAAGATAATTTCAAAAATAAGACAAAAAATGATTCTAAAATAAATTGCCTATCCTAGCTCTGATTTAAATACACCGTTACAGGCAAACAGTTATACTGGTGTGCACAACCACACACACACACACACACACACACACACACACACACACACACACACACACACACACACACACACACACACACACACAGACACACATACTGTTGTGTGAGAGAGAGTTAGGGACAAATAAAGGCAAGGACGGGACACAAGGTGTGTGCGTGTGTGTGTGTGTGTGTGTGTGTGTGTGTGGTTGTGTGTGCGTGTGTGTGTGTGTGTGTGTGGTTGTGTGTGTGTGTGTGTGTGTGTGTGTGTGTGTGTGTGTGTGTGTGCGTGTGTGTGGTTGTGTGTGTGTGTGTGTGTGTGTGTGTGTGTGTGTGTGTGTGTGTGTGTGTGTGTGTGTGTGTGGTTGTGTGTCACTGTGTGTGTGTGTGTGTGTGTGTGTGTGTGTGTGTGTGTGTGTGTGTGTGTGTGTGTGTGTGTGGTTGTGTATGTGTGTGTGTGTGTGTGTGTGTGTGTGTGTGTGTGTGTGTGTGTGTGTGTGTGGTTGTGTGTGTGTGGTTGTGTGTGTGTGTGTGTGTGTGTGTGTGTGTGTGTGTCACTGTGTGTTTTAGATAGGGTTTGAAGGGTATGGTAGGGGTGTGTAGGCTGCGCACATTTGTCATTGGTTGGGGGCGCCATGCTAGAATGTAGCACGCGGAATGGAACAGCAAATGTCACTCCAAAACACACACAATGTTATGTTTGGCAACATGCAAGTGAGCGTGTGCAGCTGTTATTGAGGAGAGTGCTTCAAGTGAAGCACAGCCTGGCCACTGTTGAGAGGCTACAGCTGCCTGTTGTTGAGGCAAAGCAATGTGCCAATCCATTTGGGAAGAGTGGAAGCAGAACCTTGGCATTTCACCTTCCATCACCTCAGGGTTTTAAAAGGTACAAACGTCACTCTCTCAAATGAAAGAAAATTCTAGGAAATGCGCCAAATTATACAAAACATTTTGTCCATGCATTCTGTCTACTCTAAACAAGACAATGTTATGCAATGAAAGTGCGATGTTTGTCCAGTCAATAGAAAAGGACAAAACATAGTCATCACTGAAGTGTGTAAATAACATTGGAAGCTGGAGTATTTGTCTACGTGTGTGCATGCGTATGCGTGTGTGTTTGATGCAAATCTTACAGTGAGTGAGGTAAAAGTGAGGCAGATTCCTCCAAAGCCATTGAAGGACACAGCGAGGAAGATGATGGGTGACAGTACTGCAGAATGATGAAGAAAATAAAAACAAACAAATCAATATATAAACAACGGGAAGTGAGGCTAACTTAACCCCGAGGGCAAACCCACGAGCCACCTGGTGAACATGACCCCACTGGGCACTATGCAAAATGTCAAGGTTGTCATTAATAGATGGAATGAGTGGTGTGTGAGGGTGTGTGTGTGAGGGTGTGTGTGTGTGTGTTTATGACATGGTTAATGATGTGCCGTCTACCTTCAGGACTGTAGGCTGCCACAGCTATCATGGCACAGGAGGCAGCAAAGCACGAACTGTAACACGGACAGGACACGGATCAAACACATTGATACAATAATATATGATGATAATAATAACAATAACAACGACCCACACCGGTATGTTCACAGCATCCCACCAACTGACATCCCAGCCGCTACCATGGTAGAAAAAGACAGCCGGTACCATGGTAGGAATAGACAGCCGGTACCATGGTAGAAATAGACAGCCGGTACCATGGTAGAAATAGACAGCCGGTACCATGGTAGGAATAGACAGCCGGTACCATGGTAGAAATAGACAGCCGGTACCATGGTAGGAATAGACAGCCGGTACCATGGTAGAAATAGACGGCCGGTACCATGGTAGAAATAGACAGCCGGTACCATGGTAGAAAAGACCCACCTGCCGGTGAGCCTGAGAGGCCGTGGCCCGTATCTGTCCATGAGGATCCCCAGTGGAAGAGTGGCTGCACTCAGCAGAAAGGAGCCGATGGTGAAGCCCAGGTTGAGCATCTCCTCCTGCTCCACACAGCTGCGCCAGTCTCCACTCTCCAGGGATGTGAGGTTCCCTGTGTCCGTGTCGTTGTCTTCTACAGGGTTACCAAAGCATATCAAAGGCCATCAAAAGACGTAACACATCAAACATCATATTTAGTATTTCAAAATCAACTGCAAGATGATATAGAATAAATAGAATAAAAAAAAATAAAAAAAATAGAATAAAAAAATCCTTAACTGCACTGTTTGGGTCACCCCCCCCCCCCCCCCCCCCCCCCCCATGCAAGCAGACAAGAAAATATATTTGGAAAAAATCATGTTGTTAATGAAGTATTGTAAGGTTTTCTCAGACCGAAGGCACAGGACAGGCCAGAGATAACATTATGTTCCTGGATGAAGGACATTATTCGCATCGACTTGAATCATTTGTTACAAAAAAGGCAGGAACTGTCCCACATCTCATGGATCTATGATAAGGAAGAAGATTGCTCTTGTAATAAAAAAGACACAAGACAGAAGAAATTAAAAAGACACATTGAATGTACAAATGAAACGTATCAAACTCATCAATTGTGTGGATGTACCTACAGTATAACTAAAGCTGTCATGAATCTCTGGTTGATATACCAAGCAGCACCTTCAGTTTGAATCAGTTTGAACCAAGACAACATGGTATAAAACAAAAGTGTGGCTAGCGATAGCTTATGAATCTTATTCACACGTTCATATCTACTCAGAAGATGTAGCCCACGGGTCACCCACCTCCTGAACCTGAGAGCTACTTTACTGTGTAATACCAAGGGCTGCTTGTTTGATGGCCTTCAAATTCTTCACATTTGTCTCGTCTTTGAACATAGTGTTTGCAATTGTCATCATTTCAAGACTAAATTAAGTTTCAGTTGCTTTTTGTGCCTTTTTCACCGGCCTCGTGAAAAATTACTGTTTGCCCAAAGCTACTTTCAACCCCGGGGCTTTTCTGCTCGTAGGGCACTGCTGGGTGGGCAGTTGGAAGCTAGTATGCTAGCTTCCAACTAGCATGGAAGCTAGTCTGACAGCTAATGTCTCTCCACATTGTGCCACTTTGCCGTCAGTCGCCCCGCAAATGAGACATACACACTTGTACGTGTCTAAGTTTTCTTTTACTTTTCCGCCATGTTTTTCTTTATTCTGTGGGTAAAACCTGCATCTAGCTCCTCATTTTATTTGCACCTGCTAGCTTGTCTCAGCAAAGACTGCCCGCGATATTGAACTTTCAACTTCAGAGTTCATACAACATCTTTGTTTTTAAAATGTTAAATTCAATATTGCCATTGCCTTTAAATCTGCATCAATGCAAGTGTTAGTGATTACAAAAAGATCAACACAATGAAATAAAAATGTTCAAAATTTTTCTCCATGGTGACTAGTGCTATGTTTTAGAACATGCCCTGTGGGCGCCTCGCGGGGTCTCTGTGGGCGCCTGGCAGGGTCCCTGTGGGCGCCTCGCGGGGTCTCTGTGGGCGCCTCGCGGGGTCTCTGTGGGCGCCTCGCGGGGTCCCTGTGGGCGCCTCGCGGGGTCTCTGTGGGCGCCTCGCGGGGTCTCTGTGCGGGGTCTCTGTGGGCGCCTCCCGGGGTCCCTGTGGGCGCCTCGCGGGGTCTCTGTGGGCGCCTCGCGGGGTCTCTGTGCGGGGTCTCTGTGAGCGC
Organism: Urophycis tenuis; assembly: GCA_036785325.1. Taxonomy (NCBI): domain Eukaryota; kingdom Metazoa; phylum Chordata; class Actinopteri; order Gadiformes; family Phycidae; genus Urophycis; species Urophycis tenuis. The sequence continues at coordinate 2,183,047 of JAXIVH010000001.1, read as the reverse complement.
CTCGCGGGGTCCCTAAGGGCGCCTCGCGGGGTCTCTGTGGGTGCCCAGGTGCTTGCGGGCACCGTGCTGGCAACCCCTGATGTAGCCTATGCGATTATCACGCTTAGCACGCTTAGGCAACTCTAAGCACAGGTGTGGCATAGCCAAAGTGAGTCAACTAATCTGTGAACTTGGATCACATTATCACTGCAAAGGGTGTGCCTGTTTTGGGTGCCTGCTGTGGCTGTCAACATATGCCCAAAGAAACCCGACTGGGAAGGGAACCGTACCAGGAATGGAACAAACTCTCCAAAGGAATAAGGTAAAAACACCCTCATTTTCTATTTACTAATAACTAAAAGTTCCTGTTCACCCAAATCCATGTTTTTCTTTAGGATTTAGGATTGTTTAAGTGTTATTGGCCTTCAGTGTGCAAAGTCAAAGGGATAACAAAGGTTTTCCATTCAAGGTGGGCGGTGGTGATTAAGGTGGGACATCTTCAATGATGAGGTCCCTCACAACTTATTCACCAATGGTGCAGAAGCAGACCCATGATTAGAGTTATGAGCGACAACTGTGACCAACATCTCCTTCCTGATTGTACCGACACATTCAGAACCGGCTCCATAAAAATCATATGTAATGAAGTCATTATGTCAAGGCCACTCGCTTGCCTAGCAGTTAAACCCATTGGACCAGATAGATCAAAAATTAATAAATGGTAATACATTTGTTGCTCACACCATATAAACCCAGTCAATCCTGTTAAAATCTCTGATGAGCAAATATAACTTGGTAAACAGCATTATAACATAGTAAACAGCTTTTTTCCTGATCTTAGTTGGGTGGATGACTAATAATAACGTTGAATTCATGAACGACTTTCCTGGTGAAGAGTAATCTCGGAGCCAGCAGAACATCTGGAGGGAGGCCAACCACTGTATTTCTTAGGTGGCCCGTCTAGACAGTGTTGATTTTTAAACCATAGAAGGCCCTTATTCACTTTACTACTGCCAGCTGAGTTTGTGTCTGCCAATTACACAATTACAGATCCCCGCCTCCCGCAACATGATTGGTTGAAACAAATATGAATCAAAAGAAAGTGAAACGGGAATTTCGCCCAGATTTGATCTTGTCTGCCATCAGACTTCAGATACAAATCTATTCTGATTTGTGACCAGGGACTTTGAATCTTACTTCCAGCAACTAAAATCATATTTCACCATCGCTGCCCCCATGGGCGTAGGTTTGGTTTGAAATGTGCTGGGGACAGAGACGCATTCGGAAGTGCATTTTCAGAAGTGCTGGGTACAATGACGCGCATTAATTTTTTTCCCCTTTCGCGCAGGTCATGTTAATTATTAAAAATGTATACACAAATGTGATGATGACACACACACACACGCACACGCACACGCACACACACACGCGCGCGATTTCTTGACTATGCTCACGCACAGAGCTCTAATACTTTTCATTGGATAATGTGATTCAGATAGGTGCAGTTCATGGCCGTGTCTACCTGCTGAATGTAACCGCTGTGAAACAATCGGGAAATAACGTTTCATTTCTCTGATTAACGGCTTTATCGAGACCGGCGCTCGCTCTCTTTTATTGTTACTCTATGTCTCTCTACCAAAGTGCTAGCTCTCTCTCCGTCTCTCTCTCGTCATCGGACACAAATCAAATTAAATGTTGTTTCTATTTTGTGTAAATTAGGTTAATGCTTTTGTTTTCTTGTATTATCAGTTCAACTTGTTGTACTTGCCTGAGGAAATCGTGGATATTGTAACGTGTTGGGGGAGTGTTTCCCAGAATGCATTGCGACATTCTGGCATTCTGTGTCATTACATGTTATTGCTATTAGATAGGGTTTGGAGGCGAATGTTCAGGACATGTTGGGTTGCATTTCGCTGTTTCATTACGTTCACTTTGTTGACTGTTGTTTTTGGGATGAGTCAGGGAGCACCATTACTCAACGCACTATGGCATCTTGTCATACCACTACCACTCCGCTCATGACCGCGTGAAAAGTCCACTTGTGACCCTGTCATACTAAAGCGACTTGTAAGAGTAGAGTTCTTCTCTCTTCGTCGAGCTTGACGTAACTCAGATTGCATTTACTGACGTAGTGGTGAAAGACACCGGTGTGAGTCCCACACGGGGAATTCTTTCATAAAAAGTGGTGGGTACAAAATGACTCATGACGAAAACTGGTAGGTACGCGTACCCACCATCCCCACCGTATTCTACGCGCCTGGCTGCCCCCTCCCCCTGGAACTCACTCCCCAAACCCATCCGTATCTGCACACACCTCCCAACCTTCAAGACCATGCTCAAGACTCACCTTTTTAAATGCGCTTTTAACATATAATAATGTGTTTTATACTGCTCTCTGTTTAATAAGTTAATATGTCTGTTTTTAACTATTTGACTTGCTCTATTTTATTATTTTAAAACCGTTAAGAGTCTTTGAGCTTCTGTGAAAGCGCTAACAAATAAAATTTATTATCATTATTATTTTTATTATATTTAAAGGGGCAGTGAACCCAAAGTTGTATTTTTTTTCAAACATGGTAATATTTCATATATGATCATAGTATTCTGTGTCACTGTTACTACAACAACACAGAGAAAACCAGTGTCCAATGTTTTTGCCAGTCTCCACCAACATGGTTGTGCAGCGTGTCTGGTCTAAAATATCTGAACTTCTCAGAGAGGTGCTGCTGTCGTCACTGCCACTCCTTTTCAGCCAGCCAATCATATGTTAGATGGGCGGGACTTGTCACTCACTTGTTCTTCCTCTTCTTGTCTCTATTTTATGATATGTCAAATAAAGATAATACAAAGCAAACTGCTCGATGCTGGTCTATCATACAATGGCGGTTGGTGATATGTTGTCAACAAAAAAAAACTGTGTACACAAGCGCCAGAAAAAAAAAAAAAACATTGGGTGACCAACGGGTGAACCTCACACTCCCCCCTTCTTGTCCATCTACCATTTCATCTGCACACCTTGTCCCCGTCACACAATCCCTGGAAGGATTGTCCATTCCATTCCATGGTTTCTTGATGTTTATGGGAGTTATTACTTGTCCAGTAGCGGGGTTAGAATCAGGGGCTGTGGTGTAAGGTGAAGCCCTGAGTGTGTAACTGTGACTATGCAAAGACAACTTGAGTGCACAACTCTATACCTGCACAGAGGTGGGAGTAGAAGCCTTCCTTCTTCAGCATGATGAGCAGAGAGCCCCATCCCAGGAGTACAGCAGAAAAGAGCAGGTTCTCGATGACGGCCGTGACAGCCATCCACCACCTCCTCCTGAACGCCGTGGACAGGCTGGGCGCCATGGCTGGGGGGGAGGGGGGGGGGAGGGGGGGGGGAGGAGCCACACAGGGATTGAGTTCATCACTCAATGCAAACAACACACATTTTTTGATAGCTGCAGTGCAACAGTCGGAAATAGGTTTGAAGAAAGAAAGGGGATGGCTGTGAAAGAGTTAAAAAGGGCAGGTTTAATGTTTGTTTGCTAATAACGACTACTGAATAAATGCTCATCGATTTATATGAATGACCACAAAGATAATCTCAGAAGTAAAGTGTCCTTACATGTGTTACAAGTGTTATTCTTTATCAATATTTACACAAGTGGAAAAAGGGGAGCAGTGAGGTCAGGAAAGAGAGGTAGACTGAAATGCATGCCCCCCTCTAACCTTTCCAAGTAGCTGGGGAGATCATATGTCCCAGGCACAAAAAGCATGAGTCAGTGAGGTCATGTGCACTCACGCACACACACACACACGCACACACACACACACACACACACACACACACACACACACACACACACACACACACACACACACACACACACACACACACACACACACACACCAACCTCCAATGACACAAGCACAATAACAAACCAATTCATATGCACAGAAACAAGGCGGTTTCCCAACATATCTGTTTAAGGATATCATTTTGGCACATATTTATGTGTTGAGATGCCTGAGTGAAAAGAGTGCAATTATTTTTGTGTACATATTTCTATGTGTATATGTGAGACGGAAGCTATTTTGATCCCCCAGAACTCAGGACACACGTGCAAAAGTGTCTTTGAGAGAGTAAACTAAAGTGTGCTTCAGCCACACACACACAAGCAGGGTTGGAGTTAGGGGGGAGCCAGTGGGAGCTGAGCTCCCATAAACAGAGGTCTGGCTCCCATGAAAGCCGCAAACTCAAACATCTGTGGGGTCTCAAATACAACAGTATAGCCTAATATTTCAATTATAAAAACGGACCAAAAAAGCTATTTTCCCTTCCACATATAGAGTAATATTGACATAAAATATGAATAGCTTCACATGACGAGGAGGAGTAATAACAGTATAATAAACATGTAGTAAAGCATGGTGAGTGCGGCGTGGCTGCACTACACCACCAAGCCACGATGCCTGCAAAACTATCAATTCCAGCCCTAACCTCACCACCGTTAATCCAAAGAATTAATCCGAAAAATACTTTAGTTTATTGAAAACAGAATTCGTAAATAAACAGGCCAAAGAGCATAGGGAAAAAAGGGCAAAACTAAGAACTAGACTGGGGGCAAAAAAAGAGTCCAAGAGAGCTGAAAAAATATCATGTCACCCTGACAGCAGCCGTAGACCCAACATACTGCAGATGGGCTCCCACAAAGATGGAATCATAACTGGAACCCTGCACACAAGCCTAGAGCTGTGTTGCTCATGACATTGCTAGATTCATTCACAGATGCATTACACCAGGGGTTCTCAAAGTTCTTCACACCAAGGACCACTTTATCATTAAAAAAACAATCATGGACCACCTAACCAGCGGGCCAGTTTCCCACTCCCACCCTAAAAAAACTAAAAAAAAAACTAGGTAACCTAGGTAACTGAAGAGACATGCTCAAAACGTGGGTTTGCATAATATTAGACAAATTCAATAAATTCAATGAAACTCTTATTTAGGCTAAGTCTATGAATGTTCTCATTCATCCAGGTCATGTTTAATCCGGCCAACAGTTAAATCGAACGCTACTGGACTTAGATTTGTCTGTGAAGACGTTTCGCCTCTTATCCAAGCGGCTTCATCAGTTCGTAACGCATCAGTCTGACTAGTCCGCACTAGTCTGACAGACAGTGGAGTGGGTGGACAGTGGGTGGACACCCCCACTGAGGTTAAATACCTGGGTCTAACTCCACTGTCTGTCAGACTAGTGCCGACTAGTCAGACTGATGCGTTACGAACTGATGAAGCCGCTTGGATAAGAGGCGAAACGTCTTCACAGACAAATCTAAGTCCAGTTGCGTTCGATTTAACTGTTGGTCTTATTTAGGCTATATTTGATTCACTTTTAATTCAGAAAACAATGGTCTGTACTCGTAGCTTTGCTTTGGAACCCAGATGAAGGTGATTTGAGAAACACTGATAAAAATTTGACTTTTTTGTCATCCTCTTGGGGACCACTAGGGGGCGCTCACGGACCACTGGTGGTCCGCAGACCACACTTTGAGTATCACTGCATTACACCCATGCAGGTGCACACAAACACACACACACACACACAGAAACACACACACACACACAGAAACACACACACACACACACACACACTCACACAGAAACATTTGACAGGAGTTGGGCGTATTTAAAGGTGTCCCTTTGAGAGAAGGGTAGCGGTTGGGCACACGTGGCTTTTCTGGGCAGGAGAGCCGGACCCTAGTGTGGCAGAACTCCTGGTCATCTGTTAGAGAGCTTGGACCTCAGCTGCAAACCAGCATGGGCATACAAGGACTTCCACCACCTGCCCAACCGTCGTATCCTTAGACGGAGGCGAAGCTAGACCTTTGTTGACCCTATCGACCCTAGACCCTATCGTTTGGTCCTCAGATCTAATATTCTAACAAGACTGTTAAAAGATATACAATGTGTTGGATTGATGGATAAATCGATAGATTTACCCCCCGCCAGAATACATTTAGGATCTCCACCAGGTCACCCATAAACGCAGCAGAATGCAGGAAATCACATCTACGATAATATTCAAAATCCCCCCGCTTCCCGGGGGCTGAGTCCCCCCAAGTCACCACCTGGAGTCGCCCCTGTCCTTAGAGCAGCCTACCTATTAGGCTTCCTGAGTCACATTACATAGAGAACTAGGGTAGGCTACATACACAACTTTTTAAACTTTACTTTAACCTTGGGTGAGAACAAGTGACATCCTGGTATAGGCAACTGCTATATCAAAAAATTGTTGGAATAATTAGCTAATAGCCCGCCGAGGCAGCCGAGGGGGAAGACAAACAAGAGACATCGCTGAGTGACAACAGATCAGACCAAGAACACCTCTGTCCACACGGAACACGGTTATAAACCCAAAGCGATTCATCCAAACAAATATACCCTAGGCTGCTAAAAACGGCTTAGCGAATCCGTTTGTACTGCAGACACTGCTGAGTTAACGGTTGGGCCAGCAGTCTTCTTCCAGGGCGCAGAGACGCGTGTGAAGCCAAGCTGCCGCTAATGTAGCGACCGCGTGCTACTCAGTCTCATGTCGCCCCATATAGTTAACTATAAATCAGCCTTTAGACGTTAAGCAAAGCATTTCAGTCTTATTAGTTACACAGTACCACGCAAATGACCAGACTTATCTCAGTAATGTCAAATTGGCTTTATACAATTGGGAAATGTTATGTTTACTAATTTACAAAAACATTCTAAAAAAAACTAATAAATGTACTAATTTACTAATAAAGTCCCCATATGCTTATATGACCAGCACGGAAGAGAACATTACAGACAAAATGAAAAGCTAAAAAAAAAAAAGTGCACTTTATTTCTGACGTGTGGGAACTGGCTCCTGATATAGGCTAAAGCAACTTACTTCAAGAGCTGTTTCCTTTGAGCTGGATGGTGTCCTCAGTTTTTATCCTTGTTTTTCGGCAGACCTATTTTATTGTGACTAGTGTGTAGGACCAGTGTGAATAACCGATCGCTGCCTCTGTGTGTGTCACCTCGCTCTCTCCATGTCTATAAATGGAGCTCGTAAAGAGCCCCCCCCCCCCCCTAACCCACACACACACACACACACACACACACACACACACACACACACACACACACACACACACACTACGAACATACCACGCATGATAGAAGTCGTTATCATCCCCTAAAGCAAAGTCTTTTATCAAACTTTACCTCTAAATGGCTCCGCTCCAGGCGCCTGTAACTTAAACAAATGCAAAGTTGTTCTAAATGACATTTTTGACCACATTGAAACATGAGTGACTTACTGTAGCTTTGCAGAAGCGCTCCTCAAACAGCAGAGAGAACAGTGTATCGTAAGGTCAGAGCCAGCTCTCCAAAAAGACGCAATATCTTCCTAGGTGAGGGGGAAACAGTGGCTGTTTTTTTTTTTTTTTTAATATGTAGGCCTATGAGTTGTAGTTCTACTTCCTAAACCAGTGAATAGGCTGCTCTCTTCAGTAAGCAGCATTATCAGCATCGATATGGAGTGAATCGGTCTACAGTCGGCACGCCTTAATCACCATCACTTAATCAAGGTCAATAGAGATGGGCTACGCCCTGACAATAGGCATACTAAATGTCTAATTATATTGTTGATTTGTTGTTAAATAACATTCAAGATCCCAATCTCTTCCAACAGGACCCATTAGACAAAACAGAACCGTAAGCCGGAACCGGTAGAATTGCACCAGAAGACAAGATTCCCCAGGAGTTTAGTTTTAAGTCTTTAATAAATACAACGTAGATAAATAAATTAAAGTTAGTTGGACATACCGTCAAAATACATCGCTCTCTCACTATCTCTCTCTGTGGAAAATATGTGCTCTAAAAACACAGTTGATCAATGCAGTGTTTTACTTCTCCTATAGAGCTCAGCCTGTCCTGTGAGGTCTTGAGTGCCAGGCTGCGGTCAAATGGTCACAAAGGAAGAGATAACATTCTCAGACATGACTTTGATGTCACCAAATGAACAGGATTCATTTATCTCCAAATGAAATAGCTTTACCGTTTGATCAGGTAAGCATCACGATGACACCTAATCAATAGTTGCCCGAGTAAAAACGTCTACTTATCAATGGCCATGAATAATCTTTAAAGACTTTGCTGCCACCTAACGGTTAAAATACAAAGAGGGATTAAACCAGGTCTATTATTGGTGATTTGAGTAGTGGAGATGATGACTGAACGATCGAGAGCTGCCGGCTGCTACTGAGTGAGAGCAATGGCAGCAAGTGGGAGTTAATGAGAGGACCTTTCGGTCTCATTACACATTGTCACTTTTGGGGGGGAAAATCGCAACGAACAATTGGGTTCAAAGTAAAATTTACTTCAGGGATCGGTGTTTTAGCCAAGATTACTTGACTAATTTAACCAGCATTACATGTTTTGTGCATAAACTTTATTTAAAATGGCTCTTTTAAAAGCAGTATAATAATGGTTTTCTAAATCAAGCTGGATCACTTCACAATTAAAACATATCAGCAAGATCTCTCGTACAAGTAAAAAAAACAAAAAACAGCATCATGTTCATTCATTCATAATATTGCTAATTTTATTGGAAAACCAATGCATTTTTGAGCATTTATTAATAAGGGAGAAACATATTAATATATTAGTATGCAAACATATGAATCAGTCAATAGAATTACTTTTTATGACAATCAAAAAAGCCTGTCCCTGTCAGAAGGGAACATAGGCCTACAGTTGAAACAAGAACAGGGCACAAAAATGCATTAAAATTATTGGCGGATGAATGGAAATGATTGAGGTGTTTATTGTTTATGTGGTTGATATTATTAAATGAAAGTAATTTGAGAAAGTGGAGGAGTTCAAGTATCTCGGGGTCTTGTTCACGAGTGAGGGGAGGATGGAGCGGGAGATTGACCGACGGATCGGTGCGGCGTCGGCAGTGATGCAGGCTCTGCACCGGTCCGTCATGGTGAAGAAGGAGCTGAGCCTAAAGGCGAAGTTCTCGATTTACCGGTCAATCTACGTTCCTACCCTCACCTATGGTCACGAGCTGTGGGTAGTGACCGAAAGAACGAGATCGCGAATACAAGCGGCCGAAATGAGTTTCCTCCGCAGGGTGTCCGGGCTCTCCCTTAGAGATAGGGTGAGAAGCTCGGTCATCCGGGAGGGGCTCAGAGTAGAACCGCTGCTCCTCCGCGTCGAGAGGAGCCAGTTGCGGTGGCTCGGGCATCTAGTGAGGATGCCTCCCGGACGCCTCCCTGGGGAGGTGTTCCGGGCACGTCCCTCCGGGAGGAGGCCACGGGGAAGACCCAGGACACGCTGGAGGGACTATGTCTCTCGGCTGGCCTGGGAACGCCTCGGGATCCCCCGGAAGAGCTGGACAAAGTGGCTGGGGAGAGGGAAGTCTGGGCTTCTCTCCTCAGGCTGCTGCCCCCGCGACCCGACCCCGGATAAGCGGAGGACATGGATGGATGGATGGAATTTGAGAAATTATTAATAAGCACTTCTTGGTGAAGCTTTTCTCCAGTGAGGTTGAATTGAGGGTGCAGTAGGTGTCACGTTTATTATATAGAATAATACAATATGTTATTCTGTTCAGTTTTGTTTAGCCCTTTCTGTTAATGTCTCAGGGCCCATGATGATGTGGTCCTCTTGAAATGCCTTGGAGAGGCATTTTGTTTGCTGTGGCCATGGACTTTAAAGGTATATTCTTTGTAAATATACAAAGAATATACCTTTAAAGTCCATGGTCACTGGTCAAATCCAGAGGGGAAGATGTGTTCAGAAATTCAAAGATTATGTTTGTTTTTTTTTGTTAAATCAAAGTTTGCTAAAGGACATGTGTTATTTGCTATGGTACAATTGCAGAACAACCAGGAAGCAGAAGCTGAACACTTTAATTCATTATTTAAAGACTGGTCTGCTCCTGTCTTGTACCAAGGCCCCAGGTAGTTGATCTCTTGTTGCTCAGTCTGCTGCTAGTCTCTACAAAACTGTGTGAACTCTGTGTTTTACTTACGTTGGCCTCAAAGTAGTGAAATGAAATGAGTATAGTACAGATTGAATTATACTAATATTGTATAATACTATTGAACAGCAAGGTGGTTTGTGCAGCCTACCTGTTGTAGGCATCCTTGAGCAAGTTGCCCATTCCCTACCTGCACATTCATTACATTGCTTTGGATAAAGGCATTAAATGATTCATATATGACTAAATAGTATTTCTTTAGCAGTTTACAACTATCATGGCACTCGAGTTTTTGAGTTTTGATCTTGGAATCCCTCGCCTCTCACTGTTTCCCTGCATCTTCACAGAGGAGCTCCCAGATGATCAGATCCATGCTGCCTGGACCTCCTCAGGTACTCCTGGGAGAAGGTGTTGGTGGAGGACGCCTGACACCACCTAACAACACATGAGGAGCAAAGCTCAGACCCCACTCACAGATGTCCAGACAGATGTCACTTCAGCACCAAGGAAGCGGGTCCTTGGGAGCAGCACCTGTCCACGTGGCTCCTCTCTAGGGGAGAACCTCACAGGTACACAGCAGGTCACCAGGTCTGGGCCCCAGCTCCCTTAGAGCCCTCCAGGGCCCTGTTTGAAACACAATACACTTGTATGATGATGATAGGAATAGTGAACTAGTATAGAGGTTTAAAACATCCCTGGGTTCGAGGCCCGGGGCAGGGGGTCCTGAGGCCTTTCTCTCTAGGACCCTGGGGGCTCCATCAGCCCCCAGGGTCCTAGAGAGGAAAACAACGTCTGGCAGCGACATTCATTAGGGACCGAGCCTGTGAAACAGGACGAGGTCCCTTTTGAAATTGGTCCGTTTATTATTATTATTCCTATTATTATTTCAGGGATCTTTGAGGTTGATTTGCACTATCTGAACATATATGAAAACTCAATTTTTTTTGGCAAAGTTGTCAGGCCTGGTGAAAAATTGTATATTCTAGGCATCACGTTCATGTCGCACACTAGTTATTGATTGTTGCTTGTTGTGATGTGTGAAGTTGTTGACTCAATAGAATGTATTCTATTCCTGTGCTATTTTCCCTGCTCTAACGCGTTAACAAGTCAAGAACTGTCGATCCATTTTGGATTGATCAGAATTATTTTTACATTTGGATTTAGCACAATATTCAACTGACCCAAGTTCTGTTGATCGCACCGGTTACGTTAGGGGCCGTACCAACGCATGTCATCAGTACATCTGTCCCTTACAGGGAATAAGATACTGAATATGAATGTCATATTAAATACGTCATATAAACCTTGGAGGGCTATTTATGCTACAGAAAGAAATAATGAATGTTTAAAAAAGCATCCTTTCAAAACATGATGATAAGTGATAATGATAAAAAAATGATATAAACAATAGGTAGATTTAAAAAAAAAAGATAAAAATAATAGGTATCCACAGATACTCTGAATACCTAACTATTGAGATGTTTTTATCTATAGAGAACTCTGTAGATATTCCCATTGGATACTGGCCCAGATAACCATTGAAATGTTATCAGAAGCAGTGTGGTTGCCTTTACAGATAATATAGTCAAAAAATTGCATGAAATATCTCATCTTGTTATTTTTGTTAAGTCTTTAAATCAATCAATAGACACTCATTCATTCTTTCTGTGGCACAATTCCTTCTCCACAGTGATGAGTCCAGTGTCTTTTTCAATGACATCACTTGTTTGTAGTGTTTGTAATTCAGTGATGACCTGTCCCTGAATCAGATATCTTTTAACTATGGACAATTCTGAGTGGCCAGTGTGTGCACGAGCTTTAAATGAAAGGCTAATCTGTGTTGTATAGAGTGCACGATTAAATGGGTAAAGAGAAAGCTATAAGAAAATCAATGTGGAAAACAATGAACAGAAGTGATTATTTCGATGTTTAAAGACACCATCATGAATTGACGAATTTAGCCATCATTAAATGCATTGTTTTAGTTGAAATCCATAAAAAAAAGCATAATTGATAATTGTTTTACCCGTTTTTTAAAAGGGTACATTAAACATTAAATGTTTTGTGAAATGTTTTGCATGTTGCATGATGAAAAAAGGCTCCCACACAAAGTCATGTATAGATAAAGGAACATCTTTATTAGCATACAGTGTAAGACGAGACTATTGGCATAAGGGAAGGTAACATTGGCCTTTTAGACCAATGACTGCATTCCCTGTTAGAATAACCATGGTAGCCTACTCATTATTTAGCAAATTTCAAACAAGTCAAATAAATTGTACCTTTCAACTGCACCTTTCTACCGAGTCCAAGGCGTTGGCATCACAGCACTATTATTTAAAAAAAATTAAGGTTGTCATTATTTTCTGTCACACTTGGCTCAGGCAGAATTTCTGTGTAGCACACAGATAGGCATAGAGAAAAAAAATCCCATTAAAAAATAAAATAATAAAATATCCAGCAAACATAACTGGCAATGTATCAAACATTATATATAACGTTATATTGCATGTGAAAAAAAAAAAGAATTTATTTGAATCCATTGGAAGAAGAACCCTAAAAAATGTATGGAGTACTTGAATTGACCGTATAGATTTTATAGTCTTCACTTGCAGGTTATAGCTTTGAAAAAAAAACATGTTTAGTAATGATAATGTATATGTAGTGTGTCCTTTACGTGACTGTTTTGGAGTTTGACAATCTCAACCTCACCTGTTAATAATTATTGATTCAGGGATACAACTGTATTTCATTAACCGCTCATTGAAAATAGATCTTGAAAATGTGTCTTTTGTGTGTATGGAATTATGTGCGCATGTTTGGACTTGCCATGACATCATCCCCCACCTTCCCATGTCTTCCTCACTCCCCCAACAAGTGGCCACAATGACCTGAACATCCTCCCATTGTCTCAGACTTTATCTTCAGCAGCATTGACTCTTCTTTTCTCCTACATTTTTCCTTCCCAATAGTGATTCCCTATGTTTATGCTAAGATAAAATGCATTTAGTTTCTGTTCTTAACCTGCTAGGTTCCTCCCGTTTGACCCTCTTCTTTCCTTTGGTCCAGCGTTTAGGATCCACTGCTCTCATTTGTCCTAATATTTCGGAATATATTATGAAATATCCCATGAATCCCACCCCATGAATCAGAGCCCCTGCCCCTCCCCTCTTATGCTCCGTCTTAAGTTATTCCCAGAAGATGTTGGTGATGTCAGAGTCCAGACTGTAGATCCAGACCAATAGCGGTGCAGAGATGAGGACGAATGACCATGACACGCCTCTCATTGGCCGGCTAACCCTCGTCGTCATGGCTTCCATTAGTCCCGCCCCTCTCATCCGCTGCAGCTCCTCTTCATTCTCCTGCAGCACAGGGGAAACAGGGAGGGCAGACATTTGCATACAAACAGTGTCAATGAGGCTGATGTTCTCTACAGTGTGAAGCTGCATTGATTAAAGCAACAGTATCAATGAGGCTGATGTTCTCTACAGTGTGAAGCTGTTAAGCATTGATTAAAGCAACAGTCAAACAACCACGTTATAATCTGGTCATACCTTTAATCTGACCTGAGAAGCTCAACACGCTGAGGAGATCAGCATATAGTAAATCAAATGACATTTTCAAAATAAATCAATTCTTAAGCTATGAATGATTTGGACAACATGTAACCTGCCCTGAAGTCAAGTATTTTAATGTGATAAATAGTAATATTGGATACACATATTAACTGCAAATTCCTAGATTCTTCCTCTTGATATACTGGTATTTGTGTGTTTTACATGACATGGTCATTGAGTTTATGTGCCATGCAAACTGCATGTGCAAAACAAAAATGGTATTGTAATTGAGTTTAGGGTTATTTCTGAGGGAGTGGTAGTATCTGCTCAGTATCTGTTGGAGATAACAACAATACATTTTGGCAAATTTTAAAGGCAATTTGAAATGTTCTATGATTTATGTTTATATTTTACATTTGGTGTTCAGAACATAGTTGCCAAATATAGTGTTTATTGTTTTCTGGATATGTTTCATATCTCCAGAGTGGCAACATCTTTGGGATAATCCACTTTCCCAACTAATCTCAACTTTCTTCTTTCTACACATACAGAAACAAATATCTGAACGTTTTCGCTATAAATCCGCATCAGCAGCATCAGCATCCACCTTTATTCCTGTGTATTACTGTGTATAACTTGAGCTATATTTGGAGCGTTGATGTCCGATCTATCAAAAAGTCTTTAGTTCCTATTTAACAAGCTCTTTGTGTGTCTTGCTTCAAGACAAAGCAATCAGGCAACTAGAGACAGACAGAAAGTAAGGCATGCTGACCAGAAGCTGGTTGCCTGGTTCAATGTAGTTGCGAGCCAGGAACTTGAGCGCCTCATCCATGAAAATGACGGGAAGGGACATCTTCAACACCACCACCCACTGGGTCCAGGACAGAGGGCGGATCTGGAAGATCACCTGGAGGTTGGCATGTGGGTGAGGAGGAAGAGAGAGGGGGAGTTACCAAAGAAGAAGAACAATTCTAGGCACGTGAGAGTGAAATGCACAGAGAGACACACATACACATGCAATATGTTGTATGCAATATGTTGTAGTTCAACTCACAGGCAGCGGGTCTACATAGAGGATAAGGAAGTGCAGAGCCATTGACAGACAAATGGCTCCCACCAGCCACGGGTTGGACCAGGGAGGCATCTTCAACAGGGACTGGTTCTCTGACAGACTAACATCGTAATAAAAACAAGTATTGCTCAGAAATTCATGTTTGCTGCACATTTTACAGTAATGTTCAGTTCCACATGTGAAACGCATAACTAGTTGCACATCGATATATACCTGCTCCTTTTAAATGTTCAGTACCCGATTTACAAATGTTCATTTGATCTTCTTCTATTAAAAGGGTTGTAGCATAAAACGCTTCAGAATAACACACCCAGCCATAACAAGGGCGAGTCAGTCCAACTCATGTGTGGCTGCACTTTGACTGCAACCAATTCCATAGCATCATAGTATCTATCAAGGCTTGTAAGGTTCACCATCCGTCCCTACCTGTTGAGGGCGTTGCACATCTCGATGGTGACCAGGACGGACAGGGCCATGGTCATGGGGTAGGGAGACTCAAACACTGAGCACTGCACACCAGCAAACTCACTGTGGCCTTCACTGCACTGCAGGTAGTGGGACTGTGACAGTGGGAGGGAGAGGGAGAGAGAGAGAGACAGAGACAGTGCAATAACAGGTGATGTCACTTGAGGACTTATTTTTGCTATCGAGAATCACTGACTTCAGATGCCTTCCCTCGTGAGTTTCAATACTAGAAGCGGGGTAAAGAAAGGGAGCCATGTGTATTTACCAGTTGGTAGTAGGATAGTTTGGGGCCATCGTGGGCAGCCATGAACCACCAAGCAGCAGCTCCCACTGTGGCCGCGCCCACATAGCCTGGGTGGAGGAATGCAACACGTGAGTGTGTGTATGTGTACGCAGCATCGCTCCAATCCTGGACTGAAATGCAGCCAACAAAAAAAACTTCAACTGAATCTAAGAGTCACAGGTGAAGTCGTGGGCCTCACATCCGATGATGAGGTAGCGACAGAACAGCCAGCCCGAAATCAGCGGCTCTCTGGGAGTGCGTGGGGGGCGGGACATGATGTCCAGGTCAGGAGGGTTGAAGCCCAGAGCGGTTGCCGGGAAACCATCGGTCACCAGGTTGACCCACAGCAGCTGGACGGGGATCAGGGCTTCAGGCATGCCCAGCGCCGCCGTCAGGAAGATGCTGAACCGCCCAACATCACCCAGGAATGAATGGACACAGGCAGGTTCAGTCATTATGTACATTGACATAATCAATTTAAGGAAAACTTAAGGATTTGACCGCGTTTTCTATCATCTTCAGGGACGACTGCGGACAACAATGTTTGAAATGGGTCCAGTGCAGCCTTAACCCATGGAAGTGGGCAGTACGACGTCATGTTTAGAGCAACTGCACCCCTCAATGTACGTCCTCTGAAAGGGCTTGTTTTTGCAACTGAGGCTCATATTATATTCAACATGATATACATGATATATAACATGATGGAAGGATCCCTACAGAGAAATACTTTGTTCTTTATCTTTCACTTGATCCCCAGTCTGTTGGTGATTGTGTTCAACCACGTCTCACTCAAGGAGTTTTCTCGCTCTGAAATGATGAAGGAAATGTTGCAATGTCAACACTCCTTCACCCAAACTTTAGCCATAAACTCTTTGTAGCACAACACAACAAACTGTCCTCTCCAGCTCCCACTCACGGCTCCACCGGTCTTTTCCTGTGACAACTGTCACCAGACTCTCCTTCAGAGAGACGTGAGACACAATAACCAACAGGAAGGGAAAACACTTGCCCTGTCCCTGGAGGTGAGACAGGTACAAGGGATATGACGCCATTGACACACAACCTCACAAAATGAACTGTTACCTTGAATAAAACAAGTTGTTTTTAGATATTTTAATACAGAAATATTACATATTAAATCCTATTATAGTTAATATGCAAGGTCTTTAGTTAGTATAGTCTTGGAAGTCCTGTTTTCCAAGACTGTATTGAAACTAAACCCAACATGGTAGCATGGCCACTCGTTATCTCCAGCTGTGATGCATTGTGGTTCCTGGTACTCACCAGACCACCTCGCCGATGTTGGAGGAGATGAGGTATCTGATGAACTGCTTCATGTTGTTGTAGATGGCGCGGCCCTCCTCCACCGCCGCCACGATGGTGGAGAAGTTGTCGTCGGCCAGGATCATCTCGGAGGCCGACTTGGCCACGGCGGTGCCAGAACCCATGGCGATGCCGATCTCCGCCTTCTTCAGCGCCGGGGCGTCGTTCACACCGTCTCCCGTCTGATTGGTGGGGAGGAGAGCAGCAGCGGCAGTGATTGGTTAAAGGAAAGCAAAGCCTTAACAACATATCGTAGATGAGAAGTGGTGATGTTGATCCTGGTCCATATGTTGACTTAAATGCACAATGTTCAAAACGTGTAAAAACTTGATGTAAATATGGCCTGAAATTGGCCTCAATTAGGGGGTTGGGGTTAGCATGATATGGTCTTTCTTTCATGTTCCAGTCAAAGCCTTAACCAACTGCTCTGTGTGCTACTCTCTCTCCCAGGTATCACATCTCCCCTGTTGTTTAACCAGAGTGACTTCTTCAAGTAATGGTAACCCAATGGAAGATATGGGGGATTCACACCTTCTTGTAATGTAGCCTAGAGAACATGTCATAATTGAAAGGCCTGTTAGGACTGCCCTTGTACAATGTTTTTCAACCGTTATATAGGAAGAAACACATGTCTCTCCGGCTATTTGGGACAAAGGACCCAGAAACTACACCTTGACTTAATTTTCTCCAGTACTTGGCGAGCCAGATAACTCCACTGGCCTGGAGAACAAGGACTGTGAGGCCTGTCAGGGTGTCCTACTGGAGACCAGTAAACATCCCTGATCTCCTCCACTGTGTTGGACCTGAGGGTTTGGTCCTGAGGGTTTGGTCCTGAGGGTTTAGTCCTGAGGGTTTAGACCTGAGGGTTTGGACCTGAGGGTTTGGTAATGAGGGTTTGGTAATGAGGGTTTGGACCTGAGGGTTTGGACCTGAGGGTTTAGTCCTGAGGGTTTAGTCCTGAGGGTTTGGACCTGAGGGTTTGGACCTGAGGGTTTGGTAATGAGGGTTTGGACCTGAGGGTTTGGACCTGAGGGTTTAGTCCTGAGGGTTTAGTCCTGAGGGTTTAGTCCTGAGGGTTTGGACCTGAGGGTTTGGACCTGAGGGTTTGGACCTGAGGGTTTGGACCTGAGGGTTTGGACCTGAGGGTTTGGACCTGAGGGTTTAGTCCTGAGGGTTTGGACCTGAGGGTTTAGTCCTGAGGGTTTAGTCCTGAGGGTTTGGACCTGAGGGTTTGGTTCTGAGGGTTTGGACCTGAGGGTTTGGTTCTGAGGGTTTGGACCTGAGGGTTTGGACCCAGCTAGGTGCAGCAGTGTGACGGGTGGGCTGACCATGGCGGTGATGTCGTTCAGGCTCTGCAGGTACTCCACGATGCGGCTCTTGTGCGCGGGCTCCACGCGGGCGAAGCAGCGCGTGGAGCGGCAGGCCTGGCGCTGCAGGTGGGGGGGCAGCTCGTCAAACTCCCGGCCCGTCAGCCCCACGCCGAAGGGGGACGCGGCGCCCTCCGCCTCCTCCGCCTCCGTGATGATGCCCACGCGGCGGCAGATGGACAGGGCGGTGCCCTTGTTGTCACCTGGGGGGGGGGCAGGGGGGCGGGGCTCTGGGTGAGCGGCGGTGCATGTTCACTGACTGTCTGGTTGTAGGTGTACGGTACGTAGCACAGGGTTGCACATCGACAAGGTAAGTCATCAAGGCCTGTTGAAGCACATGCCTCCTGTATTGCAGCCTTACTGCAGCAGTGTGCCACAGACTGGAGAACGGTGGGAGTGTGATGGAAACACACCTGTGTGGGTTAGTACACAGTAGTGATGCGCCCTCTGGTGTTCAAACAATGCAATTTAAAAATGTATTTTTTCCTCCCCCACTCTGCAGGTCATGATGGGGAGGTAGGGATTGTCTACGACAGCAATTAGTAGCCAAGGGTCAGGTGATGAGGTTAATTGAGGTATTAATGACTTGTATTTACTTACTTACTACTCCTTTTACATTGAACACAATGTTTTTTGCGGCTTGCTTTTTTTTAATGGTCCCATTCTTGAGCCCTGATTTCATGTTCTGATATCAGTCGGCTTACTTGCCAAATATACCTGTTTAGTGTTTTTTTGGGATTGCTCTATTTCACTTATTGTGTTATTAGTTAGTTCTTACTTTACATCTAAGTAGTGCTGAGCCTGAACAGGTGAATATTCTGATTATTGTTAGCAGGTAGGTGAGCCTTGTTATTGTTATGAACTAATACAAGACCAGATGTTTGTTTATGGATATTACAACAACATTATTCAAATACTTCAGTAGCACTGCCACCTGTCGTCCAGTATGAGATTTGAAAAGACAGACAGAGACATTACACTAACAGGTTGTAATAATGTTGATAAAATATAGAATAATAAAATGTTCTAGGGTTCTCCCCAACATTTTGTTTTCCATGGTGGTAAACAAGGGTGGTGCCCCCATCTATCAGGTGTTAATTGTTTTAGAAGGGTTTTAATAATGGACAGATTCAGCAGCTATTTCAATATTCAAACAAGGCCAAAATACACCAAAGAGGTATCTTTTGCATGAAATAATTTCAAACGAAAAGTATCCTTGCCAATGTATTGAGATTGCTTGGTTGGTGGTTGAAAAGAGAGGTTAAAAAAAGAGAGATGCACCAATAGATATCGTTACATAGAAGTAGTGGAGCAGTGTGAGCGACGACAGGGAGCCGGCTCAGCAGTACCTGTGATCATGATCACCCGTATGCCAGCCTGCCGACACATCCGCACAGCGCCCAGCACCTCCTTCCGGGGGGGGTCCAGCATGCCCACGCAGCCCACAAAGGTCAGGTCAGACTGGGGAGGCAGAGGGACAACAACCCACCACGTTTCACTAACAGTGGAACAAAGGCTTTCACCATTTTCACATTTTGTGCTCACCACATTGAGCATAAACATGAACATAAACCACAGGAGCAGGACCGAATACAACCTATTATTGCATTTGCTGTTTGTGATGGATGTCCCAGAAAGATGATTTTGGAAGGATTTGTACACAGGAAAAATAAATGAAATTAGCGGACCCAAACTGTTATTTCCTATTCAACATCCAGCTGTACTCACTCACTATAAATCATTTTAAAGGGGGACCACCTTGTGACCTATATTCAACATGAATTGCACTCAATCCTGTCATGATTTAAAATGGTTAGGAGATGCCCTACAGACACAGCCCATCCCCAGCCACACAGCTGACCTCATAGTCTGCGAAGGTGGCAGAGTTCTCCAGGTTGAGGGAGCGGGGGTCCGGTGGGCTGTCCCTGGTTGCCATGGCGAGACAGCGCAGCGTGTCCCGTCCAGAGCCCCACTCCCGCACGGTGGCCAGCACCTGCTCACGGATGGCCGGGCTCAGGGGCACCCGGGTGGAGGTGGCGCCCGAACCCATCCCGCTAACACGGATGTAGTTACAACGCTCCAGCACACTCTCTGGGGCCCCCTGGTGGAGAGATGGGACATGACACGGGAGGAGGGAGAACGTTAACCATGAGGTACTATGAGGTACTAGGATATCTTTACAGTGGGGACAAGGGCAGAAGGAACAAAGAAGGAGATCCCACCTTGACAAACATCTTAGCCCCTGTGGAGGAGCGGCTCTGTTTATTGGGCGAGCAGAAGACGGACATGGACTTCCTGTCTCTGGAGAACTCCAGCGTCAGCTCCTTCCTCATCAGCTGTTTAATCACCTGGAGAACAACGGGGAGGAAGGTTCAGTGTTGTGCATTGTATGTTTGAACCAATCACAGAAGAGATTCCTTTGATTGGTCAGAATTGAGCTAGGAGCTCATTTCTTAATTGTCTCATACGGACACAGGCGTGCAGTCAACCACAACAGATATTCTCACAGAGCGTTTCACTCTCCAATAGCTGACGGATGGCGCCTGCATTTCTAACAAACTACACACAAATTACAGCTCTTAAATCTCACCCAAAGCATCTTTAAAGTACAGTCAGTGACAGAAGTAATGACAGAATTGAATTAATTAATTGTTGCAGTGCTCTGAATAATTCAAGCTTTAATGCTTGATGTATTGAATGTTGATCATGTGAAATGAGCTATAGACTATAGGTGATTGAGCATGGGGGTAGAAGGTGGGATGGAGGATGAGGCGGGGCAGCGTACCGAGCAACATGCGGTGGCCCTCTCAGACGGCCTGAGGCCCCGCAGGTCTGTGTCGAACACGTTCATCTTCTCCACCAGGCAGCACAGGGCGGTCTCCGTGGCCTCGCCCACCTTCTCAAACACGCCCTTGGACTGGACGAGCACCGGGGGGGGACGCAAAGAACCATGGGAACATCTTGTTTAGTCCTCTCATGTAAATGTTACATTGTTTTATGATCATTGCTTTGTAGAATGTAAAAATAAAACCATTTAGAGAACACATCACAGTACAGTGCACCCCCCCCCCCCCCCCACACACACACACACACTGACATCTAAACAGATACTGAACAGTCTCTCTGGTGGACGTCAGTGACCTCTGACCTCATTGAAGTCCAGAGAGGAGTCATTGCACAGGGCGCAGATGGAAGCCAGCTCCACCAGACCCTCGTAGTCACTGCATCGCACCACCACATCCTCTTTGTACCTGCAGCAGGGAGCAGCACCCACACAGCAGGGAGCAGCACCCACACAGAAGGAAGCAGCACCCACACAGCAGGGAGCAGCACCCACACAGCACACACAGGCCACAGAGAGGGAACGTCATCATAGAGGAAAGAATGAGGTCAAGAAAGTTCACCAAAATAAACCAAATGTTGAACAGGACAGAGGTAAGAATGGGGCTAAGAAATGTCAGAAGGGAACCATGACAGGATGTTGTTTGGATGGCAGAAGACATGAGGAAAGGCATTGAGTTTTGCATACTTTGTTTTGAAGAAGCATTAACCATGCATGCCAACAGTAAACATATAACAAGGCAACATCTGATTTGTAGGGCAGGTGGGGATTGGAGGGTGTTAACAGAGGTTAAAAGGTTAAAGGTCACTCACACTTCCCCTTCTGGGGCGTATGTTGATCCGGTGATATTGAACTCGCTCAGATTGCAGCGCTCTCCTGACACACTTTCCACCACAAACAGCTACACACACATCACATACCATGCACGCACAAACCATGCACGCACACACGCACGCGCACACACACACACGCACACGCACACACACACATGTATACAAACACATACACACGCACACGCACACACACACACACACACACACACACACACACACACACACACACACACACACACACACACACACACACAGATTAGTTAATGGTAGTGGATTATTAACATTCAATGATTGCATTGCCAACAGTAGACTTGCAACTCATTTAAAGTTGCCACAACCTTTATTCTTTTAGTTTTTTTAGTTGCGGGAATTAGTCAAAGTTGCATTGAGCTTATTGTGATTCTGCAATCGCAATAAATTCAATAAATGCTTCACAATTCTGCAATTGTATCGGTAAATAAGATGCATTTGACATGATTGCATAGCCATGTTACAAACATTTTTAAAAAGTTAAGTTAAGTTAAGTTCTCAAGTTATTTTGGAAGTTAAAATAGGAAAGTTCTTTTGTAAACAGTGGTGTTTCATGTCAGAAAGTGCGATGATTGGTCAATATTGCACAATAAAGTGAGATGATCAGTAGGGTTAAATTTACAGAAGTCTTGCAGTGAATGGACATCTTTTTTAAGCGTGTGCTAATTTCACAGGGATCGGCCAAAGTGCCCTGAATTCCTGAGATTGCAAAAGACCGCAAGACTGCAGCATGACTATGGACATAGGACATATTAGGACACATCAGGACACATCAGGACACATCAGGACATATCAGGACATATCAGGACACATCAGGACACATCAGGACACATCAGGACATATCAGGACACATCAGGACATATCAGGACATATCAGGACACATCAGGACATATCAGGACGCATCAGGACACATCAGGACATATCAGGACATATCAGGACATATCAGGACACATCAGGACATATCAGGACACATCAGGACATATCAGGACACATCAGGACATATCAGGACATATCAGGACACATCAGGACATATCAGAACATATCAGGACATATCAGGACACATCAGGACACATCAGGACATATCAGGACACATCAGGACATATCATGACATATCAGGACACATCAGGACATATCAGGACACATCAGGACATATCAGGACATATCAGGACACATCAGGACACATCAGGACATATCAGGACACATCAGGACATATCAGGACACATCAGGACACATCAGGACATATCAGGACACATCAGGACATATCAGGACACATCAGGACATGGGGCACCCTGTCCCGCCCTCACCCTGCAGACAGACATCTGGTTGGTGGTCAGGGTGCCCGTCTTGTCAGAGCAGATGACGGAGGTGCAGCCCAGAGTCTCCACGGAGGGCAGGGAGCGGACAATGGCGTTCTTGCGAGCCATGCGCCTGGTGCCCAACGCCAGACATGTGGTGATCACAGCAGGGAGGCCTAGGGAGGGGAGAGGGAGAGGGAGAGAGAGAGAGAGAGAGAGAGAGAGAGAGAGAGAGAGAGAGAGAGAGAGAGAGAGAGAGAGAGAGAAGAGAGAGAGAGAGAGAGAGATAGAGACAGAGAGAGAGAGAGAGAGAGACAGAGGTAAAACACAGAAGACCATAAGGTTGCATTAAAGGCCAAAGAATGGTGGACCAATGCAGAAGATTGAGTTCAGATTTAGTGCTTTATTCATCCAGAGGGAAATTGTTTCTGTCATAGGCGCTGTCACAGGCATAATGAATATTAACATAATCATCTATAAACTATCCTTCAAACCGCATGGAGGCAACAATTCTAAAATGAATGCATAAAAGAGGCTCCATGCTCTAACGACTTCAAGGGAAGGACTTAAAGCAGACTTGAGTGAGTGGGTTTGTGAGTTAGCTACAAAGGCAGGAAGGCTGAAGATGGCGGCCCTACCTTCTGGTATGGCCGCTACCGCCAGAGCCACGGCAATCTTGAAGTAGTAGACAGCACCGCGGAGCCAGCTGCCGCCGTGCACAGGGTCGTTGAAGTGGCCCACGTTGATGGCCCAGACGGCAATGCATATCAAACTAATCACCTGATGGGGGGGGCGTTTGGGTAGAGGTCATTACAACATATGTTGGACCACCTTATACGTTTGCATATAATAAAACAACAGACGTTGTGAGAAAGAATATGTTGTTAGAACAACGATTGTCAATATGTTGTTAAAATAACCATTGTCAATATGTTGTTAAAATAACCATTGTCAATATGTTGTTAAAATAACCATTGTCAATATGTTGTTAAAATAACCATTGTCAATATGTTGTTAAAATAACCATTGTCAATATGTTGTTAAAATAACCATTGTCAACCATTTGGTTGGTTGGATTCCTCCAGGGGTTCAGGACTGGGATGGACCTAACGCTGATACAACTGCTTTGAATCTCAAATGTAACTGCAGTGTAAAAACACTGCGCTATATCAGTTGTAGACAACCGTTGTCAAACCCCTGCAGGTGGTGTACGCCACAGTCAACCCATCATCACTGGGGTGTGGCGGAGACCTTGAAGCTGTCGGTGTGTGTGTGTGTGTGTGTGTGTGTGTCAAGTCGTCCGCTGCCCCATGTGGACGTCCAATCAGAATGTAATAAACGGTTGAGGGATCTAGATCTTCATCCTGTGTGAACAGGAAGTCTGGTTCCAGTACCTTGGACAGCTGTTCTCCAAACTGGTCCAGTTTCTGCTGCAGGGGTGTGCGCTCAGGGTCTGTGGCCGCCATCTCGTCTCGGATCTTCCCGATCTCGGTCTGCACCCCGGTGGCCACCACCACGCCGATGGCCCGCCCCGCTGCGATGTTGGTCCCCTGCAGGGAGAACCACATCACCCCATTCAACACTAGTGTGTGGATCCTTAGGTAGAACGTAAGGCTACATTACGTTCTACCTACGACTGTGTTACAGATCATATTAGTGATCTGTAATGAGGACCCCCCCCCCACACACACACACACACACACACACACACAAACACACACACACACACACACACACACACACACACACACACACACACACACACACACACACACGCAACTAGGTTTGTAACGTCTTACTGAGAAAAGCATGTTTTTCTTGTCCTGGTTGACAGCGCGGGGGTCTGGCACAGGGTCAGTGTGCTTCAGCACTGAGACGGACTCCCCCGTCAGAATGGACTGGTCTACCCGCAGGGTGGTGGACCGGATGGAGGTCAGCCGTATGTCTGCAGGCACCTTGTCGCCCACTGTGGACCAGAGGGGAGTACAGGGGAGGCTGCTTCAGGACATTTATCAACGTGTGCATCCAAATGGAGAGGATGTGCAAAGCTGTATAAAATATTCACCATATAATAAAAGAAAGTCAACAATGCCAACCTAATGACGTCTAGATTTGAATTCTAATGCACAATGACATAACTGTTGATCAACGCATGCATCGATTCGTCATCCAATCCTTTCACCATTATAATCTGAATGTCCAATAGGAGAGTGGGGAACATAAAGGGTGAGGAAGACAGCAGTGAGATACGCCAACCACAACCAACCAGTGAAACATGCAACAAGAGGACATCTTTAAACAGAGCTGGGAATGGCACTGACATTAAAAATAAGAAATTAAAAAACAATAGTATGTGTGTGTAGCAATCCAAATCTTTTACTCAAATATCTATGAAAACACAGACCTAAAGCTGTAATGTTGGAATCAACCGGAAGTTAAAAAATGTGTACTGCTATAAATATTCATCAAAGTAAGGCGCATCACGCACACACACACACAAACACACACGGAAGATGCAACTCCTTCCTGTTGTTACATCACTGACTAATGTCAGTGAGTTCCCATGCTCTGTAGGACAAACTTACTGCTGGAGTAAGATCATCAACATATGCCCTCACACACACACAAGGACAACAACTCAATTGACATCAGTATATATTAACAGGATGGATGGAGGATGGATCACAAATGTAAAATCACATCAAAAAATACATGAAGGCACACACACACACACACACACACTCCTAGTTGACCCTGTTTCATTTGTGAACCACAGCCTGAGACAGCAGTGTGTTTATCTGGAGGATGCAACAGTTGTGTTGATTTGAAAATATGAAACTCTATAGGCAAGTAAGCGTGAATAAATATCACACAATTTGCCAATGTGCAAAAACGCTTTGGATTTTTACAGGATTTTTAGGATTGATTACAAAAGAGATGGAATGCTTACAGGAAACGTGGAATACTTACAGGAGATGTGGAATGCTTACATGAGATATGGAATGCTTACAGGAGATATGGAATACTTACAGGAGATGTGGAATGCTTACAGGAGATATGGAATGATTACAGGAGATGTGGTATGCTTATAGGAGATGAGGTATGCTTATAGGAGATATTGAATGATTAGAGGAGATGTGGAATACAGGAGATGTGGACAAGTTTGAGTGGAAGGTGCTTGATGATACTCAGTGATAGTTCAGAGTTGGCCAAACAGTCAAATGAAAACCATCTGAAATTTATAGCAATTTTTCTATTGTTGTAGTTCTTACTGTTCTACCAAGAAGGGGACAAAGAGAGAGGAGAGGAGAAGCAGATTGAGAGAACAAGAAGAAGAGAGAGGAGGCAGAGGCCCAGTGGTAAGCATGAGACGCTTGTTGAGGGAGAACTAAACAGAGACACTGCAATGTTATTCCAACTGTGTCAAAACACACTGATGGAAACCGGCTGCTGGAACTTGGCTTGGAAACAGCACTCTCTATGGAAGTGAGGCAAACAACAGCTCTGACACTGGTCTAACCATCATAGGAGATCCTTCCACCAGGGACAACAGCACAGGCCGTTCTGTTGTCTGTTCTTGTTCAAGAGCGTCACCACGTCATCTTGTTTGCATATTGGTAAACCCACTTGTTAATGAGGACAGTGAAACTGTCAAAACCATTACGGTTCAGTACCATGAGAATCCATCATCAATCTTGTATTAAATTGAAACACTTCTCAACTTCTCAATAGCCCCATGGCTTAATTTACTATATATTTTTTCAAACCCTCTCTTAAACCAAGCTATAATGCTGTTGGTACAGATTGCTAATAATAGAATTGTCAATTTAAAATAGTACTGATACTACCTAAACAGTACTTGACCAGTAACCGAATCACAATGATAGCAGCAAACACAAGCTGAATCTAACTGGCCCAAATTCAATGTTGGTTGGTATGGTAACTGCAGCTCAAATCACTTGGCAGAGTAATTGCAATAACCTCTGCAACACAAGAGATGGCAATGTCCCTGTGGTGTGATTTGACTTTTAGTTGTGTGACTGCAAAGGGGATTTATGAAAATACAATGAAATACGTTAAATGGTTAAATTGTCAACAAACTTTGACAAGAAATTGATTTATAAATAGATTTCTATCTTATTTCATGTGTAATTTAAATAATGTAATAATATAATGTAAAGACCCATATACTTGAATTCCAAAATGACTTTCAAAATATTTTCAGGTTTTTTATAACTGTTTATCATTTTAATCGTTTATGACCCGTAAGATGAATAATCATATGATCTAGATGTCAATTTGACATTGAGAGCTGTTTGATTTAATATACATTATCATAATTAATTGTGTGATTGAATGCAATAAGACATGTTTAAGACATGTTTAAGTTGTGTTCATCTTAAGCCCCCACACTTTCCATTCCAGCTATTTGTCGCCTGGTTCCACCCCTGCTTCTTATTCTCACAATGCATTTCATTCGCCAAAAGCTGGCAATGGCATTTCTAAGAAATGACAGTCAACAAAAGCTCCTACATTTTAACTAGAGCACCTTTAAGCGAGACTTTAAAGTCTCTTTAATGGCTTTGGATTCTACTGAAAATACTGCCAGAAATATGGGCTCTAAAATCAACACAATGTCTACGACCAGTGCAAAGTCACAGTTATTCACTTCCTGCTTGGTTTAGGAGCAACCAAGATGGTCGAATATATTAATTCAATTTATGCAATGAAATGAAACAGAAATCAGGGATGATTATCAGGGTAACCCATTTAGTCCTCACAAAAACGTGAAACTCATTGTAACTGATAGAAGCTCTATAGTTGATTTGCCATGTTTGACTTAATAGAGGAAGCCGTTTAATGTTCTGCATTGCTTACCGGCCACTTCCACGATTTCCCCGGGTACAATGTCTCTGGCTCTGACTCTCTGGACACTCTTCTTGTCCTGCCGGTAGACCTTCCCCATCTCCGGTTCATACTCCTTCAGGGCCTCAATGGCGTTCTCTGCATTGCGCTCCTGGAACACACACACACACACACATTCATTAATGGGACATTGATATCATTGGCGGCTCTAACGCTGACCTCAGGATTGGAAGGTGAACGCTGTAACCGTGAAGTCAAACGGCCGGGCTGGTGAACTACAGCGTTCTGAAGGATTGGGGTCACGGTGCTGATGTAGCGAGTGGTTCTCTGACAGCACGCAGCGGGGGAATCATTCACTGAGGACCCGAGTCAGCTCTGCTACACATGCTCAATCAGACTGTCTCATTACTATTTTCACAAGGGTTGGGAAAGTGAGATTCTCAAGCAAGATAGTCTTTCAGAACCATCTGAACCAAAACACGCACACATACACACACAACCACACACACACACACACACACACACACACACATACACACACACACCCACACACACACACACACACACACACATTCTGCTTACCTGCCATACTCCTACGATGGCGTTTGCAATGAGGATAAGGAGGATGACAAATGGCTCCACAAAAGCTGTGATTGTCCCCTGCCCTTCCTCGAACCAAGCCAGTGTCTGAGAAACATCCAGAGTTTGGTTTAGTTACTTTGAGGTGAAAGCACTGTTGACATTGGAATTATGTGTATGTTTTCTGCGTCTCTCTTTGTATTAAGGTTAGGAAATACATAATTTAGTTCTAAAATGGTGTTCTAACACCCCAAACTCTATCTCTACAGGAAACAGCTAATAAATGCACATAGTTCAATTCCTGCCTAAAATGAACGACTGAAATGATCACAGAACACAGAAATGTGGTTGGTGAATTGGGTTGGAATTGATACTATACAGGGGATTACATCTTCAACTATGCACTGGATTAAGATCACTGACTAGATCTACGATGGTCACCAGTCAGTAGGTACCCCTGCATTAAAACAAATCTACTTCCAATGTTTTCAACAAGAAGACATTCATTCATTCAATTCTAAATTCTAAATGTCAGAGTTAGTTTGAGTAATTTTAGACATATTAGACACCAATTACCAATACATGCTGCTAAATTGTTTATGCATTCAATGATCTTTTCACATTTGTCCTACTGTGCTACAAGTTGGTCCCAGGCAGGTGTGACTACTCTGAAACCCTCGTATACTCTTTACAAACAGGCTGTGAAAGTTTATGATATAAAACAAAGAAATTACCACCACTGTACCATTATAAAAAAAAACATAACCTGTTAACATTTGACAGTTTTCTTTGGTTCTCTGACATGTGCCTGATGTACAAATTGACCCATGACCTTGCACCACCACCACTCAAGCAATGTGTATCATTCTTCAGGGACAATGTAAGGGTAACTAGGGCTGCAATGAGACGTGATTGTTCAACTAAGTTTAAGAACACCACATTGGGGCAATCAGCCTTCTCATACCAAGCAACTGGCAAATGGAACTCAATCCCACTCCATATTAGAGACTGTACAAGTCTTAATAGCTTTAAAAAGTCTCTGAAGACATGGCTGAAAGAGAATCAATCTTGCGATCATTGATCTTTGTACTTATAACGCCAAATGTATTCTGTATGTTTTTTACTGTAATGTGCTGTTGTTATCTGTTTTTGTCTGTAATGTCTAGTATGTTTTTTATTGTGCTTGAACTTCCGGCCCAGGGACCACAGGTGCAAATTAGCTGTTTAGCTTACCCTGTATACCCTGCTCTATACATGGTCCCTGTTAACAAAAACCAATAAACTAAACTAAACTAAACTTCTGCATTACCTTATAATATGCCATGATCTAGATTTTTTATGAGGTGTTTGTGTTTACTTACAAAGGAAATACATGCAGCCAGCAGCAATATTCTGACCAACAGATCCTCAAACTGTTCCAGGACCAGCTCCCAGAGAGATTTACCTGGAAACAGAAGGGGTGAATGATGCATGTAGGACAGAAGGAAGAAAAGAGCCAATCCAGTAGTAGGTCCTCTGTTGGTGAGTTAGAGGCTGCCTTTTGGTTTTCTGTTTCGGTGATTCTGGACAATATTGCCATGCCGATCCCATAAGGGCCCTTTTACTTCCTCTGCTCTCTTCTCCATCTCCTCCATCAGATATGACACCTTTACATTTAGTGCCAAAGGGCTCCGGCACCACCTTGTAAGAGCAAGGTTTCTCACAAGAAGTTCCTCAGACCCCTCTCCCAATGGGTAACATGGCTTGACTTTAGGTCTTTATGCTGGCTATCATATCCAACATAGTAAACATTTATAGTGGTAGAACCACATGTTAATAGCAATCTTAATTACTGGGCTTGTGTGGTCCCTAACATACCCTATCCCACTGAGATCACTTGGACACTGGGTATCTCTCCTTTAGGACATTCACCAGGCAGGGTTTCCATTTTGTTAAACTATCTGACTAGATGTCACATGAAATCTTTTTATTTTGAAACATCAAACTTTCAAACAACAAGCCTCTGAAATGCTTTATATGGGTTTTGGCATCCCATTTGTAGGATAATCTCCAAAAGTTTGGCATACATCCATGTTCGTCCATCCATAATTAATTTTATATATATATCGTACCTTCTTCCGCAGGCAACTCTGCAAGAGACAGAAGAGAGGGATATGTAATCAAACAATAAAGGCATTAGTCATAGCTTTGTACACCAGCTGTTACATGTATGTTTTACCTCCAAAAGATGTAATAATATGACACTCATTGATAGATAATATGGTGTTGCATATGTAATTTTCACTCAAAAAAATACAGCAAATCAAAGTATTAACAGCTTGGATCTTGGTAGCTACATAGATACACCCGATGAGCTTGTATCAATTATACGACTTGTCCTTGTTACAAAAAAGTTTCATTCGGACCTCATTCCCTTGCTTCATTAATGCCCTCTTTCTGTCCATCACCACTGTGCTGTCCAGGCACAAAAGCCCATACAAAGAAAATGACAAATGGCTTACTATGTATGCTAATCCATTTAAAAGACACTTAAGTATAGCATGTAATAACATGAACCAATCCTCATTCCGTTTGAGTTGTGGCAATGATTTTGGATTATTATAAAGCACAGTGCTGTACACTAAGAGGCATATACCGTTGGGTCCCCATCTGTCCCGACTCTTCCTTAGCTGCTCACAGCTCAGGCCCGTTGATTCGTTGACACAGAAGTAGCCCAAAACCTCCTCCACTGTCTTGGTGTGAGCATTGTCCATTATTACTAGGAGAGAGAGGGGGGGGGGGAGTGAGAGAGAGGGGGAGTGAGAGAGAGAGAGAGAGAGAGAGAGAGAGAGAGAGAGAGAGAGAGAGAGAGAGAGAGAGAGAGAGAGAGAGAGAGAGAGAGAGAGAGAGAGAGAGAGAGAAAGAGAAAGAGAGAGGGAGGGAGGGGTTAATGAATCAGTGGATGGGAGAAGAGGAAGGTAGAAAACGATGGGGAGAAGATAAGAAATAAAAGAATTCAGCTTATGAAAAAGCAAATGGACTTAGTGTAAGTAGACATGCAAAATAGTTCTCAATCTTAAAATCAATTAATCTAAAGAAAGAGACAAAACAAAATGCAACGAGGGATTAGCTCGCCTGCACCTGTTACGTGGAAATGACATACACGATTACAACACATATTCGCCTCCGGAACAAACCGATAGCATAGTCAGGCAACTCAACTAGACTAAACGCTGAGCCAAACATGCCCCAGAGAGATCCCCTGGCAGTTGGTATGTAGGAAAAAAACCAATGTGCCCAATCATAATGTCAATGTCTATTTAAGGCTATGCTATGTGTGAATATTAGCTGTAGCCTCCGCAGATTTCTGAAACATCCCTGCCATCATTCATTGCAAGGCCTTCTTGCGCATTTAGCGTGCAGGGCGCTAGAGGCCGAGTTCGGTACCGTGAACCCGGGACGCACCGTGAACCCGGGCCGCTCGGTACCGTGAACCCGGGCCGCTCGGTACCGTGAACCCGGGACGCTCAGTACCGTGAACCCGGGCCGCTCAGTACTTTGAACCCGGGCCGCTCAGTACCGTGAACACGGGCCGCTCAGTACTGTGAACCCGGGCCGCTCAGTACCGTGAACCCGGGCCGCTCAGTACTGTGAACCCGGGCCGCTCAGTACCGTGAACCCGGGCCGGCTCCCCGGGCGGTCGGAGGGGCTGGAGGGGCTGGGTGGGCTCGGTGGGCTGGAGGGGCTGGGTGGGCTCGCGTTCGTCGCTTGGTCGAACGACGAAATGATAGCGCCATGCATACGTAGCACATTATGTCTAAACGATAGACCTGCTACAATAAACCAGCCCGTATTAAAAAGCCCAATGCCAACAAGCCACAGCATGTAAATGATTGTCATATTGCTGAGCAAAAAGGAACGCATGAAACATCGTCGAGAGATGATCGATAACATGTAGACCGATGAAGGCCAAACACAAAAACGTTACACTGACAAGTGACACTAAACAATAATACATCTAAGAGGCATCCAAACACTATTATAACATGGCTAGCCTGACGCTAAATGTTAGCAGTACAATATCGTTAGTGGAACTAGTCATACATATAATCCTGACAGGTTGTCAACCCGGCTTGCTTACCGATGCTTGGTGTGTCTGCGTCCGTTCGGCAAACTATCAGCTTAATAAATCACAATGATCAAAGCACCATGTGGTCTGCGTGATGTCCCGACGATTAAGTCTATGTTACAACACAAGTAATGAATGATAAATAAGCTGTATCATTTCAAAACGGACAGTCCATCCGACGGAGGCTTCTCATGAGTGAGACATCTAAAGGTCGATATTGTCATAGAAACTGCATCCGATTTTCCAATGAGTAAAAATGTCGCCGGTCAAAATGTTAAGGCTTCTGTAAGGCAAGTGTCCTTGCGTTAACTATAGATTTAGGAAAGCAATTAACCGCAGTCCGTATAAATTATTCCGTATGTAAACTAAAAAAAAACGTTGAATGGGTTAGTATTAATAGGCCACAGAATGGAAGCGATTAACGGTGTTTGCCTTTCCTTGGCCATTTCAGGCAAAGTAAACCAATTAGAAATCTGGAAAAAAGATTGACGGCCCTCGAATGCGAATCGAATAGGAGCATTTTCCATAATCCCACCTGCTAGGGGCTGGCCGCTGACGAGTCCGCCCCTAAGGACGACACTTCACCAATCGCTGCAATGTGCGTCTACGGTCACTGGCATGACAGATATGTCTAGGAACCAATCACTGCTCCGTCCTGAATGATTGGCAGTGCAGCAACCAAATAAAGACACGTTATTGAGGGAGTTGACGCGGGGTGGCACACGGACGAAACCAGAGGGAAATATTTATTTTCCAGACGTCAAGGATCTATGACGTCAAAAGACTCCCAACTGTCGTTTGCACAATTTTTGCAAAGACAGAAATAACGTCACGGTATACTTTATACCGTTTATTGGACGCCTACAGATAAAACTGAAATACTGAAGTACTACCATGACGGACTGCAGAACATTTTAATCTAATAACAGACGTCCAATTTTCCTACATCGTCACCCTGGGGAAATGTGATGGGAATATATGAGAAGCAGATTATGCTACAAGTCATGAGCGAGATTATATGTGTGAAATTAATTAGTGTGTTGTGCAACCCAAGGAGGGTTGCGTGTTAGAGACACTGGATGACAAAATCGGCATATGGTTTGTTGTTTTTTTTAATTTTGGAAATGAATAGTCATGTCACAACCACCAGAGTTGAAGCAGGTCTATACAGTCACACTCGCACGCGCACACACACACACACACACACAGTGATAGTAGTGATAGTAATAGTGTTCTGAAACAAAACTAAAGAACAAATGTTTAAATTCACACGTTTACATTAAAGTCAACTATGGACTATTCTCAACTATTTAAGTATTCTTCTTGAGTGATTCTCTTGTTTCTTGTCTCTTGTTTCTTGATTCTCTTGTCTTCCTCACAAGGGATAGTCACTCCATATGCTGAAAGACAAAGACAGCTACTATAGTGAGTGGATCTGTTTGGTGCATTCCCCAGGTGAACAGGTGAACAGGTAAACAAGTAACAGGTGATAGGGGATATAAAAGGAGCATCCACAGGGGCTGGCCTTTTATAAGCAAGGAACAGTTGAGGTTTTACATTTTGTGAAAAAAAAGGCGTGAGCAAACAGTCCAACAGTTTAAGAACATCCTTTCTTTGCAAGGCGCTGTTAGATTTGATTGATTATAGTCCATCATATTATTAAAATATTCAGAGATTCTGGAGAAATCAGTAATGCTTTGAATTCCGTTGAGTGTAAGTGATTCCCCTGTTTCAGCTCAAATTCAAACTACACAATTTTAGGCTGGGTTCTAGGAATGAGGGGGTGGTTTTGCCCCATAGTTCAGACCCACACCAACCTTATATTTTGACTAAACTCTTCTTTCTACTGCAGCAACAGCTCCAGGTGATGTAGTAGTCTCTAACGAAATCAAAATTGGCTTTGAAAATTGAAATACTACACAAAATAGTAAAATAGGACCAGGGGTGTGTTGTACATCACCAATAGATGTTTTATTCGATGTCAAAGTATATCTTTTTTTTTTGCTCCATGTTTCTTGACAGTACATGAAGGCATTGCTGATTATTGCAAATTTGGTAAATAAATATGTTTCATGTATTGGAATCGGACTAAATGACTAATGACACATTTGGGTCCTGAGGATAAACCAATGTAGAACCACTGTCTTACATGATCTTCAACATAGTAATAAATGCACTTTTGTCACGGTTGCAAAATTGAGACTGTAATTGAAAGAAACAGATGTATAATTCATAATTCTGCTGACAAGATGGTGAATTATCTGCTCTGCAGAAACTGCATTGGCAGTGGTGGACGTGCCACCCAGGACACCGACGGGCACAGGAGAACACCTCCACACATCCACACACCTCCATGTGTGTGGATGTGTGGAGGTGTGGAGCTCAGTCTCAACACCACCATGTGTGGATGTGTGGAGCTCAGTCTCAACACCACCATGTGTGGATGTGTGGAGCTCAGTCTCAACACCACCATGTGGGTGGATGTGTGGATGTGTGGAGCTCAGTCTCAGCATGTGTGTGGATGTGAGTCTCGGCAGTGGCTGAATGAGGACCGTGTCCCACAGAGGGTTAAGCTTCTTGGACAGAAGAACTACTTTTTCACTACCCTAAAAAAGAAATATCACAAAGTTACCATGGATTAGTTACCATGGGTTAGTTACCATGGGTTGTACCTATTGGGAAAACCCTTGTCTCCTCCTTCCTGGTCTCTCAGCCAATAGGGTAGAGTAGAATGCTCGCAAAAGGAGAGTGGCAAAAACATAGGATTTTACACCTGTTTTCTCTAAATGGCGGTCTTATTTTATTAAGATGCCACAGTGACAAAATGGCATAGATTACTATGGGTTCACTGCCCCTTTATAAAGGAAAGCAGCAGTAAATATGCCCAAGTTGCATGCATCACATTTAGAATTAGCATATATTCACAATAAAAAAAAATCTTTAATTCAATACAAAAAAGAAAATTTGAAAATCAATGGTTTGTTTTTATTTACATTTTACACAACGTCAACAGTGTCTTTAGAATTGGAGAAAAGAAATGACATTGGTCTGATCGTGTAGTGTGTATGAAACAATATACTGTCACTAGATGAGAGTACACTGGAGTCTTGTGTATGTTTTTATTGTCAGTGTGTTCCTCCTGTGACTTTGTGTCCATGTGTGTCTATGTGCGTGCATGTGCTGTGTTCACCTCTGGGTGAACTGGGGATCGTTGTTTGTGCGCAGCAGCAGCTCCCTGATGTCCTCAGGTGGGTTCAGCCCATGGAGCTGTGCCCGCTCCCATCTCTGGAGCCTACTGATCCCTGGGCAACAAGCGTTGGGGACGGTGGATTTATTATAGTAGCTTTGTAGTTAGACAGATAGAACGTAAGTGGACATTCTAAGATTTCTATAATGTAATTTGATTAATCGATGGGACAGGATGCGGCCGTTTTCCATTGTTGTCAACATTTATTTTCTATTATACTTCAAGAGATTATTTAATAATAACACAATTATTAATATTATACTACAATACTATGTTTATTATGGCTTGGTGCACAAAAAGACAATATTTGGAAAACCATTCTAGCCCCTACGTAAAGACTAAGCACTTATGGTATGGTATCAACATGATATTGTAAGATATTTTCTATGAAAGCCCAATGGCACATATGATCCACTGTATATTGCCTAGTAGCCATAGGGATTGAAGTCATGACAGGTGGTGGAAGAATAGATGAACAAATTATGGGTGATCTTAAAATCAAGTTTGAATGTTCAAGGCGCCATATGGCAGCATTGTTTAATAAATGACAAGTGTAGACAAAGAAACCTAGAATAACATTCAAGGAATTTTTTCACAATTTCTCACACCATGGAATTTCCTTTTGGTCAGTCCAGATGATAGTACAGTCTACATGAAGGCAGCATGCCTTACCTGTACAAGGCCCATATTTCCAGTCCTGATCAAACTGCTTCAGTCGCTGCAACTCTTTGTCTCGCTCTGTCACAGTAATGGTCTCTGGCTCTGATTGAACAAAAAACAATCATATTAAAAAGCTATGATAAAGAGATATTTTATTCTTTTCACAAACATTTCACAAAGTATATTCATGTACAACCTAAAGTCAATAATACACCAGTCATGGGGTGTTGTGTTTCCATCATAGTGAGCTGGTCTGGCTCAACTCAGTGAGGGTAAGGGTGCAGTAGCTCAGTGGACAAGGATCTTCTAGCATCTCTATTTCTGGGTCCTCCACTGGAAAGGATGTCTTTCACTGATGGTGCGCTTGTCTTGACACACACAGCCCACTTAGCTTTATTCTACAGACTACCATGTCATTTGATTGATTCCTTTAAGAGACATTTAATATACAGTATGTGCTGTTTCAGACAGATGGAAAGACACAATGATATCCGCGATGATGAATTCAGTTTGACGTTCAATATACCTCCTTTTTTGCTATAGCTCATTCGGATCCGATTTATATCAGATAAGTCTTGTTCACACATTGGACAATGTTTTACACATACTTCTGTGAGTGCCACATGCTATTCTTGATATTAGGAAAACAACTGTTGAATATCAATTTCAGCGATCTGATAGTGAGAAATATTGTCTAAGAAATCTTGTCACCTTTAAACGAACAGTTACATGCATACAGTATGTTTATCTTATTCAAATAGTTTTATTTAATTATAATTTTACTTCAAATTAGTAAATTTATTGTATATATACTCTTGTTTTTGTATTCTTTTCCCACTGTACTGCTGGTCACTGTGAATTTCTCCTCTTGTCTTATTTTATTTTATGAATGTTTTGCAAATGTGTCAGTCAAATACGGGCTTTGGAACTGTCAATCTTAATAAATGATTATTCTTTAAGCATAAACATTTTCACAACAACAATGATGGTGAAATGATGTTATTTGCTGATGTGTAACACCAGCAGAAGCATATTCTTTACACTGCGACCACACCCTGTCATTTCCTGACCACTGCTGAAGACACTGAGTGCTCTGCAGTAGTGTCTGTCACTCACATAGCTTAACACACAGGCATACATGCTTTTGACATATGCTAATAAGTGTAACAGTACTTTAGTAGATCTCTGCCTTGCCGACCTAAAGAGGGGCTATAGAGACTCTACACATTCCATCTGCTTAAACCAACAGAAGGAAATTGAATTGATTGACCATCATTTTCTGATGCACATCTTGATAACCCTAAATAACATAACTAGAAGTAAATGACAAACTTTTCAATTGGTCCACTATGTCAAATGTCATCAACTTTAGGCAAACGATAGCAGCAGTTAGATTTTTTTCCCTACTGTAGAGTTTAAAGACAAAGTGAAATAGTATTCAGAGTGTTTCTTAATTCTGAAATCCAAGGACATTGGATTGGACCATTCACAATCTAGATTGTAACTCAGTGCATGCTCCTAGATCAGTTGGGCACAGCATAGTTTTTGTCCCAATTCAACCAAAGGGTCCTGGCAGACTACCTTATCTCCAGAGTCAAAGGGAACAAATTCTTAACCTACTTCAATATTTGTCACAGTCTGTCTGTCGCGCCCCACCTCAACTCATTCATACTCGTGGCTGTGCAGCATCAGGTGATCAGTGAAGGCTACAAATCAGCCCTTCACTTAAACCTGGGGCCAGATTGTTCTTTGCTGTTTCTACATGCGAGTCTCTCCAGCAACTCTCCTGTCACCTGTCCCGGTTTCTAGAGCCTGCCTGTCCCCGATCTCCGCCTGGTCCTTCCTGAGCCTTGTTCGCCTGCCTTCTGTCCCGGCTTCCCGATCCTGCCTGTCCTCCACTGCCATCCCTGTCCCGTCCTTCCTGGTCTCCGTTCGCCTGCCTGCCGTCCCAGATCCCTGGTCCAGCTTGTTCCCTGGTATCATTCTTTCTTTGGAAAATAAAGACGCTTTATTTTCAACCATGCGTGGTTTTGTGCTGCAATTGGGTCCAGTACCTACCGGTTACAGTACAATCTGGCCACCCGGTGAAAAGTGAAGGGCTGATTTGGAGCCTCCCCCAATCACCAAGGTGGGGGTTTGGCAGACAGACCGTGACAATATTCCTCTTATGCACAGCTTGACTGGGTTTGTGACTCTGGCTAGTGTGATCGACATTTCAAGAAGGCAATAATTGTCTAATAATGTAATTAAAGTAATAAATAAGTAATAAGTAAAGTAATACGGCTAACAGTTGTGTATACTGATATGGTTACATTACAGGCTTATTTGTATATCTGGATTTTTTTTAAATATCTAGTGCCTACCAAGCCTCTGACTTCAATGCTGTGATCGCTGGTTCACAGCTGCAGGGGGGAGCTGTTCGGAGGACCATTACATTGGTGTCCACATAGGCCTACGCTTTAGGGAGTGTAGCAGAGGTCCAAGTAGTAAAGTAAACCTCACTCCCAATTCTATTAAGAATCCATTAGAAATTGTAATAGTTTAGCATATTGCTAATGTTAAAGTTACAATGTTTCACTTCTTAAAGCTAAAGCACGCCTTTGGGCATTACTGTGCAACTACTACAATTATGGCACTTTATAAATCATCATGAACCAGTATACTTAGCCCCACTCATGCAAAGGTCTATCACAGTATTCTAACTAAGTGTTGTCAAACACCTTTCTGTGGTGGAGATGGGGGTCGCTTCTCCCGTTTGACGTGTCGTGCTTTCTTGACAACTTTAAAGGAGTCTGTGATCAGACGGCGCTTAGTTGTCATTCTTATTGAGGACCTGAAAGATTGAAGATGAGAAGGAAGACTTCAGATATTTTGTCAATAATTTAGAGTTATGGAAAGGATGACAATGAGACATTAAGCCAAAGCAAAGGCCGGTCAAAGCCTACCAAGCACATTGACGTGATTTTGAATGATCTAGCTGTGCAATTAATCATTATTTATTATTAATAATTTATATACACTATTATCGTAAACGATATATTGCCTACAAATAAAAACTCGGTGCAAAAACGCGGATGATAATAATAGATAAAGGTGAAGTGCGGATCGATTACGCTCGCATTTCATGTGCGAAATAGCGTCTGATCGAGCCGTCAAATCAGGATAAAAGCATAGCTACTAGGAATATAAAGGTGTTATTGTAATAAAGACCCTTTTTATGTCAAATAGTTACATGTCGTTTAACTCACAATACTCTCGCTGTTTCATCAAAACAAACCCACAATAACAATATAGTTAACGTTTTCTTCTTCGTGTGATGAAAACAAAAGCAGTTTCAGAGTAAAACCTTTTCACACTGCCATCTGTAGTGCACAATACGTCATAACATCCAGAATTATTGGGACGGTTGACTCCAAATAATCCTCAATATAGCTGCAATTTCCTTTCCATTTGAGCATACTCAACCATAATATTATTACAAAGAGTAGGAAAGTACTCCGACTGAGTTCAATTCCTAAAAAGTTGAATGAATGTAGGTAGGCTAGTTGAATGGGCCTGCATAGCACTCTCAATTTAGATTTCACTTCCAAGATAAAAAAATAATAATAATTATATAAATATATGAAATAAAAAAAAAATAAAAAGTAGAAATCCAAACACAAAAATAATATGGGGCTTATGTTTTTTTTTTTTTTTAAGATTAGAGAAAACTGTAGGCTTGATGATGTAAAATGTAGATCTATGTACTTTAAATTATAAATATATATTGCACAGAAGCTTGCTACCTGCACTTTTGACACG
Source organism: Urophycis tenuis (assembly GCA_036785325.1). Taxonomy (NCBI): domain Eukaryota; kingdom Metazoa; phylum Chordata; class Actinopteri; order Gadiformes; family Phycidae; genus Urophycis; species Urophycis tenuis. The sequence goes on along the minus strand of JAXIVH010000001.1, from coordinate 2,142,748 downwards.
ATGTTGCCTTGTGTTTCTTTTAGCCTATAGGTTTTTAAGCTCTCTCCCTTTAAATCACACACTGCTAGGGTCCAGTGTTGCCATCATGGTTCCAGCATCATTCTCACCAACGTCAATAGAAAATGTCAGCGACAAACTGGAGTGGAGAGAGATCAATGTGTGTCGTCATTACCAGTGTGCAACTTCCGGCTTGAAAACGTCAGGCGCAGCTTTCGAAACCACGATTGAGATATTAAGACGGTTTTGGGTTTACTAAACCATGATCAAGAATTATTACGTGTTTAGCGTGAACTGGTTTTGGTTCAGCTGCCAATCAATTATATCTCTGACGTCACTGTCTATGTCGACTACTCGACCTTTTTATTTCAACCAATCAGAGGCGAGCAGAGCGAGGGCACCGCGACTCTTTCATTATGGTCGCCCTCAAGCTGTCAGAGGAGCTGGGAATCTGGACCACTATCAACTCCTAATGTGGGACTATAACGAGCACCGAGATCTCCGCACTGTTGCATACAATTACACCCGCCTTTTCACCAACAATAAGTGGACTACGGGGTTATTTCAATCAGGGGAAATCGGTGTGCAAATGAGGTAAGACGTCGACTCCACTATAGCTGTCATCCCTGCTCCGTGCTGGTGGGGTTTTTCTTATAACGAATAACGGAATGGGTGTATTTAGTTCTAGGCACACCTGCCCAAATGTACCGGTGTTTAAAACTAAAGTGTAGTTAGGCAACACATTGGGCTTAATGCCATAGTTGCTAAGCCGCGCAGTCGAGTGTAGCTTCCATAGTGCCTGATGCGACCTATTTATTGTATGGAGGTGAGGGCTTATGGCACTACACGGTGCTGTAGCTACTGCTGCATGGACACATGAGAAAGAAAGAAATCGCAAATAAGCATACCACAATTATTATGGTATTATTAATTTATTGAAAATACTTACTTTTTAAGCAAGTCTGTAAAGTAGGTTAGATAATGAGATTAATGTAGTTTGCAACGTGGGCACTCTGCAGGGCACATAAGTGCGGTTGAAAATACGTAGTAGACCATTTACAGTTTCAAATAGTGAATAGTCAATGTTTGTGTGTTCTGTGCTGAATTCCAGAACGTGAAACTACGATCAAGAAAAAAAGGGTAGCCTACATGTGCCGGGACGGACAGACTGTCAACATAGGAGGAAGCTCCAGTGACAAACCCAAGGACCAAAATGATCCATCCCTGGGGTGCAGGCCCACCTGTGCGTCTTTTTGAGTCGACGCAGAAGCGAGCAGGCGTCAGCTGCGCGCGCCAGCGGCTCTGACCCCCCGGGTCTGTTGACCCACGTCTCCTCTCAGTATCTCAGTTCTCTATCAAACGGTGTTGTATTTTCTCAAGAATTAAACGCACCCATCCGAGTTAATCCTCCTTGGGATATTTTCTCAATATATAGTTTTATTAAGGTGTGCCCCGCCCCCATTAAGCTATAGATGCAGGTACAACTCGAGCCATTACGGGCTGCTATTTGGAAAACGTAAATAGTGCAGTTTTAACAATCAAAGGTTTGATTGAATTGATTGATTTGAGAAGGGCATATAATAGCGTGGCGGTGCACAACCACTACGATGGACTATGATGGGGGTGCTGAGGACTGCTGTGTCCGCGAGCCGGACACCGCGGATGGCGACCCGGAGGACCGTGAGCTCCACTGCATCCAAGCGCCCAACCGCATCCGTCCGTCCTCCTACCGAGCCCTGCGGAGCGCCGTCTCGAGTTTGGCCCGGATCGATGACTTTTTCTGTGAAAAGATCGGATCGGGATTCTTCTCCGAGGTCTTTAAGGTATGTTGAAGATTTGCGAAATATCAATCAGTCACCAATTTAGGTTAGTTTTGTGTAGGCCGATGGATTGTAAGCCTGTGTGGCCGTTGTGTGTGCTTTGATCATCTATCAACCATATATTATCATCCTATCAACATTTTTCTAATTATTCATCAATAACCTACACATGTTCTCAGCTGATAATGCCAAAGGGCGGCATAACATTGCAATTCAACATCCACACCTTGAAGGTATTGAACATTGTTATCATGATGCCGGTGTGTTCACTGTGAGTCATCTGTTACACATTGACAAGCATTCTTTTTTACTGTAGTCATGACCTTTGCAAACACACACCTAGTTTGTACTTACTGTTTCGGTCCTAGTGTTGTATTTTGTCATTATGAAATGCCATGTTATAAGTAGGCCTATGCAATCCAATAATTCAATAGTTGACTTGAAACAAGTCAATGTTTGAGCCCCATTTTTGGTTCCCTGTGTCATTTGTTGAATTGTCTTACAAACCCAATGCAGAGTGAGGTTATAATTATGTCCTTTAAATACATTAACCCACATACCATTGAACCCAGTTTAATGAGACAACAGCTCATTAAGCGTCTTTAAGTGTTTAAAACTAAATTTCCCATCTTTTGTTGGTGAGATGGGCTATGTCATCTTAAAGGACTTGCGCCAAAAAGTCCTTCCTGGTGGGGGCTCATTAGGAATCAGGGAAGTGATGGAAGACACAGAACGCCAACAGAGAAACTGTGTAACCTGTATTCTGTACTTGGTCTCCAGTGTATCCCAGCTGATGTACCACACATGTTGTGCTTCAGGTTGAGTTGGTGTGTATCCCTGTTCTCTCCCCCTGCTGACTCATCGTGGAGGTGGGTCAGCAAGCAGCCAGACCTTGAAGTGTTTGCTCTCTAGTTAGATATACGGGTCACCCAGCCCATATTACTGATTGCTGCTTGTGGGGGTCTATGAAGTCTGTTCAGGATTATTAATGACAGTTGCTCTCTGTAGTTCTTCAAATTCCAACTTTTCTATCACAAAGCAAACTATATAGTAACATATTTTTGGGTTTGGCACACCATCCAGATTTTTTCTAATGTGTAGACTTGAGCAAGATAGCATACCATTTCATAATGAGTATTCTGTAACGAATACCTAAACTACCTGGTGCTCCTTGAACAAGGCATTGTTAATCCCCCACCTGTCTCACCACCAGTAAAGAGACCCTTTTCACAGACAGGTATCTCTCCTAACTGATTATAGGTCTGCTACTTGTCATTCCGAGGGTACATGGTACATGACTATAGTTACAGTCTGTTACCCACGTCCTGCTACCTACAAAAAGCAGACCTAATTAGTGTTAAGAGCGACACCTGCGTTTGTCCTACTAAAACAACTGGGTGAAAATGAATACAGCCCACCTGATCAGCAACTGCTAGGGCTACTGCCATAGACAGCAATGCCACATTGATTCCTACAGCTAGTGGTTGCAATGTGTCAATGTCGCCACCATATTGGAGAAAACAAGTCCCTGGCCTGTAAAGAAATACAAAGGGTTTTCATTTTCATATGAATAAAAAATTACTCATTGAAATCGGTTGACACATGTATGTTTTGCTATCATATCATATTTAAGATGGATGTGTGAATGAATTGAATTTGATGTAGAGTAAATATCAGACACACAAACTGAACAATGGTTTAAAAAACATATACAGCAGTTGGAAAGTAGAATTCCTATTTTCCCCACGTAGTTCTGCCATTGTTGGATTTTACAAGTAGTAAATTGTAACATTGTTGAGATGTCTCACACAGCGGTAAGAACTCTGCATTCACTGGTAATACATGAATGGAGAGTTCTGATTGTCTAGGGTGTGTGTTTGTGTGTGTGCGTGTGTGCGTGTGTGCGTGCGTGCGTGCGTGTGTGCGTGCGTGCGTGCGTGCGTGCGTGTGTGTCTGTGTGTGTGTGTGTGTGTGTGCGTGTGTGCAGGCATCTCTATAGATTTTCTTTGGTGCCAGTCTTGTCTGGTCTGGTCTGGGGTGTAATGTCACAGTAATGTTCCAATGGATTTGTGTGGATCAGTCAGGCTGATGGGAAATCCAGCAAGCCTATTAGTGCTGTGATGCTATAAATACACACACACACACACACACACACACACACACACACACACACACACACACACACACTCTAGACAATCAGAACTCTGCATTCACGTATTACCAGTGAATGCAGAGTTCTTACCTTCCAACAAGCACACAGAAGGACAGACACACACACATGCACACATTTACTAGTTGTCCTCATAATGTCTAGATGTGCACCACTCACAATGCACTGAGAAACATTCACACTTGGATAGAGAAGATCATTAAATTGCAGACATTTTAGAATAAAAACAGTTCCTGTCAACTGTTTAGTGTTTTCTGTCAAATCCCTTCAATGGGATCAAATGACATAATTTAAATATAATATGAAATGTGGACCACACCACAATTTACAAAAAATGACCCAAGCCATATTTATTTTCAATTAATTGTTCATTATTTTGACATGTTATGACTCTTTGAAGGTCCATTTGTGTTTTCAGCTGTCTGCTCAAATGCAGAAATGATAAGAACATGTTGAAAATGTTTACTTACATGAATACATAAAAATAAATATGATTCCAATATTATATTTTAACAAAAAATGCCACATTATGGACTGATGTGTGGCTTCCTTAATGGAGCTCTGAAGGCTGGAGGGACAACAACCAACACTGTCAGCAGCAGCATGGGCTCTGCTTCTCCACCAACAGGACAGAGACATGGGATAACAACATGTGGAGGGTTCATACTGGAAGTACCCAAACACATCTTTAGGTGGCAGTATTACACACACACACACACACACACACACACACACACACACACACACACACACAGGATAAGTAAGTATTAGTAACATTTGGCCGTAGTTTATGACATTATTTTTACCAGTGCATCAGGGCGATAACATCGATGATCTCAGTCAGTGTGTCTCAGACTAGGTTTGAATTGGGTTGCCAAATACATTTTCTGGTCTGCAGTACACCCTTTGTCCACAACAGGGCTGCTACCCTCTCACATTGAGCCCACAGCTCTCTGGCCTGCAGACATGAGGAGTGTGGTCTGGCTGTGCCACCAGCCAAGGTTTTTCAAATATCTTTGAGTCAATATAATAGCGTAGGCTTGGTCATTAAAACAACCAAAAATAAATGCTGAAAATACATTTGCCTGTTTTTAGATATTGCGTTGCACTGATATTTAGTTTTGTAAGATGGGTCTCATATAAAAGGCTGCCATAAGATACATTATGCTTGTTGTACTAATGATATGACAGAAATAAGAGCCTGAGAACTAAATGCAGTTATTTAATCTGATTTACAAATGTTATATTTAAATGTGTAGGCTTTTATTATTTTACTAATGAAACAATGAGAGCCTGTTAACTCACCTATAAGCATTTTTATTTTTAAGTGCAAAACGTTATAAAAGAAAGGTGTCTTTGAAAGTCTTGGTTCATCAATTCAATAAAGTGATTAATCAACCAAAATCAAATCATAAGTACTTTATAAATCCCAAAGGAGATGTAGGATGGGTTGAGTGGGAGGATGATGATGGAAAAGGGTACGGAACGTTTACACAGATGTTGTCTCTTCTCGAGATGCATATTGTGAATTGGGTATTGTGAGGGTTTCTCATATTCAAAAAGTGGGTCCCCAGAAAAGCATTTGAGAAACAGTGATTGTGGTCACCACAAGGTCTGCTCCACAGGCTTCTCATAACCAAGTCTTTATCTTTCATCCCTTTCAGGTGCAGCACAGGAACACGGGGCAGGTGATGGCGCTGAAAATGAACACACTTGCTAGCAACAAAGCTAACATGCTGCGGGAAGTTCAACTCATGAACAGACTATGTCACCCAAATATACTCAGGTAGGCGTTGTTTAGAGAATTTGGAAGAAAATACCAAGAAAATGTTTTAATCAAGTCCTGTTTTGTCATATCACAGGGTCAAATGGTCAACAACAAATTGAGAAATTACACAAAAACATAACCAACAAAATGTAGTTGTCTATGTAGAATGGGGGAGTAAGCAAGTGAACACAAGAGAGAGAGAAGCGAAAATATATTGATATATTGATTGACTGTGTTGATGCCTCTTCTAAACAATGGGACCATGTCATATATAACATACATGAAAGATATACATTAACCAGATTACCTACCTCACTCAGGCCTTCATTTCTAGACAGAAAATATTTAAAAAATGGTATTCTATGTTTTATTGTATATACATTATTTGTTATTTATTATATATATTGTTTACTCTGCAGGTTTATTGGTGTGTGTGTCCATGAAGGCCAGCTCCATGCTCTGACGGAGGTAAACATTAGACCCTCCACCCATCCACTGCCCCCACACCTTCTCCTACCTCAGCACAGGGACCTTCTCCTTTTCCATCCACCTTGCTTCCCTCTTGCTTCAATTCCTCCCCTCACCCACCCGCCTGCCCCAAAATTCCCTGTAGAGTTCCACAGACCCCTTCTGATCTGAGAGATGGCGGTAACCATGGGAACAGCAACAGATATGTCAGAACCCTGAAAGGAGCAATTCAGGATACCATCGTGCAAATGGCAATAAATGATTGATGTGCATTGTGGGCGTCTCACTGTCTGCCACTGGGTTGCTCTATTGTCTGTCTGTGTTGATGTGTACATAGCATACATTTGACTCACATCCCCAGTATAGATTTCTAGTGTAATGTTACTCGGTTTGTGAATAGTTTTTGGAAAAGTATAGCTCTTTTTGTATTCATTGTGTCTATTTATTATGTGGGGCATTGTTTTTGGGAGGGATTTTGTGTTCCTTATTGTTTATGTTTTCAAATCGATAATAATATTAATCAATATTAATAATGTATTGTTTGATCAGGTCTACCTCTCTGCTACTTTCAAGTTACAGCATCATGATCTTTTGCTATGATTTTTATATTTCTGCATCTTTGTAGCTGTGTGTGTGTGTGTGTGTGTGTGTGTGTGTGTGTGTGAGTGATTTGGACTTGGCCAAACAGGAAGCCATTTGGAAGTTACTTCCTACATGGTTTTGGGCTGTGGCATCACTGTCTGCCCGTGCTGCAGTCATACCTCATTCATAGCCTGCGTGTTTGAACTGAGTGAGCCGGCTCAGAAATGATGTCATCACGGATCGAGTGCGGTTCACGTGGCGATTGGTTGTGTGAAGCAGACCCTCTGAATCTCTGCAGGAAATGCACGTCCACACCAATGAGCTCCAAACGGTGACCATAACGCTCAAACGGTGGCCGTAACGCTCAAACGGTGACCATAACGCTCAAACGGTGGCCGTAACGCTCAAACGGTGACCATAACGCTCAAACGGTGACCATAACGCTCAAACGGTGACCATAACGCTCAAACGGTGACCATAACGCTCAAAGCCTTTGGCCTGTCCACAAGAGGCGCCACGCGGCCACTAGAATGCCACAGAACGCGGGTGTCTGGGTGTCCGGGTGTCTGGGTGTCTGGTTGTCTGGGTGTCTGGGTGGAATGTATCAGTGTTTCTCTGCTTGATGAGGGGGAGAATGATGGCTCCATTCTCCTCCCCTTACTTACCATCATCCGATTTTTAGAAGGTCAATTATAAATGGCCATAACTTTGGCTATGTTTACCTCTTGAATATTTAGAACCCTCATTGGAAAGATACTAACTTTGTCTAACTAGTGGTGAGGTAACTAGTGTTCCCCTGTAGAAAAGGGGCATAATTGAAAATGGTCAATTAGACGACTGTTTTAATTAGAGGTGTAGTTCAGGATTTTCTACCAGGGTATTCTTACTCATCTGCCACATCATTGAATGTCTTTTGAATTGAAACATCTTAATTTGGGGCCTTTGTCCTGCAAATGCTGATGTTGCACCTCTTTCTTTCTCTCATAGTATATCAACGGGGGAAGTCTGGAGCAGCTGCTAGACAGTGACGTGTACCTGTCCTGGTGTGTGAGGATGGGCCTCTCGCGAGACATCTCAAGGGGACTCCAGTACCTGCACAGCAAGGGGATATTCCACAGAGATCTCACCTCAAAGGTAATGCATCATACAAAGTGGGACTAGAGCAAAGCCCGGGGGACACACATATCCTCATTCACACACACAGCAAGGCACGCTATTGTGTTACGTATCAAATCATTGGAATTCAATGTTCTTTTTACTACTACTCACATTGTGTGTGTGCTGTGATTAACAGTTTTGCATGGCATGTAAATTGCTTTGGAGAAACTGAAATGTCTGCCAAATTACATGTGCAAAAGCTTTAATGTTAATCTTTGTTGACATAAATGAGTTGGCCACTTAAGACGACTCCAAGAATTTAGAAAGCTAACTTGGATCAACACTGTCACCAGTTGTAAAATGTACACAGTTAGAAAGATACTGTAATGGTATGTGTCATGGAGAACATATACTTAAAGATAGATACTTAGAGCTCGGGCTAATGGAGCCCTAAAAAGGGTCTACACACAGTGATGTATGCTATGTTCCAAGATGTACAAAGAATATTCCACAATATACAATGTAGAATATTTCACAATGTATCATATAGAATATTTGCCTACATAAGGCTATTATCTACTTCAAAAACGTCAAAAAGTAGTTGTGATAGTGATTGTGTCCGGACGTCTTGCTGTTTGTTGACCTACACTCTCAATGGGCCGTGACTGACCCTGGACTGACCCTGGACTTACCCTGGACTGACCCTGGACTGACCCTGGACTTACCCTGGACTGACCCTGGACTGACCCTGGACTGACCCTGGACTGACCCTGGACTTACCCTGGACTGACCCTGGACTGACCCTGGACTTACCCTGGACTGACCCTGGACTGACTCTGGACTGACCCTGGACTGACCCTGGACTGACCCTGGACTTACCCTGGACTGACCCTGGACTGACCCTGGACTTACCCTGGACTGACCCTGGACTGACCCTGGACTTACCCTGGACTGACCCTGGACTGACCCTGGACTTACCCTGGACTGACTCTGGACTGACCCTGGACTGACCCTGGACTGACCCTGGACTTACCCTGCTCACAATGGCTGGCTGGGTGTCTCCCGGGCAGAACTGTTTGGTGCGCTGTGACAGCGGAGTCTTCACGGCTGTGGTGGGAGACTTTGGTCTGGCAGAGAAGATCCCTGATTACAGGTCAGTAACCATGGAGCAGTGCTCTGCACCCACAATACCCAACATGTATCTCTTCAGAAGGGGGCTCGCAAGGCGGCAGGAACAGTCCCTTTTCACAGAGGTGAACCATAGGTGTGGCTAAGAACAAATGATGGGTCTGCTACTTGTACCAGGGCACATGGTCCATAGTCAATGTGTGATATCTTCACTAGTTTCAGTCTTTAAGAGCCATACTTATTGTTATGATCAACACCTATGTTTATCCTACAATCATGTCTCTGTGAAAATGATCTGAAAAGTAAATATTATTGGCATTGAAATATTTTGTGCACCACATTTTGTTGGCATCTTAAATAATGAGGGAATATGTGATGAGGGAAAATGGGGAGGCCACATTATTTTAGAAGGGTAACTCTTTCTGCTATGACCTAAAGGCTTTCAAACCCCACCGAAAACAAAACACGCTAATCAGTCAGAATGTGACTGATTATATGATTGAAGATGAACTCACACATGGACATTTTCAAAACCTAAGCTTAACCCTAAGAACCCATGTTGACACGAGTGTAACAAACTTTAAATGTCCTAAAATCTTTGTGCTCGACTTTAACTCATTAAGTGCCTAAGTGCCACTGAGTGGTTGTGATGTCACATGTCATGTGACTGTCCCAGGATAGGACTTATCCAAAGAGACAGTGTTTGTTTTTTTGTCAGTTTGCATATTTTGTACCATATCGAACACAACAAACAAATCTGAACAAAAAAAGTTGTGTAAACAGCATTACTAAAGTCACACATTTGATGTGGTTCAATTTTCATTTCAATCAATGTAAGTAGACTCAGGAGTGAAGAACTTTAAGTGGTACTAATCATAAACAGGGGACAAACGACATAACTATATTCCAGACTATACATTGACATTCTCAGACGAAAGCTGCCATTACAACTACTGGGGCGGCAGTAGCTCAGTGGATAGAGCGGGTTGTCCACTAACCGTAAGGTTGGCGGTTCAATACCCTCCTCTAACTGTCCACATATTGAAGTGTCGTTGAGGAAGACACTGACCCCCAACTTGCTCACCGGGTGCTGAACACAGCAGCCCACTGCTCCTATGTACCATAGGATGGGTCAAATGAACACAGCAGCCCCACTGCTCCTATGTACCATAGGATGGGTCAAATGAACACAGCAGCCCCACTGCTCCTATGTACCATAGGATGGGTCAAATGAACACAGCAGCCCACTGCTCCTATGTACCATAGGATGGGTCAAATGAACACAGCAGCCCCACTGCTCCTATGTACCATAGGATGGGTCAAATGAACACAGCAGCCCCACTGCTCCTATGTACCATAGGATGGGTCAAATGAACACAGCAGCCCACTGCTCCTTTGTACCATAGGATGGGTCAAATGAACACAGCAGCCCCACTGCTCCTATGTACCATAGGATGGGTCAAATGAACACAGCAGCCCACTGCTCCTTTGTACCATAGGATGGGTCAAATGACCACAGCAGCCCACTGCTCCTATGTACCATAGGATGGGTCAAATGCAGAGAACTCATTTCATTCCCATATCTAAAAAATACTCTAAATGACTGAGATGATCATACCCAAAACCATTTTGTAACATAATATAAAGCAAATCTGAAAAAAAAGTTTAAACAGCTAAAAAATACTTAAAAAAAAAAAAAAAATACTAAAGTCACACATTTTATATCTATATATAGTGGAAATGCAAATGCAAATGAAAATTTATTTTCAAATAAGTTATTTCCAAATAAGGAATACATTTACCATAAACACCCAATTTAATGTATATATCACATCACAGATTAAGTGGTCGTATTTTAGAAAAAACATCAGAAATGTCATCTGTGTTCCACTTGCTCTGTGGTATATCCCCCTAATTGTCATTTAAGCAGAACTTGGTCTGGGTTCTTGTGGGTTAAAATTACATTTGCTCCATTTGAATCCTAGTGATGGAGTGAAGAAACAGCCTCTGGCCATCGTGGGCTCCCCCTACTGGATGGCACCAGAAGTTCTTCGTGGAGAGTTCTACGATGAGAAGGTACAATGAATGAGTTCAGAAAATTGCACAATATGCATAGATGTTTTCTGGTCTTTAATAAATCCTGTCCACTGATGTCGTATGACAAACACAGGTGTTGCTCATAACACTAATCATGGGTCTGCTCCTTCCATGTACCAGGGCAGTGGAAGAGTTAGTAGAATTATGTTCACCAGTGTAATCAACTGTCTGTGCCCTGTGTCTGCCCTTACATTGACACCGCTGTGTAAAAGGTGTATTGGATAATCTCATCATATACTGTCTACATTTGCATCGTCCATGGTTTAAGTAAAAAAAAGAGAGTTGCTAAAATCATCTGAGTTTCACAGTCAGAGTTACAATCTCACGCTCTGTGGAGCATAGTGGGATTGTCACAACGATGGTTCAGTACAATGTCATGTGGTGAGAGGATGAAGGAGCTGACCGCCCTCATGCTTCTGCCCCAGGTGGATGTGTTTGCATACGGGATCATCCTCTGTGAGATCATAGCCAGGATTGAAGCTGACCCGGACTTCTTACCCCGAGCTGAGGTAGGAATCCACCGTGTCTGTTGGGGTGTGCGTGAATGTCACGAGTGTGCATGTCACTGTGCTCCGTTGTGTGGTTTGTTGGACATCGTTTGGCCTTCATGTGACGTCATTCATCTACCATTTATCTTGGATGGATCTGTTGCTTTTGAAGATCAGTAAACAGAAGCTGTATGTATTTAGCAGACTTTTTTTTTTCCAAATTCACAGTCATGTTGCTTGTGGTGGGATTGTGTGAGTAAGCACCTCTTTCTCTTAAAGAGGTGCACCTGGAAACACATCCATCTAGACCCACATTTATCACTTTATTTGGGGGAAAATAATGGATGTTAGTTTGTCAACGTAATATGTCGCACTCTCCATTGACAGCAAAGGCAAACACGGCCGGTCTGTCTCCTCATCTTGCCCTGCATAGACAGCTTCAATGCCCCTAGGAATGAACTTGTTCTTCTACTGTTACCAGCAAAGGACCGATTACTGAGACCTCTAACAAACTCAAGCTCACTGCCAGCACTGGGAAGTTGAACTTCCTGTAGCCAGTGGGAACACATGCCAAATCATTCTTTCTAGTGTTTCCCCTGGGATGCAGCAGAGTGCACACACTCTCTAATATCTCTGAGGCAACACTTTTTACATCTAGCTGACTCAGACAGAAACGTTCACAGACAAGTTAAAGTTAAAGTTTTATTCACGTCATGTTACGTCATTATTCTGGTGGGGTTCTCGTCCCCCCAGGCCTGGACAGTCAGAGGGGGAAACACTGTTGGTACACTGTACAGTCAGAGGGGAAACACTGTTGGTACACTGTACAGTCAGAGGGGAAACACTGTTGCTACACTGTACAGTCAGAGGGGAAACACTGTTGGTACACTGTACAGTCAGAGGGGGGAACACTGTTGGTACACTGTACAGTCAGAGGGGAAACACTGTTGGTACACTGTACAGTCAGAGGGGAAACACTGTTGGTACACTGTACAGTCAGAGGGGGAAACACTGTTGGTACACTGTACAGTCAGAGGGGGAAACACTGTTGGTACACTGTACAGTCAGAGGGGAAACACTGTTGGTACACTGTACAGTCAGAGGGGAAACACTGTTGGTACACTGTACAGTCAGAGGGGAAACACTGTTGGTACACTGTACAGTCTGACTGCTTCATATATACACAAGATTGTAAGATTGATTAGATTTAAGAGATTTAAAGATCAATGTTGTAGTGAGTAAATACACTTGCCTTAAACTACTGTCATAGCATATATATTGTGGGCTCTGAGATTATAGACTAGGTATATTTTTGGTTGATTTATATTCTTATAATACAAGTGATACAATTATTGATGGAAAATATTTGTCTGTGTGTGTGTAGGACTTTGGACTTGATGTAGAGTCATTTGAGAACTTGATTGGGGACTGTCCTCCAGCTTTCTTTGTCCTGGCTGTAACCTGCTGCAATGTAAGTCAAATATCCTCTCACTCACATTCACATGCTTCACTTCACTGTTGTCACACAATGGCAACATAGCATTGCCATATGCATATGTTTTTGCTTCCAGGACTCAATGGACACACACGCACACACACACACACACACACACGCACGCACGCACGCACACACACACACACACACACAGAGGTTCATGTTGTCTGGTAACCTTTTCTCCCCCAGATGAGTGCAGTTCAGCGGCCGACGTTCTCAGACATTGTGTCGACACTTGAGGAAATGGTGGAAGAAGGCGGAGAGAGCGACAATCCTGTTACTTTGGGTAAAGAAAATGTCATACATTTGCTTGACGTGGGAATCTCAAAGGTCTCTGTTTCGTTTGGCAGCACCTATAGTGAAAAACAACGCCGCTCCGAACACAAGTGTGTTCAGGAGTGAGTCTGGTAGTTCCGCCCTACCATCAGAGTCAAACAGCACCAACCGCGCGCTGCTTGTGATTTGAATGCCTGGTGGGAATGTGGACACCAAAGCCCAGTAACGTTCAGAATACTGCGAATGCAATGGCTCTCATCAGTGGACCATCAGGCCCGTTACGCGGCCTCACTCGCTGATAGATTTACACTTTAGTTTGAATGAAAATCTTTCAGGATCTTTGAGATTGCCACTTTACATATTCTGAATACGTCATCATTATAATACATCAATTCAATTATCTAAAGCTGGTAGAGGGACAGCCTCATGATGATTACAATGTTCATGTCCACAATGGACTTGAGTCCTATACGAAGCACGCAGAAGAAATACAGCCGCTACATTTGTGCTGTGAGCTTCGCTCCGTTAACAATAATGAATCTGTATTCTTTGGGCCGCAGTACCAATATGAGTCGAAATGTGCGCTCTGTGTGCTTTGAGCTCTAGAGTAGGTCAGTAGTTCACAAAATCGGATGACATCCAGGAGGGCTCTGATGCACTTGTCCTAATGCACCCTGTCAGTGTAGAACAAACAGAACAAAGCACACCAAGCAGGGCTGGCTGTTGTGGAGCAAAACAAGCATTTCTCTCTTTCCACTTGGTGCTCTCACAGCCTTGAACAATAAACTCAGTCCTCACATCAACGTCATGTCTGTCTGAAGGTTGACAGTGAGATGGGTGTCAGTACTCAGTACCATTTTCCATCCATCCATCCATTTCTGCCGCTTATCCGGGGTCGGGTCGCGGGGGCAGCAGCCTGAGGAGGGAAGCCCAGACTTCCCTCTCCCCAGCCACTTCGTCCAGCTCTTCCGGGGGGACCCCGAGGCGTTCCCAGGCCAGCCGAGAGACATAGTCCCTCCAGCGTGTCCTGGGTCTTCCCCGGGGCCTCCTCCCGGAGGGACGTGCCCGGAACACCTCCCCAGGGAGGCGTCCAGGAGGCATCCTCACTAGATGCCCGAGCCACCGCAACTGGCTCCTCTCGATGCGGAGGAGCAGCGGTTCTACTCTGAGCCCCTCCCAGATGACCGAGCTTCTCACCCTATCTCTAAGGGAGAGCCCGGACACCCTGCGGAGGAAACTCATTTCGGCCGCTTGTATTCGCGATCTCGTTCTTTCGGTCACTACCCACAGCTCGTGACCATAGGTGAGGGTAGGAACGTAGATTGACCGGTAAATCGAGAGCTTCGCCTTTCGGCTCACCTCCTTCTTCACCATGACGGACCGGTGCAGAGCCCGCATCACTGCCGACGCCGTACCGATCCGTCGGTCAATCTCCCGCTCCATCCTCCCCTCACTCGTGAACAAGACCCCGAGATACTTGAACTCCTCCACTTGAGGCAGAATCTCCTCCCCGACCCGGAGAGTGCACTCCACCCTTTTCCGGCCGAGAACCATGGCCTCGGATTTGGAGGTGCTGATCCTCATCGCAGCCGCTTCACATTCGGATGCGAACCGCTCCAGTGAGAGCTGAAGGTCACGGCCCGATGAAGCCAACATGACAAGATCATCTGCGAAAAGCAGTGACGCAATCCTGAGGCCACCGAACCGTAACCCCTCAACGCCCTGGCTGCGCCTAGAAATTCTGTCCATAAAAGTTGTGAACAGAATCGGTGACAAAGGGCAGCCCTGGCGGAGGCCAACCCTCACCGGAAACAGGCTCGACTTACTTCCGGCAATGCGGACCAAGCTCTGGCACCGGGAGTACAGGGACCCGATGGCCCGTAACAGCGGGCCCGGTACCCCATACTCCCGGAGCACCCCCCACAGGGCTCCCCGAGGGACACGGTCGAACGCCTTCTCCAAGTCCACAAAGCACATGTAGACTGGTTGGGCGAACTCCCATGCACCCTCGAGTACCGCGCCAAGGGTATAGAGCTGGTCCACAGTTCCACGGCCGGAACGAAAACCACATTGCTCCTCCTGAATCCGAGGTTCGACTATCCTACGGACCCTCCTCTCCAGGACCCCCGAATAGACCTTACCGGGGAGGCTGAGGAGTGTGATCCCCCTGTAGTTGGAGCACACCCTCCGGTCCCCCTTTTTGAAGAGGGGAACCACCACCCCAGTCTGCCAATCCAGAGGCACTGCCCCCGATGTCCACGATGCTGCAGAGACGTGTCAACCAAGACAGCCCCACAGCATCCAGGGCCTTTAGGAACTCGGGGTGGATCTCGTCCACCCCCGGGGCCTTGCCACCGAGGAGCTTTTTAACCACCTTGGCGATCTCAGCCCCGGAGATAAGAGAGTCCCCCCCCGAGTCCCCAGACCCTGCTTCCTCAGTGGAAGGCGTGTTGGTGGGATTGAGGAGGTCTTCGAAGTATTCCCCCCACCGATTCACAACGTCCCGAGTCGAGGTCAGCAGCGCCCCGTCTCTCCCATACACGGTGTTGACAGAGCACTGCTTCCCCCTCCTGAGACGCCGGATGGTGGTCCAGAACCTCCTCGAAGCCATTCGGAAGTCCTTCTCCATGGCCTCACCAAACTCCTCCCACACCCGAGTTTTTGCCTCCGCAACCGCCGAAGCCGCGCCCCGCTTGGCCCGCCGGTACCCATCAGCTGCCTCAGGAGTCCCGTGGGCCAAAAAGGCCCGGTAGGACTCCTTCTTCAGCTTGACGGCATCCCTTACCGCTGGGGTCCACCAGCGGGTTCGGGGGTTGCCGCCGCGACAGGCACCGACGACCTTACGGCCACAGCTCCAGTCGGCCGCTTCAACAATGGAGGCACGGAACAAGGTCCACTCGGACTCTATGTCCCCCGCCTCCCCCGGGACATGGTTGAAGCTCTCCCGGAGGTGGGAGTTGAAGCTCGTTCTGACAGGAGATTCAGCCAGACCTTCCCAGCAGACCCTCACAGTACGTTTGGGTCTGCCAGGTCTGACCGGCATCTTCCCCCGCCATCGGAGCCAACTAGCCACCAGGTGGTGATCAGTTGACAGCTCTGCCCCTCTCTTCACCCGAGTGTTCAAGACATGCGGCCGCAAGTCCGATGATACAACTACAAAGTCGATCATCGAACTGCGGCCTAGGGTGTCCTGGTGCCAAGTGCACATGTGGACACCCTTATGCTTGAACATGGTGTTCGTTATGGACAATCCATGACGAGCACAGAAGTCCAACAACAAAACACCGATCGGGTTAAGATCAGGGAGGCCGTTCCTCCCAATCACGCCCCTCCAGGTCTCACTGTCATTGCCCACATGGGCGTTGAAGTCCCCCAGCAGAACAAGGGAGTCCCCAGAGGGGGCGCTTTCTAACACCCCCTCCAAGGACTCCAGAAAGGGTGGGTACTCTGAACTGCCGTTCGGTGCATAAGCACAAACGACAGTCAGGACCCGTCCCCCCACCCGAAGGCGGAGGGAGGCTACCCTCTCGTCCACCGGGGTGAACCCCAACGTACAGGCGCCGAGCCGGGGGGAAATAAGCATTCCCACCCCCACTCGGCGCCTCTCCCCAGGGGCAACTCCAGAGTGGAAAAGAGTCCAACCCCTCTCAAGGACGCTGGTTCCGGAGCCCAAACTGTGTGTCGAGGTGAGCCCGACTATGTCCAGCCGGTACCTCTCAGCCTCGCACACCAGCTCAGGCTCCTTCCCCGCCAGAGAGGTGACATTCCACGTCCCCAGAGCTAGCTTCTGCAGCCGAGGGTCGGACCGTCCAGGTCCCCGCCTCCTGCTGCCGCCCAGCTCACATTGCACCCGACCCCTTTTGCCCCTCCCACGGGTGGTGAACCCATGGGAAAGGGGTCCCGCGTCGTCCCTTCGGGCTGTGCCCGACTGGGCCCCGCGGGCGTAGACCCGGCCACCAGGCGCTCGCCAACGGGCCCCTCCCCCAGGCCTGGCTCCAGGGGGGGGGGGCCCCGGTGACCCACGTCCGGGCAAAGGAAACCCACTTCCAAAAATGTTATTCTTCATTGGGGTCATCTTTGAGCCACTCTTCGTCTGGACCCTCGCCTAGGACCTGCTTGCCTTGGGTGGCCCTACCAGGGGCATGAAGCCCCCGACAATATAGCCCCCAGGGTCATTGGGACACGCAAACCCCTCCACCACGTTAAGGTTGCGGCTCAAGGAGGGGCAGCCGATTTTTAACAGCAAAAGTGAAAATGTCTGACCGGGTGTGTGTTTAAATCAGCTCAGTGTATAGAGTGGTTGGACAGAGCGGGTCGTCCATTCACTGTAGGGTCGGCGGTTCGATCCCCTTGATCCCCCTCCTCCAACTGTCCACATGTACTGATTGTAAGTCGCTTTGGACAAAAGTGTCTGCTAAATGCCCCTTTACCCTTTATACAGCAGGGCCGGTGTACCAAACCTGTTTGTGGTTGATGGCTGTAGCTGGATTAAGTTTCTTATTGGTGAACTTGGTGTTGGCCAACTGCGGCCAACATACGTTGGGTGTTGGTGCATGTTGGATCACCTTTGCATCAATACTTTTTGTTTAGCTTCTCTCTATACATCACCCTCTCTCCCCCCTCCTCCCCTTGCTGTTCTCCCTGTCTTTCTCTCAGACCCCGTTCCCATGGAGATCAGTCCTGACCGCCGGCACAGCTCTGCGTGTCTCCCGATCCAACGGCAGCAGCACCAACGCTTGGCACGGAGCCAGTCGGACGCATCTCCCCCTGGGACCCTGACCCCCAGCCACAGCTCCGCGGCCCCCCCTGGGACGCTGACCCCCAGCCACAGCTCCATGGCCCCCCCTGGGACGCTGACCCCCAGCCACAGCTCCATGGCCCCCCCTGGGACGCTGACCCCCAGCCACAGCTCCGCGGCCCCCCCGGGGACCCCGGCGCGGGTCAACCCCTTCTCCACCCGGCAGGACCTCAACGGCGGCCGCTGCAAGCTCCTGGACACGCCCAGCAAGTCGGTCATCTCCCTCACCTTCGCGCTGCCCGCCCCTCCCCTCCGCCCCTCCCCCCTGTCCCCCCCCGCCCACCACCCGGGAGCGGGGAGGAGGAGAGCCCCCCCGAGGCGATGCCAGTCCCTGCCCTGCACCCCCGAGCTGGGTCGGATGGCGGCCGGCTGGCGGTGGAACGACCAGCACTTGGGGAACGGGTTGGATTTTAAAGTGGCGGTGCCCCAGGACGAGGTCAGGGACGGGTCCGTGTCTGGAGAGGGTTTGGATGGAAGGTCTGTGGGGGAAGAGATCCAGGACTGGAGGCTGACTGCAGATGAGGAGGACGGCGGGGCTGCAGAAGTGTCAACACAGGACTCTGCTCTGCCTCTGGAGACGCTGTCCCTGGAGCGACTGGTGGAGGAGAAGGACGAGGAGGAGCAGCAGGAGGAGGAGCAGGAGGATGAGGAGGAGGAGGAGGGGGGGGAGGAGGAATGCCTAACGGAGGCCATGGACTGCACGAAGTCCCCCGAGGCTGAAGGTGGAGCCCTTGCCTCCACACCCACCAGACCTCTGCTAACCTCCACCTCTTACTCCACCCTGCAGACCAACAGTTGGCCACTTCCCATCTCCAACGAGCCGCCCCGTCTGGCTCCCCTGCCCCGAATGGACAACATCAACGGCTCGCCGTCCACCCGCGTGGCCGGGCCACAGGCGCGGTGGGGAGGGTGGGGGCTGAACGGGTACAGCAGGCCCCCCCCTTCGGAGCAGGACCAGGCCGTCTCCTGCCCCAGCTGCTGCCTGGTGGGCCTGGCCCTGCCGTCCACGTGTCTGGGCAGCTGGGCTGCGCCGGCCGCTGGGCCGTGGGGCGGCTCTCTGCTGTCACAGCGGCGACGTCACCCTCCACACAACCTCAACGGAACCCCGCCCTCTTCTTCTTCTTCTTCTTCTGCCAAACCCTTGTGTCCGTCCTCGACTGCCCCCACCACGCTCATATGCCGCGGCGCTGGACTTGGGAGGGGCGTGCCGGCGCCAGGCGAGCCGGGACTGTCGCTGCCAGAGGCTCAGACCTGACCACTCCAAGTCCACTGGTTCACTGTGGCCCCAGGCCACTGGGGGGCGCTCTGACCTGACCACTCCAAGTCCACTGGTTCACTGTGGCCCCAGGCCACTGGGGGGCGCTCTGACCTGACCACTCCAAGTCCACTGGTTCACTGTGGCCCCAGGCCACTGGGGGGCGCTCTGCCCCTGCTGCTACAGCTGCTGGTGGCGCTTTGAATGTATCATGGTAACCAACCACTGCATACAGATGTTCAGACCAAATGCAACACAATCATGACCATGGGGACAGTTGAAAGACCTATGACTGACAGACAGACAGACAGACAGACAGACAGACAGACAGACAGACAGACAGACAGACAGACAGATGAGCTGCAATCCAAACTAAAGATAGGCTAACTTGTAGACTGTCCCGTAGGGTGTTAAAGCAATTATATCACTACTCACTACTGGACCAAATAACCTTCTAGTACATTTTTGTGTCTCATTGTTCTGAACAATTATAGTCCAGCTGTGCTGAACTATTTTGCTAACTGTGGTCGATATGGCACTATTCCTTGTTTGTACATTTTGCTTAAAACTATTTGTCGCACACATTGGTGCACATTGGTTTTAGTCAAAGTATTTTTGATATATTACCAATTGTTTGTTATGTAAGGAAAGGCCAACATTTTCTCATTAAGGTGACAATGTCTTCTTTTAGACTGACCACTGACTATGTTTGGAAGGTGACTTGGAAGAACAAAACGTACAAATGTCAATTTCTCATTATTAATTAATTATGTTAAATTAAGCTGTGTGTGTGTGTGTGTGTGTGTGTGTGTGTGTGTGTGTGTGTGTGTGTGTGTGTGTGTGTGTGTGTGTGTGTGGAATAAATTGAACATTATTTATGAGGATGAGTTTTTGTGGGCGTGTTTTATGGATGTTCAGATAGAAACCCTGGACTGTGTATGTGCATGTACATTTCTGTTGTTTGTTTGTTAGAAAACAAGATGTCATGAGACGATGTGTACCAGTTGCTTTATGCATTAAACCATCATATCCTGTCATCCTTTGAGTTTCAGCTCCAATGTCTTTGGTTATTTTGTGCATTCTTATTTTAGTTTGTCACAAAGAGCTGTCATGCATCATGCAAGAAAAAAAAAAAGTGCATTTTGTTCCACCTTTGCTGTTATCTTTATCACACATATACAGTAATTTATTAATATGGTTCTTAGTAATGTCTTCAGCTGATCTTTTTAATGTTTACTACCTCCATACAAGTTTGGTAATGACGAATCTATCAGTCAGAGGGAGTCAGCGTGCACGCTCGTGCACACACACATGCACACGCACGCACACACACACACACACACACACACACACACACACACACACACACATGCACACGCACACACGCACACACACACACACACACACACACACACACACACACACACACACACACACACACACACACACACACAGCAAGTTGCGTGTTGTCAACTGACTTCAGAACCAGGGACAGCGACTAACCCGACTATACCGGGTAGAAACACGAACAACAAGCATCAGACGAGTGTCCTCGTGTTGTTATGGTATGTATCAGGCTGTATCTCGTACAACCTCGAATGGAAATATTGTGTCCGTGTCCGACGGTCCACTTCCGTTGATTGTTATTTGCATTCAGCAACAATAATGTCAAAAAATAAAATGAGGTCTTGATGTTGCTTCAGAACAAGGACGACTTTAGAGAGTTAAAACTGAGTTTATTTGTAGGCTATTGATCATCATCAGAAGAAACTGATTCAGCCATAAGATGAGAATTGATTTTAAAATTAAAAAGGTTTTCCTGGGAATGGGTGTGGCCGCCGAATAGGCCTACATCTCTCTCTCTCTCTCTCTCTCTCTCTCTCTCTCTCTCTCTCTCTCTCTCTCTCTCTCTCTCTCTCTCTCTGGCCCGCGCGCGCACACACACACACACAAACGCACACACACACGCACACACACACACACACACACACACACACACACACACACACACACACACACACACACACACACACACACACACACACACACACACACCGCAGCTGAAGCCGACGTGTTTTAGGACCAATCTTGGGTGTCTCTGCATAGGGAGACAGCCTGCCGCTTCACAGTGAGGTTTGAAGAAGTTCAACAAGATACTTCAAGCCAGATCCCAACTCCGATACGGTAAGTCGGATACTCAGGGAATTATATACGGTCTATATCCATTTTCATCGCTAAGTGAACTGATTTTTTGCTAAATGACGATGCTTTGCCGCATGATTTTGAATTGATGGGGATGCATTCCAGTCCCTGTTGCTCAACGTTGATGGACGTTTCACATGATCTCCCTGTTGTAACACACACACACACACACACATGCTACACGATGCGTCCAGCCAGCCGATGGAGGCGAACGTACCGAAGGAAATCGGTTATTCATTTGAGGACGCTGGGAGAGATGATGACTTACTTAGTGTGTTTGTATATACAAAATAAAAAAGCCCCGTACTGTTTTGGACCCAACGGGTTACGAGTTGATCCTTCGCCTGCACATCCCAGGACATCGGCCATGTAGGCTCCACACTGGCCTGTGGTCCGCCTCGCAACAACCATCTCAAATAGTCCATATTGTCACATTGACAGCTGAAGGGGATAACATAGATTATTTCTAGAAAAGCATCACCCCCAAAACGGTTATTATGTTCCGTCAATATACACAAAACATGGGACTGCGATTTCAACCCTAGAGGTCACTGTTTCACTGATGTAGAAATGTGAAATGTTATGGGAGTGAAGCTTGTGTGAACCTATACAGTCTATGGTGTGAACGTAGAGGTGACGGGACAGCAAGTCATCACGAAATATCAGGCTATCAGGTTATTTTTACTTTATAAATGAATATATTTCATAGCAGAAGTTCACCTTTGTCCTACCTGCCTACCCGTCTAACCCAAATGCTTTTGTGCATGATTCAACATCATTTAGACCACTGAGCTGTATGCAGAAAGCCCCAAATAACAGTTCAGCCTGCTCTGTTTGCACGGTAGTAGTTGAAGGCTTCTGTTCAGATACATATGCCCAGTCAAGGAAAAATGCACGTATATGTGATGCATCTTATATACTGCTTCTTTTTACTTTTTGCTTGTATGTTCTTGTTCACACCCATGAAAGTTCCACTGCTGACATAACACACACACACACACACACACACACACACACACACACACACACACACACACACACACACACACACACACACACACACACACACACACACACACACACAGAGATTCATATAGTACACAAGTAAACAAACTATCAACCACCTCACGTTCATTACCATCAGTTGGTTCACTATCTCTGGTGGTTGACAACTAATCAAATAACACCAAAGAGAGATTTTTGTATTAGATTTGTGTTTCTAAAGGTTAACTGCGCACTGTAGCGCTCTGTGAGTTTTACTCAAAACAAGGATGGTTTAAAGCAAGCTGGAACCTTGGCAGAGTTGGTGTTTTATTTGACAATTACAATAACATCATGACAAATAATAAAGTAAAAAATGATAAAAGAATCGGACATTGCAATAGAGATAATGAAATGTGGATTGATGTTGTATCTCATTATTAAAACATTACTTTGTGAACAGCAACACAATTCATCTGGCTTGATCAAAAAAACATTTCTGTCACCCTACCTTCAGCCCAAAGA